>JAMWYP010000011.1:7149162-7881662 GCA_025563575.1 Acacia pycnantha | reverse complement strand
TGTTTCCCAATATCTTTTTCTCCAAGATCTTTTAGCATTTGGGGAATAACTTGTGCAAAATAAGTTTGTTACCACATTGAATAATTGAGTATTGAAAATTGAAAAAAAAAAAACGGTATTTTATTTTACCATCTTTGATCAATTCATTGAACCCATATCAATTTATTGGCCTTCTTTATTAATTCATTGTCCTTCTTTTTGTTGGCATCCTATTTTGCCTTTTCAAAATACAGCTTACGTTCATCGTATCTCTGCATAGCCTTGTGAATATTCCTGCAACAAAATCAAGTGACGGTTATAAAGTTTTTTATAAATCAATAAACGCAAGCAGTAAAATTAAATATGGAAGTGAAAGGAAAAAATATAAAAATTACCCATCAGTTATGCAATCTTCCGCATTACGCCCCTGTGATAATATATATGTATCGTTATTAAATTGTTTCAAAGCATCTGCACCAATTAAGGCATAAACTCATTTAAGTAATTATATATGACATATGGAAACTAATTAAATTGATTATAACTATGTATACTTTTTAAAATGTCTCGTAAGAAATACGCTTTAGCTAATAGCCAGCGTATTTGTATGGTAAGACTCTTATCACTCTTATAACATACAAGAGGCCCCTCCCCATCATTTGAAGCCTCTGTAACATGAAAAATAAACATGATTAATACATTATCAATAAATAAGTGCATGCTAAAACAACTATTAACGTTAGAATCCTCACCTTTAAATTATTTATTATTCAAGGAATTAAGAGCTCGTGAGTAATAGGCTAAGGCCATTACTGTTGTGTTTCAAGTTTCATCTTAATGTCATCATTTTCTTAAAAATAACTCAGCGATTCTAATCCATTAATTAAAGCTTTTGTAACATACATGAGAAAGAAACAACTATTTGTGTCAGAATCTTAATTTCAAAACATTCATCAAATTCTGATACCAGGTGTTGATACCATTTGTTTGTAACATGTCAGCGCTTCACTCTTGATATTGTTCTCTTTGGGCCTCACTCTTGACATACCATTTGTTTGTAAAATCTCATCATGGCTACCCTCTCCTACTCACATTTCAGGTGATGACCTAAACCGGACTATGATACGATGTTCTGATATCATTTGTTTGCAATATCCTAGCGCCTCGCTCTGGAATCTTTTTTACCACTAAGGATAGACTTTCTTGGTTACCCACCCCTACTCATGTTTCAAGTGATGACCCGAACCAGGCTATGATATCAAAATCTGATACCATTTGTTTGTAACATAAGTTTGTTCTTCAATTTTTTTTGCTTAAATTTAAATCTTCAATTTTCTTTCTATGGTTCCTTTTAATAGTTGCAATAAACTTTTCAATTTTCTTCCCCTGCTTCCCAATATCTTTTTCTCCAAGATCTTTTAGCATTTGGGGAATAGCTTCTACAAAATAAGTCTGTTACCACATAGAATAATTGAGAATTGAAAATTGACCAAGCATCCTTTTATTCGTTCATTTAAACATAACATCAGGTATAAATGTATTGTTGCTGGTATAATTCATGGTGGACTTTTCATAAATATTGTGCTTACAAGTAACCTTCATTTACCTATTCATGTTTGGCTCTGCCAACCTTTTTGTAAGGGGATATTTTATAGAAATTTAGTTTCTTGAAACTTACCTTTTAAATTTGTGTAATCGCAGTGGGTCATATTAATACTGAACTTTGATTTTCTTAATTTACGAGATTTTTTTGTCGTTTAGCACTCAAATTCAATTCATGTGTATTGTTTCGATAATTACAATTAGGGTATTATTAAAAATAATTTCACAATATACTATTATTGTTCAGGACTCATGAACGGGGTTTAACTCTAGTTTATATAATATAGAAGCAGAAGTGTATTGATGTATTATAAGTTTTACTATTGCAAGAATCATAGAGGCGGTTTAAGATAATTGGGAGGAGATAATGTAGCTGATGGTTGAAGCACACAGTGAGTAACAGTAGATACCTTGCGTGACGAATGAGGACGACATAATCATGATCATTGTCAAAAACAAAGTGGTCTTTTTGTCAGAATCAAAGACTAATTTCACCACTTCATCTTTAATGGTCGAATCATTGTTTTATCACAACAACACAACAAAACTAAAACGTGTTGAGAAAATACCCAAAGCACCCAAAAAATGTGTCCTTTTTCTATCTCAAATGATCCACTACTCTTGCATTATCAAAAGGAAGATTTGGATGTCTTCTACCAATTTCTTTTATACTATTTTTTTTTCACTATCATTTGTTTTAGAGAAGAAATTTACACACCCATCATATATTTATAGAAGGTTAGACCCACAACTTCATACTTAAAAAAGATTGAAAATAGATACCAACAAGTTATTAATTGAAATAGTAAGCGGTTTCACGTGTAAAGGAAAAACATAAATTTAAATCTTAGAAAATACACTTATTAGGAAGGCTATAATGCTCCCCCGATAGAGATTAAGTTCAGGTCCAAAGCGATTTGGGAATACGTTGGTTCATACCAAAAAATCAGAAGTGAGTCATTGGTAGGAAACAGTCATGCGTGTCCGTATGGGTCCATCCACCGGAAATTAAATGTCCTCAAAATTAAAAAGGTGATGGCAAAGACAAAAGAAAAAAGGAAAAATGAGAGAAGTTTCTATTAAAAGTTTTAAGGGAAATCCTTTTTAAGATTCTAAAGATTAAGAAAATGTCAAAAAAATCCTAAAGAAACCTTCTGACGTTAAAATGTCCTATTAACAATTCCTTTAGTAGGACATTAATAACTCATCTTTAGGTTTTTTAAGACCTTTTTGACATCAGAATATTTTTCTTAATTTTTTTTTTTATACATTTTCTTGTTCTATTGGGACTCTAAAGGGATTTTTTCAAAATTTTATGGGCGGAAATAACTTAAATCAGAGGAGTTGATACTTCTTATACACAATGCCATAAAAAATGGTAAACATGAAAAACAAAAAAGTCTTAAAAGGAAAATTATGTTATTTGAAAAAAAAAAGTTTTTGACTGGTCCCGGCCGAAGTATAGATACTCTAATTTCTAATTAATACAAAATTAATAATTCAGATTAATTTAACCAGGGCCTTGTAATTCAACCAAGACTAAACCCTCCCATTAACGCCTCTTTTTTTTTCTTTTTCTTTTTAATCATATCCCCTCCTTTTGTGTATTATTGTTTTCAACTTTTCATTATTTTTCACTGGGTACTATTTTAATTCAAACACGGCACTTCATTATGGATTTTATGGGTTCAAATTGCTAATATGGTTTAAATTCCACGGCGGATATAAATATCTTATCCATCATGTATTTTTTTGGTTCTTTTTTTGTTGCATATCTGGTATCCAGAGCTTCGCCTCGACTAATCCGGATTTAACCCACGTCGCGCATCTGATTATGGTGGAAGAGTCTCCCAGCGGGGCTTATCCATCATGTATTTGAGTACATAGGTAAATGCTCTAGGTGTACATCATATGTAATAATGAAATTAACTTCCGAGTTATATAAAAAGAATAATAATAATAATAAAATATAGACCAAATTGCATAAAACTCCAATAAATTTTGGTTCATCTACAAATAATTCCATTAACATTTAAAACTTAATAAAAAACCTCTTAAATTTTTAAGTTTGTGTAGATAACCCTCCAACAGTCAATTATATCTCAAGCTTTACTTCTTTGTGTACATAACACCCTCAAATTTTGAATTATATAAGGATGATTTCCTAAACATAAGTAGCGTGCAAATAAGTAATAAACAAAACTACTCATATAAAAATGACATGCATACTTAGTTTTAAAGGCTTTATTATAATGTTTCAAATGTTGCGAAAGTTTTTTTACCTTCCAAATGTTAAGAAAGTTATCCGTAAATAAAATAAAATTTAAGAATGTTACATGTAATTTAGGGAAAATCATTTTCAGGACCCTTTTAACACTGATAATCCCAAAAAATGCCTCAAGATTCTAATAATCCCAAAAAAGGCCCTGGAGCCTTTTTTTGGGTTTTTCAGAATCTTGGGTGAGTTGTTAATGGGGCTGATATAGTTGTTAACGGGGTACTGATATAGTTGTTAAATGTACTGATTTAGTTGTTAGAAAAAGTGTTGTTAATCAGCCCCGTTAATAACTCACTCAAAATTCTGGAAATCTCAAAAAAAATCCTGGGGCTTTTTTAAAAATTGTCAGTATTAAAAAGGCCCTGAAAATGATTTTCCGTGTAACTTAACCTAAGAATTGTTGTATGATGCATTTGTGGTCCTCATCTATAGGGTAGGCAAGTACTTTGGTTGGACCAGTCAAGGAGGTACTCCAAGAGATATTTTGAGGCCTTGCTTGGAGAATAAGGACATTCACGTAAGTCTGGTGTATAGATCTCATTTATTTATTATGTTTATCGATATACGACTGTAAAATGCCTTTAAAAGTGATAAGTACTAACGATATGAGGTTACAAATGAGACCAAATTCACAACCTTCCACTTATAGGGAGTTCAAACATGCCACTAAGCTTTCAAATTTCTAGTTATAGATTTAAGCATGTGTGAATAAAGTAATAAACAGAACCGGATGATTATAGAAGAGTTATATACACATATAATACTCCCATAATCAGCAATCAACTTCATATATAAAATCTTGTAATACCCGCTTAAAAACTTGTTTAACTAAAAATGGGTATGACGTACAATCACATCATTAAATTAATATATGCGTAATTATATTTACATTCATTTAGTTAATACCGTTAAAGTAATTTCCTCTTTTAAAAAATAATTACAAATTATTCACTAATAGTCTAATATAGACTATTTTCTTTTACTCTAGAAAATTTGACCTCTTTAATAATAATTGTGGACTAAAATTATTTATTCCGTTTTTAAGTTATTTGAATTTATTAGGA
Source organism: Acacia pycnantha (assembly GCA_025563575.1). NCBI lineage: Eukaryota > Viridiplantae > Streptophyta > Magnoliopsida > Fabales > Fabaceae > Acacia > Acacia pycnantha. Next base: position 7,876,739 of record JAMWYP010000011.1, on the reverse strand, counting down.
TATTATTTCCATTTAATTCTCATTTTATATGATTGAGCTTTAAAGATAAGGTAATAAAGTAGACCTTAATGATGAATTATATTTGATTAAATTTGAAAATAGACCTCAAATCATGAACCATAAATCATAATCACAAAGTAGACATTTGGAGGCAATAAAAGCTATATATGTTCACATATGGAAATGACAAAAAATACCTATGAAATTTATCATCCATTATTGTAGGGATCTCTAATAATTTTCCACCGTCTAAGAATTTCAGAATCTCCATTTATTAGGTCATTAGTGCAATAAATTATATTAATAATTATATTAAAGTGGGCAAATTTGGGCTTAACGGTTAATTTCATATTTTTAATCTAGTCTTAAATGAAAAAACATGTTCTATAATTTTATACGTATAATCCAAAGTGCTTCCCGTAGGGGCATCGTTAATCAACCAAATAAAAAAAAAAAATAGAGTTACCCTATTTTGAAGATAAGGTCAAGGACGGATCTTAATAGATACAATGGGGGCCATGGCCCCCCCAAAAAAAGAAAAAAATTATCCTAAATTTTTAATACAAAGTGGATTTTTCTATACATTTAATCCAAAAATTTATATATTAAGCTTAAAAATTTATACATTTGACCTCCCCAAAATATTTTTTCTTAAAAATTAATTAATGAGTATACATTTAGCCCCCCAAAAATTTCTTTCAAGGTCCGTCCCTGGATAAGGTAATCAAGTAAATTGAAATAAAAAAAGAAAAACTCACAGTGTGTAATCAGGATGAAATTGTAGTAATTGGAATATCAATACCTGAACAATTAAAATTATGATATTATTAATCGGGATATTATAAAGTATACCAAAATTATGAAGCATAAATCATAATCATATAATAGACATTTTCAAAAAATACCGAATAATTCTATTTTTTATTTTGGTTTAATAACTTCTATTATTTTACAATTGGGTTTATTATTTTTGGATTATATTGAGTTCAAGAAAAATCCCACCTCCAGCAACACATCCCTTAGTTTTGGGTAATGTAGTCTATTTCTGTATTTAACTCTATTATTTTCTTTTTATGATTTTCTATTTAGGTGGGGGTTTATAAAATTTTCTTTCAATACGCACGGTTGTAAATGCTTGTTCTTATGGTAAAACTTGTTTTTATCTAATTTTTAAAAATTGAGTAAACTAAATAAATTATTTCATAATAATAATATATTAATATATGTGGCATGACTTCTTTAAAATATTTATGGGTAATCTTAGTTGTATATTGAAGGTAAAAAAAAAAACATTAGAGTATATATTTGTTTACAAGTTTGTCAAATTAGTTTGAAGAAAAATAATAAATATAAAACTAACACCTTGTTGTTGAGGTAGTAAACGACCTCTGTCATGTTGGGAGAAGTGAAAACTCTTTGTCATCTAAATCTCGACAAGGAAAACCTTCGTATTATAAAAAAAATGATAAATATAAAAGATAAAGGCTAAAGTATATATTTAGTCCTTTATATTTGCTCTGGTTTGATTTGGACATTTAAGTTTGTAAAGTATACTTTTAGTCTCTTAACCCTAACACCATTAGTCTCATCTAACGGAAAATGCTAAATGTACCATTAAATAAAGAATGTTTAAATTTTAAAAATATAAAATAAATTCTTATATATTCAAAAAATCGGTACCTAAAACTTTGCGAGAAGACAAAACCGATAATTGGTGAGTTGGAATATATAAGAATTCATTTTATATTTTTAAAATTTAAGCATTCTTTATTTAATTGTACAGTCAGCATTTTCCGTTAGATGAGACTAACGGTGTTAAGGTTAAGGGATTAAAATTACACTTTACAAACTTAAGGGACCAAAACAAACGTTAGAACAAACATAAAAAACTAAATATATACTTTAGTCAAAAATAAAATAAAAAAGCCCGGTACATTTAAGAATAAAAATCCCCTCCAAATGAGGTCACGCAACTGTGATTTCACCCTCCGGCTACACATTGATCATAACTTGAGCTTATGCGATTGAAATATCCCAATAAAACTTCCGCAATAAGAATTTCTCTAATTTAACCTCGGCTCCTTTCTCTAAAATTCTCTCCCCAAATATTATTTTAACCATTAACCTGAATTTTTAAATTATTTTAAATAATAATTATTAAAAAATAATATTTAAATATTTATATCATTTATTAATTCATATTGAGCATTATCATTAAATATAATCATAAAAATGTAAGTAGCTTTATTAAATTCATATATTTTTACCAAGTATACATGTATAATTATAAGTGACTTTAATAAATAAAATTCAAATATAATCAAAATTCTTAAAATAAAAAAAATATTCAAACAGAAACCATAACTAACTAACCTCACCTTTTAGCCGGGGTAAACTTATAAAAATCATAATAAATTTGTTGTACCATTCTATGTATTCGCAAACTTTAAACTGTATTATGGGGGGAGAAGATACTCTCCTCATCATTTCTCTCCCCATCCCTCATTATTAATTTTTTCCGAAAAACCGCGCGCGGTTTTAAGTTTGAAAAACCGTGCGCGCCTTTTAGGAAAAAAATTCTGGACCCTTAGATCAAAATTTCGACAATCGAATCTAGTAATAATGAGGGATGAGGAGAAAAACCAGACTCTAGCGAGCTGAGCTCTCATCTAAATAGGATACAGCAATACGGTCACAGGGAATAGTCAATGATGGACTTCAAATCAAATTTATTAAGAAAAGTTTATAAATGAATCTGAATTCTGAGTTCTGACCCGTCTTGGGCGAGCAATTCGCGTTCACATTCGTGCTTTGCTTCTGTTTCTTTCATCTTCATCAGCATTCAGAATTTGACAATTCATCGCTTTCTGGTTTTATTTATCTTTTACAGAGAGAGAAGAGAAGAAAGGGCGAGCGTCGTGGGTGGTGGGGTATAGATTCCTTCGTACCATGGCGTCACCAGAAAATTAAAGAGATTTGTGTACTATCTTGGCACAGAAACCGCATTCTTATCACCCTCCTTCCTAACCTTTTCCTAATTTCCCTCTTCCTTCTGTAATTCACGCAAGCTTTTTGAGGCCGGCCCTCTCTTTATTTCATCTACCACATCTGCTTCCTCGGCCAGCTTTCACTATTCACTCACAATTTGCTGATTCTCTCTCTAATCTTTTCAAATCTCTTCTCTGGACTCTCTATATCTGCCCTTTGTACTAAGTCTTGTGGCATTGAGCTGGGAATCATGTGAAATGATTATGCAAGTTGGGGGTTTGCAATTCTGGGCTGGGTGTCTGTGATATCGCGAGAATCGTTTGGTAGATTTGCCCCTTTTGGTTAAGCAGGCCTTGTTTGGACTTTTGCTTTTGCTTCTGTGCTGTTTGGGCATATCTGACCGGATGAACTAGCTGTGGCAGCTTTTATCTTTCTCGGATAATGCTTTGTAGGTAATTGAAGCTCGTATCTTTGCCGGTGTGTTGAAGTTATTGCCTGGTTATTTCAGTTTTCTTTTGCTGAGTATTTTATTCGGGCGGATTTGGAATCTGGGTGTGTGATTTTGATAGATTTTTGGGGGTTTGATTCATGGAGGCTAAATTTCGGGGGAAGAATCAGTATGTCTATGGACCTGTGGTGCCGGAAATGAAAGCGGTTGGAAAGAAGAGTTTGGAGTGGAATTTGGAAGACTGGAAATGGGACGGAGATCTTTTCACTGCTAGTCCACTAAATTCAGTTCCATCTGATTGTAGAAATAGGCAGTCTTTCCCAGTTGATTCTGAAATTCCTGCGAAAGCTAATACTTCTAACATTTCTTCTAATTGGGATGACGTCAACCCAGAGAAAGGAAAGAGAGAATTGGAAAAAAGGAGGAGAGCTGTTGTATCTGAAGGTGATGAGCTGAATGATGAAGCTGGTTGTCTTAATTTAAACCTTGGGGCTCAAATTTACCCAATCATGGAAGGGGATGAAAAAAGTGGAAAGAAGACAAAGATAGTTGGGAGTGGGACTTCTTCAAACCGAGCGGTTTGTCAGGTGGAGGATTGTAGGGCCGATCTTAGTAATGCAAAAGATTACCACCGCCGGCATAAGGTTTGTGATATGCATTCCAAGGCCAACAAAGCACTGGTAGGAAATGCTATGCAGCGTTTCTGTCAACAGTGTAGCAGGTCAGTTTGCTTACAAAGTCATCGTTTTTCAGATTTATATGGTTACGATCATCAAACTATTACTTTTGTAGAAAGTTTAGAAGGGAAGATGAAAAATTTCTCATTGTTTCTCGTGAAGGTTTTTCCAGTGCTACCATCCCTCTTTTATTTTTCCTCTCTTGTTTTCTTGTACTTAAGCAAAGATAACTTAAAAGGAGAAAATCTAGGTATTTAAGGATGTTTCTTTCAAGATTTAGCTACTGGGTCGATTGGACAAAAGTACATCAAGCATCTAAGTACCTAGGTTTTTCCTAACTTCGGATGTTATTAGATTGATCTCTGTTTAAAGAACTTTTACTTTGGCACTCCAATTAGATGCAGTTTTCTTTAAAAAAATATTGTGGCAGGTTTCATGTTCTTCAAGAGTTTGATGAGGGGAAAAGAAGTTGTCGGAGGCGTTTGGCAGGCCACAATAGGAGGAGGAGGAAGACACACCCTGACGCTGTTGTTAATGGAGGCTCCCTGAATGATGAAAGGGGCAGCAGCTATCTGTTAACAAGTCTTCTCCGTATACTGTCCAATATGCACTGTGAGTATTTGTGTAATTGGAAATTTATCTGCTTGACACTGGCATTCTTCATTGTCTAACTGGCTGCTCAACTAAGAAACTGAAATGATGCTTATTCTAGTGTGCTATTCTAGGAAAGTCTGTTAATCATGGTGAATTGTGGTGAGAGTTGAGCAAATCTTGTTTGTAGTAGAATTAAGTTACATTGATTTTCCTGTTCCAATCACATTATTAGGTTTACACTAACAAGTATACAAATGTGTTTTTCCTTGTGAATGCACTGATCAATATAATCAAGATATTCATGAGGCGAGTGAGTGATATGTTGGAGTTAGAGTTGTGGCTTGATTGCATGCTCTTGCTTACTGAGCAGTGTTCTTGTAGTTTGAGTCATTCCTACGTAGAGATGTCAAAGGTTCAGTTCATGTGACTAGAAGTGGGATTGTTTAACTTCAAGCTGTTTAACTTGGCTGGTTGGTGCCGTTACTTCAGAATTTCAGTTTCTGAAACAACAGGACTATGCCCCCCACCCCCCCAGGTTTTTCCTTAGTTTTACTGGCAGCAGTCCCCCCTAAGTTGTTCTAATCCTATTGCCGTGACTCCAATGATTACTACTGCCCCCCATTTTTGTAGGGACTTTGACATCTAGAGCCCTCGGAGGCGAGGGAGCAACTTGGTTTCTTGAATCCAATGAGAAGCCATATCGAAATTGGTGTGCCAAAATTGTAAATGTATGGGGCTTTTGGTCAAAATGCATGATAGTGTTCCTTGTTTTGTTGTCTCTCCTGAGCGTATCATCAATATCATTTCCTACTTCCTTTTAACTTTTGGGCAAATTTTATTGCATTACTAGAGGAAGTTTGAAGGCTTGCCCAGCTATTCAATGTTTGTTTTGCTGAAACATTCCTTAAAGAGTTTAACTTTAGTTTGAGCTTATACCTAAATGTCTCTGCTGTTTGGACTTTTTCTGTCTTTCCACTTCATTTGGGGTGTCATCATTGACATATTTTATTTAACTCCAAAGATTACGTCTTCTATAAGTTGCAGCAAATGGCTCAGATGCTACTAAGGACCAAGATATTCTCTCTCATCTGCTAAGGAATCTGGCAAGTCTGGCTGGTACAATCAATGGAACGAACATAGCCTCCTTATTGGAGGGATCCCAAGGTTTGGTGAATGCTGGGACATCTGGAACTTCCCAAAAAGGGCCTAATCTAAATTCAAATGGCCCTGGACCCATCAGTTCACCTGGTTCTTCCATCAAGATAGATAATGGTCTCAGCCGTCAGGACCCTCCAAAGCCTCTGGGACAGTCTGAGACAGTGCCTGCATTTGATATGGCGCAAAAATGTTTACCTTCAGGTGATATTGGGGTTGGAAGTTCAAAATCTCCTTCAGGATTACAGCCTTCAAATGTGCTTCTGACAAGGGATGGCCTTCCACCCCAATCAGTTGCAGCTGAGACTACAGTTAGAAGGAACAGTTTAAATCGCATTGACCTCAATAACGTATATGATGACATACAAGATGATGCTGAGAATCTTAGGAAGTCTAATCCACCTGGGGCTTCAGGTATCGGATCTCTTGATCATCCTTCATGGTTACAACTTGACACTCAAAAGTCAAGTCCACCACAGACAAGCAGAAACTCAGATTCAACCTCCTCTCAGTCACCTTCTAGTTCTAGTGGAGAAGCTCAGGTATATTTTTGAGGTATTTTAGTTATTTTCTTATCAGCAAATTGTGTTATAATACTCCTATCATGTAATGAAGAAGTAGGGTTTTGCGAATGTTTGTTCCGAATCATTATTTGAATATCCTATCTTGGTTGGTGTTTGGCTAAAACATTTGCCTGTGCCTTTATTCTTACTGTTTTCTTGTCCCTTTGGAGTACTGCTGCATGGCGTTTTTGCCATAAATCCCACCAATTTTAGGTTTATTATTTCAGTTTCATCTACCTTTCCATCTGTAATTGATTATTTTGGTGTGAGTTGCATTCTTTTTAATATATTGATCTTATAGGCCTTCATTGTGTTTATTGACGCAGATGTTTTGTTGTTATTGAATAATAATTCATTTATTGTTTTCAGAGTCGCACAGATCGAATTGTTTTCAAACTCTTTGGCAAGGATCCAAATGATTTTCCATTTGTTCTTCGATCGCAGGTGCTTTCCGTATTATGAAATTGCTTTGAATAATTAGTGCATTGTTTCTTTTTGCAAAATTTGATTTGTGGTTTGTTTTGACTACCAGATTCTCAGCTGGTTATCCCACAGTCCCACAGAGATTGAGAGCTATATAAGGCCAGGCTGCATCATCTTAACAGTATATCTCTGTCTAGAAAAATCTGCATGGGAAGAGGTATGGCTTTGTATAATGCGATGAATGTCCAATTCTACTGAAATCATTGGAAACATTGTTTAAATCTTCTCAATGCTGTATGGCAATGCAGCTCTGCGGTAATTTAGGGCTCAGCTTGAAAAAGCTTCTTGCTGCATCAAATGATCCTTTCTGGACGACGGGGTGGGTATATGCAAGAGTGCAGCATTCTGTAGCCTTTTTGTACAATGGTCTGTTCTCTCTCGTCATTTTTTCTATAAAACTTAATACTAGCATCAGCAATACGGTAACTATGATTATTATTATTTCTTGTATCTCTCCTGCAGGTCAGGTAGTTTTAGACGTTCCCTTGAGCCTTAGAAGCCCACAACACTCTAGGATTTCATGTATTAAACCACTTGCCGTTTCTTCAATGGCAACTACTCAATTTGTTGTCAAAGGTGTCAACCTTTTCCATTCTAGCACAAGGTAAAGCTCTGCCTCCTCCTCTGCATTATCTGAGTTACCTACCCATAAACATAACCAGACGGGTGATTCAAAGATAAGCCACTTTAATTTACATAATATTATATAAAGTATTTATCTGGATGCTTAAATAGGTTTGAAAAGTGACAAAAATGAAATATTACCTGAATTTCTTAGGTGTAATATTGGTTTGCAAGTTGACTATGCACTTTTTTCTGTTTCTATAATTCTGGAAGTGGGGAAGTTCTGGATTTTGTTTCAGGTGTCAAAACAATTGAGATTGGTCTAGACTCAATCCGTTCCTCTTGGTTTCAGGTTACTCTGTGCACTTGAAGGGAAGTATCTGGCACAGCATAGTTGTTGTGACTTGATTGATGGTGTTGATACAGCTATTGAACATGATCAGCTTCAGTGCCTTAGCTTCTCTTGTACGATACCAAGTGTTACTGGGAGGGGATTTATTGAGGTAGCCTCTTGCTCCTAATTTCCTCCCCTCAACATGTGACTTTTAATATGTGTTTGCTTTTGCACTGACAGTGCTGTTTGCGTGAAAAACCACTTTATCATGGTTTTCAATGCCAGAAGTAAACATGCTGTTAAATTAAATTGGATATGCTAAGAGATGCTTATTCATTGCACCAAACTATAAATTAGCGAGATTATCTAAATGCATGTTTGTGTCTGCGTGTGTGGTTGTGATTCATTAGAGGCGATCTATCACTAGAAAGATGAGATAATTGAATATGGCTCCCTAGAATAAGACAATGTGCAAGTGTAACTATTAAATGATACAAAAAGCATTGTACACAAATAGTTTCTTTCCTTTGGGTAGCTTGTGAAGGATTACTTTCATCTCTGATTTGGTCATGTTGATCTCAGGTGGAAGATCATGGTCTTAGCAGCTGTTCCTTTCCTTTTATTGTTGCGGAGCCAGCAATTTGTACAGAGATCTGTAATCTGGAGAGTGTGATTGAGGCGGTTGAGATCTGTAAAGATGTACAGATAAGAAACAAACAAATGGAAGAAAGGACTCGAGCCTTGGATTTCATACAAGAAATGGGTTGGCTCCTTCATAGAAGTCGTGTGAAAGCTAGGTTGGGTCCCATGACACCTGTCCAGGATCTGTTCCAATTCAATCGGTTCAAGTGGCTTGTTGACTTCTGCATGGACCATGATTGGTGTGCTGTGATGAAAAAGCTTCTGGACATTGTGTTTGAGGGTACTGTTGATGCAGGAGAACATACCTCTGTAGAGCTTGCATTGTTAAACTTGGGTCTTCTGCATAAAGCTGTGAGGAGAAATTGCAGGCCTATGTTGGAACTACTGTTAAAATTCGTACCAGTTCAATCTTCAGATGATGACTGTAAGGAGAAACAAGTTGGCAAGCACTCTGACAGATTCTTATTTAAACCAGATAGTGCTGGCCCTGCTGGTTTGACTCCCCTTCATGTTGCAGCAAGCATGCACGGATCAGAGAATGTATTGGATGCATTAACTGATGACCCTGGAATGGTATGTTCTTTTTCCTCAGTACGATCTACATGGAACAAATTACCATCACGTTTCCTTTCCAAAAAAACAGAAAATATTAGAGTTGGTCATGGATGTTACTGTTGCCAAAAAGATGCAACCTATCTCAATTTCATGTCTGACTTTCAATCCCTTAGTTTCGGATAATCAGTACACGTTTTTTTATCCTTGGTAGCAATACTCAATGGTTATGGCATTGTTCAGGTGGGAATCAAGGCATGGAAGAGTGCCCGGGACAACACGGGTTTGACCCCGGAGGACTACGCATCCATGAGGAGCTACCACTCCTACATTGAACTCGTCCAGACAAAAACAAGCAAGAAAAGCGATGAGACTCATCACCATGTGCTCGACATCCCATCTTCCCTTGTAGATAGTAACACAAAGAAGAAGCAAAAGTCATCATCAAAAGTTTCGAGCTTGCAAACCGAGAAGATTGAAATGGCAGCAGCAGCAACGATCCCACATCAGTGCGGGCTATGTCGGCACAAGCTGACTTGTCACAGCACGAGGACAGCACTTGTTTATAGGCCAGCAATGCTCTCAATGGTGGCCATTGCAGCTGTATGTGTGTGTGTGGCTTTGCTCTTCAAAAGCTCGCCCCAAGTCTCCTATGTCTTCCAGCCCTTCACATGGGAATCGTTAGGGTATGGCTCAATGTAGTGTTTGCATGTCAGGTGTTCTTTTGCAGTAAGCCTGCAATTTGTTTCTTTTATCCCTCATCCTCCTACTCCTCTTTTTCTCTTAATCTTCTAACTTTTTGAAATGTGGAAGTCATAGTTTATTGGTGTATATATAATTTATACATCAATGGCAGTTGTAGCTGTCATTGAAAGATATTTAGGTAAGGATGACTTCTTCAGCAATTTATGTTTATAATGGAGTTACACGTATGTTATTATGATATTAGGAAATGTATGTAGTTATAGGATTGAGCTTGTAGACATAATATAGGAGATTACCTTGCATGAGTAGAATAAATATTAAAAGGGGTTTTCTGATGTGGGCTGGTAATATTAGTTATTAGTGAGCTCCGTTCCTTTATTCTTGACAATTGTAGTAAATTTTTGTTGGTTTTGAATATGATAAGCCTTATCTGACTCCTTAATGTTAGATAATGGTGTGCTGTTTTTTGTGTGTGCTCACCCGGTTCACCGGAACCTTCGATTCCGACTAATTTGGATTCGTTCCGAGTCGGGTTTACAGTTGCAGGGGAAAAACTTTCAATACCATTTTTTCCATTCCCACCGAGGATATGGTTAAGGGAGAGTAAGTCCTTTTTCATTTGCTTCGAATGGATGGTATAATGATGTGCTGTTGAATAAATAAGAATTAATGCTTTGAGTTGGTGAGAGTGAGACTAACTTTAAAGAGGCAAAGATGATACGGAACAAATATTTTAAATTGAAAATTTAATGTCTAGAATATTATTTGCATCTCAACTTAGAATTAAATTATGTAATTATTTTTAATCCGTATAATTATGATTACTTTGACATTATTTGCCCATGTCTTTTTAGCTTTATTAAATGTTAAAAATTTTATGTAACTTGTTAAAATTATCCTTTGATCGGTATGACTTATGAAAAAGTTTTTTCTTGTGAATGCGAAATTTCGCATTAAGAAATAAATCTTTAGTTTACAAAGCTATTAAGCATATAAGAGACTTACGAAAAAGTTATTATATAAAGCAAAAGGCACTTTCCAAGAGTAATTAAAAAAAAAAAATTGTGAAATAATGAGTATATTTATTTTTATTTTTATTTTTGCCCATATCGTATTTACTAAATTTTAAGAATTTAACTACATCTAAGGTGTGATTTATTTGTGATTTATTTGGATTCGGGAAAAATCAATGAATGATTGAACTAAGAGCTCTTTAATATAAAAGGGTAAATTGAGAAAAAAAATATGAATTAAATTGGTAATGAAGACATAACTATGCTTTTATTTAGGATTTAGCACATGATCACTCACTAGATATTATGAAATCAACATAACAACGTTTAATAAAGGATTTATAACAAATCATATTGTTTATATATCATTAAAAACTAAATAATGTAAGAAAAAATATCCAATATATTTACTTATTTATCACGCATCAACGATGCGGTCTGAATATGAATACTTGATAAGTGAGTGAGAATCAATCCGTAATTTGAGAGTTGGGATTTTGAGCAGAAGGGTAAGGCAAGCTCTGGGTTGAGAAGCTAGCTATGACGCAGAACTGAGCTTCATGCTTTTCCATGGCTTCAATTTCTCTCTCCTTTTCTTCTTCCCTCCTTCCCTCTCCAATTTCTTTGGACAAATGCAAGATCCACCATATCCCTAACTCCATAACCTACAACCCACCTCTTCGGATTATCCGCTGCGCAACTGCGCCTCCATCGTCGAAAAGAACTTCTTCTTCTTCCCCATCCTCTTCGGTCGCTAAAAAGAGGCACTGGAAAGTAGGTGAATTCCCAGGTGTTTCTGAAACTTCTTTACCTGGCAGTCAGAGGAGGGCTCCAATTAAGAATGTGAAGAAGAAGTTGGACCGGAAGGTCAAGGCTAAGGCCTGGGTCAACACTGTCACTGAATGCTTGGCTGAAAGAATTGATAAAAAACAGTGGGTTCAAGCTCTTGAGGTAACTTGGTGTCTCTTACTTGAATTTGATTCACAAATTAAGCACTTTGCACTTAATATCTTGTTTAGAACTCAAATGCCTTACATTGCGGACAAGTTTTGAATATAGAACAGTCAACACTCGCCAGTTACTGACTGTAACACAAGATTAAATATACATGGTTAAGTGTAGTTTAAAGTGTTGCATTGCGAATGACACAGTTTAATTTTTCATCAGTGCTTTAGAGCTTATATCAAATTGAGGTTTCTATACTTCATTCAGTTATATTAGTCTCGTGGCTTGTTTTTCCAATTGAGATTATTGTGAATTAGTAAGTAATAACTGAAATGATAATTTTTCTATGTGGCAATATATGGTTAAATAGAATAGTCAACACTCACCAGTTACTTTAACACAAGATTAAATATATATGGTTCAAGTGTATTTTGAAGTGTTGCATTGCGAATGATACAGATCAATTTTTCATCAATGCTTTAGAGCTTATATCAAATTGAGGCTTCTAGACTTCATTCAGTTATATTAATTTCGTGGCTGGTTTTTTCAATTGAGATTATTGTGAATTAGTGAGTAATAACTAAAATGATAATTTTTCAATTTGGCAATATATGGTTAAATAATCAAAATGTGCAGGTATTCGAGATGCTTAGAGAGCAAACCTTTTACCAACCAAAAGAAGGGACTTACATGAAACTCATTGTATTGCTTGGAAGATGTGGCCAACCTCAACGTGCCCATCAGCTTTTCAACACTATGGTTGAAGAAGGCTGTCAGCCTACTTCCGAACTTTACACGGCTTTGCTTGCAGCTTACTGTCGGAACAACCTTATTGATGAAGCTTTTTCAACTCTTAATGAGATGAAGAACCTCCCTCTTTGCCAGCCTGATGTTTTCACTTACAGTACTTTAATTAAGGCTTGTGTGGATGCTTTGAAATTTGATTTGGTTGAGTTGCTGCATGAAGAGATGGCGGAGAGGTCTATCACCCCGAACACTGTCACTCAAAACATTGTCTTAAGTGGATATGGCAAGGCAGGGAAGTATGATCAGATGGAGAAAGTGCTGTTAAATATGCTGGATAGTACAACATGCAGGCCTGATGTGTGGACAATGAACACAATTATCAGTGTGTTTGGTAACAAGGGCCTGGTCGATATGATGGAGAGATGGTATGAAAAGTTTCGTAACTTTGGGATAGAACCAGAAACGCGCACTTTTAATATTTTGATTGGTGCTTATGGAAAGAAAAGAATGTATGACAAGATGTCCTCTGTGATGGAGTATATGCGCAAGCTTCAATTTCCTTGGACAACTTCAACTTATAACAATGTGATTGAGGCATTCGCAGCCGTCGGGGATGCTAAACATATGGAATGTACATTTGATCAGATGCGTGCTGAGGGTATGAAGGCTGATACCAAGACTTTCTGCTGTCTTATCAACGGTTATGCCAATGCAGGTCTCTTCCATAAAGTAATTAGCAGTGTTAACTTGGCTAAGAGGTTTGAGATACCTGAGAATGTCTCATTTTACAATGCCATCATCTCCGCGTGCGCAAAGGCCGAGGATTTGATCGAAATGGAGAGAGTTTTCAACCGGATGAAGGATAACCTGTGCCAACCAGATGACACTACATACTCTATCATGATTGAGGCGTACAGAAAAGAAGGTATGCGTGACAAAATTTACTATTTGGAGCAGGAAATGCAGATGATCTCTGATGATAAAGTGAACAAGCTGATGAATGAAATTCATTTTGTTCCTACATAGAATTCAGAGTGCACTACTTCCATACGTGTACATGTCCTTCATTTTTTTTGGAGCAGCTGTAGTCTTTTTTCCTTTTGACGTGGAATGATATCAAATGGGTGATGAAGCTTCATTTTCTGGGTCAATAATGGGTAGTCCTGCTTGACGTTGCTTTTCAAGTGAAGTTTTAAAGAATTTTACTTAGGCATCTGTTTTACTTGACAAATGGTGGAATTAGGGTTGTTCTTTTGTGAATGTTTCTCATCTAAACATATAAGTTGTTATTAACTTTTGTTTTAAGTCATGGGCTAGATTGTGCAACTGATTCTGCCTCTGCCTGGGAAATGTGTGGCCATGTCTTGTGGTGCCTTGTTCATGAAAATTTCGTGGCATACTAGGAAATTATTTATGATATGAAAAGATATCAAAGTTGATTTTTTAAAAAAAATTGATGTTGATGGTAAGTATAAACTGTCAATGATGAGATGAAATGTTTAAATTCCTTTGGAGAATGAAAAATGTAACGGGCCTAGGGATTTGTTTGAACAATCTGAATCTTAACCACAGTAGAAGTTTTATAACTTTCTACTGTGGATAAGTGTTGATCTGTAGGATTTCCCTTGAGAGGTACCAACATATATACTCATGCTGTGTACTGACACCAAATCATTAGCCTTTATTATTATCTTTATATATTTTGCCATACAAGTGAGATGAGACTTTGCTACTCAGGCTAACCTGAGTTAGTAGATTTTCCTACTATTTTTATAATCACAAGGCAAAATAGCAAGGTTTAATGAAGATGGTGTGGGTGGGATTCCTTTTGTTCCTTGTGTGGGGGACAGTCCCATGAAGAAGGGATTGAAGTTGCTAATTACTTTGTTATAATGGATTGCCGAAGAAACTTGCCAAAAGGCATGTGTTATGTTTCCCCCCACTCAGTCCTTTCATTCATTTTCACGTGTTCATTATTAAACTGACAAAAAAGGAGAAATTCATCTTTTTGTCCTTGTAGTTTCAATTCAAGTGTAACTCAGTTCCTAAATTTTGACAGGTTTAAATTTTAAGGACCATGTTCTAATCAAGTCAAAACTATAAGGACTAAAAGGAAGCAAATGGAAAGAGATTTGCTCTTTCTTAACCACGTCCTCAGTTCGAGGCGTGGGAATGGAGAAAATGATGTTGGGAGTTTTTTCTCCATGACCGTATGCCCGACACAGGCGAATCTGGATTATTCGGAACCAAAGATTTTGGTGAACATAGGGTGTAGGCTTTAGATGAATTTCTACTTTGTCAAAATTTAGCCTATGGTTTGAGGTTGAGAGCTTTCTTTCGTGTTGATTTTCCGGATTGAATAAGAAACATGATGTTATGGTGGCTTCAAATTCTTTACCTTAAATAAATTATTGTATAGTGCAATAATTATACGAAAAATCAAGTGAATTATATACTCCCTCCATCCCTAAATATAACCTTTAAATTTATGAATGGACTTGTCCCAAAACATAAACTTCATTTTAATTTTGTCAAAATATTTATTGTGTTTTTTTAACTTTATTCCCGGACTGTATTTATTACATTTTTTACCTCTCTCTCACTTATACTCTTTACAAATAATGAAATAATTAAAAAATACATATTTGTTACTCTCAACTAATTTTAACTATTTTTTTTAATAAACGGGTTATTTGAATGTTAACGGACAGAGGGAGCATATTGTGCCATATTTTAAAGTGCAGGCCAGGCCTTCCCGTTAGTCCATTACTCCATTACAGGTATGGGCTGACTTTGACCAAAAAAAAAGTATGGGCTGACAAATATCATTTAATTTATTTATTTTCAATGTTTTTTGGTAGTGGTGGTGGCGGCTTTTCTGACATAGATATCAGTAAATTGCTAATTTCGATCTATAAATGATTTTTTATAGAGTAAATACCTTTCTAATCCCTGATAAAAAACACCGACCTCATTTTGATCTTTGACAAAAAAACTGACCATTATTCGTGATTTTTATGGCACTAAAAATGACCTTTTGAAAATTTGTGAGGGATCAAAATGTCCACCAATCGACCATTATTCGTCCTTTTTATGGACTAAAAATGACTTTTTTTTGTCAGAGACCAAAATGGGGTCTGTATTTTTTGTCCGGGACCAAAAAAGATATTTACTCTTTTTTATATTATATAGCACAACATATAAACAGGAAACCATCAGACTAGTTATAAATTTTGAATACTTTCTCCGGTATTTAATACAATATATACTTAAAGAGTTGATCATAATTTTAAATATAAGACTTATTTTTTATATTTTTCAATATTTTCCTACTTTAGTTAATGTTCTCTCAACAATAATCAAAGAGGGGAGGGAAAAGATTATAAAGAAGATAACTAGGGTATTTTAAAAAATACTTGTCATATAAACAAACTTAACTAACTTTCTTAATTTAATCAAATTAGATAAATATGTTTTATATTAAATACCAGAGGGAGTATACTCCATTCGATCCTTGTTAAATTTTTTTAACTAGTTCTAAAAATTTCTAACTGATTAGAAATTTCCTATAACTGATGACTTTTATCAGGCGTACAATTTTGAGCTTTTATAAATAAAATAAAAAAATCATTAATCTTTAGCTAATGACTGTGCTTATAACAAGGCCAAGGAGGAGCAGTGGCGGATCCAGGAAATTAATGAAGGGTGGGCACCAATGGCAAAGTTAGGATTTTTTGTCTGTGTCTGCACAATTAGTAGGGGATTAAGCTACCCTGAATTTTTTTTAAGGAAAATTTTAAATGCATTAAAAAATAAAATAATATAAACAATAAAAGAAAAGATATCAAAAAAATATTCAAAAAATCAAGTGAATATTGATAATGTAATAAGAGAAACAGTTATTTTACAAACATGTCATTTAGAAAAGCAAGGCTAAAGGCTAAGTGCTTTTAGAAATGCAGCTACATAAATTATAATGAAGGGTGACACTTAATAAGTTCAAGTACATATATTTTAATAATAAAAATATATTACAATAAAAATATATTACAATAAAAATAATTATAATGTCATCATTCTATACCTTATTTTTTAGAATTCCATAATAACTCAAAGGAGGGCACTTGTCCCCTTCTCTTCAAGCTAGATCCACCTCTGGGAAGGAGTATATAATATGTTGATATTCTAATACAATAAATTAAACAAATATTGATTTAATTGTAATCAATCTAACATGATCCTACTACTACAACAAATCAATGGACAACAAAAAGGAAAGGGAAGATCATGTCTTTGTAAAATTCAAGGTCTCTGACCGGATCGACCGAATTGTCGGATCAATAAAATTTATGCAAAATTCTATTAGATCAAATGTTATACTTCCTCTGGTCTTAAATATTTCCTTCGGTCCAAATTATAGGACAACATTTGAGAGTTGGTTTTGATCCTAATTATAAGACAACATTCTAATTTTTGTCAATTTCTTCCCAAAATACTCCTATTTTATTCTCTCAAATGTGTTTGGTTTTTTATGGGTATATATATGTGAGTATGTAGACTCTTCCAGTCAGTGAAACTTTTAGATATGTGTGTGTCTATGTATGTATATATAGAGCTGGGAATCAGGGCCGGCCCGGCCCTCCAGGGCTGGCCCGTGAAGGGTCAGGGCCTAACAAGGCCGGCCCTCCAGGGCCCGAGGTAAGAAAAACACCTGTTTTTCAAAGCCCAGTCCGAGAGCACCAGGGCCAGGGCCGGCCCTCCAGGGCCCGGAAATTACTATTCCAAATTTTAATTAATTTTCCTGTGTTTTTTTTAAAGAAATATAATTAGTAAATTACATCACAAATCATCCAACAAATAAGCACAATCACTAATTCATAATCAAAAGCAAACTATGTTCACAAATAACTCACATAAAATATAAGAAACATATCACTAAGCGACATTAGTTCGATGACTATTATTGTAACAAATAATTTAATCTGTTAAATGTAAGAGTAATTTTATTTGCAACAAATAATAAACCAAATCATAAAATTAGAATATAGTTATTATGTATTTGTAATTAAATGGATAAATAACTCTATAACAAAGACAAAATATATATAAATTAATAAATTAAAAAGGGAAAAAAAGAAAAAGCTACAGTGAAAAGGGCCTGCAGGGCTGGCCCGAGGCCCTCCAGGGCCGGCCTGTTTAAGCTCGAGGCCCTCCAAGGCTGGCCCTACAAGGCCAATTTCAAATATCTCGTCTATTTTTCAAACCCGGCTCTTGACGGGCCAGGGCCTAAACGGGTCAGCCCGATGGACTCGGCCCGATTTCCCGGCTCTATGTATATATGTGTATGTCTACACACAAATATATATAGGGACACACACATAAATGTGTAATACATGTATATGTGTACATACATACATATATGTATGTATGTATCTTTGCATGTTTATATGTGTGTGTGCGCTCATATATAGGTGTGTAGATATATGAACACACACACAAATATGTATATATAGCAATGCCATTATTTCAATTAGATAGTGTGTAGAAAGAAAAATTATAGGTCGGAAAAGTATGTGGCAGGAGTTGTTGATTCTTTTACTTATGTCATTCTAAATTTATATAAGGGCATTTTAGGAAAATGAGTAAATTTAACTAATTTAACTTTTTTCCTTAATCTTCCCAAAATCGGTTAAATATATCATATAATTAGGACCGGAGGGAGTATAAGATAAAGTTGAATTTTTTAAGAGATTAAAGAAGTTAATTAAATTACTTTAAAATAATTATATTTGTTATTTTTTGACCAAACTATTTTGCCTAACTTATAAATTGATATACTCCCTCTGATCCTTATTATAAGGCATCAACTAGCAATAGTATTTGATCCTTTTTATAAGGCACTTGCTTGTTTCCAAAGTGCATTACTTATTTTTTTCCATGTATGTCCATAATTAATAAGGGTGGTGGGTGAGTAATAATTAATATAATACTCCCTCTGGTGGCACCAACTAGCAAGTTTATTTGGTCCTTTTTATAAGGCACTTGCTTATTCCCGATGAGTATTAATAATTTTTTTCCATTTCTGTCCATAATTAATAAGGGTAATGGGTGATAGTAATAACTAATATAATATTAGAGTTTAGTGCAATTAGTAGAGGTAATGGAAATTACTTAGATTCTATGACAACTTTATTGACTTTAATTATTTTTATTAGTTTGTGAGAAAAGTTAGTTGGTGCCTTATAGTCCCTCTGGTCTTTATTATAAGGCACCAACTAGCAAGTTTATTAATTTGGTACTTTTTATAAGGCACTTGCTTGTTCTCAATGAGCATTGATTTTTTTTCCATGTCTACCCCTAATTAATAAAGGTAATGGGTGAGAGTAATGATTAATATAATATTTGAGTTTAGTGCAATTAGTAAGGATAGTATTGGAAATTACTTATTGATTTTAACTACTTTTATTGGTTTGTGAGAAAAGTTACTTAGTACCTTATACTCCCTCCGGTCCTAATTATAAGACAACATTTGAGAGTTGGTTTTGGTCCTAATTATAGGACAACATTCTAATAATTGTCAATTCTTTCCTAAAATACCCTTATTTTATTCTCTCAAGTGTGTTTGATTTTTTGTGAGTATATGTATGTGGACGCGTATACTCTTCCAGTCAACGAAACTTTAGATGTATGTGTGTGTGTGTATCTATGTATGTATATATGTGTGTGTCTATACACCAATATCTATAGACACTATAGACACACACACACATGTGTGTGTGTCTACATATATGTATGTATGTATATATGTGTGTGTCTACATACATATATTTTGTGTGTGTGTGTGTGCGCACACATATATGTGTGTGTCTACATATATGTATGTATGTATATATGTGTGTGTCTACACACATATTTTGTGTGTGTACACACAAATATGTGTGTGTGTGTCTACACACATATTTTATGTGTGTGTGCACACAAATATATATAGTCACACACACACACACCTATATATGTGGGTGTGTGTACATATATGTATATTTGTGTGTTTGTCAATATGTGTGTGTACAAATATAAACACACACATATATACATGTATATCTTTGTGTGTGTGTGTTTATATGTGTGTGGGGGGAGTGTGCCTATATGTGTCTGTCGATATATGTACACGCACACATATATATGTGTGTGTATCTATATATACAGACACATATATATGTATATATAGTAAAACCATTATTTTAATTAGATAGCATGTAGAAAAAAAATTAGGTTTGAGAGGCATGTGGTAGGAGCTATTGATTTACTTTCACTTAGGTTATTTTAAATTTATATAAGGACATTTTAGGAAAATGAGTTAAATTAACTAATTTAACTTCTTTCCTTAATCTCCCCAAAATCGGTTAAATATGTCCTATAATTAGGACCAGAGGGAGTAATAAGGATCAGAGGGAGTATTAGAATTTCGTACAATTAGTAAGGATAATATAGGAAATTACTTAAATTGTAGGACAACTTTATTGACTTTAACCATTTTTATTGGTTTGTGAGAATTATTAGTTGATGTCTTATAATAAATACCATAAGGAGTATAATCTAATGATACACAACATATGATATGATTAAGAAATTTATTTAGTTTCTTTAGTCTCTTAAAAAAAAGTGAATTATATCTTATATTTAAGACCGTAGTAATTCTTTTTTTACCAAAGAGATCAAATATTATAATGAGGCCGCATAAATTGAGGGAAAATAAGGAAACATCAAGTGTTACGAAGATGATAGGTGGTGGTGGTCCAATTCTGTACAAGTGGCACCAATATTATGGGCATAAGCAAAATCATTTTTTTAAAAATAATTTTCCGAGAAAATAAAATATATCAATTATGCTCTTTTTTTCTTATTGCTTATTGTAAATCCAAACGTAAGGTTTCAGTAGATCCACCTGTTCGCGTACTGAGAGAAACTACTCATATTCTCTGTCACATCAACTTTTCTGACTCATGCATGGGCCAACATGGATTTATATCCTTTTTTCTAGGATGAATTTATATTCTAAAAGATAATAGTGTCGGTGACATTAAAACCCGATAATTTTAAATTTAAATAAGTTACAATATTTTTAATGTGCAAATATTTGCACGGGATGTTCAACACTATTGGGTGTTTTTTAAGGCTTGGGCCAGCTATCTTTTCTTTTTTGAAAAAAAAAAAAAGACTCTTGTGGCTTATGATTAGACTAGGTGTGTACCCTCCCCTTAACCCATATTTATTTGTATTGTATGGTCTAATTTAGGATAATTTAGGATTGGGTTAAGGTGTAAAAATACATATATGGTTTTTTTAAAAGTGCATTTAACACTAAAGATTTTTTTTTTGGTGCAAAAGTGACTATGTGGTTACAAAAGTAAAGCAAAAATACTCACTAACTGTTAGTTTGAATTTTTTGTATTTTTAAGGCTGACATGGATAATGACTCCGCTAAATTTCATCCCATCTGGCAGTAAAAAAAACTGGAGAAAATTACAGAAAATAACAAATATATTTTGGAAATTACAGTTTAGCCCTTCTCTCTCTCAATCCCAATCTTACCCATCGGCTGCCCATCTTCACCTCCTCGCCGTGGTTGCCGCCTTTCTGAAATTTTCAAAACTATATGGGTCATTTTCTGTAATTTTCTCCAGTTTTCCACTGTCAGCTGGAATGAAATTTAAGTGAGTCATCTTCTATGTCAGCCTTAAAAATACAAAAAAAGTCAAACTAACATTCAATGTGTATTTTTGCTCTACTTTTATAACTACATAGTCACTTTTACACCCAAAAAAGACATTTAGTGTTGGGTGTATTTTTAAAAAAAATCACAATTATTTTTACACCTTAACCCATATTTATTTGTATTGTATGGTGTAATTTGGGACTAAGTCTATTTTGACCCAACAAGTATATCTTCAAGGGATTGGGCTAAGAAAATTTAAAAACATATTTTATTTATCAAAAGACAAAATGATATTAAGATGTACAAGTCTTATAAAACTACATATACTTACAGAACTTAAATAAGGACCTATAAAACTATGAAAGACATATATAGAAATCATCTTAATGTTAACAATTGAGAAATCAAAGAGAAGAGTCAAGATCTTCTGTCAATTGGGCGTGGTAAGTTGAGACTTGTGATCTAGCTGTTGAAGTTCAAGGATTGTGGATCTATCTAGTAAAGGATTGCTCGAAAAGATTTGGAGAGAAAAATTACTTGATTTTTCCATAGAATCTCCAAGAGGAAAACCTTTGTGACAAATGATTCCATGTGTATGACAAAAATCAGTTAATGTACTACTCTTCCGGTTCTTAAAATTCAAGTGATATTTTCTTACTCCCTCCAGTCTTAATTATAGGAACGTTTTTATAGTATAAATTGTACCACAAAAATATTTCTATAATTAGGAACAGAGAGGTAGTATCTTATTTTCTCTATCATCTTTAATTTATCTCATATGTTGGGGTAAATGAAGACGAGGGAGGAAAAATAAATGGCATGTGGCTATTTGCTGAATTATTAGGCCCACAATGAGAGGGGATCTGGCTCCAGATTTTGGCTTCTAAGTGGATGGATGACACCAACAATCACTATAACCGTCCATAACTGCTCATTGCAAGTGACTTGTTGTTGGTTTCCCAAACCACGCCCATTATCAATTGCCAACTCTTCATGCTCCTACTGATTTGACATCTTATATTTTATTCGGTTTATAATGTTGGGCACTTTAACTCTAACACAAAAAATAAAAAATAACAGTTATTTAATATGCCCTAAAATATAATTTTTTTCTACTTTCACCTTTCTTAAAAAATGTGTTTAATTGTATTATGAATGTCATTTTAGAGCCGGGGATATAATGAGTAGATAAAGTAAGAAAGTGAGTATTAATTAAAGGGTTAAGTAGCATTTTTGCCTCGGAAGTATATGGGTCAGGAGCAATTTTGCCCTAGAAGTTTTTTTTTTTAGCAATGTTGTCCCGGAAGTCTAAAAATGGAACAAAGTTGCCCCTTTGTTAACAACCTTAATGGTTGACCGTTACGGTTGTTAATGGAGGGGCAAAATTGCTCCAAAAAAACCTTCCGGGGCAAAATTGCTACTTAACAAAAAAAAGAAGAAGTTAAAATTGCTATTTATGATATCATATATTTTTAATTCTTATTTATATAATATCTAGGGGTGGAAACAGGTCAGGCCAACTCAGGCTTCACCCTTAACAGGTCAGGCTTATTCGGTACAAAGTGGCCTGTTAGAAGCCATTTTTTCAACCTGAGCCTGGCCTATGCCCTGTTAAGGAGGCCTATATTTTTTAAAATTTTATAATTAGGCTAATAGGCCACAGGCCTCACTACAAAACTGACCTACTTCAAACAGGCCAAAAATAAGCCTACTTTAAACAGGCTGAATTACATAAATCAACAAAAGCAGAAATATTTGGGCAATATTTTGCAATAATGACTCGTTAATGAAAATGCAACCCTTTTTTATCTCTACCTTTGCTAATTTATGTAATTTGTCCTGTTTAAAGTAGGCATATTTTTGGTCTGTTTGAAGTAGGCTTGTTTTGCAGTGAGACCTGTGGCCTGTTAGCCTAATT
Organism: Acacia pycnantha; assembly: GCA_025563575.1. Lineage (NCBI taxonomy): Eukaryota > Viridiplantae > Streptophyta > Magnoliopsida > Fabales > Fabaceae > Acacia > Acacia pycnantha. The sequence goes on along the minus strand of JAMWYP010000011.1, from coordinate 7,853,695 downwards.
ATAATTTTTTAAAAAAAAAATATAAGCCTCCTTAACAGGGCACATGCCAAGCTCAGGCTGAAAAAATGGCCTCTAACAAGACAGAGGCCAGGCTCATGCCACTTTGTTGCCGAACAGGCCTGACCTACTTCCACCCCTCATATTATATAAATAAGAATTAAAAATATATGATATCATAAATAACAGTTTTAACATTTTTTTGGGTTAAGTAGCAATTTTGCCCCACAAGTTTTTTTTGGACCAATTTTGTCCTAAAAGTTTTTTTTTGGAGCAATTTTGCCCCTCCGTTAACAACTCTAACGGTCAACGGTTAGTGTTGTTAACAGCGAGGCAACATTGCTCCAAAAAAAAACTTCTAGGACAAAATTGCTCCTGGTCGTATACTTCCGGGGTAAAAATGTTACTTAACCCTTAATTAAACTGAAGGTGACTTATATTCTGGATCATGCTTTCCTTCTAGAAGTGTCTTATATTGTAGACGAGAGGGAGTATAGGTGATCTGTACATATTTTTATAAGTGTTTTTTGATTCATAAACATGCTTTGACCTTAGTAAACCTTTCCGGAGTCAACTCACCTAATTTTTTTTATCAGAAAAAGAAGTGACTTGAGAACCATTAATATTTATTTATCAATTTAATAGGTAAAAGTGGGGAAAATACTAATTTAGAAATAAGTTAAACTCTCTTTCTAAAAAGTTGTTTGGTTCTGATGATAAAGTATACCACCACCTCTTTTTCCTCATTCACACTCAAATTGCATGATTTATCATTTTAATTCAGTTTCGTCATGCCCGCAATGAGGAATGCCCCAAAACTTCAACCTCTATTTATTTTATTAATAGTTCAATTCCCTATTCCATACCAGCTTCGTGTGTTTTTCATTTTCCATATTCTCAATTAGAGTTTCTCTTCATATAACTTTCGTGTTCATTTTGGTTTTCTTTTAAAGAGTCCTATACTCCTATTCTACCAAGGCCATGTTTGGAGGCTTTAAAATAAAGCAATTTGTGTGTTGTTTGGAAGTACTTCCTCCGTCCATAATATAGTAGCTTCGAAAATAATACTCTTTCTGGTTCTTATTATGAGGCATCAATTAGTAAGTTTATTTGGTCCTTTTTATAAGATACTTAATTGTTTCCAATGAGCATTAATTATTTGTTTCCAGATATACCTCTAATTAATAAGGGTAGTTGGTAAGAGTAATAATTAGTATATAATATTAGAGTTTAGTACAATTAGTATGGGTAATATTGGAAGTTACTTAAATTGTAGGACAACTTTATTGACTTTAATTGTTTTTATTAATTTGTGAGAATTGCTAGTTGGTGTTTTATAATAAAGATCAGAGAGAATAGCTTAGTCCTAAATATAAGTCAATGGTAAGATAATTAATGCTCATCTTACTGCTTTATCCCTATAATTAATGTTCATTTTCAATTTTGTCTACTCACTACATTTTCAAACACATTTTTAGTAAGGGTAAAAGTGAAAACAATTTTCAATTTATGATATATTTAATGAGTTAACGATCACTTTTTTATTTTCTGCGAATTAAATATTTAAATTTCCCTATATTATAAATTAAAGGGAGTAGTATGATTGGGAAAATGGGATCTGGCTCAGGTCTGCTGCGGAGCGCTACATGAAATTGCAGTGTTTTGATGCAGTTTCACATACCTTGATCCCTTTTTTTGGAAAAAAAAAAACAATTAGGCACTGCCGAGTAGTAAAAAGATAATTCAGGATATTGAATTGTACTGAAAAAATTCTTCATGATCATGAAAAATTATTTTAGAATTGTGAAAGTATATTTCAGGGTGCTGAAAAAATATTTGAGAGTATTTACGAGTATTCAAAGATATTTCAGGATACTAACTGATATTAAAAAAATAATTCATGACCTTGAAAAATTATTTTAGGATTTTGAAAAAATATTTTGGGTATTGACTGGTACTAAAATGATACTTAAGATACTGACTGGTACTAAAAGGATATGGGCTTATGCTGAAAAAATAATTCATGATCTTAAAAAATTATTTTATTATCTTAAAAAAATATCGTAAAACATATTTTTAGTAGGAGTCAATACCTCAATTATTTTTTCAATATTCTGAGAAAAAAAAAGAATTATTTTTTCAATATCATCAAATATCCTTTTAATATTTCAGTCAAAATTATCTTTTTACTCAAAACAGTTTTTTTTTTTTTTAAAGAAAAAAGGATCTAGTGTGTGAAACTGCGACACGCAGCAGTCGACCTAAGCCAAATCCGGGAAAATGTTTCGGCAAGAGACCCACAGATAATTCTCATTAAATGCTTGCCAAACGGATCCATCCATCCATCCGATCCCCGTAATAATAGAGTAGAGCGCACTTCCCGAACTTGTGCTGCATTTAATGCTACCTTCCTCTTCATACCACTTGCACTCCCATTTTTGTTATGAAGAAAATGAGTTTTTCAGATTCAGTGAACAACATCTCACCATCCAATTGTATGGGATTTCAAAATCCTATTTTTTTAGTATATGCATTTCTTGATTCCTTTAGCATTAACCCATGCGAGTTTAACCTTTTTAATTAACTCGGTATTCTAACTCTAACTTGCAGCCTTGTTCTTTATTACAATAAGCCTCACCATCAAGCCAATTTCACTTGCTTATTTCGATGGCTGCATTTAGTCCTTCTCTTTAGACCAGCAATACTTATGGAAGTGGCACGCGGCACTTGATAAATGAATCGGAGGATGAAATGTTTCTTTATTGTATTTGGTAAATTGGGCCCAGAGATCTGGATCTTGCGTGATTCACCCCTAAGGTACAGTACCAATCAACAAGCAACATTCACCGACAAAAATACAGCTTATGCTAAATCGTATACTCTCTTTGATTTCATAACACTACACAATAATAATCAAAGCATACAGTCTGAGATCTGAGAGTACATCTTGGTGCATCACCTAAAAAATTATATCTTTGAAGACAACATAGAATAAAAACACGTGAAAAAAGAGGGGAGGGAAAAAGAGAGAGAAAGAAAAACCAGAAAAAACAGATCGATGGTATAGTGATGAAGATAGATAGACACAGATAGAAACTATGGAGTGACAGTCTGGGGAGTGCCAAAACTTGATCTCACAAACTTAAGCTGGAACTTTCTCCCACTTGAGGGGCTTCACTGTCTCCCATGTGAAGTCTGGGTCTTCCCTACCAAAGTGACCATAAGCAGCAGTCTTTAAGAACCTGCCATTTCCACCCCTCTTGAGGTCAAGGTGGATGGAGATCATTCCAGGCCTGAAATCAAAGTTCTCCTTCACAATCTTCAAAATCTCCTTGTCTGGGATCTTCCCTGTACCGTAAGAATCAACAAACACAGACAATGGCTCTGGCACACCAATGGCGTATGACACTTGCACCAAGCACCTTCTGGCAAGTCCATTAGCAACTATGCTCTTAGCAGCTTGCCTCACAATGTAGGCTCCACTCCTGTCCACCTTGGTTGGGTCCTTCCCTGAGAAGGCACCACCACCGTGGGCACCCCATCCACCGTAGGTGTCGATGATGATCTTCCTGCCGGTGAGACCAGCATCGCCGTGAGGTCCTCCGATGACAAAACGGCCCGATGGATTAAGGTGGAAGATGGTCTTCTCGTCAAGGTACTTCTCAGGGATCACAGGCTTGATCACATGCTCCTTGAGATCAGCTGCAATTTCGTCATTAGTCACAGTCTCGTCGTGCTGGGTGGAGATGAGCACGGTGTGGACCCGAATGGGAACCATGGCTCCCTTGTCATTGTAGTACTCCACGGTGACTTGGGTCTTGCCGTCGGGCCTTAACCATGGGCAGGTTCCATTCTTGCGAACCTCGGTGAGCCGGGCACCGAGCTTCGTGGCGAGGACGTGGCTGAGGGGCATGAGCTCAGGGGTCTCGTCGGTGGCATAGCCAAACATGTGACCTTGGTCACCAGCTCCGATCTCCTCGGGCCTCTTGGTGAGATGGCCGTGGACACCCTGAGCAATATCAGGGCTCTGTTGTTCAATGTTAACGAGGACTTTGCAGTTGTCAGCATCGAGACCAACATCGTTGGAGACAAATCCGATGTTCCTGCAAGTGTCACGGACGATCTTCTCGTAGTCTACGTTGGCCTTGGTGGTGATCTCTCCGAAGACCATGACCATGTTGGTCTTGGTGCATGTCTCGCATGCCACTTTGCTGTCTGGGTCTTGTTCAAGGCAGGCATCGAGGACGGCGTCGGAGATCTGGTCACAGAGCTTGTCTAGGTGTCCTTCGTTCACTGATTCGGATGTGTAAAGGAAGGTTTCTGTTGCCATCTTTATATCTGCAAAATTATATTCAATGGAAAAAAGAAAAAACAGTTAGTGGTGCCCGAGGAAAAGTTCAAAATCAAGCATAAAACAAATTTCCCCTCTAGCAAGCAAGACTCCGAAACCAGTTAGAAACCTATAACCACCAAAATCCACTTTTTATCGAGTTTAAAAGTTCATTCATTCGCCAAATCTAGCAGAAAAACCTATCCTAAATGACGAATAATCACAGGGCTTGGTAACTATGAGATGCAGGCTGCCAAGCTTCGGAGCTAATCAGAACACAAGAAAGCAAAACCCTTATTTCACCCAATAAATCTCATTTCCAAGAAGAAGAACACGCAATTGACAGATAAACTCCACCAGATCTGAAAGCCCCAAATGGTATTTCCGTACAAGGCCGAGAGAATAACCAAAATTCCAGAGAAACCAGTGGACGAAATGCGATTAAGACTTCAATAACAGACAAATCCGAGACGGAAAAGAGAAACAGAATCTCAGACTCATTTGGAGATCACAAAGAGAGAAAATGCCAAGGAATCCACCCACAGGAAACGCATAATCCTAAAAGCAGAAACCCAAGATCTAAAATAGCATATCAGCAGAATACCTTCGAGAGGTAATAGACGAGAAGTGATGCTTGAACAGAAGGAACCTCTTGGAGTTGAGACTGCTCAAGCGGTGCGAGTTGAAACGAAGCCATGGAGTCTTTATTTATAGAGAGGAAGAAGCCGGAGGGCTGCCTCCAACTCAGACCCAGCCAAATATTTCCCTGATCAACGATAACATGGGTAGATTCATTCGTGAACATATACGATTTTAATCCAACGGTTGAGATTCATTTTTACAAGTGAACCTCCGCTGTCCGTTGCAGTTGGTGAGATGACTGTATCCTCACGCGCCTTCATTGCCACGCGCCTCCCCCCGCCTCACCTACCCCTGCCTCTGCCTCCTTTCTTCGTTGTTGGACTTTCTCTGCGTGCTCACGATCCGGGTCTGACTTTTTTAATAAGACTATTTAAAAAAAAAAGAATCCCCTGAAATAACGTAATTTTATAGGGAAAATTACTCATAAATACCTATTTAAATTTTTGTGTGTGAAATGAGACCATGTAAAAATGTGAAGTCCTTAAATGTGAATAACTGTGATAGCAGAAAAACAAAATTGCTTTTAAAGAAAACATTCCCTTTATGCAATATCTTCCCAAAAACCAAACATTCATCATAACAAAATTCTCCTTCACTAATACTTATTTTATCGAGAACTTTCAACAAGGTTTAGCTTGAAGAACCATCGAAGCAAATCATCATCGAGTACACATTACATGCTTATAGCTTACATGCTTCTTATATGCTTATACCTCTACTAGAGGTATGAACATATTTTTTTTTTTTTAATTTTTTATATATTGTATTTGTTTATATTTAAATTATATGTTGCTTTCTGACATGTTTTTTGCATTCAGTATCTCAAATTAATTAGTTTCCAAGATACTGGTGTTACAGACAAATATTTCTGAAAACAGAACTGAAAACTAATTAATTTGAGATACTGGGTGCAAAAGCATGTCACAAAGCAACATATAATTTAAATCTACATAAATACAATATATAAAAAAATTTAAAAAAATATGTTCAAACCTCTAATAGAGGTATAAGCATATAAGAAGCATGTAAGCTATAAGCATGTAATGTGGACTCAATCATCATCTTTAAGCAGAGTATAATTAAATCTAAAAATAATTAATCTCAATAACATCAAACACATATAACCAATAATACAAAAAACATATATTTACTCTATCAAAAGTTCATGATAATAGAAGCCACCATTGAAAAAGATCTACAAAATAAGCCACCATTGAGTAAAGACATCATCTTGCTTATGCCATAAAGACTGTGATGAAGAGTGGGGAGAAGATGAAAAAGATTGAAGAGGACTAGATCTAAGAAGGTGGAGGTGCAGGTGTCAACAAGATGCCTAATCTCCAGGTGGGGTGGAGAAGAAGATGAAAGAGGAAAAGATTGGTGAAGTATATGGAAGTGGTCATCGATGGGGGCGGTGGTGCCACCAATGATTGGGGAGGCCAGTGGTGGCAACGACGTTGATGAGTGATGTAGGTGATGGTGGTCATGTGTGTGTTAATTATGAAAGTAGAAGGACCACAAGTTTGAAGAAAGCGAGGGGCAAAAATGAATTGTGAGTCAGAATTGAAAATCTTAGATTTTTAAGAGAAGATAAACAACACAAAAAGGAAGATGAATTGCACATACAAAAAGATAGATTGCACATAAAAGAAAGATGTATTGTACAAAATGAATGTTTTCATCAAGGGTGATTTTGTCTTTCTCTTGACACGCATATTTACACTTAAGGACCCCACACTTGTACAATATTCTAAGTCCCAATTAACAAATGAATTTTCAAATAGGGATTTATGGACATTTTTCCCAAAAAAGAAAAATAGTCCTGAAACTTCAAAATCTCAAATGGATCTCATTTTCTATAAGAGTATATGTATTAATTATACTTGAATAGTACTACCTCCGGTCCTAATTATAAGAGTTAGTTGACATTTTTTGGAGAAATTAAGGAAGCTAAATAAGTTATTTAATCATTTTATATATTGTGTATCTTTAGATTATGCATTAGTTTATTAGTCAAATTAATGAGTCTGAAGAAAAAAGTAAAAATAAAAATAATCTAAAGTAATTTAATTAGCTTCCTTAATCTCTCCAAAAAAATCAATTAACTCTTATAATTACGACCAGAGGGAGTAATTGACAACTCAAAAGTATATGTATTAATTATATTTGAGTAGGATATGACAACTCATTTTATGAAGAAATAATTGATTTGGTATTTTAAAGTTCAAATGGTATTTTCTTATATTTGTTTCTTAATTTTATCTAAGTGTAATTAAAAAATTATAATATAAACTTTTTAAAAAATAAGTAATAGTTTTTGGCACTTGTTATATTTTGGAGAGAAATTTTACGGAAGGTAAATTATCTTCAGCTATGTGTAACAAAAATTGAGCTATATTTAAATGTATTGCTCGTTGGAGATAAGTTGCATATCTGTCTTTAAATTCGACAATAAATTTTATAATAAAGGATTTTTCAGCCATTTTCTCTATTTTTTATTTGTTTCATTTTTAACTAAAAGATAAATCCATTTTATACAGACACGCACCCATATACCTTTTTGATTGAATCTTTACATTTACGATGTGATCTCTTGTATTAATTAATTGTATGTAAGAGTTCTAAATTTAAATTAATCTTAAAATATAACATTGTATTGTCAAAAATTATTTGAACTGATTGATTGGGTTTATCATTTATCGGGTTATAACATGTGAACGTCAGTTTTTTGAAATTTTTGTGCATTTGTTGAAAATTCTTACATTTTAGATTTTTTTTTGTTTTTTACTTTTAATTTTGTTTTCATTTGTTATTACTTATCAGCACGACCTTTTTTGTCAATATTATTGACGTGGCGTTTTTAAATCAAATATCAGTATTACTGTATTAGGAATAATCACATGATCTATTATAAAATAACAAAACAGGCATAAGTCAAATTTGTATAGAATATCCAAATTGGGAGGCACGTCATAATTAAAAATATCCATGGCATAATTTCTGGGGTAGTATCAAATATGTTTTTCTTTCAAGCATTATATTCTTCGCCTAATGGGAATATACCAAAGAAAAACAAATACTCCCTCCGGTCCTAATTATAAGAGCAAATTATCAGAATTTGGAAGGATTAAGGAAGGAAGTTAAATTAGTTAATTATGTGTATTTTCCTAAAATACCCTTACCCAAAATTTAAAATGACATTAAGGAAACGCTTGTTACAATTATTATTTTATATAAAAAAAAAAGTATAATTTAGGTGTAATACATTAATGAGTTGCAAACATTATTTACTTTATAAAATATATAGGTGTATTATTAAATTATTAGTCTTTAATTATTATTGAAAAAGTATAAATAGGGGTATTATAGGAAAAAATTTGACAAAAGTTAAAACTTGCTCTTATAATTAGGACCAAAACCAACTCCAAAATTTACTACTATAATTAGAACCGGAGGGAGTAATAATCATTGACAGAGCAAAAACCCATTGTCCCATTAAAAAAATGGAGATGTAAAACTCCTTGAGGTGTAAGCTCACAACAACAACTCCACCAATAAAAGCAGAAATTATTACGGTTATCCAAGGTCTTCAGATTTGTTAGAACAAAGGATATAGAAACGTTGTTGTATTATCAGATTGTATTGAAGCTATTAATGTTTTGATTAGGGGATGTGATCACTCTCATCCTTTTAGGGACGTTATAATTGATGCTAAGCTGTGATTAGCTAAAAATTGACATGTTTTAATTAATTATATTTCTAGGAAACAAAATAATTTAGCAGATTATTTAGCTAAACTAGCTCATAATATCATCGAAAACATTTATCTACTTCATCAAGCGCCTACTTCGTGTACCAGGAGGAGGTAGTTAGGGAGATTAGCATATTATAATTTTTCCTTGTTACAGTTGCTCTTTTAAGCTATTAATGGATTCCAGTTTTTATCTTTTTAAAAGCACTGTAATAAAATCCAAAAAAAAAAAAAGTTAAAATTAAAAATAATTTGGAATTCAAGATGCCTCGCCTATGCCAGACAAAAAAGAGACTCGGATTCTGTACTCTTTTCTAAAGGGAAAGTAACACTAAGAATAGAATCATATGCCTTATCTCATTTAAAAAAATACAATTTTATTTTGCTATTCCCAAAAAAATCATATACACGATTCACCTCCCTAACATGTTAATATATACACACATATATATAGGCTTTTTTCCCAATGTGCCCCTAATTAAATAACTATTTACCAAAATGCCCCTGTTTTGAAACTATTTCTCAATATACCCCTGTCAGAAAACTATTTCTCAATATGTCCCTGTGTTAGTCGACTAAACCATGGGTTTAGTCGACTAAATCGCGGGGCCAAATTTTTTTTTGCAGCCCCCGACATTTAGTCGACTAAAACTTAAGTTTTAGTCGACTAAACCCATTTAGTCGACTAAATCATTAAAAAAAAAAGTTCAAACTTCAGAAGGCCATAACTTCTGGCTCGAGAGTTTGAATCAAGTGATTCTTTTTTTGATTCCACCTAACTTTTGAGATCTCTGCACTGATATAAAAATTATCTTCAGATTTAATGAAGAAAGGAGGAAAAACAAGTGATTCTTTATTGTGCAGAAAATACCAACAATTCATTAAATATAATCAAGTGATTCTTTAATTATATATATATATATATATATATATATATAATATTTTTCTTTTATTTGATGTTTTCTTTTTTAGTGGATCATATAATATCTCCGGTACAATAAAGATAAGATAGAGGGGGAAATGATGGTACCAATCCTAGGGTTTTGTGAGGAAATTAATTATATTTAATTGAGAGATGTTTATTGTAAAATTAATTAATCATTATTTCTAATATTATTATCTAATAATAATTAATTGATCTTATTTTAGATTTTAATATCTTTATTTTTCTACCATGTATTTGGTAAACTTTGAATTTCAACGTAACAATTAATACCGAATTTTCAAAATACAATATATTCAAAATTGAGATTTTCTCTCCATTAATAATATGGATTTTAAAAGAAAAGAGAAATAGGAAAAATATCGACACTAAATTTGTGGGGCTTGATTTTAGGGGAATAACAGTGTTTGGAAGTTATGCATGAAATCATATGTTATGATAGCACGGTAGTCAATCTAGCTAAAATCTAGGATCATAGCTAATATCTAGGATCACTAATATCACTAACCGACAGATTCGGTAAAAGAAATTAAAATGCTAACAATACTAACAGTTCATTAAATATAACAAATTGGGAAAAAAAAACCCATGATATATATTTAATGAATTGTTAGTTTTGTTGAAGTTAATAACTCCAGCTTTTTCTCTACGTGGTTCATGTCGCTGATTTCCGCACGTTGCTGATTCCTCAATAAGAAGGATTAGGTTATTTATTTTTTAATTGTTTATTGTGTTGAGTGTGCTGATTTTCTATCAAATACATGGTAGAAAAATAAAGATATTAAAATCTAAAATAAGATCAATTAATTATTATTAGATAATAATATTAGAAATAATGATTAATTAATTATATATAATAATAATAAAGAAAACTATATATATATATATATATATATATATATATATAAATAATTAAAGAATCACTTGATTATATTTAATGAATTGTTAGTTTTTCTGCGCAATAAAGAATCACTTGTTTTTCCTCATTTCTTCATTAAATCTGAAGATAATTTTTATATCAGTGCATAGATCTCAAAAGTTAGGTGGAATCAAAAAAGAATAGCTTGATTCGGACTCAGCCGAAGTTATGGCCTTCTGAAGTTTTAACCTTTTTTTTAATGATTTAGTCGACTAAATGAGTTTTTTAGTCGACTAAATGTCGGGGGTCTCCAAAAAAAATTTGGCCCCACGATTTAGTCGACTAAACCATGGATTTAGTCGACTAACACAGGGGCATATTGAGAAATAGTTTTCTGACAGGGGTATATTGAGAAATAGTTTCAAAACAGGGGCATTTTGGTAAATAGTTATTTAATTAGGGGCACATTGGGAAAAAGCCCATATATATAGGTATTGTGTGTGTGTGTGTGTGTGTGTGTGTGTGTGTGTGTGTGTGTGTGTGTGTGTGTGTGTGTGTGTGTGTGTGTGTGTGTGTGTGTGTGTGTGTGTGTGTGTGTGTGTGTGTGTGTGTGTGTGTGTGTGTGTGTGTGTGTGTGTGTGTGTGTGTGTGTGTGTGTGTGTGTGTGTGTGTGTGTGTGTCGTTATTATACATATATCATATATGTGTGTATATGTGCATCTTAATATTTTTTTTCTTTTAAAAAAAGCATTGTGACGCTTGTTTGATTATGTTCTCTAATTTTTCAGGTTTATAGTTTTTTGAACAGTTTTAGAAGAAAATAATTAAGAAATGCTATTTAAATGATTAATTGAAAAAACATGACTAAAGTAACAAGTAAATGATTAAAAATCGTTTTTTTAATAGAATTATCACAAACAAAAACGTAGTCTTCTCCATTTAAAAAAAAAAAATATTTTAGAATACATCGCACTCTTAAAAAAATATTTTAAAATGTTGAGTACATAAAAAATTAGTTTAAAATACTTGTTATAGTTTAAAATACTTGTTATTAGTACTAAAAAATTATTTTAAGGTATTGGATGTAACTTTTTTTTTTCAAAAGAAAAGAATGCTGTCTAGAATTTATTTTATTTGAGGGATTTTGAAATTTTATTGCAATCAATTGTAACTTCTAAGAAGTAAAAATATACAATATAGCTGAATTGTTTGATAAAAGATAAATTTTCTTATTATGTTACTAGTTTATTTATATTTTTTAGGCTAAAGTATACATTCGATCCTTCATATTTGCCTTTGGTATCAATTTAGTCCCTTAAGTTTGTAAAGTGCACGTTTGGTCCCTTAATATTAACACCGTTAGTCTGACTTAACGGAAAATACTGACTCAACAATTTTAAGCGATGATACTGTTCAATTAAATGTTGACCAAGCATGCTTATATGTTAGTATTTTAATAATTTAATATTTTAAATCCTATTAATTAAAAATATTAATATTCACATACTGTTTTACAGTTTTTCACCGTTTGTGAAGATTAAATATTTTTTTTTTGTCGAAGAAGATTAAATATTTTTCAATTAATAGGATTTAAAATATTAATTTATTAAAATACTAACATATAAACATGTTTGATCAACATTTAATTGTACATTCAACGCTTAAGATTGTTGAGTCAATATATTATGTGAAGTCAAACTAACGGTGTTAATATTAATGGACCAAATTTGTACTCTACAAACTTAAGAGACTAAAATAATACCATAGGCAAAAAGGACTATACTTCAGCCTATTTTTTAATATAGAAAGCAGATAAAATATATACCATTATGCCGAAGCCATTTATTTATTTATTTTTAAAATGTAATAATTAAGTAGGTACATCGGCACTTGTGTATCCTTTTTTATAAGAAGTATTTAAACCTTGTTTATTGTTTATCCTCCACTTTCTTTTTCACCTTCGTTTATACTCCACTTCATTCTTGTCATTTAGTCATTAAAGGGTTTATTTTGATCATTAATATAAGACTTTGATTTGTTTTGATCATTAAAATAGCTACCGTAACTTTTATATTAACTCTTATATGAAGATGGGAGGGAATATTAATTAATAAGCATTTCAGGGTTAGGTTTTTATTCACCGGTTAAGTTGTTAGAGGGGATAGTCAACAGAATGACGTGAGAATTATGTTGACTTAAGATTTTTAAATTATTTGTTTAATAAAATTGGATTATTAAATTACGCGTTTATTTGGGACGATTCTTACAAGGGATCCACGGTGATTATAGACCCCGAAAGAACACTACTGTTGTATTTTTAGTCAAAGATTTTGAGACGCTAATTAATTAAGCCACCAATTTTTTTTTAAAAAATAATGGATAACTTTTGAACTCTTTTTTGAGGTACTTTAAAGTTAAAATAAAATGTTTAATTATATTGAGAAAAGTAGAAAATGATATAAATTCGTGACGGAAACTACAAGTAATTGTTTTCTTCTCTGGCCATCGCATGCAATTGCTTTTGTGAAAGCCTTTTGCTTCTTCTTTTTTTCCCTTTATTTTAACATGGATCTGCATTTCAGAAAAGGTAAGGAACGAAATTGAAAATTGGGAAAAATACAATTAAAAATAAGAAAAGATAAATTTGTATTGCAAAATTATTAAATCCTAAATCAGAACTGAAGTATGAAGATTGGATTTCCAATTCCAATCAAATGACTAAAATGCCTTGAATTGAGGGTATAAGTAAACGACTTTACTTTCATTTTTTACAAAGTCATATCCAAAAAACAAGGGATAATTTTGAGAGCACAAGTTTCATGGGTCAATAACAACATTTGTATTTATATTAACAATATCATATTTTACATTAACGACTTTACTTTCATGTTTTACAACTTTATATCCAAAAAAATTAGCAATAATTTTGAGAGCACAAGTTTCAGGGGTTAATAACAACATCTATATCTATATTAACAACATCAGATTTTACATTAACGACTTCACTTTCATGTTTCACAACTTAACTTGGGGTAATTTGGTTATCGGGTCATAATTGAAAATCCTAATTTCTTACTTTAGTTTTAATATGAGATTTGATAAATTCATAGCACCAATTTATCTTTTTTTTTTCATTTTTAATTATATTTTTCTGAAATTTTCACTTAAAAATTCCTACCAAGCTTGACCATTCATTAATTAATTATAAGGATATTTACTCTGGGGGTTGGTGAGCAACTGGACAATGTCCTCCTCCAACCAAACCCCATGAAAATGACCTTTTTCCCGAACACCTTTTCAACTCCACATTTTTTTAGGTCCTCGCCTTATGAGTTTATTCAAATTCATTCTTCGATATTATTAAAATAGTTTTCATAGTCCCGGGACATCCAATAAAATGAATCATTGGCCACAAAATCGTGGTTGTGGTTTCAGAAACTAGTTCTCGTAAATCGAATCAATTTTTTTTTATATACATTATTTATAAATTATAAAAATTATTCTCTAAATCTAATCCAAACACGTACTAATAAAAAGAGACCAATAAAAATAATTTTGATATGATTTTCTTTTTCATGAATTGTGTTGTTGTCAACACAGTCATTTCTGTTTATTGCACGTTTAAATGCATATAATATAACTTAATTATAAGTTATGTGTTTCATTTGATTTTTTTTTTTTTTTTTACAATCACTTAACAGCAATTAAATGCTTTTATTTGTAATTTATAATTAGGATTATTTTGGTTTTACTTCTGAATGGGGGAAAAAAAGACTGCAGGGCTGTTGGACTTGAGTCGTGTTTTCTGGAGTCAAAATTTTCAACGATAATGGGATCTTTTTAATTGAGGTACGAACATGTGCTGCAATACTGATTATTTAACATAGTGTGAATTTCAGAACGTGCTTTATTTGTTTGATTGACCGTTGAATCAAAGTGATTCAAAATCAATTAATACACTTTGATAGTAATAACTAATAAATAATCGAAGCAATAATGTCTTGAGTTTAATCAAAGCAAAAAGATTAATTTTTTTTTTCAACCAATGTGATTTTAGATTATTTATTATGAGAATAGTATATTTTATAAAATATTATTTTAGTTTATAATATATCTTTTTTTGCCATTAGTTTATAATACATCAAACACAGCTATTCCCTCTAATTTTATATGTGATAGAATTTTTCAGAGGTGACCTATTTCTATTTAGTATAAATTAATAATCTGTCTGGGATTTTTAGTTTCATTTTTCATTTTTTTCCTCACTAATTATTTGTTAATATCACTGTATTAATTAACTACTATTATTTGTTTATACTTTTTTTTCCACGCTAATCTCCTCTCTCTCCTCTTATATAACGGTGTTTATGAAAATATTTTTTACATTTTTACAATATTTTTTGTAAAATTATTGTCACAATAATTTTTTTTGTAGCCTAATTTACATATTTGAATTTTATAAAAGGAACTGGAATGAGTATTTTTTTTATGGACAATAGCATTGATTCTGAAAGGATCAGCAGATTATATGCTGAAATTGTTGCGGAAAATGTATTGAATAAGTAGAAATTGAACATACAATAAACATATACTATTAAAATAGCACAATAAGAATCTGTATTATTGAAACAACACATACAATGAGCATATAACATGTCTGTATAATATTAAAAAACTATAAACGAACTCACAAGACTGCCGAATATGGTAATGAACTATGCAGAAATCCGAACCTAACGTACGTTATGTCCTTAAGACAATTTTGCTCCCTCAATACGGATGCTGAAGGTTTCTGAGCAATTGCCTCCCAGGATAGAGCGGATTATTCGTCTTCAAAAAGATGACTCTGTCTATCTGAAGCCCAAGCGAATCCAACAAGTCTGCTTTTGGAACGCACATAATGTTTTGTATATGCAGTATGCGGAAAGAGTGTATGTAGGAAAAAAACAGATACGATTCTGTGACTAGGGCACCCTATTTATAGACAACAAAAAACCTGATCAGATGGACTCATTTGTTGCAGCGAACTGGTGCGTTGTGCATACAGACGCACCAGAACGGAACGAACAAAAGCGACCCGTGTCTTTTACCAGTGAACTAGTGCGTCGCACGAACAGACGCACTAGAACGGAGCGAATGATCCGAATGGATCGAAATACACAGCCACTGGTCGGAAAATCTCGGAAGGGAAAAATATAATTATTAAAAGTTCGGGGTCAAATTAGAAATTCAAAAAATTATTTAATAAAAATTATTTTTAATTTCACACACGCGCGAACATGGCAGGACTGGGCGGGCGGCGCGCGTGTGTGTGGTGGACCAAGGGTCACCTAAGTCCTCACTCTTCCACAAAAGTGGGTTGGCCCAAGGGTCCATTTAGTAGGAGCAAAGTTGAGGCTTATATACCCTCCAACTAATCAATGTGGGACTTCTATCCACACACACATTTCTTCTACCTTTTTCCTCTTATTTTCCATCATTCTTCTTATTCATAACCCATGGGATTTTAATATTATATCCTAAATTCTAACAAAAATACCGTCAAATTGTTAAGTTTGACTTTTTTTTTTTTTGCTAACTGGACAATGACGTGACTTTCAAAAGTGTAAAAATACACATGTAATTTAGCCAAAAGAGCACCCAACACCAAGTACTTTTTTTAGGTGTAAGAATATCGTTTGACTGTTAGTTTGAATTTTTTTTGTTAACTGGACGATGACGTGGCTTTCAAAGCAACTGTGTAGAAAAAAAAAATCCTGATTGGTCACAAGTTTGAGTTGGAAAGAATTAATGTCACCATAACTATTTCTATGTTCGCCACTATAACAACTTTATACCTAAAAATCAATTGTAACTTCTAAAAAGTTAAAATATACAATGTAGCTAAATTATTTGATAAAAGATAAATTTTCTTATTATGTTACTAGTTTATTTATATTTTTTAAGATAGAAAGCAGATAAAATATATACCATTATGCCGAAGCCATTTATTTTTATTAAAAAAAGTAATAATTAAGTAGGTACAACGGCACTTGTGTATCCTTTTTTTATAAGAAGGATTTAAACCTTGTTTATTGTTTATCCTCCACTTTCTTTTCCACCTTCGTTTATACTCCACTTCATTCCTGTCATTTAGTCATTAAATTGTCGCATGCATGCATTTTTCCTTTTTTTTTTGGGTCAAAATTTTATATAAAGGTTTCTCAAATTCTAAATATTGAGCTAATTAAAGGGTTTATTTTGATCATTAAAATAGCTACCGTAACTCTTATATTTATTTAATAAAATTAAATTATTAAATTACGCGTTTATTTGGGACCATTCTAACAAGGGATCCACGGCGATTATAGCGACGTGGCTTTGGTCCTATACACCCTCCCGTCCGTTGCGTCCTTTGCAGCCAAAACTGTGCCGTTTTGGCGTAAAGGAGGGAGGGCAGCTGTTTTGTGCTTTTTTTGTAAAAAAAATATTTCAGTAGTGACTAAATTGGTACTAAAAAGATACTTCAGGATACTGAAAAAAAACTTTATGATCTTGAAAAAATATTTCAGGGTACTGACTAGTACTAAAATGATACTTGAGGATATTAATTGATATTGAAAAAAATACTTCATGATCTTAAAAAATTATTTTAGGATCTTAAAAAAATATTTCATGGTACTGACTGGTACTGCAAAGATATTTTATGATACTGACGGGTACTGAAAAAAATACTTCATGATCTTGAAAAATTATTTTAGGATCTTAAAAAAATATTTCAGGTATTGACTAGTACTAAAATTATACTTGAAGATATTGACCTTGACGTGTACTGAAAAAAAAATACTTTATGATCTTAGAAAAATATTTTAGGATACTGACTGATACTAAAAATATACTATAGGATATTTTTTAGGATTCAAAAATAATTTTTGAAGATCATAAGGTCTTTTTTAGTATCGTTCAGTATCCTGAAATAACTTTTTAGTACCAATTCAGTTAGTACCTTTTTTTTTAAAAAAAAAAAAGCACAAAACAGGTGCCCTCCCTCCTTTACGACAAAACGGCGCCGTTTGGCTGTAAAGGATGCAGCGGACGGGAGGAGTGTATAGGACCAAAGCCAGGTCCTGATTATAGACCCCGAAAGAACACTGGTGTGTTTTTAGTCAAAGATTTTGAGACGCTAATTAATTAAGTCACCAAAATTAAAAAAAATGGAGAACTTTTGAACTCTATTTTTGAGGTCTGTAGCTTATTTTAAAGTTAAAATAAAATGTTTAATTACATAGAGAAAAGTAGAAAATGATATAAATTCGTTACGGAAACTACAAGTAAGTGTTTTCTTCTCTGGCCATCACATGCAATTGCTTATGTGAAAGCCTTTTGCTTCTTCTTTTTTTCCTTTTTTTTTTTTTTAATATTGATCTGCACGTCCTTTCCCCTTTTTTGCCAAAGCAGATCTTTCTTCATAACGAAAGAAATCATGGGAAGAAATATACATGTATCATGTATGTGTGTAAATGTGTCAACAATAGAAGATGTGTTTACATTCTTAATTGGGAAAAAAACATTTTGTTGAGAGTGGAAAAAAATTATGACCAAGTTCTTTATGAATAGAAATAATCTCTCTCACATCAATACCTAGTTTTTTTTTAAAAAAATTTTGCCCATCCGGTATTCAAAGCTTTGTCCTGACTAATCCGGATCCGACCCACGTCGCGCATCTGACTATGGTGGGAAAGTCTTCTAGCGGGACTTTTCTGCATTAATAAGGCTCAAACTCAAAATCTTATTTAAACAACACAAGCTACTTCAATTAATACCTAGTTGATCTAACAGTATAAGGGGAACCGGATTCTCTTAGAATCTAGTTCCTCAGTATCCCTGAGCATCTCTACATTTAGGCCGTCCAAAAATTGATCCAACGGTACACATAGGAAGTTTTAAAATTTTTATCATTACTGCATGCGGTAATTTGAAAAAAATGAAATGTCCCTTTATACACTGTTGAATTAATTTTTGGACACCCAGATATAGAGATATTGAGGGAGAGAATCCGGTTCCCAGTATAAGGTTATATAGGCCTTCAAATTAGCTTTGAGCATTGGACAAACCCAATAGGATGCTACCTCGCTTGTTTACAACCTAAAGTCAAGTCAGTCAAACAGTTGGCCAAAACCAACTACCAACAAACATTAAAAACTAGCAAACTATTGATTAAAGTGATAAGCGGACTCATACTAAAAAGAATATATAATAAGCAATAAACATTTGATTTTACTTAAATATGCATGAAAAATATGAATGAAATCAAACATTTCGCTAGAGATTAATAAAATAATATCTTTCATCCCCAATCTTCTTTATACATACATGTCCGAAAAGTCTCAAACATTTTTTCACTATATTTTAATATTATCAAACACACCAAAAAAAAAAACTGGAATAATAAGAATGTAAATAATTATTAAGCATAATATAAGGAAGGTTGGAAAAGGTAAGGCATGAAATTGAAAATTGGGAAAATTTCAGAAAAATACAATTAAAATGGGAAAAAATAAATTGGTGATAAGAATTTATCAAATCCTAAGTCAAAACTAAAGTAGGAATATTGAATTTCCAATCCTGGCCAAATGACGAAAATACCATGAATTAATAGCACAAGTTTCAGGGGTTAATAATAATATCTATATCTATATTAACAATATCAAATTATACATCAACAACTTTATTTTCATGCTTGACTACGTCATATCCCAAAAACCAGCGATAATTTTAAGGGCATAAATTTTATGGGTCAATAACAACATCTTTATCTATATTAACAACATTTTATTTTACATTAACGACTTTACTTTTATATTTCACATCTTTATATCCCAAAAACCAGGGATAATTTTAAGAACATAAGTTTTAAGGGTCAATAACAACATCTGCATATATATTAAGAATATCAATTTTATATTAATGACTTCACTTTCATGCTTTACAATTTAACTTAGGGCAATTTGATCATTTGGTCAGAATTAGAAATCTCAATTTTCTATTTTAGTTTTGACATGTGATTTTATAAATTCGAAACATCAATTTATCTTTTCTCATTTTTAATCATTTTTAATTATGTCTTTCTAAAATTTTCACTTAAAAATTCCTACCAAGCTTGACCATTAATTAATTAATTCTTTGGATATTAACGCTGGGAGTTGGTGAGCCACTGGACCATGTCTTCCTCCAACCAAACCCCATGAAAATGACCTTTTCCCCCCCAATACCTTTTCAATTCCACAATTTTTAGGTCCACGTCTTATAAGTTAATTCAAATTCATTCTTCAATATTATTAAAATAGTCTTGGTAGTTCTTCGGGACACCCAATAAAATGATTCATGTTTGACAAACTATATAAAACTGTGTGGTTTCAGAAATTATTTTCCATAAATCAATTCAATCTCTCTTACATACTTTGTTCATAAAATTCAAGGCTTTGTTTGGTTTGAAGGGAAAGAAAATTTTACAAAAATTTAAGGTGGTGGGGCCCACAAGAATTTTTCTCTCCATTAAATTTTTTCCCTCCCCTCAAACCAAACAAAGCCTGGACCCGTTTGTTAGGAAGAAAGCTTGGGGAGGGAAAGAGAAGATCTCAATCTTCCCATGGATTTTAATTTGTTTGTTACACGAAGTCAAACAAGAACTCACTTGGAATTGGACATTTTCCCTTATTTGAGGGAAGATGCTTTCCTCCGAAAATGGAAGGAAAGCTGCCATCTTCCCAGGAAGATGGTTTTTTGACAGATTTACCCCTGAAATTCAAATTTGGCGGGAAAGTTCGAACTTGGCGGGAAAGTTAAATATTTTTTTAAAATATATTTTAGCAAAAAAAATATTTTTTATTATTTTGAATTAATTTCGTTTGAGGGTAAAATAGACATTTCCTAATTCCTTACCAACTACCACCTCTTCATTTTCTTCCTACCAAACAACTCAAGTCATCTTCTCTCATCTTTCAAATCTTCCTTTCCATTCCTTTCCCTCCTCTAAAGTTTTTTTCTCTCCCCAAGCTTTCTTTGTAACAAACGGGTCCTAAAAGTTATTTTCAAAAACTAATCTAAACATGCTCTACTGAGACAAAGAAGAATAGTATGACAAGGATGACACCCACAAATAATTTTGATATGATTTTCTTTTTCATGAATTGTGTTGTTGTCAACACAGTCATTTCTGTTTATTGCACGTTTAAATGCATCTAATATAACTTAATTATAAGTTATGTGTTTCACTTGATTTTTTTTTTTTTTTACAATCACTTAACAGCAATTAAATGCTTTTATTTGTAATTTATAATTAGGATTATTTTGGTTTTACTTCTGAATGGGGAAAAAAAGACTGCAGGGCTGTTGGACGTGTGTCGTGTTTTCTGGAGTCAAAATTTTCAACGATAATGGGATCTTTTTAATTGAGGTACGAACATGTGCTGAAATACTGATTATTTACCCCTCCGATCCTAATTATAAGAGTTAGTTGACTTTTTTGAAGAGATTAAGGAAGCTAATTAAATTACTTTAGAGTAATTTTATTTTTATATTTTTCTTCAAACTAATTAGTTTAACTAATAAACTAATATACAATATAATGATACACAACATATGAGATGATTAAGTAACTTATTTAGCTTCTTTAATCTCTCTAAAGAAAGTCAATTAGCTCTTATAATTAGGACCAGAGGTAGTAACATAGTGTGAATTTCACAACGTGCTTTATTTGTTTGATTGACCGTTGAATCAAAGTGATTCAAAATCATTGTATCAAAAAAAAAAAAGTGATTCAAAATCAATTAATACACTTTGATATAGTACTCCCTCCGATCCTAATTATAAGAGCAAATTACCAGAATTTGGGGAGATTAATGAAGAAAGTTAAATTAGTTAATTAGGTGTATTTTCCAAAAATACCCCTCTGAAAATTAAAAATTACATAAGGGAAAATTAGTTGGCATTATGAGGGAAATGAATGTGGTTTGTGGAACAGGTAATCAAGGACGTGACCGGTGGAGGGGCTGATTATTGCTTCGAATGCGTGTGGATGGCGTCGTTAGTGCATGAAGCATATGCCTCTTGTCGAAAGGTTTCCTCTCAGCTTTTTAATCCACTTGGAGCAGTTGAAATTTCATTTCTGAAATTTGTTGTTATCATTAATTATAAGAGTAACTAATTTCTTTTACCATGAAAATATGATAAAAAGTGTTCAAAATTATTTTATATAAAAAAGTATAATTTAGGTGTATATGACATTAATGAATTGTAAAATATATAGGTGTATTATTAAATTATTATTGTCTTTAATTATTATTGAGAAAGTATAAATAGGGGTATTATAGAAAAAAAATGACAAAAGTTAAAACTTATTCTTATAATTAGGACCAAAACCAACTCTAAAATTTTCTCCTATAATTAGAACCGGAAGTAGTAATAAATAATCGAAGCAAAGTCGGGACATAGCATTGGATAATAGTCCAAGACATTATGGAAAATTAATAAACTGTAATATTCACGAATCAAACCCAATACGACTTATTTTTTAGTATTAGTCCATAGAATGCATGAATATAACCTATATTTAATCATACTAATATAGAGATGGTGCTATGACTTATGAACATGCCTCTGCTATCCAATAATTAAAGTTTTAAAAAATATCTCTCATGCTTGAACAAAAAGCTTCGGTCAAAAGAAAATTCTTAAATAGGATATTAGTTAATGAAATAATTCTGTTTGAAAGTTCATTTTAAATAGTTATTATACTCTTTCCGTATTAATTATAAGTCATAGTTGATTTTTTTAGAGATATTAAAAAAATAATTAAATTACTTTAAAATATTTATATTTGTCATTTTTTCACTAAACTTTTTTGCATGCCTAACTTATAAAGTGATATATAATTTAAAGACACATAACATATGATATTATTAAATGACTTATTTAATTTTCTTAATATTTAATAAAAAAGGTCAACTCTATCATACGTAGGCTGGGATGGTTAACTAAGATCAAAGTCATTGACCATTGGCACCACCTTTGAATCTGATCTCAATGTCTTGACTCTTGAGTTTAATCAAAGCAAAAAGATTAAGTTTTTTCAACCAATGTGATTTTAGATTATTTATTATGAGAATAGTATATTTTATAAAATATTATTTTAGTTTATAATATATCTTTTTTTGCCATTAGTTTATAATACATCAAACACAGCTATTCCCTCTAATTTTATATGTGATAGAATTTTTCAAGGGTGACCTATTTCTATATAGTATAAATTAATAATCTCTCTGAAATTTTTAGTTTCATTTTTCATTTTTTTCCTCACGAATTATTTGTTAATATCACTGTATTAATTAACTACTACTATTTGTTTATACTTTTTTCCCACGCTAATCTCCTCTCTCTCCTCTTACATAACGGTGTCTATGAAAATATTTTTTACATTGTTACAATTTTTTTTTTTTGGTTAAGGTGCAGATTTGCCAACGAACTATTACCCGAGGAGCATCTAGCACAAAAATCAATTGAGGGTACCATGATTACCAATTAACAATTAAAAAGTGAAAAAAAGTACCAAATAACTATTAAAAAAACAACTATAATTATGTTAAAATATGAGGCACTGGCATAGGAAGGTGGCGGAGACGCTAGAGAAAAGAGCGGTTAAGCCTTTTTGTTGGATAAGGCAAACATCAACAGAGATGGGACCCATGCGAGCAGGCGTTGTGGCAGCGGCGACTGCTACTTGTGGCATCGGAGGGATGAAACCAGGGTGCAAGGCGCGTGCCGGTCGAAAGCTGTAAACTGTTGGATTTGGTTTCGACGTGTGATTCTCGCCCTGAAGCTACATACGGACCTTGATGAGTTCAAGAGGGTAAGTGGAACACCCAGCAACAATGGAAGCTTTAGAGATGCCGACGTCGCTGACACTATGACAGTCAATGGAAGACGAATACACCAAGATAGTGACGGGGTAATAGTTCGTTGTCCAACCTGCACCTTAATTGTATTTTTTTTTTTTTTTACTTTTTAATTGTTGAATGGTAACTATGGTACCCTCAATTGATTTTTGTACCAGATGCTCCTCAGGTAATAGTTCGTTGGCAAATCTGCACCTTAACCCTATCTTTGTCAAAATTAGCATGCCGTTGAGTTTGTTGTTTTAAACACGTGTGTTAGGTTGTTTTGATTTTTGAAACGTAAATATTTTTTTTGAATTAATTGGAATTCCATTAAAATGGGCAAAGTATAGGGCAAAGGCCTTAAGAAAGAACCAGAAAAAACAATAGAAACAAATTACAAAAATAACTGTGTAATACCCCAGATTATTATAAATAGTAATAACCCTCTTTTTTAGGAATTTTCAGCTTATGCATTAAGAAAAGGGTTTTAGGTAACAACTCCACTACTTGTCAACCAAGTCACATTAAATTCACATCTTGATTGATTGATTGAATTTAATATGATGAATCATATTCATATCTTGATTGTTGGATTGATTGAATTTAAGATGATGGATCACATTTATTTTTCAAAAAACGTCCATAAAAATGACACACAAAATCAGCACTTTATAAGAGTCTAACTCTAATTTAAGTGCCCCAGATTATTATTAATAGTAATAATAATGATAATAATAATAAATAGTATGGTAATAATAAGATTTAGAAGGTATTGTTATATATATAGTAATAATGAAATTTAGAGCCCAGCCCACAGCTAAACCCTAGTTTTTAATTATAAATAGAGGCCTAACCTAACCCTAGCTAACGCTCAATTTTCCTCTTCTCCTCTACTACTTACTCTATTCTTACTCTGTCAAATTATTCTTCTAAGAGGTTAGCAAAACGGAGACTAGGTAATTCTAATCCCCATATGTCTTAGGTTAATTTTATATGAATTTTGATAGGGTAATTATGATCCTAAATATATCATAAGGTTGTTTTATATGAAAAATATATTATATGTAATTCTAATCCCTCAACCTTAGGAAAACAAAACGTTAGACTTTCTTGTGTACATGTATGTATTTCTTCTTCTTGATTTACGTGATTAACTATTGCAAAGCCATTCACCGTTTTCATGGCTGTGAATATACTTGTACATCTTTTTCTTTGGGTGCCTCGGTTTTGTGATTGAAATATATATATCCTTTTCAATTTGTTCAATTTGCACTTGTGTTAAAATATATACATGTACTCTTTTTAAATGGTTTTGCCTAGGTTTTCGTAATTGACAAATAGCAGAATATATATATTCGGTTTGGTTCTGTAAATTTGAGAAATCCATTTTGTGTGTGATTGAAATAATTTAATCGTGGGAGGATAGCTTTGGGATGGTACCTCCTAAAGTGATGAACACAACCCTTAGGCTTTATGCCTCCAATATGTTATTTGATGTGAACCGATTATATCCGTTATTCCTAAAGTGGTGTCTGGCAGGGTTTCCCGGGACACTAGTAGCAACTTTGGGAAGAGGTGTGCACATTAGGACGAAATATTTTATGGTCAATTTGATTGATTGTGACTGGCAGGGTTTCCCGCGTCTACCATGATTCTCTTCCCACTAAACAGACTGGCAGGGTCTCCCGGGTCTAAATAAATTTTAAAAAGGTAATGAATAATATTTGATGTAATTACCATATGACTATATATATTTGATTTGATTAATATATTTGAGCTATTTATATTGTGTTTTATTATGATTACCAGCTTTGTTGATTTTTGTGTTATGGGCTGTGATGATCCGTCGGGGAGTAGATTTTCAGTGAAACAGGTTCTAAAGATTGGGGCTAGCAGTGAGAAGTGAGGAAGAACGTTCAATTAATCCTAGCTAGTTTTTTATTTTATTTTGCTCTGAATAAAACATTTTTTTATTTCAGTTTGGACTTATGTTATTGTAATAAGGTAGCCTTACACTTGTCCCAGTACAAGTGCGGCAGTAACACTTCCCAAAGTTGTTTATTTTGAATTTCAGTAATTATTTATAAAACTCATTGAAATTTTATGTTATCATTACTGTTAGAAATTGGTGGTGTTACAAACTGTAACCTAGAAAAGCTAAGTTGAGAATTAACCACCATGACTTTAATATGAGGTAGAATCCCTTCAACAGTGAAGTTAGCATCAGTGAATATTCTTTTATTGCGAATATCCTAGAGCTTCCAACAAGTGATACACACACCAACCTTCCAAGAGTCATCAAGAGAAGAGGATTGAATGATTTGAGACAACCAACTCCTAATATCAAGTCTGAAGAAATCATTAAACATATCTGGAGACAAGATTTTCCTCCAAACAGTGGACGCCATATTACATCTTTTAAATATGTGCTCCACATTTTCTGTACCGTTTAAGCATAGAGAGCATACAGGGTCGGAAGTCATGCCTCTTCGAGGCCTTTATTCATTAGACAACAACTTCTCCTTCAGTAAGAACCAAGTAAACGTTCTGATCCTCTGAGCCATAGGTAGTTTCCACAACTGCTGCCAGACATGATTATATTCATTCCAGTTTAAAGGCTCTAACGCTTTGTAACCTGACTTTGTGTTGAAAATCCCCTTTGGATTCAAAGACCAAGTGCAAGACAGTCCTCGAGAATTACCTTGGAGCGTAGTAGTTGAGATGACTTCCAATATATCCGCTGGAATGAGATTATGAAACAAACTCCAGCGCCAACAACCATCATCATTAACAAACTCAGAGATCGTTTTGGAGAGATCCTCGGACGATATAGGGGAGAAAGATATATTCTTTAAAGGACCAAGCTCACCTACCCAAAAGTCATCCTAGAATTTTACCTGGTTGCCAACACCCACATTCCATTTGATATGGAAAGAAGTCTCCTCCCAAGACTTCAACAAAATTCTCCAGAAATATGACATCCGAGATCTGAAAGGGGGTTCCTTCAAATTCTTAATGCCATATTTCTACTTCAGCACTAACCCAAAGAGATTCAGGTTGCGAATGGATTTTGAAAATCAGTTTCATCATGAAGGCCTTATTCTGAGAATCAAGGTTGAGCATACCAATTCCCCCATGATTAGATGGTTGGCAAAGGTCATTCCATTTAACTAGGGGAATTCCCCTATGATCATTTGTGTATCCCCAAATGAACTTTCTAATTGATTTCTCCAGCTTGGCACGACAAGAGGAAGGAAGGGTCGTGCTTTGCATTGTATATAGAGGTAAGGAAGCCAATACAGATTTAGCCAGGTGATTCTCCCAGCCAAAGAGGGAGATTGACTTTTCCAACTTGAGAGCTTCGCTTGAAGTCTGTCAGAGATGTATTCATAGGTGGACATTGATACTCTACCATTGGGGAGGTGAACTCCCAAGTATTTGCCAAGAGAGTCGGTTCTTTGGTAGCCAAGAACATTACAGAGTCTTCTGCTCTCAATGAGGTTCACATTCCCAGAAAATTGGACCTTAGATTTGGAGTGATTAACCTGATGTCCTGAGGATATACAAAACTCATGGAAAGTCGCCTTGATCAGATTGACTTGTTGGGAAGTGGCATGACCGAAAAAAATCAAGTTGTTTGCAAAGAAGAGATGAAATAAGGGAACACCATTCCTTCCTAACTTGATTGAATGCCATTTGCCAGAGTTCACTTTGGATTCAACTAACTGCGAAAGGCGGAGTACAGAGAATAAAAATGTAAGGGGAAAGAGGATCTCCCTGTCTTACGCCTCTCTACAGAGAAAAGGAATTGGACGGCTACCAAATTATTAGGCACAGTTCTCATTCTTTCTTGTTATTCTCACCACAGAGGTCCCCCAGATTCTTTGTATTGTCTTGATCAAAGGATTAAAAAAAAAAAAAAAATTGTGTTTCAATGTCCCTTACTAAAAACAATACCAAAAACGTTTTCATTGAGAATCTTTTTTTTTTTCCTTTTGTTTTCGCCACATCGATCATCATAATCTTTTATTTAAATTATAAGGTGCGAGATGCATTATAAATATTATCAGCATGTTGAATAAATTATAAATAAGATTATGGGACCGAATATTACCGAAAAATTATATGAGGATGCTTGATGTTACTTTATTTAGTTTAATTTATTCTTTTTAACTCTTATTATAATCCAAATAAAATTATGGGAGAATCCTATATAAAAACAGTTGATATAAAAAAAAGTTATATAAGGTTGGTAAACTCAATAAATCTTAAATTAGGTTAATAATTCAATTTAAAATATTGAAATATTAGTTATTTTTCAATAATATCTCTTACCCATGATCAAAAGGAAAAAAGGACAAGAAAAATCTCTCTCCCTGTGAAGCATGAACGACACCGGAAATAACGACACAACTACTTTTCCCAGTGAAGAATAGTGATGACAAGGGATGTAGAGACTGTGATTTTCAATTGGGATTATCATGTTCGAGAAGTAATCAATGGCTGAATTTGTCCTTCGCTGAGAGAGGTGTTGCTAACAAAGTTGCAGCAAAAGCAACCCGAAATTAGGAAAAGCAGAAGAGGGTCGAGGTCTCAAAGCTCACAGTACAGAGGTTTTACTTTCAATTGCAAGACTGGACGCTGAGAACCAATCTCAATTTTGCAAGGACCACTTAACGTACAATCCTTAACCATCTCATTGAGATGAAGTAGCTCATAGCCTTCGATAAGAATACAGGATCGTTGATTAACTAAGAGATTAAGAACTGGGGATTTAACATTAGAACCAACTTAACCAACTTATTGTAGCATTCTTTGCCGATTTTTTGATAGTGTCGAGCCTTCTAATAAATTTTTTGTCATTAGGGTTCTTATGTATTGCGTAAACAATATTATTTTATCTCCAATTTTGTTTTTTGTTTTTAAAAAAACCAAGGGATATAGAGGTAATTTGACCCAAATTCTAAATCCCTAATTGTATCACATAACTTAATTAATAATTTATTAAATTTAGTAACCCAAATTAAAATTTGGGTAATTTAACCGCTTTCATTTAGGATCTTCCCTAAATTCATTACAACAATATGACAACTCTCATACGTTAAATGGAGAAAACATTAATTAAAAAAATCTGTTCATTTACTCAGCGCAATTAACACGCACACAATTAAATATCAGCATGATGGGTGCGTGATAAAGCCAACCACGTAACCAAACACCACCAAACCGGAAGGAGATTCTCTCCATATCGTTTTTATCATATTTTCTCATTGGTTCAATCTGGATCGTTGATTGAGAAAATGAGATGAAAATAGAAGTAGTATTGTATTGATTGGATGGATGTGATTTAGAGATTATAAGGGATAATGAGAAAAAGATGATGAGATAAACTCAAACCCACCAAACCCACAATAATTATTTAGATCTCCATTAAAATTATGTTCACACGCAAATCTTTTCATATATTTTATCAGATACATATTTTTTTGGCATGACTTATCAATATCATATATTTTTTGAAAAACTATAAACATATATTATATTTTAGATCTATAAAACTCTGCAGTAAATTTAAAAAGACAAATAAAATTATTAATTTTTTTCTTAATATTTTCATAAAATGATGAATTATATAAAATGAAAAAATTTATAGAATTAGAGTTGATACAATAGGATAAGGGAAAATTAATAGTATATCAGTTTTTTTTTTAATCTCAACCGATTCATCAGAACATTCGGTTCTAACTAATCCGGATTTGGGTTCTACAGTAGTAAGGACGATACGTTACCGTAGCTCAAATCCTAGAACTCTTAAGGAAATATAGTGTCATATTCCGCTGAACCAACTAATTGATTATATTTATTGAGACAACGAGTTTGTATCTTTTTTCAGGCTACCTAAACAATCAGAAAGGACAAGAAGATCATTAAGTCAATTCTTATTGTGTGTGTGTATATATATATATATAATTTTTTTTTTTAATAGTGTGAGATGCATATATGATCTATCCAATTATTATTATTAAATATAAAAAAATCGTGTGCAAAATTTTTTCAGTGGTAAATGTATCTTAAGAGTGGGCCATGGAGCAGATTTTCGATGTTGTCGGAGTCAATTGTGACCTCCCAGTCTACCACGCTTCACCAACGCACGCAAAACGACAAACAAGACAGGGCTCATTTTATTGGGTCTTTGTATAAAACGTACAATCAAGTGGGCTCAATAGGCGATCTCGTAAGTCCCAGTAAGTGGTCATAGAGCCCGGGGCCGTGCCCTAACCTTGGTGAGGGATTGATGTCAAACCCCTCCAAAACTAATTTATATCAAAAAAAAAAAAAAGTGGGCTCAATTGTCCATTTTATTGGGCTTACCTAAATTATGACGTCATTTAAGGAATTTTTTAATTATGTCACAACTCACCAACCACGCAACTAAATTACTAAACTATTGCTCATCGTGTCAGCAAAATAGTCACCGCCAACAACCTCCAATTGGAAAATATGGGCCCATTTATACATTCAAACAAATAGTGTAAGGCCCAACTTTCAAATAATGGGCCTATCCACGTTAGGCTCACGATTGAATAGCCACGTGGGCTTTTTGGGCCTTCAGTTCGGTTCTTAACGTGTTCTATTGCTCAACGACTTGTTTTATTTTATCCAAGCAGAAAATTGAGGAAAGGCGAATGAGGATTGACACAGTTGGTTAAGGTGTTAGTCTTCACCCTAAAAGGGAGGAGGTTCGATACCCACTGATCGATGTGAGGGCCTCATTGGTGAGCGATCTGTAAGTACCTCTGTAAGCGCTCTTTGAGCCTGGAGGCATGCCCTGACCCTGGTGGGGTACTGGTGTCTACCCTCATCTAAATTTTAGTTTAGCAAAAAAAGAAAACTGAGGAAGGATGCAAGCGAAAAATCGCTTTCGTGAACGAAAAGTGGTTCCATTTCGTTTTTTTTTTTGGTAAAGCTAGAGGGCCATTAGCCCATGTTCATTCCATCATCAAGAATAAGCCGTGGGTATGAAACCTCCCATAATCCCAGTACAACAAATGTTCAATATCAGCAAGAGGAGACTCAAAAATAACCAAAGAACCCTCCTAGTCAAAACTAACATTTGCAAGTGCATCTGCACACCTATTACCTTCCCCATATACATGAACACATCTATAGCTAGAAAACTTTTTCATACAAGTATTAATTTCAGCTAAGACTCTGGACTCTATACTGTCAGCATCCTGCAAATTCTGAAGTAAAAAAATCACAGCAGGAAAATCGTCTTTTCTTTGGGCTTTCAAACTCCCCATCTGGAAAAACGCCCTTCTAACCTCCTCACTAGAAACAACCCTCCCCACATTCCTTAGTTGGTTATCAGCCACCTCACCCCATCGTTGGCCTGTATGAATCCAGACCCTAGAGTTCCTATCCTCATGGAAAATATTCTGATAAAAACTCTGAAACATAGCCACAATATCATCCACCTTATCCAGCCACTCTTCATCACTGTTTTTCAACATCCTAATTTTGTTTTTCCGTCTTCGAATAAGGGTCTTGGTATGATAATACCAAGTGTTTCGATCCCCTTCCTCTAACCACCTACCCCTTGATTTTTGGTACCACAAAATTTCTTCTTGCCTTAAAGTAGCCATTAACTCCTCCTCCAACTCATTCTCCAAACGAATTAGAAACGGGTTGCTCCACCTTTCAATACTCTTCTGAATACCATTCAGTCTATTGAACAATCTCCTCTTGCGATATGCAATTTTGCCAAAAACCTCTCGGTTCCAGCAACTTAATTTCCCCTGCAAAGAGGTTAAATTCACATGACCCTTAACCCCCCTCTTCTAGCTATCCTTCATGACTAATTCAAATTCCTCATGCATCTGCCACATAGCCTCATATCTGAAGATCCTTTCTCTATTACCCTGTTGCTCAGGACTCAATCTCACTAGAATAGGGTGATGATCTGAACAAAGCCTTGGAACTACTTGAATATCAGCAGCCTCAAAAGTCTCACGTCATTTTACATTACATAAGCATCTATCCAAACGTTTGTAGACCTTATCCAGCCCTTCCTATTTTGGCCCTTTCCACGTAAAGAAGGGTCCATTTGTATCAAGATCTATTAGGTTACATCGCTGAATCCAATCACCAAACCTCCTGCAACGTAAATCATTAACACGACCCCCCTTTATGTTCAAGTGGTGTCTTGATTTCATTGAAATCACCAGCTAATAACCATGGCCCCTCCACCCCATTTTCTATTTGTTTTAACATATCCCAAAGGCCCAATCTTCTCTGCTCATTTGGATTGGCATACACCGCAGTCAATAGCATGTCTTTCCCATCCAAACTCAGATTACAGTGTAAAAATTGGTCATCAAATACCCTAACATCCACCACTAAATCCTCTCTTTCCCAAACAAGCCATATACCACCCAAAACCCCCCCACAACCTCCCTTCTAAGAGAGTGTTTAAACCCCAGCTCTTAATTACTTTATTAGCAAGATTCCCGTTAATTCTCGGTTCCAAGATCACAAGCAAATCCAACTTATATTTATATCTCATATCCCTTATAACAAATGCAACTCCTTTACTAGCCACACCCCTACTATTCCATACTATTATATTCATCATTGCAACCATTACAAAGTAGCAAGCAATCAGATTTACCTTAATCCCCAAGCGCAAGAGTTGCACATTCTTCCCCCGCGCTCAGACCCATCCTCTCAATCTGACCCTCCTCTCCCTCAATCGCAGCAACTTGACCTGTATCCATATCATCATTCTTCCTCCTCCAACCAACATACGCACCAGGTTGCAGATTCTCCTTACCAGACAATCGTGCTTCTTGCCACTTGTACAGTTCCAAGTTGCTCTCAGGCACATACTCCTAGCTCTACAAAACCGCCTTCTTATCTTTAAAGATATTAGAGTTATTATCATTTTCAAGAACAGAAGCAACAACCTCCTCCCTATCCTTCCTACCATCCATTTTTCTACTATTCACTACACTAGGGCCCTTTTTTAATTCACCCTTACTTCCAGCCTTCCCTAATTGCCGCGATTGGTTGGAAACACCTTCCCTTCAAATCTTTTCCACAGAGCCCTCACTACCAACCTTCTTCTACACATGATTCTCACCCCTTTAATCCCCTGCCTCCTCCCTTAATACAGAGAAGCGCGACCCCCCTTGTTTCTCATGGACCAACATAACATTCCTCTATGGTCTTCTACTTCTTTGCACAGTTTTCCATCGATCCATCTCAACCACCTTCTCCTCCTCAACCATCTTCTTTCCCCCTCCACCTCTACATCCATTTCTCCAGCCGCATCCTTCTGGTGTGAGACACCACAGACCTTTTTCCTATGCCCAATCATTCCACATTTTGTGCATAAACAGCCCAGACTTTCATAAACAATACTTAAAGTCTGACCTTCAACCATAAACTCAGGAATCAACGGCTTGGTAAGGTCAAGCTCCACACACATTCTTGCAAATTTCCTCCTTGCCCTTTGTACTGTATGCACATCAAGCCGAATAGCTCTGCCAATAGAGTTTCCCAAATTCAACAAGAATTTCTTGTCAAACAAGGGAGCAGGAAGGTCAGGAAGTCGAACCCACGCCACTACAGACTCAATCTTCGCAGCCTTTGGATTAAAAATCTGGACTCCATCTCGCCACATTCAAGTATGCATCAGCAATTACCCACGGGCCCCCTGTTAGTGCCTCCATATAATCCTCATGATTCTGGAAATTAACTAAGAAATAGTCATTTTCCATATCAAAAACGTCGATGTTCCTCTTCCTTGCCCAGATCTAGTTCAACTTTTTAACCATGAAACCATACGCCAGCTGCCTCCCCATCAACTTCACGATTAATGTCCTCCGAAATGGCTTCATGAGCCATTCCTTCTCTTTTTCTTCAAAGTCGAACTTCAGGCATAGTGGATTAGAGAAATCTACACATATGCCATCTTGTGGATTCAAAACCTTTGCGAAATCCGTCCCAACACTGTAATCATCAACTTCCTTATCCTCATCATTTTTGGCCCATTCCCACCAGCAACTCCTCGAGTTTACATTCTACAACAAGGTCTCTCTGTACGACATTGGTTGTTGCTCTTTGCCCTCAGGATGCATCCATTTCTTGTCTCGAACCCTAATCGATTCATTACCAGAAAATTCCTTTGTCACGAAACTGACCTTCTCTTCCTTCGAGCCTTCTCCTCACAATCCTCCTCCATATGTACCACACCTCCCCTCCCCCCCCCCGGAAGGTGCGATTGGAGGGGACACTCATTTTCCCCCATCACAGTGGGTGGTAGAGCACACGTCATCGTTGATTTGTCGAACCCTAGCAGATCGCCAAAATTCGCTTTTCAACTTTAGTTGTACATTATGATGTCATTTAAGGAATTTTTTAATTATGTCACAACTCACCTAACCACGCAACTAAATTACTAAACTATTGCCCAACGTGTCAGCAAAATAGTCACCGCCAACAACCTCCAATTGGAAAATATGGGCCCATTTATACATTCAAACAAATAGTGGAAGGCCCAACTTTCAAATAATGGGCCTATCCACGTTAGGCTCACGTTTGAATAGCCACTTGGGCTTTATTGGGCCTTCAGTTCGGTTCTTAACGTGTTCTACTGCTCAAAGACTTGTTTTATTTTATCCAAGCAGAAAACTGAGGAAGGACGCAAGCGGAAAATCGCTTTCGTGAACGAAAAGTGGTTCCATTTCGTTTAAATACAGTTTATGAGCCCCGTCAAAACTTCTCTCGATTTCTCAGCTCTCTTTTTTTCCAGAAAAAAGTTTCTCTCGTTTTCGGATTAGTTTCTCTCGTTTTCGGATTAGTTTCTCTCATTTGTCGATCTTTCTTTGAACAAGAAGGTATACATGGGGAATGTGAAGTGCTTCAAGAATGAGTTCACTTTCGGTGAGTTTTCTTCTACAATATCAGTTTATTTTTGTCCAATCTGTTTTTTCTTTATTTGTCCAATCTGTACAATTATCATGCATTATTATTTACGTGTTTGATTTGTCTTGTTTTCGGTGCAGAGGAACGTCTGAAGGAGTCACAGAGCATCGCAGCAAAATATCCCGATCGAGTACCTGTAAGAATTCTCACAACTTCGTCTCTTTCTTGTTTGATGTTCTTGGAACTGAATTCATATTTGTCCAGACACTAGTTCATCTACGGTTTTTTTGTTTGGTGCTAGTCGATAATTCTCGATTTCGCGATATAATTTTTCAATCCCCTTCCGGTAATTTAGGATGCCTTTTGTCGTTCAATGATCTATTTTCTTGGTGAATCTTGCAAGTTCATGGCCAATTTTACCTTTAATTTGTCTCGGCAGGGATGTATAAATTGATTGATTTCAACGTTTTCCACGGCACTTACTAGCCTCATTCTATATTTTTATATACATCTTAACAGCTGGCAGTCTTAGGCGGTGTTTGGGGCGAATCAATTCCTTAAACTGATTAAAAAAGGATTAAAATATTATTGGTGTTTGGTGCGAGTTAATTCCTTAAACAAATAAAAGAAGGAAATTAAAATACTATTCAATAATAAGTGTTGTATATTATGCATCATGATTATTAACTAATAAGGGCACGAATGGAACAAATAATTCTGACTTTTGTCATATGGTATGAATGAAAGCAACCCTTGAGCAGTCTTTTGATTTTTCTTTGTATGGGGTTTCTTGCAGGTAATAATTGAGAAGTATTCTAGAACAGACCTGCCTGAATTGGACAAGAAGAAGTAGGTTCTGTTTGTATGGTTGACTTTATATCTTTGGAGGACAGTATTTGTTCTGCTAACTTAATAACTTGCATTAAGATAACAATCATCCCATTTGCTAGGATCATCTGAACTACTGTATATTATTTTTTCCCTTAGTTTTCTTTCTTTAACATATGCTTTTCCATTTTTTCAGAACATTATCTCTTAATTACCTTGAAACTTTTTCTTTGGTGTATTAGAGAGTGGTGATATGATGCATTCAGTGGGTTTCAAATCATATACTGGATTATTGATATGTTTAAGCACCACTTTGCGTTGGAGGGCCTGATCTCTTTATGCATTGCCTTTTATAGATATTTGGTTCCCCGAGATATGTCCATTGGGCAGTTCATACACATTTTGAGTAGCAGGCTACGTTTGCCTCCTGGGAAGGCCTTGTTTATATTTGTGAAGAACACATTACCTCAGACTGGTAAATGCATCTTCTCACAAAACCTTTTCAGATTCATCAGTCTTTTTTTCCTTTTCTGTTTCATACCTTCGATCGTGCTATAATATGTCAAGTTCCATGGCTCTTCATTACAGCAAATCTCATGGATGCCGTCTACGAAGCTTACAAGGATGATGATGGATTTCTCTACATGTGCTACAGCAGCGAGAAAACATTTGGCTAGTTTAGTTACTTGATTGGTCATCCCTGTAAGTACCTGAATTCAATTTGGTAAATAAATAAACGAACTCTCGTGACTTGTCAAATCTACAACATGGTTGTCTAGTGGTGAAAGAGTTCGGGTTGCTTAGTCCTGAAGACGTCGATTCAAAAATCTACGTCAACATGACTTGTGTAGTTGTTTCTGTCGTTTATAATTTCATGCAGAGTGGCAATCTGCAAATTGAATTGTAACTGTAATAGTCATTCGGATGCCTCAATGCTAATACTTCACATGCTTGTTGCATACTTGTATATGCTAATCCAAACTCTCTCGGAAAGCCTTGAATTCCATATGCTAATATTGAGACCGAATGAAAAGTTGCATGTCAAATAGCATCATTAGAATAAATTTATGTGTGTGTGTGGAATGATTAATGTCGAAGTTAAGAGATTTTATTTTTAACTTGAAAAATTTAGTATCAATTTACCCAAAAAATTTTAAAAAAAATCTCAATTTTCATATAAGGAAGGACAATGAAAGATCTGTTAAATGTTTTATGATCTCCCAAAGTTTAAGATATTCATACAGTCGATGTTATGGATCCAGTCATAAATTTAATAGAGCGCTGTTCCCATTCAGTGTTTCAGATTTTGGCCTTCAGTCCGTTAAGAAGGACGTTATTGATTAATATAGTGGTGAATCTGTATAGTTACAGACGAGCCATACTATTTAAGTTTACTATAATAAATCTCATTAATTTGCATAGAATCCAATGGCAGCTATCCTCTTTGCCGAACACATAATATGCTATACTCCCTCCAGTCCTAAATTGCACTACAAACTTTATTTTATAATTAGGATCGGAGGTAATAGTAAATAAATTAGTTGCAGCAAAGAAATTCAAATCCAAATGGTAAGTGACAAGCTCACAAGCTCACTTCCGCGTTTTTCTATTTGAATTTCCATAAAAAAAATGGTTACTTTTCCAACTTCTTCAGAATTCATCTTCATCTTGCAGTTTTTTTTTTTTTTTGATACGAATCTTCATCTTGCAGTTGGTATGCATGAAAACGCTGCCAAACTCTTTTGGATTGAACACTTGTTAAAACAGACTCATCACAACGGCCTATACTACAAAGATTTCCCTTCCATTCTTGACTTGGTGTAACCTAGGCTTATGAGCTTCTGTATCAATAGTTTCTCAGCATCTGCCTGAAAAACCCAATAGAAGTTGCAATATAAAATATTAGTGGTACAGAAACATGATACTTAAACGCTAAACATGCACAAACATGTAGCTCTGAACCGTCTCATAATGCCAGTAAGCAATATGGAATAGAAATGTATCGTTTTTCCAAGGGTGAAAGTTTCTGTTTTTTATGTTGCAATGAGGTGAACATATTCAGCAGATAAGATAGATCACTGTACTATGTGCGCAATTCTGTGTACACATGTGAGCAAGATAAAACATTCAAACCTCAAGCATGGGATTATTTTTTGGAATGCTGCAGGCCAAAATTATATTGAGGCCAGTCTTTAACACTGCAAAAAATAAACAATGTTAGCTCATAAACCAATGGAAGAAACTTTGATCTATCAAATATGACCTTAGTTACCTAATCGCCGGGCAATGCCTGATCCTGTATTATCAGAAGCTCCACCGAGTATGGAAGTCGCAGATACCATATTGTTCTGTATTTACCAGAACGTTTCAAGATCTATAATATTAAAATATTAAATATTAAATATTATACAGCTCAAAAAAAAAAATTCTTACAGGCCGAGTTGGTGCAGCTGCATACATGTGACCAAATTTGGCAGAGTTGCAACCAATCCACACATAAATCTATAGCAACCATTAAAATCAAGAGAATAACACAATAGTCGAAACAATAAAAATAATGGCCCTAGGCAAAATTCTACTACAAGCTCAGATAAAATGGATGGTTGTCTAAGCATTGAGAATTTTCCATACCCAGTGAACATTGCAATGAAGAACAAAAAAGTAGAAGTTAATAAGGGATTTGAGGCTTAAATTAGGAACAAGAGAATGAATTAAAACACGTCATTGCCATGTATCAGCATGTGTCTTGTTATAAATGCGGCCGAATTTTACTTTCCCACCTAATGTTGCTTCCTTGCATTGATTCCAAAACAAAGCTAGAAAGCCTCTACTGTATAGTTAGGCGAGAAACTTGGCAAGACTATTAGACATTTCATCCAAATATTTGACAGTTCTTCGAAATTAAAAAGCAAAAAATCTGAAAGTCTTACCAAATATACATATCAAAGTTTAAATTCCAATCCACTCATACTCATTTTATCCAATTTAAGTTTGGTTTCCGATTTTTCTGAATTGAATTCGACGTTCTCTATTGTATTCGATTATAAATTTGTTGCTTTTGATGTTCTGCGCCTCAGTAGGGAGATATTCTTAGCCCTGATAAACATTATATTTAGATAGAGAGATCGATCTGGTACCTGTTTGGGGAAGCGAATGATCTGAAAATGGAAGGTGACATCGTTGAGGACTTCAGAAAAGGAAGTGACCTGCAACTCGGCATCATGCTCAGCCCCATGATCCTCAATGCGAGATTGTGAGGTGCTCGCAGCCTTTTCCCTCAATCTAAGATCTTTAATCTCTTCCTCCAACTTCTTAGAATCCATTATTGTTGCCTACGTTAAACAGCTAGTCGCTCTCGAACTACTAATAATCAAAACCCTAAACCCCCATCAATTTGGGGCTATTTCCGAGGGTTAAATGGTCTTTTCACACCTTCAGCTGCATTATAATTTTTTAATATTTAAAATATATACCATCTCCTACATTATAAATATGAGACACATTTGATTTCTTTTTTTCTTCGGAGTTTAAG
This sequence comes from Acacia pycnantha, assembly GCA_025563575.1. Classification (NCBI taxonomy): domain Eukaryota; kingdom Viridiplantae; phylum Streptophyta; class Magnoliopsida; order Fabales; family Fabaceae; genus Acacia; species Acacia pycnantha. The sequence goes on along the minus strand of JAMWYP010000011.1, from coordinate 7,814,970 downwards.
TAAACTAATTAAATTATTTTAAAATATTTATATTTACAATTTTTTTATATTAATTTATTTGAATTATAAATTGATGTACTAATACTCCTCCCGATTCTAAATATAACATATAGTTGATTATTTTTTGAGAGATTAATGATAGTTACTTAATGTATATACTTAAACTACATATCAATTTATTTATAAGTAAGGCATAATAGTTTAGAGAGAAAATGATAAACATAAATAGGGGTAGGATATAGTCACTATCACTTTTTCACCCTTATATCAGAATCTCAATAAAAAAGAATAATGATAAAGGTAAATATGAAAAATTGGTAGTAACATTGATAATGACTAAAATTGATATTGACAATATTCTATCTCATATAAATATTCTAAAATAATTTAATTAATTTTTTTAATAACTAAAAAAAATCAACTCTACATTATATTTATAATATTTATAGCCGAATATAATTTAATCATAGTAATTATTCCCTCTAAACAGAAGTCTAACTAGATTTCATGTTTAACAGGGGAGGTAGTATTAAGCGCATCTCCTCCAGCGTCGTCGATCTGCGTCGCCCAGAACCCGGCGGCATTATCAGCTATTTTTCACCGGACATCGACATCGAGGTCTTCTTCGATCTCCTCTATTTCTTTTACATTTTTTTCTTGTCCTTTCCGTTTTACTACCTCGTAAAATCAGTTCGATGGCTGCGCCAAATTATTTGTCTATGTCTCTTTAGATTGCCTGCCTACTCTCATTCTTCATTGGTTATTGATCTTCATGCTCAATCCTCGTCCGCTCATGAATAGAGCTCAATGCTTGTTACGACTGAAATTATGGAGTGCGCATACCATTTTCTTTGAAAGAGACACCGTCATTGATTTTTATTGACTCACTTATTGCTTTTATTGAAAACGCGGAGTTTTTTTTTGATGATTTTTTGTGTGTTGATAACTATAAATTTCATCCTCATTTTTGTTTATTTTCACCTTTCCTTACCTGATTAGGGTGCTAGATCTCTCATAACTAAAATTGTTTGCTTCTCCTTGTTCTCCATATCACTGACTGCAGTGATCTGAACATTGTGTACAGAGTTCATTTCAATTCGATTTCTTTAGCAGAAAATCTTTTTAGAAATTAGGAAAAAACATGGTTCTTATAATATATGGTTGTTCCTGACGGAGTTTTCTGCTTCCTTTAGGCATACTTATGTCTGTCTTAATGGTCTTGTAAAATTTTCAATAAGAAGAATGGAAGGAGAATTGCCCAACACGAAGAAGTGGATTGTTTTGTACCCTGTCTACATAAATTCAAAAAAGACAGTGGCTGAAGGAAGGAGAATTGGCCTGAGCAAGGCATGTGAGAATCCTAACTGCGCTGAAATTGGTGATTGCTGCAGCTATCTTAAAATTCCCTTTGCAATTGAGGTTTGTTGCTGTATGATTTGGTGTTCTTGTTCAGTTTGAATAAATTCCTATGTTGTATCAATAGTTAAATCCCATTGTTGTGTCGCATTTGATGCAATGCACGTATTTTATATATCAATATGTGCACCATATTCTAACATATTTATCATAAGTTTTCCCCTCTCTTGAAAATGTTCCCAGAACCACTTAAAAGCTTGGCAAAAAAGAAAGAAAAAAACTCAACATTTAACTGCTTGTTCCCTGAATCACTTATTAGTGCATTAAATTCTATGTTTTTGCTTCCCAATTGTTTTGTGTCTCTGCATGTTTCCTTCAAAAGCTGTTCGTGGACGGGACTATTAGTAGTGGTTTTGCTTAGTTTTTTTCTTGACAACTGCAGATAGACAAAGCATACCCACGAGATTTTATGCAACGAGGTAGAGTGCGGGTATTGCTGAAAAAGGAGGATGGGACGCTATACAATCCTTCCATTACATCCAGTAAGATGGCGCATATATGCAGTTATTGTTGATTGTTGTTCTTATAATATATGAAATTTTATTAAATCTTTGAGTGAATCTGAATCATTGCTGTAATTTGATCACTTTCATGAAATATCTCTTTGGTTATTGCCTTTTGCATAATGGATCTTAAGTAGTTGCACACAAGAATGTTCTAAGCAGAAGATAACATTTTCAACTGTTGGCTGAGGCTGCCCTATTTGTATCCTTCACCTGGCACGAACTTCATCGCCGAAGTTATTAGTAATGGTCTATCACAAATTCACAACGTTGCTAATACACATTTAACGAGGATTAGTGTTAAGAAAGTGTAGAGAAAGAAGGAGAAAGTGATAGGAAAAGAGAAGAATAGAGAGAGGGAAAGAGGGAAGGAGAGAGAGACTGCAACTTCTCTGATTTATTCATTCATCACAAATGCAACAAAAGCATAGAGATACAATGAAGAGTGCCTTATATAGACAACACCTCAAGACCTATTAATCCAAACTAACTACCACGGTTACTAACAACCAACCAACCCCCTTTAACTAACCCTTTTTGTACATTTACACATCAATTAGTCTCAATTGCCAAATCTAGTTTAGTTCGTCATGAAGGATAGAATTGTTATAATTTAAGTAACTTGGACCTGGACACTGTTGGTATAGTTACCTGTGTTACGAGTTTCAATATTATACATCAGGCAAGTTGATTTTTTTTGGTATGAAATAACCCCATTTACGAGAAACTTTGTTTATTATGGAATGCCTTCTGGGTAAAAGTTTCTCACGACGTCGTGTGCTTTTCTTTATCTTTAGCACTGAATAGGCTTTTCTTGGGTGTTAAGGTCCAAACTTAGAAGCGATTATTAATTCTACTCTGTTTAAAATATCACTAAACGGTAAGAAAGATAATCTACCCCAATTTTCCTTGTTCCATTCGTAGCTTAAATTGGATGAACCTGAATCTGCCTCCTTATTCATTTGTTTTGATTGTTTCAGGAAAAAGTCTGATGCTTACTGTGGCGGAAATGGTGCCCAGGCATCATGGGAGGACAAAGAAGCAGGAAGCTGCATCAACATCAGCCGGACCCTCCAACAAATCTGGGAAAGGTGGGAAGAAGAAGAGATAAAACCCTGTTTAGAACTATTACATGTAGATGTCGGGTTACCTTGCTGAGTTCAAGATTTCCCATCCCAATTTGTTTGTTTTGTTATTTGCGTAGAGCGCGAGCCATCTAGCCCTTGAGGTTCTTCATATAGCTTATAAAACTTTTTGTCTTAGGATTTAGTTGCTCAAGTCTGGATAGGAATTTCCGTGTTAGATTAATCCAATACAGACATCAAACGAGATTAAAGCAGGTTCATGCTTTATGTTTTGCTTTACAGACTAGCTTTATTTGAATAGTGAGTTTTCATGAATATTGGCATCCTCTTCTTGTAATTTGCATTACAATAATGCATAAATACTCTGAAGCCTCCAGGGTGTTCATAGTATTGCCCAAACTCGTTGTAAAAGAATCTCAGAGCTTATATTCCCTTAACATTACAAGGTCAGAAAAATCAATCTTTCTTTTCTTATTCGCAAATAAGCATTTAAAAAAAGAAAAGAAGAAGAGGACTAATCTCCCCATGAGTTGTTAATACACACCAAGCAAGTACTTGCACAAAAATATGTAATCGACTTGGCTCGGGTTCCTACCCAACAAGTTTTCCCTCTCTCTTTTTAACGCAACTGCGTGAAAAATAGTTAAAGGAAACGAAGAGGATAGAAACTAAAGACTTAGTGGTAATAGAAAGATCAACTTAGTTTTACTTAACAGATACGAGTACATTATATATTTTGACAGCACAGAAATTGAAGACTCTAGACATGCAGTCATCACTTATCAAAAAGAGAAAAGGTAGCCCAAAACACTGCTATATCTGTGTCTATATATATATATATAGAGAGAGAGAGAGAGAGAGAGCGGGATAGAGAGGATATGATAGGTGAGGCCATTGAGGCTCAAAAAGGTAGCTGAAGAGGAAAGGCTCAGGAATCAAGTTTTGTGAAACGCAGATACTCCTTCTTTGATGGAAGGTCAACCGTCTGATAACCCTGAGGGAACATGGCCTTGGCTTCCTTATTACTCACATTCGGCGAAATCACTACCGGCTCCCCAGGTTTCCAGTCAGCTGGAGTCGCCACCTTATATTTGGAAGACTTCTGCAGAGAATCCAGCACCCTCACCACCTCCTCCATGTTCCTTCCTGTCGTCGCCGGGTACAAAAAACTCAGCTTTATCTGCAACACACACAAACCCCACCCACCCACACCAACAAAATATTAGCCAAACATGGACTATGGATATAGCCTAAGCTATTTCTTCAGGGAAAAAAAAGGCTGCAAAATTTGGCGGGAGAAAATCAGCACCGTATAATCTGGGCCCACAATATGAAGAGCCCTGGAGGGGAGCTGGGAGCCGTTGGGATCTTTCTCAGAAGGGTCCACCATGTTGAGTTGCTTGATGATGTCTCTTGTGGGATCAGAGATTATGGGATAGTCCACCTTCGCTCCTAGCTGCATGCAACATATGTATATGTAGAAACAGAGAGACAATTAAACTTGGGGTCTCTGTTTTTTGAACCGTGAGGTTTGTGGGATCAAGATGAGTGAAAACTCACAGTATAGGCTTCAATGTCTTTGATCCATTCTTTGTGGGAAGTGAGGTCATCACAGGACAGACCTAACAGCTTCACTCCTCGCTTCTTGAATTCCTCAGAGTACTTAGCCATCTTCCCGAGCTCCGTCGTGCACACCGGCGTGAAATCGCCTGTGTTATTTAATTGTATGAATAGAATCATCGAAAAGGCTCAAACAGATAAAATGAAAACAAGAGGAATAATTGTGGAATGAAGAAAATAGAGAAGGAACCAGGGTGAGAGAAGAGGATGGTCCAGGAAGCAGAGAAGTAGTCGTGGAGGTTGAAGTTGCCATGGGTGGTTTGGACTTGAAGGTTAGGGACTGTATCTCCAATGGTGAGGCCTGGCATTTTCTTCGTTAGAAGAAGAAGAAAACAAGTAAAGTGAGAGAGGGACTGCTTCTGATGTTTCTGCTTGGTTGAGAGTGAGAGAGATGGAACTGAGATTATAAAGACAGCAGAGTTGTCTGCATGAACAGAACGTGTCGTGTTCGTGGCTGTGGGCCATTTCGACTCTCATGCCTATTCTCCACGTACACACCTCCCTTTTCTGACTCCATTTTATTTCAAGTTAATTCATTAATACGGCACCTTGGGCGGTTGACTTCTTCCCGATTTCAATTACTTTGTTGGGTTAGTTTAATACCTTCACAAGGATGAAATTATAGACACGAACAAATTTATTGGGACCAAGAAGAATCCCTCATAATAGATTGATAATTAATCCGTAGGACTTTAGAAATCACGGACATAGTAAACTCAACCTAGAATGTTTCAAGATCTTAGTCTAAGTAAGGCCTCGTTCATTCATTTATCAAGGCCACTTTAGAACAATAATCTCAATACATCAAGAGAGTTTAGCCTGAGTATGTAATCTCACATATCACTCATGGATAGTTGGTTAGATTCTTTCTAGTGCACAAGATCTTCTTTAAAAGAGGCAAGTGCATAGCATATTTAAACCTCTTGAGACAAGTAAGAATTTATAGATTCGGGTTTTTTTTAGGAGAAAGAAAAGAACTTAGAAAAAACTTATACTTCTTATTGTCTGAGAAATAATACAACTCACTCTGCCTTCCTCGAAGAAAGGCCCTGCCTTATATAGACATATAAGCTTATAACAAGACAACAAGAAAATTATTGTATATTACAGATAGCTGAACTTATTTCTTGCAACTTACAAACACGTAGCAAACCCAAACTCAATGACATGCAACTCATTGAATCCCTCCTTGAGGAACAATCTGAACAAGATGATGATACTAAGTATGTCTTACCGTACACTGAGTTTGAACTAGCTACACCCACAAAAGGAACTTCCTCTTTTTGATTTGCTACAAGAAACAAACCACACTAATCCCCTACCAAAGGGCTTTCCAGAACCCATCTTACCCACAATCCCTTAGCCCAAGAGTTCCTTTGTAGGTGTAGCTGGTTCAAACTCAGTGTATGGTAAGACATACTTAATATCATCGTCTTGTTCAGACTGTTACTCAAGAAGGGATTCAATGAGTTGTATGTCACTAAGTGAGTCTGGGTTTGCTACGTGTGTCTGTAAGTTGTAAGAAATAAGTCCAGCTATCAGTAACATAGAATAATTCTCTTCTTGTCTTGTTATAAGCTTATATGCCTATATAAGGCAGGGCCTTCCTTTGAGGAAGAAAGAATAAGTTGTGTTATTTCTCAAATAATAAGAAGTATGAGTTCTTTCTAAGCTTTTTTCTTTCTCTTGAAAACCTGAATCTATAATCTCTTACTTTTTTTTCCAAAGATTCAAGTATGCTCTTAAAAAGGATCCTATGCTACGTGTGTCTGTAAGTTGTAAGAAATAAGTCCAGCTATCAGTAACATAGAATAATTCTCTTCTTGTCTTGTTATAAGCTTATATGCCTATATAAGGCAGGGCCTTCCTTTGAGGAAGAAAGAATAAGTTGTGTTATTTCTCAAATAATAAGAAGTATGAGTTCTTTCTAAGCTTTTTTCTTTCTCTTGAAAACCTGAATCTATAATCTCTTACTTTTTTTTCCAAAGATTCAAGTATGCTCTTAAAAAGGATCCTATGCATTAGAAAGAATCTGACCAACTATCCATGAGTGATATTGTGAGATTGCATACTTAGGCTAAACCCTCCTAATGTATAGAGATTAATGTCTTAAAGTGGCCTTGCTAAATGAATGAACGAGGCCTTACCTAGACTATGATCTTGAAACATTTTGGGTTGGGTTTACTAAGTCTGTGATTTCGCAATCCTACAGATTGATTATCAATCTATCCGGAGGGATTCTTCTTTGACCTAATGAATTTGTTGGTATATGTAATGTCATCATTTAAAGATATTAGCTAACACAACAAAGTTACTGGAATTTGGAAGAACTCTACTGCCCATGGTAATATTAACCTTCTTTAATGATAATTTGGGAAAATTGGGGGAAGTTTGAAATTTGTGTACAAGAATCACCTAAATCAAAGTAATACTCCCTCGTTGATTTTTATAAGATACCAAAAACTAAATTACTGTAGATAAGAAAAGTTAGTTAAAATTACTTTTTATAAAACATGTAAAACATGCAATTCATTTTCCAAAAATACCTTTATTTATAATATATAAAAAAAAAAGTGGGTGGGAAAGAGAATGAGTGAAAAAAGTGATGAGAAATATATATATATATATATATATATATATATATATATATATATATATATATATATATATAAATAGGGTAAAAATGAAAAAAATGCTTTGAAAATCTTCAAATGGCGTATTATAAAAAGGAACATATCAAGTCAAATAATGGTATCTTAGTAAAAAGGAACAGAGGGAGTGCTGTATAAAATTGGCAGTGTATGAAAATTTATGATATTTTCACCAATTAAATTTATTTTGGACCCAATTTTCTTAATTTTAGAATATTGGGTAAATTCTTAATCCCTTTTACTTAACGCTTCCACCATGGTCTAATTTGAAAAAGTTTGGTAATTTCAACACTACACTAATCACTAGAGCTCATGAGTTTAATCTTGTTTATAATCCCAAATCGGTCTGTCCCTTGAATTGTTTTATAAAAAAAAAAAAAAAAAAAAACAGTAGGCTTTTCCATCCCCTAAAACAAAACTGTGCATGATCATTAACTGATGACATAAATATATCGTTGTTAAATTTCAATGTTTTAGAGCGCTATAAATGTCAAACGAGGCTTGAAGTTTGTCAATTTCTAGAAGTGACAAGGGTGGAGTACAGCTTTTTACCAATTAAATTCAAAGTCTAGCTCATTTCTGTGTTTTTTTTTTTTTTTTAAACAAAAACAAAAAACTATCCTCGATATTCATAAAGCAGATACAGCCAGCTAAATATCCCTCAAGAATGAGTAGTTAATGCCAAAAAAATGAAAAAAGAACTAAACGCAAACTTAAAGCCAAACATTCTGCATGAATTTTATTTGAATCAAAACTAGATTTCACTGTATAATAGAAATAAAGAAAGGCACAACTATTGTAATAGTGTTGACAGGCCACAGCTTGCTATCATAATTGAGGAAAAATAACCAGCACCCTGCGTCCTTTAACCCTGAAACAAGAACAAGAATAGCGTTGAAAACAAAAACATTATATTCAGAATCAGAAAGAACACTTATACTTTGGAAAGAAGCGTAAAGCAAAGAAAACCAGCGTGCCGGCTATAAACCAAATGAAAAAGAAAAAGGAGAACCTTGCTGGCAATGTTGTTCGAAAGCCAGTCCAGTCCCTCGTATAATCCTTCCCCAGAAGTAGCACATGTGCTTTGGATATACCTGATTAAAATAATTAAGCACATGTAAGTGATAGTGCAAAGCTTCCATTGATATTGGTGGATAGATGAAGAGGAGCAGAGCCAAGAGAGGGTTTTCAAATTTACCAGTGGCGCTGTCGGAGAGAATGCAGACCTAGTTTATCTGTGATTTCAGCAGCATTCATTGCATTGGGAAGGTCTTGTTTGTTTGCAAAAACAAGCAATACAGCATCCCTTAATTCATCCTGTCCATTAAAGGAATTCCAAATCCAATTATTTTCACTAATCGGATGTATATATCTGACATAAGTATAGCACAGATAAGCCTCTATTCAAGATCACGCCCTCTAACCTCATTCAGCATCCTGTGCAACTCGTCTCTAGCCTCAACAACACGATCTCGATCATTGCTATCCACGACAAAGATAAGCCCTTGTGTGTTTTGGAAGTAGTGTCTCCACAAAGGTCGAATCTAAAACCATTCAAGTAAGCAAATATTGGAAAGGGTGATGGTCAGTCAGACCCATCATTTTATGCATGCTGCTCATGTTTGATGTGCGAGTAAATTAAACTTCAAGACAAAGCTATTTTTTAAGATGAAAATGCTCAGTTTTAGTAATGGGCCACCAAAAAATTCCAAAGGCATCCAAATAGGGTTTAAAAACATGAAAACCAAAAGTCATGCCACTATATTCTAGAACTCAGATGAACTATATTGATTTAAGAAGAACAGCTATTGAGAACATCAGTCACCAGGTGTATCAAACCAGTAAGAAAGAAACCAAAATGTTGCACTAACACCTTAAAACTCAATCATACTTCAGTAATAGAGGGCTATGAGGTGATAATAATTCTGAAAAACATAGATAATAAAATGGGGAATAATTTTTTTTCAAGAGATGCTACTTGCCTTATCCTGACCCCCGACATCCCACACAGTGAAACTAATGTTCTTATACTCTACAGTCTCCACATTAAATCCTGCAAAGATGATTTAGCAAACAATCAGTTTCAAAGGGCAGTGATCTTAAAGAGAAGGAAGATACAATAAATAATTTCTAATTTTTCAGGTTTTTACAAATTTTGAGGATTATAACGGAAGATCCTATAAAATCTCCGAGAAAATCAAACTACAAGATTTCTTAGTTTGGTTTGATTTATCATACCCCTGATTCATTCTGAAAATGGTTAAAAGGAAAGCTTACCAATAGTGGGGATTGTGGTGACAATCTCTCCCAACTTGAGTTTATACAGGATTGTGGTTTTACCAGCAGCATCAAGACCAACCATTAGAATGCGCATCTCTTTCTTAGCAAAGAGACGAGAGAAAAGCTTGGTAAAAGACAGCCCCATTTTTTATCTGGCATTTCCAATAATCCAAATAGGAGTAAGGCATTAGATGCCAATACACTAATTCTCAGGTGTGGAGGCTAATTTTCAATCAATATATATAATCTAGGAATGGTACTATTTTTAAGTCATGAAAAGTAGAATACTTGGAGCAATACAAAGTTCCCCCGTCGGGTTTGAGAAGATATAATATGAAAGAAAAAAGACATAGAATGCTGTAAAATCAAAGTTTTGAAAGAGAATATGCAATGGAAATGCTACTGATAGTACAGATTAGAGAGATGGTTGCAATAAAACAGTTTCTCTTATAATTCACGTTTCAACCTTCTAAGAAGCCACCAGCAATTTAAACAGCTATCATCTTTTATATTGTTGATAGTGAAAAAGTCAATGAACGTGTCCATGGCATGAGTTTTTGATGCACTGGTTTCAAAGAGGTGAAGTTCTCAACTCTCAAGCCATGCCAACGTCCCTGTGATCAAGAATCTCCAAAAGGATTGTCTTGTTGCAATATGTATAAGTTATACAGAACAGCAGAACAAAGAAAAAATAGAAGAGAGGTTCTTTCTCTGACTCATCACCAAAGATAAATGATGACAAATCCACAATTTTTCTTTGGCTTGAACAAACAAGCCCTGTACAATATTTGAAATTTCTGAAATATTTCAGAGGGAAGAACTTGAATATCTTGAATCAGGAAAAAAAACAGAACATAGCAATAAGAAAAAGTACAGATCGCATAATAATGCAATCTTAACACAAAGCCCAGGGCATATTTCGGATGCTATGGAGAGAGATGCATAAAACTTTAACAAAATTGTAAGATCAGCATTAAAAGTAAAAACATACACACGCAATTAAAACGGTAGCTAAGTCGGCATAGTAATTCAATCCAAACAAGAAAAATCGACCCGATGGCGTCGTTTCTCCCTTGGCAATTACCCAGAAGATCAGGAGAAAACTAAAGAGGTTAGATCAAACGACGGAATCTAATTGTGTGAAAAACTAAATGAAAATAAAAACATTGCACGCAACATAAATCCGAATCGAACCCAATTCCAAACATAAAGAGATCAAATCGATCATCTAAGAAGAATTGAAACCATAATTGAGAGGGAGGACAGCTTACAAAATGGTAGCAAAGAAGAAAGCAGAGAGAGGACGAAATGAGGAATCGTCTCAGCTAGATTCAGATTCAGGAGAGCCAACGAAAGCTTTATTCCAGCATATAAAAAAGGCCACGCCAAAAACAGAGGAGAGAGCAATGCAAATTGCACGGTCAGATTGCGACCATGAGGACGAATGATTTGAAAGCTCCCTCCTTCTTCCAAACATGAATGGCTGACGATAAATCATTGTTGCTCAAGGCTTTTGCCAGCAATGCAAGGAAATCATTATTCTATTCATTTTCTGTATATTTTATTTTATTTTTCAATTACTATTTTGATTTTACTTAAATTATCATTTATAATTTAGTTATTTTTACTGAAGATAGCGCCGACAGAAATTTTAAATTATTTTCTAATCGATATTAAAATAATTATCAATGGTAAATATAAAATCGTTAACAAATTACATTATTTATAAGTCACTGATATTTTTTAGCCAACAAAATTATATTGTTTTTTTTTTTTTAATTTTGAAGCTCCATATTAAAAATTTCTGCGTTCTTCCTTTTTTTTTTTTTCCTTTTCTCATTGGGCTAATACCATTTTGTTGTTAAAATTTCATCTAATTTAATTTTGATCCTTCAAATTTGAAACAAGTGATTTTCATCCTTCAAGTTTATAAACGTCTTGAAACTTGAAAAGGATTTGGAGTTATATTTAAGTTTATATACGTCTTGAAACTTGAAAAGGATTTAGAGCTATATTTGACGGTGTTAATCCCGTTCTGGAGAGGCATCCCCTGATAAATTAATCCATTGATTTCTTCAAACCTCTTTAATTTAAATAACCAGCTTGTAATTAACTTTTATAATATATTTATACATCATCTTTCCCAATTATCATATCACATAAACTAATTTAACGAAATTGGTGACATATAAGATAAATTAACACCGTCAAATGTAAAGTCAAATCATTTTCAAACTTTAAGACCAACGTTTCTAAACTCGTTTTAAATTTGAGGGACCAAAATCAAAATTGAGTAAAACTTTCAAGGACCAAAAAGGTATTAACCCTTTCCTTTTTTTTGTGTGAGCAGACCAATCTCACGGAATTACAAAACAGACTAATCCAGGTCAAGACATTGTAACTGGTAAGACACTAAGACCCATATAGGCGACAACCCTACCTCCTGCGCTACTGCATTCCCTAAAGACCGAACCCCTGTCCTTTGATTAAGCTATAACAACTTCTACAAGTTAATCCAGGCGCTAAATGCTTCCTTCAGCATTTTCTTGTGTCATGCTTGTGTGTTGTCAGCGTCCTCAACCCAATATGAATCTTTCACTTTGGTTTTATGAATGTACTTTCATGACAAAAGACAACTTATAACTTCTACTTGCAGTTGCCTGCTTAAAATTTGGAAGATACCAGGAGACAGTGAATTCCTTTCATAACCAAAATAACCACCATATACACAAAATTTCCCAGATGTATTCTGGGCCTTCGAACAACGTTTGATGAGCCTCTAACCAACAATATCTGAATAATTTGCCCTCTTAAAAAAATAAGCAATGATTCCCGCAAATTTAAGCAACCAAAAGGTGCCAAAATCATTGTAAGAACCAGAACAAGAGCATCAAAAATATCTCACACATGGTTTACTTCATCAGATACTGACACGCTACATTGCGCAGTGCTTGAAGTTAAAGGATGCATCAAGTTCTTGACTGGAATCTGGGTTTTGTGCCTTACACTGCATCATCCAGCGTCTTCAAGCAATGGATAATCTTTCTGTTGAAATGGAAGCAGAATGAGAACATAAGAGCTTAGCTGAATCAGAATGATAAGCTTCAAGACCAGGGAGACATAACATACTTATCAGTTCATAAGTAACAATCATGGTTGTTCCATAGAGTGACATATTCAAGAATCGAGGGGCAAATCCTCTGTAAAACCCCCACCACCCATCTTCCTTGAGAAGTGTCTTTGCTGTCTTCAACACTGATGGTCTTCCACCACCATAGTCGTCCATAACCTTCATACAACTCAAGAGGAAGGATTGGTTTATTTTAAGTGATTTTACACCGTACAAGGTAAATATGTATAAAAAATAAACACCAGAATAGAAAGAAGTGCCTTCCTATAAATGAGACATTCAACTTGCTGACAAACAAATACAAATTCAATCACAGACAAAAAAACAAAAAATACTTGTCCATCTTTTCATACCTGAAGCCGTGTTTTAACCGTATCTATGGGTGTAGTTAAAATAGAGGAACAAGCACCAGCCACCATCCCCGCTGTAGCCTGGACAGTCACCATTTCTGTATGTGAAGGTTTCTTCTCTATGCCATCTCTATAGCCTAAACTCCTGAACAACAAAAACCACATATAAATAAAAGACAGAGGAAGTAATAAGCTATATGAGATTATTTAATAAATTGGTCTAACAAGGAATTTGCCTCCAAATGATGTGTTGTGCTGCACCATATGAACCCCACCAAAGTGCAGATGCTGGTGACTGTGTCACAGCTGTTAATCCAAAGCCTCTATAAATCCCACGAAAACCCTCTGCCTTCATAACCTTACGAACAACATCAATTGGCCCACTGCAGTATGTAGTCCCAGGAAGACCTTGCACCATTAGCCTCTGACAAATCTGAGAAGATAATAAACAAACTTTCAGGATTTAGCAAGTTTCTTACCGGACATAGATTTTTTGTATCCTTCTAAAGATAAAGTATGATGAAGTAGTAAAATATAGAAGGATTACGTACCACATCCAAAGGCACAAAGTATACACAAGATACTAAATTTGAGAACATGCCTGCCACTCCATTTGCAAGGCCAATACGTGATGCTTCAGGCATATCAAAACCTTCTGTGTATTTTAACATGAAGTTTTTTGACATCTCAAGTGATGTTAGAGCTAATACCCTACCAGGCATGGATGCAATAGCAGAAGTGCCAAAACCTCTAAAGAGTCCAGGAATACCATCATTTTTTAATATGTGACTAAACACTGATGTTCCTCTCATCTGAGAGAGTCCAGATTCAGCTACTTGCATTCTTGTCTTTACTACTGCTGTTGGATGAATCAAGGCTGATTGAGCAGTAAAGAGTACAGCACCAATTACGTGAAATTTGGTCTTATCCAGCCTGATTAGACCATTGAGATTATAAAAAAGTTTAGTTCATAATTCAGAGTCTATTTTCAACTACATCAAATCAGAGAGAAACACATCTTAAGATGCATCTTGTGTAAAAGCAAGAGCCTATATTAAATTATATCAAACACTTATAAAATAGTTAGGGCCTCAAAAATTTCTCCAAGACCCAATGAGGTCAGACTTGAAGGAGAAGCTATCACTCAAACATGGAAGTGAAAGCAACTTGTGTTACATACTTATACGAGCCAAAAGGAACTAACAAGCATTCATTGAAGATATATATAGGAATGTAGGAATAAAGTGAATTGGACATACAAGCAGCAGGCATGTATATGCATGGGATCCCACCTTACCATCATTTTCGAGATTTAAAGAAAATGTACGCACTTGATAAGTTTATATACTCATCGATGTATTGAGGGAAATGCATGTGTTAATTAGCACTAGCCCTATGAATTTCCTCATGCAAGACACTGTTTCTGCTTCTTTTCTATAGTTAACTAGAAGCCACCCAGTTAACAAACAACGCTTCTAGATTCTCCAAAGTCACCAAATTAACAGGGTCATTTGGACCAACCAAATCGAAAAAACCCAGAAACATTCACGATCCTCCCAGTAAAAGTCAATTTTATAGAATCAAAGAAAGAAAAATGGGTAAGAATGTTAGTGACCAGACCTGTCCCAGTTGATATCTGTATCGGCCAGCGCAAGCTCTGTTGTGGCAACAGCCTCAGCTTCCATGATAGCCTTTTAATTGTACGTGCTTCTTTAGAGAGAAACAAGGAAGAATGCTCCGTCTCTTTCGTTTTGTGCTTGTCGTTTCTTTCCTTCTGGGTCATTTTCTTCCGGGAAGGCGGTTGAACTTGAAGGAGGCTTGACGGTGATTGCTGAATACCGTTTAGAATTTTCCCGTATATTTGTTGGTTTTCTAGAAGCCGGACCCATGAGCTGCTGGCTGCTGCCCGTTTGCGTTGACAGTATAGGTAATTTCAAATTTTTTTTTTTTTTTATGCAGGAAATCCACCTAAATCTCAATAAAAATCTTAAATAGGGATTTCTGAATATTGTTAATAGACCAAAATGTCCTCTATTATTTTTTTTAAAAAAACTGAAGTTAAATAAAAAAGGAATTTCTAGCATGCTTGAGAAAGCAGTAGAATCAGGAAAAGCCACTTTCCTATCGTAAAAAACCTACCTTATTTTAGTTTTTCCATGTGTTTGTCTTCACGGTAAAATATGATATACTTATCCTCAAAAACTCATTTATCAATAAGCCACAATTTCTTACTTAAGGATCACGTTACCACGGAGTGGAAAATGTGAATGTGCAGATGATATGAGTCCCACAAATTTCATCTTGTCAATTCCTCTAAATTTCTTTGTCTCTTTCTTCCTGATCTCTCAATTCTCGTTTGATACTCTCAACATAGCCATCCCTTATTATTTTTCAGTGAATAATTATCATTTTCAATTATATTTATTAATATATTTTTATCTATTAAAAAATTAACATTCTAATAATTAATAATCTATATATTTATCTATTGGATATATTTAATGAAGTCATATGTTATATGTTTTGATTTGTTTGGGAAATAATAGGGAAAGCACAAATGACATTAATTAGGGAAAAAAACATTTATGTATTATTGGAAATATTACTTGGTTGATGCTGGCTATTCAACACTAGTTGGATATCTTGGTTCATATAGACGTGAGCATCATCACCTTCTAGACTTCAAGCGACAACCGGGATTTGAAAATTATAACGGGATCTTCATTTATTATCATTTAAGTTTGAGATGCACTATAGAAAGGATGTTTGGAGTTAAAAAGAATGGGTTTCAAATTTGGCAAGATATGCACTTATATAGCTTTGAAACACAAATGCACATAGTTTGTGTAACAATGACCATTGTTGTCAAACTCGCGAGTTGACTCTCCGATTTTATCGTTTTTATGTTTCTAGCTTACATAAACGAGTCGAGTTAGTGGTAAACTCGTGCTAGTTGTAAATTTGGTTAAACTTACGAATTTATACACCGATTTTACCGTTTTTACGTTTCTAGTTTATAAAATCGTGTTAACTTACTCTTAAACTCGCGTTAATTTTTATGATTTGATCATGCTTTGCGGTTTTATATATAAATTTTATAGAAATTTCTAAGTTAAATATGAATGTTGATGGATTTGAAAATTATAATGAGATCTTCAATTATTATCATTTAAGTTTGAGATACACTATAGAAATGATGTTTGGAGTCTAAAAGAATAGGTTTCAAATTTGGCAAGATATGCACTTATATAGCTTTGAAACACAAATGCACATAGTTTGTGTAACAATGACTCTAACATCATATTATCCGAAGAAATACTCAAACTAATGTGGATTTTTTTGAAGGTGAACGAGGAATTATGGGTGATGAAGATAGTAATAATCCACTTGATGTAACATTCTCATCAAATATACTTACATTATCTTCAACATAGATTAATCATGTTCATGATAGAATCAGGGACAACTTGTTAGAGATGGATGATCCAATTAGAAATGTGCTTTATTTAGTATAAACCTTTTATATATATTTATTTGTATGCATTATAATTTATATGCAATTTTATCTATTAAATATTTAATTAGAGACTTTCGTGTTTTTTACCCTTTTTCAATGATAATTTAACTATTTTTTTTATTTTATCGAATTTAAATTTAGTTTTTTCTCTTCAATTATTACAATTTATACAAATAATATATGTATGTGTAGTATTTAACAAGATTCATGTTATTGTCAATCATTTTTCATCTCAACTTGCTTTTCAAATAATAATGTAAACAAATTTAAGTTTGAAAAAAAGTCACTTCTGTCAACATCAATTCAAACACAAATCACATTTGCAATATGATCTTTATTCTATCTTAAGTTTGCAAAATTCATATTGAAAAAAAAATCATTTTTATTGCCGTTAATCCAAACAGATCCTAAATTAGGCCGCATATAACTTAAACTAATTAATAATTATTCAAACCAGCATGCATTTATTATTTTAACTTTATGAGTTTGAATTTTTTCTATCAACAATGATATATATTTATCAACTCCAAATTCAAACTCGTGTTTTTTTTTTTGTCTGTTTTATATTTTTATCACATCAATTAATAACTTGTTAATTTTACTTTAATGGTATGTTTGAATGAAAAGAAAAGCAAGAGGAAAATATGGAGATGAAATATTAGAAAAGAAAACCTTTCAAAATGGTATGTGTGTATATATATTTGGGAGTTTTCTCTCCTAACGTTCTTTCCTTCCTAATTTTCTCTCCATACAAATGTATGGTAAATACTTATAAATAATTACTGCACAAATTGAGCCATGATTTTGTGCTTTCCAATTTTCTTTTTCATTCATGAAATCCAATAAGGAAAAAACGTGGTTTTCGAAGCAATTAGCCTCCAAATCACAACAACACTTGTGAGGCCCGATTAGAGCTGGCTTTGTTCGTGCATGTCTAAATTATAAAATGTTTTTAACGTATACCAATAAAAATATTTAAAAACATTAAATAGGTTATAAAATTTAAGTTGTTTTCAATATTACTCTTATTAATAATTCAAGCATTATATTAATTTTACTCTCTTATTATCCTTTTTTTTTTGCCTTCTCTCTCATTATTCTTATTAAATATGGACATATGTAAAAAATATTTTATAATAAATCAAAGTATCAAAATGTCTTTTGAAAT
Source organism: Acacia pycnantha (assembly GCA_025563575.1). Taxonomy (NCBI): domain Eukaryota; kingdom Viridiplantae; phylum Streptophyta; class Magnoliopsida; order Fabales; family Fabaceae; genus Acacia; species Acacia pycnantha. The sequence continues at coordinate 7,797,250 of JAMWYP010000011.1, read as the reverse complement.
TGACCAAAATTTTTTGTCTAGTTGATGATTTTTGTTAGTAAAAATGGCATAACTTCGCTTTAGCATTCACCTCTTAATTAATAGGTGGAGGGTGGTGAAGCTTATAAAGGAGAAACTCCACACCATGGGATACCTTGGCTAAGTGATCGGTACAAAAATATCATCTTTTAAGAGCAAGAGTTATCAATCCCTACCAATATCTGTTACTTTTTCTGTTCTTAATATAAGACATTTTTATATAATTTGATTAGATTAAGAAAGTTAATTGAATTAGTTAATATAACATGTATTTTTTAAAATGTCCTAGTCATATTCCTTAATTTCTCTCATTCATTCTTCTCTTTGAATTAGTTAACATGACATGACCAATACTCTCATTCGTAGTAATTAAGTACTCCCTCCGGTCCTAATTATAGGACATATTTAATCGATTTTGGAGGGATTAAGGATAGAGGTTAAATTAGTTTATTTTACTCGTTTTCCTGAAATGCCCTTATATAAATTTTACACTTCAACTACCTTATTGATTTCATATAATCTCTCATTCGTATCAATAGAGGTATTTTAGGAAGAAATCAACAAAAATTAGAATGCTGTCCTATAATTAGGACCAAAACAAACTCTCAAATGTTGTCCTATAATTAAGACGGGAGGGAGTATCTTTTTTTGGCTTTCTTAGTTTACTCAAATTAGATAATTAGGTTTCACATAAAAGGTTTCACTAAATAATCAGAATAGAGTTATATACGTATATCCATATACCATTAAGACCGACACATGTTAAGACCGTGCATGATGCCTAGTACCTCCACCAACAACATGCTACGTGGCCAAATTTCCACATTGTCTCGAGGTCCCCCCAAAAAAAAAGAAGAAGAAGAAGAAGAAGCAATTCCTTAAGGGTTGTGCACACCAAGGTGTATGACAGCCTCCATATTTATTGGGTAATTAATTATTTCAAACATTTTAAGAATAACGATAGAAGAAAAATAAAAATGTTAGTTTATCATGGTTCAAAAGTATTGAATATCTTATTCAAAATCACATATCAAATGATACTATGATAATTGTTTCATAGTTCACATCAGAGTATGAATGAGTGCTAGGTGGCAATATACAAACTCATTTAAGTTGTTCATTAAGTTCCAAATGCTCAACTTAAATTACAATTTCACAATTCTAATATCAAATTGGTCAATTTCGTAATTATCTGTTACTCAACAAAATCATTCCTTTTTATAAGAATTTCAAATTCAAACCTGGCAAATAAATTCCAAGATTTCAAACATTTCATAGCATTTTATTTAGTCCCAAATCACTTTTACAAGCTACAAGAAAATCAAAATCGATGAGTTACAATTTCACTATTATTCCAAAATTTCCTTTTTATGAGTAAGAATCTGGAGTACTTATCACCTAAAGTTTCTAATTGAAATAATTCATTAGCCAAACAATGTCATTGCTAATTCTAAAAATACCTCAAAAATTCGTCATAATTCCTCCATAAATAGAAAAACCACCTAAACTTCACAAAATCAACTTTCAATAAGTATTTCTGAGTCCATAACTAATTATCAAATTTTCAACTAAGAATTTACTCTAAAAACTAAAATCCCTCCTCACTCACTTAGGCCTTGTTTGGTACACATATTCAGTGGGAAGGGAAAGAAAGGTTATCAAGTTCCCTGGTTTGATAACCTTTTTGTGTCAAATCTTTCGAGAACTTAAGTCCCCGGACTCACCTTGGGCCCACCAATCTTCCCTTATATGTGGGAAGATAAGATGCCACCAAAATTGGTAGGATCTCAAGTTCTCATGTGAACAATAACATTTTTTTACCAGCATGGAATTTCCAATAAATTACACAACATTTATTTTACCAAGGAAATGGGCCACAAAGGATTGGATATATATATATATATATATATATATATATATATTTGACCAAAATATAATTTTCTTCGTTGGAAAAAATTGCCTCGCAATTTTTCCATCTCCCTTTGTTCGTTGTTTATTTTTTGGGCTGGATAAAAAAAGACTGAAGCATGAAAAAACAAGGCTGGGTAGAGTCATTTGCCCCCGTAACCCTAACCTAATTCCCAAAATCCCCATTTCCCCAGCTCACTTGCTGCGTTTCCCATTCCTCGTCCTCCTCTTCCTCCATGGGCATCACCCCTCAGCCTCGTCACCGAGCATAAGTTCGCTTACGTTCACCGCCTTCTGCTGCTGAGTTTCTCATCGCTGCCAATCCCTGAACTATCTTCCCCATTCTTGGCGTGGTAGTTATTCTTCGATCTTCTCTATGCTTCTTTGATATGCCATTTTATCCTGTCTCCCTCTCCGTTTGGGTTCAACTCTGCTCTCGTCATTAGGCGTGGTGTTCATCATGGCTTCAACTTGGTGGTTTTTTTTTGAACCGCGACATTGGTTCCTATTTCTATTGATTGGGTTTATTCTGGGATTTACGTTTTCCTGGGTTCATTTTTGTGAGACATATTTATGACACTAGGAGAGAGATGATGATGAAAAGAATTGCTCCTCTTTCTGATAATTTACTTTCGTTTCCTGGATTATTTGAGGTTTATTCTTTGACTACTATGACGCGTCTCTAAGTTTCTATTGTTGTTTCTTGATCGATTCTTGCATATTTTTCTTGTTTTTGGTGGATTCTGGCAGGTATATGCGGAATTTCTGGGGTTTAGTGTCTTTATTGTGTTTTTATCTAAACAATTCTTGTTTGTGATTGTAGAAATACATATCATACATGGCAACAGGTGAGGCAGCTCCTGCTGCTCTTGGTCCCCGATACGCACCTGATGACCCCACTCTTCCACAACCTTGGAAGGGATTGATTGATGGAAGTACGGGTCTATTATACTATTGGAACCCTGAAACCAACATCACCCAGTATGAAAAGCCTACAGCCCTGCCGCCACCCCTGCCTGCTGGACCACCTCAGTCAGTTTCTGCACCAAAGTTGGCTCCCATACCAGCGGCTCATAAAGGGCAACCTGGTGTAGTGGTGTCACAGCTTGGGCAGCAGTTACTACAAACCTCTCACCAACAGGGACAGCAAATGAGCCACCTACCCCAACAGCATAGTCCCCAGGTAGCACAGGTCGCTCAGCAGCAGCCTTCTCAAGCAGCACAAGCTGGACAACAACAGAATTCACAGCCACTACAGTCTATGCCACAACCAGGTTTGCAACAAGTCAGGCAGCAGCAGATGTTGCAGCCTCTGAACCAGCAAGTTCCACCACAACAAATGCATCATCAGATGCCCCAACAAGCCGTCCAGCCACAACCTTTTGGGCAAGGAGTCACCCAGGATCATGGTTCATATATGGGACAGCCACAAGCGCATCAATTCAGTCACCAGAACCTACATTACATGCCATATTCACAAAGCATGCACTCAAATGGGCAGCAAAGTTCCCAACCAATCCAGCATAACATGCACGGTCAGCCATTGGAAAATCATCATGAGTTTAAGGCAGCATTCCCAAAGATAGAGGATGTAGATTTTAGAAACGGAAGTCAAGTTGATCTTTCACCATCCCAGTATCAGCAAAAGAGTGCCTTGCCTCAGCAAAGCAATCAGAATATCCCTGCTGGAATTTCTTCTGTCCAGATGCCACGTGTTGGTGTTAATGCTGGCCAAGCACAACCATTCAGTGCTATGTCTGGTGGTGTGCAGCAACCTTCTGCAGCAATGCAATCGCAGCAGGGTAGTGCTGATTTACTTTATCAACATGGTCATAATTTTCAAAACCAGATGGGCCCAGGAATGATGCATGGTCAGCCATCTAATGTCCATCCTGTTGACCCAAAGATGGGACATGAGGATAACTTGCGTGGTAGAGCTGTGAATGAATATTACCACAACTCGGGCAAGGAGATGCCAACAATGGGTTCTCAGCAGCCAAGTATTGCACCAGTACCCATTTCAAGAAATCAGCAGGCTTATCAGCAGGTTGTTTATACTAATTTATTTAATAATATATTTGTTGCTGGTGTTTGAAAAGTTGTTTTTTTTTATATGTTATTAAATTCTGTTGACTTTTAAAAATTAAGTCAAATTTTGTATTTCTAAATAACTACAGTCGCTGGTACTCTCTTATGAAAATTATATTCATGTTTCCCATAAGATACTGTAATGAAAGGAAGAAAAAGTAGTTCGGGAAATATACCCCTTTGGTAATCTTTGCTCCTGCTGAGAAAATATTACTTCATCACTCCTTTCTGTACAAAATGTTTGTGTCTGAAACTTCTCTTCTAGTTTATGTTGATGTCTTAGTTAATCATTCTGTTTTAATATTTTATCTACAGTGTGTGTGATTATCTAATTAAGTGTTGATCCTATGAAGTTAATTCTGTTCGACAACATTGCAGGATATGAGAATTGGCAGTTCCCCTTTTCAAAATGCAATGCCTGGTGGGAATGGGTTAAATGGCATCCCAGGGCATAGTATGCATAACATGTTTAATCCTCCGATTGGAGGCCCTCCACCTGTTGCTAGTAACTCTTTGGCAAGGCCTCATGTCCCTGATCTGTCACCTGCTGAAATTTACTGTCAACAACATGAAGTTACATCTACGGTCCGTATTTCTTGTCTTGAGATTATATTTTGTGGTATATCAGTATTTTGTTAATATATCTGGATACAAAGATATTTGATGTTAATATATATATATATATATATATATATATATAGAACTTGTACGGTATCATGATTATCAGGCATTTTACTATTATGATTCTTTTTAACATAAAAATATGCTTCTCTGTTGTGTTTAATATTACATTTTTCATGGATAGCGCTGTGTGCACAGTTTATCGCTGCACATTGGTGTGGGCTGGGCCTTGCTTGATTGTTTTTATTGTCATGTAGATTACGTTTGTTTAAATTTTCTGTTTCTTGTATTAGTTTGGTTGGGCTGTTCTGACATTAATATTTGTCTTACATGGCAGGGCGACAATGTCCCTCCCCCCTTTATGACATTTGATGCTGCTGGGTTTCCTCCAGAGATTTTGAGAGAGGTAAGCTTACCCTCTTCTGTTAAATGTTGTCGCATGTTTTTCGTACTCCCTAATAAAGTAATGGGTCCACTCTCTTTTCCTTTGTCTTTTTCCTTAAAATTTACTTTTAAACTCATCTATTCTCGCTTGTCGCAGGTGCGATATCTGCTCCAGTGCAGGAGCATATGTCGTACGCTGCAGCTATTGTCACACTTACATGTGCAACCACTATCCTGATTTTTGGAGCCTGCAAAATGGATGGTTGGAGCCTTTCTTTGGGCATCTTCTAGATGGGTGGTTGGCCCTTTATTCAAATTTCACCTTATGTGGCGTGGGATTTGTTGCTTATTGGCTCCGCCCCTTGTGTCTTTAATGTCCTTTTTAGTTGCTTCAGTAAGCAACCATAACCTATGGGTCCTTTTTTTGTTGTTTGCTAAATTATGTGCACCCTTGAATGCTTGTTTTGTTTGTTTGGAAATCACCTGGAACTGTATGTATCCAGTGTTCATGTTGTTTATTACCTGCACATGCTCTTATTTCAGATCTATTCTGCGGGCTTCTCAACTCCAACACCTATTCAAGCTCAAACATGGCCTGTTGCCCTACAGGGTAGGGACATAGTGGCTATTGCCAAAACAGGCTCTGGAAAAACATTGGGTTATTTAATACCAGCATATATGATTCTTAGACAGAGGCATAACAATCCCCTGAATGGCCCTACAGTGTTGGTATTGGCTCCAACACGTGAACTTGCAACACAGATTCAAGATGAAGCCATAAAATTTGGCCGATCTTCACGGGTCTCCTGCACGGTCTGTGTTCAGTTTTTAATTTATCATAATCTTATTTTTATTTACAATCCTTGTTCAGTTTTAGGCTGTTGACTTGGACTTCAACATGTCTGGGCATGTCTCTCAAATTCATTCCTCTCTGCAGTGCTTGTATGGTGGGGCACCAAAAGCTCATCAGCTAAAAGAGTTAGACCGCGGAGCAGACATTGTTGTTGCTACACCTGGCCGTCTCAATGACATACTTGAAATGAAGAAAATCAACTTTGCGCAAGTCTCACTTCTTGTGCTTGATGAGGCTGACCGAATGCTTGATATGGGTTTTGAGCCTCAAATCCGTAAGATTGTGAATGAGATACCGCCACGTAGGCAAACTCTTATGTACACAGCAACATGGCCAAAAGAAGTACGAAAAATTGCCGGTGATCTCCTTGTTAATCCTGTCCAAGTTAATATTGGAAATGTTGATGAGCTTGCGGCAAATAAAGCTATCACACAGGTATTGGATTAATGCCCCTATGGTTGAAACATGAGCTTATGATACTTTCTGCCTGTTGCTTTCTAAAAGCTTTTAAGCTTGTTGCTATGCCTCTGATGAGCAATTTATGTTTTCCTTTCCTGGTAAATTTTGATTGATGCTCTGACTGGTGTGTTTCAAGGATTGTTATTAGTGTAAGAAATTTATATGATGAATGAATTCCATATGTTGAGAAGATCTTTCGGGAATCTGCCCAAATCTTGTGCATGTTCCTGTATTTCTTCTTCGTGAGTATGTACAAGCCATTGTTTATGGAGAGATCAGCAAGAAGCATTATATATACCCTTCTAGCCTGTACACCTGTTTTCAAGTGTGTTGGGCAGGATATTGACAGCGCAGTGATACAGACAACATATTTCTGTACTTTTTAGAATAACTAATTTTTTTCAGCTTGACACATGTTTAACATAGCTGACACTGCAAAAGAAAAAAAAAACAACCCCAAGAAAAAAATAGACAGATTGAGACCACATTATCTTGATGAGATGATGGTCCATAACAGGAATTGAATACATTATAGGTTTGTAATTCTTAAAATTGGGGTTCCATATTTTTAAATTATTCTATATGTGCAAAGACACCAAAATCAGCATGCCTTTGAGTCTGCTTTTGTGTATGTGCAATGGAAATGTAATTCTAATATTTCTATAAATTCTCAGATTCAATCCACAGAGTGTAAGTCCATTGGATTAAGCTATAAATATGGTAGAAAAATGGAAAACACTGAGCCTCCTAGCTATTTGAGAGATGCTAGAATCTCCAAATGTAACACTGCTAACAGCCTACCTCTCTCTTTCTGTTCATATTCACACCTTTTTCTTTCTCATTTAACTACCGGAGGTAGTTAGTTTACCCCATCTGTCCGTGCTGTTGCTCTTGGGCCCTCTTGGTCCATTCTCTTGGTCCATTCTCTCAATTCCTTTCCTCTTTGTAGAATGTGTAATGACAGGCGCACCCTTTATTTTCTTCCTCTCCCTATAATAAGTAAACATCTCAGACTTATCATTCTCATGAACATGCTTGTGAGTTTTCTATTTGTTTCTACTAGTACTGTTAGATCACGGAGATCATATTACATCATATTACAGAGATTGGTATGATTGTGAGTTATATCGGTATTAATTAGGGGATGACCAGAATTGGAGAATATTTTCAGATCTGGTGTAATCCTAATTAAATTATAAATCTGACTTATTTTTCTCTAGGTTTATCTCCATTAATTCCATATTCGGTGCAACAATCAAAATACTCCTTTCTTCCTTTTTTTATGAACGTTGGGACATTTAATGCTTATATTTATTGCCTGGTAACTATAATCTGGAGTGGACCTGTGTGCCACTTTCTCTTTTGCTTCATTTTGGTCTTTTTTAATGTACATTCTCCCTAAACTTTTTACAACCTAGTTATTCATCTGATGAATGGATGTAATAAACCTACTTCCTCCGGTCCTAAATGTAAGTCCCGCTTTTACAACCTAGATGTTCAGCTGATGAATGAATGTAATCAAACTACTCCCACAAAGTGGGTCTTACATATAGGACTGGAGGAGTATTTCTTAATACAATATCAATTGCTTATCGGAGATTTTAGGAAGCCAAATGTTTGCTTGGTATATGGCCTGGATGATATTTTTTTAGAGATCTTGAATGTATTGTCTTCCTCTTTTGTCTTGTGCTCATATGTACCATTCTCAACTTTTTTTTTTTAATTATTGTTTGTTAGAATATTACTGCCAATCTGCCATGTGAGGTTTTTTTGTTGGATTGATTTATTTGCTTTTGGTAACTTATTCTTTTGATGTCCTGTAATCTTGAAGTATGTTGAAGTTGTCCCACAAATGGAGAAACAAAGGCGTTTAGAGCAGATCATCAGGACCCAAGAACGAGGTTCTAAGGTTATAATATTTTGTTCCACAAAGAGGTTATGTGATCAACTTGCCCGTAACATTGGCCGTAATTTTGGTGCTGCTGTAATCCATGGAGACAAGTCTCAAGGTGAAAGAGACTGGGTTTTGAATCAGTTTAGGAGTGGGAAGTCACCAATTCTTGTTGCCACTGATGTTGCTGCCCGGGGTCTTGACATTAAGGATATTAGGTTAGCTGCTTTGTAGTCGTACCTATGCATGCCTATAGTAATTGAACCGAAGTCTATTTAGTTTTTATTTTAACATGATATTTGAATTATTTTATCAGTTATCTTCTGAGTTTATGATGGGTCTTTGCATCATTCATGTGTTATTAATTACGTTCTTGGAAATTACTAATTGCAGGGTTGTGATCAACTATGATTTCCCTACTGGAATTGAGGACTATGTACATCGTATTGGTCGAACAGGGAGGGCTGGAGCCACTGGACTGTCATACACCTTTATTTCTGAGCAGGACTGGAAACATGCAGGTGACCTGATTAAAGTTTTGGAGGGTGCTAACCAGCTTGTACCTCCAGAGTTGCGACAGATGGCTTTGCGTGGGCCATCAAACTTTGGAAAGGATCGGGGTGGAATGAGCCGTTTTGACTCTGGTGGTGGCCGTTGGGAGTCTGGGGGCCGTGGTGGCATGAGAGATGGTGGGTTTGGTGGTCGTGGTGGCATGAGAGATGGTGGGTTTGGTGGCCGTGGTGGCATGAGGGATGGTGGTGGGTTTGGTGGTCGTGGTGGGATGAGGGATGGTCCGGGTGTGCAAGGTGGAAGAGGTGATTTCTTTCCTGGTAGGGGGGGCAACAGGGGTCGGGGAATGGGTGGCCCTCGTGGTGGTCATGTTGGTTGGGGTAGGGGTGAACGTGACTCCTATGATCGTTTCAACATGGATGGTCGAGGGCGAGGGCGTGGGCGTGGACGTTTTGACAACAGAAGAGATGTTGGTTACAGGAGCAGAGGCAGAAGTTACAGTCGCAGCCCTGAAAAGGTTCGAACATGGGATTATAGCAGAAGTCGCAGTAGAAGCAGAAGCGGAAGTCGAAGCAGGAGTAGGAGCTGGAGTAGGGGCCGCAGTCGAAGTCGCAGTTGGTCTCGTGGCCGGAGTCGCAGTTATAGCCGTAGCATCAGCCGGAGTCGGAGTCCCAATCGCAGTCATGGCCGCAGGAGTGGAAGTTACAGCCGCAGTCGTAGTAAAAGCCGCAGCTATGATAGACATGATAGGCCAGATCAACATATTTCTGATCAGAACGAGCATAGAGCACAAGAAGCAGAAGCCTCTGAACCAAAAACATTCTCCATGTCTCCGATGTCCCAGGGAACCTCACTTCTGGGAACTGAACACGTGGAGCAGACACCAGTTGTTAGTAACGCTGAGACAGTTGATTCAGGGGCTGTAGTAGAAGACCCTTCCTTGCCTTCAACCAGTTCCTAATGTCTAGAGGGGTGTGCTTTAATTGATTCTCCCGTTTTTGGAAGGGTATGTCCTACTTTTGTCCACTGATTGGCTGTGTTAACCTCTCACTTATTTGGGGTATTGGCTTTCAATGATCTGATGGGAAACCGAGGTTAAATCATCCGAGTGCTTGTTAAAGAATGCTTCTTGCGTCTTGGTGGAAGCAGCAAATCCTGGGTTGGCTAGAACACATGGCTAACATTTATTTTGATCGTCTTTGTTGTATCAATCATGGAATTGGTATAGACCGCTTATTCATGTTTGTATCAGATCACATTACTTTCATGCTACTTTTTGTTTCCCTTGTTTCATTGAAACTAACTCGATATCTACCAGTATGCTATTTTTTAATCACCATCTCCATTTAAGCCTCGGGCATTGTTAATTCTGAAGAAAGAAATTCTAAGTTTCATTTATTGTTCCTTAAGAATGGGATATACTTGTTGAAATCTTATTTTATTTTTTAATTTGTTAATACCAGTCGTCTATAATATAAGATTTATTAAACTAATTTTAGTGGATAAATGAAATTAGTGAAATTAGTTATCTGTGAAATATGTGTGTTGATTTATGTGAAATATTTTCTTAAATTATCTGTAGTGAAACTATTTCCAGATGCAAGCATCCTTAACAAAGTAGATTGAAGTTCTCATATTTAAAATAAAATAATAGTATTATAATTTGACCCCTTCTCCAAGCATATCACTCTGGATAAATTCCTAGAAGCTCCCATTTATTTAAAGGAGTCAAGCGAACCAGAAGATATTATTGTATAATTTTTGTAGCTTGAACTACCACCACGCTAAGCAACTTATCCATTGACCGAATATAATAATATGACATTTAAAAACAAAAAAATATTAATAACTGCATATAAAAATTAATAGCGGCAATTTTTTTTTTCAAAAAAATGGCATTAGGTCATTGGGGGCGAAGAAGGCGAGAGATCATCCCCCATTTCTGGCTAGTCCCTGGGCAAGGCATTAAAGGGGCGAGGCTATTTTGACAGTCACCATTGTGTTCACCGACATTGTTAGATGAGAGTGGAGGGACAGAATGGGAAAATCAATTAATTATGCAAGATGTTCATTGGACAGTTTTTAGGTGCCAGTGACTGTCACCGTAAGCCTTACTATCTTGCGTATTAAGTAAGCAGGGTAAGCGGCGCCGTTTTGGTCTTGGGGGTGTTTTACATGTTGCTCCATGCGAATTAGTTGTGGCCTTTTCGCTGTATCAGTGTATCCAACACAAAGCAGGGCTATTTTCGGCAATCTGGCAGAATCTTATTATGTTTCGAAACGCTTCGTATCTTAAATCTGTAGGAATCTCTATTTGCGCGTCTCTTTTCTTCCCCCTCTCTCTTCTCGTCACTCTCCACAACAGACAGTCTCTCCCTCTCTCTCTTCTGTTTCTTACACAAGCCTGAACCGCCAAAGGCGCCCTCGGTTCAATTGATGGTTAGGGTTTCTTAGGCATCTCTGCTTTGCTATCAGGATGTTGTTGGAAAATACCCCTTCGCTGCCGGGAGCCCTCAATTCCAATCTTAGGGAACTTTTCGTGTCACCTATGGCTTGATTCAATAGATTTTTTCTTCTCTACGGGTAACTCCTCGCTTGGCCTTTTCTCTTTCATTTGTTGATTCATTCCTTGTGTTTGGTGGATTGCGAGGTCTTTGAAGGGGCTTATTTTTGGGTGGATTTGTGTCATTTACTTTTTGTTTTTTGTGTTATTTGGCTACTCGGTGTCGCATTACTGATTGAATGTTTGCTTTTGGGGTTTACTGGCTAGATTTTCCTTTTTGTCGTGAAATTGGTTTCATAATTTGCAAATTGCTGAGCTTTTTTCTGATTTGGAGGTCGAAGAACTTCAATATTTAGCTTCGTAGTCGGTTTTCGTCCAAGGGTTTTGTGTCTCGTATAGAAATTGATTTTTGGTATTGGAAGGTCAAATGAAATTCGATGAATAGGGTAAATACTCAATGCTGGTGTTTTCTATTGTAGTCAGTTGAGTAGTATTCTTATATTGTTCAGTTTCCTTTTCTCCTATCTCTTCTTGAGAGCATCGTTGAGTTGGTTGTACTGTTCAGTTTTTGGAAAGTATTTCTCACTCGTGAAGTTCTCCTGTTCATTTGTGTTCTGGGTAACTGAAAATTATACGCCTATGCTTGGATATATTGTTGCATCTTTGTGGCAATTTGAGTATGACACATATAGAGGGATTTGGATACATTTAATGAAATACATGGTGAGAAGTAGAGTAGAAATAGTATAGATTGAATTAGAAGTTCTTAGTATTTGCACCACTTGCTGTGTATGGAGTGAATTGGGAGTTCTTAGTGGGTGCACCTCTTCCTGCATAGTGAAAACTTCAAGCTCTGAAGAGATAAAGATGTATTAAAATTACTGTATCACTGCATTTAGGAGTTGAGGAAGAGTGGATATTTGCTGAACACTGCGTACAATCATTGAGAACAGAGACGAGAAGAAATGCAAGAGAGTCTGAAAACAGTGCCAATTGTTCCCTAAGATTGAAAAAAGGCTTGTTTTTGAATATTTTAAAGTTAAGCATTAATGTGAGGTGCCCAAGCTTTCATCTAGAATCATTAAGCTCTATCCATTATGGACGTATTTTATCCGTAATTTTTTTAATATGGAGACTCCTTGGTCTGATACTGGGCTGTATATTATGTGTATTAGACTTGGGTACTTTTAGATCACATATATAGCCTGTTTTGAAGTATAGGCGCATTCTGGGAGGTGGTACGTGAGTTTATTTATTTATTTATATGTTATAATCTATAGATTATAGCATGGAAATCCTTTAGGAACGGGCTTTTGCAACTTGAGACAAAGCTACCCTCAGTTTTGACCAAGACCAACTGGTTTTCAAACATACACTAGAACTTTTTTTAGTTGATGGAAACCTGATTTTTTGAAAATGTTATTTCTGGCGTTCTATTTTATTCTTTTTTAAGTTTTAAATTATTTTGTAAGCTTATTCTCCTCTATTACTTTATGCAGTGGTGGCAGTCTTGATATGGAAATGTATGATGTTTCTGAAACTAGAAACCCAGATTCTTACTTGGTAAATTTTTTAGTTATTGTGACTTGTGTCCCTTGACCTTTGCCATATGGATGCTTAATAAGTTTGCAATTTGCTGAGCTTTGCGTTTTTTATGTAATTTGTATGGTCATCAGTAATGTTTTATTACTTCTAGATTGAAGGTGCTGTTTTAAACTCACATTTGAGGAGCCCTAATCTTGAGCAATCTGAAGTCATGTATAACGAAGGAGTCCCTGAATTTGTTGTTGATCAGAACATGTATTACCCTGCTGCCACCAATTATGGGTATTACTGTACAGGTGAATGATAGGTTTTATATTGCTGCATTCAGATGGATATTATGGTAGTATCCTGATATGTAATTTTTTTCCCATTTGTTGTTGCTAGGATTTGAACCACCCGGCGAATGGGAGGACCACAATAGGATTTTTGGTGTAGATGGTCCTGATATCCAGTATTCGGTAAGTTGAACTCCTCTCTCTTCCCCTACTCCCTGCTCCTCAAACAGTTTTTGACCTAGTTTGGTGTAACCGCTGAGCTTAACAGTTTTGTTTCTGCTGCAGGGTGCTCAGAATGAAAGTATGCCTTATGTATATTATACACCTAGTTATGGATATGCACAGTCTCCATACAATCCTTACAATCCTTACATTCCTGGTGCTATGATAGGGGTTGATGGCCCATTTGGAGGGGCACATCAGTATTACACCCTCCCCAATTATCAAAACTCTGTTTCTTCACCTGCTTACATTCCTCTTGTGGTTCAACCGGACGTTTTTTCAGATAGTTCTGTTGACTCCTTGTTTGATATTGGTGCTTCTGGCGGTAGATCTGATGGAAGAGGCTTGAAACATAGGCTCAATTCTGCTTCTGGTGCTGTTAATAGGAACTCTTCAAAATATTTATCAAATCAGACGAGTTCCTTGACCAGGATCTCTGAAGGCCCTAGAGCTAATGCTAGTGGGAAGCAAGCTATGACACATGGAAGTGTTTCTGGCGGTGGTTTTCTCAACTTGGCTTCACCTTTTCATCAGGTAATAATTCCTCCCGCTTTTGGTTACAAGTTCAGGTATTCTATGAATATTGAAAAAAGTGGGGGTGGGTTGGGGCACTCATCTCAGCACTTTAGATGCTGAGGCAAGATGCTATTCAAGGCTAATGCTTCTCACACCATGAAAGGCACTAACCCTAACCAAGCACTTGCATGTAGGGGCCTTTGTCTCTTTCTTTTGCTCTTCCAGACTAGCATTTTTTATGTCTCTGTGCTTGGAAGCGAAACAGAAGAGTTTGTGCATAAACCCTATCTTAAAAGCCCAACCCAGAGCTATGGATTTAAGAATAAGGCAGAATACATATTTTTATATTAAAACATTATTTGGGCAATTTTTTTTTTTTTGGAAAAAAGAAACAAAGCCACCTATAAGGAATTGCAGCCACACATATTTTTATAGTTTTACGGTTAAGCATATACTTTGACATATGACTAAACAATGACTTTATAAATGCAAGTAATATTATTATGAGTTATGATTTAGTGATTAGTATGCTTGACTGACTATATTGGTGACTTATTGGTGCATTTGATGATTATTATGTTTCAAACTTTCAATAGCTGGCTTATTTTTCAAACATTATTTGATATTTACATTTTCTATTTTTCATTTATAACCTACCATATTTTGTTCTTTACTTTAATTCCTTGTTTCACCTAGGCATAAGCTTTCGTAGCACCTCTTGTTTAAGGCATTTTAGAGGTCTAGTACTCTTAAGATTGCCCTTTTTTTTTTGGTAAAAAAGTTTTAGGAAAGGGGTTGGGTTCACCTACAATGCAAGGGCAGGGCGAAATCTCTCTTCCTCCTAGGTGATACCGATGTTGGGCAGGGCGAGCTGTCTATTACCCTCAGGCGTTAACTTAGGCACCTAGGAGTGAGGATGCCTCTCCCAGCGCCTTGACCAACTCTAGCATCGAACCCCCTCCCTTTGGTGAGAGTGTCTGACCCCTTTGCTAGTTGAATCCAAGGACGAGGGGTTGAGATTGCCTTTTGCTTTTGCCTATCCTCTGCTATTTGTCATTTCAGAATTTCTTTGAACGATCCTCTTATGGTTATATTTTCCTTTTGTTTTGTAGGCTAGAGGTGCTAGTGCCTCAATCCAATCAGTAGATAATATTTCAAGTGAGAATGCTTTATCTCATCATAATCAGATGAAAGTGGCTCATCCTTCAAATACTGGATCTTCTGAATTCGGTTCTAGTGCTAATGGGCAATCTGCAGTTGGTAAATTTAGACCTAAGATTCACATTAGCAAAGTGATGGGTGATGTAAATGGAAGTTCTGATGCTTTGGGTGAACAAAATCGAGGTCCGAGAACCAATAGATCAAAACATCAATTGAGTGTGAAAGCATATACAACTAAGGCAGGAGACAGTAATGCTCAAGGGAACATCATCATCTATACGGATCAGTATAATAAAGATGATTTTCCCCTTGAATATGAAATTGCCAAGTTCTTTGTCATAAAGTCATACAGTGAGGATGATGTTCACAAAAGCATTAAATATAATGTCTGGTCGTCCACACCTCATGGAAACAAGAAACTGCAGAGTGTTTATGAAGATGCAAAGAGAACAGCTGCGGGAAGATCTGGAGGCTGTCCTATTTTTTTGTTTTTTTCCGTAAGTTCTTATTGAGATTATACATTAAGTGTTGCAGATCTTTTCCCCCCTATTTGTATACTGTATAGAATCTCTCTGCATGTCTGATACTTCCTTTCCATGCTTACTGATGATTATTTTTTCATGCAGGTTAATGCCAGTGGACAATTCTGTGGTGTTGCAGAGATGGTAGGCCCAGTTGACTTATATAAGGATATGGACTTTTGGCAGCAGGATAAATGGAGTGGCAGCTTCCCTGTAAAGTGGCACATCATCAAAGATGTGCCGAATGCAAATTTTAGGCACATTATACTTGAGAACAATGAGAACAAGCCAGTGACTAATAGTAGAGATACACAAGAGGTAGAAAACTTTTTATCAGCAGTTTCTTCTATGTTCAACATTGATGTTTCTGTTGTACGTTTGCTGAACCTGTCTGCGTCTGATCTCAAGTTTGTTTTGTCCCATGTGAAGTTGTTTCAATATTTTACTGTTACTTCATGTTGCAATTCAGCATCCATTTGATGAAGGATTATTATCTGTGACTGGAGTAGGGTTTTGAAATCTTCAAGTGCTTCAAAATTCTCTCAATAGACTTACAGCTGTTCGTCATATTTGATTGTGTTCAATTTGAAGGTTGATATATTTTGTTATTTGCTTGTATTAATTTAGCAGCTGTTCATATTATGGAAAGAAGTCCACCCAAAAATTGTTTTATAATTCATTCCTAATTTGGGTGCAATATCTGTCACTCTTAACATCGTTTTTCTAATATCTTTTTTCTCTGCTTGTTTCACGCTTTTGTCTTCAGTTGTACTATGGTTTTATTTGAACTTGATATGCATAGGAGATTTTTATTAGTTCTACGATTTTATTTGTCATTTCTTTGACTAAAAGACGTGTCTGTTTATGTGCAGATAATGTACAAAAAAGGTTTGGAAATGCTTAAGATATTCAAAAATCATAATTTGAAGACATCTTTGCTTGATGACTTTATGTATTATGAAAATCGTCAGAAGGTCATGCAGGAAGAGAAAGCCAAATTACTCATGAAAAGTTTTGAGAGTCCATTGTTCTTACCAACATTGGAACCACCCCGGAAATTAAATTATGTTGGTAATCCTGGCCCTGAGCAGATTTCTAAGCTAATTAATGACTCAAACGGCTTTAACGAGACTTCAAATTCTAGCCCTGGGCAGATTGTTGGTAATCCTGATGTTACCAGTTCACAATCTGTGGATGATAAAATTGCAGTTGACAAAGAAGATATTTCCTCAACGTTAAAGATTGGTTCAGTCACCATCACCCCAAAACCTGTTGATCCTAAACCACCTTCGGTTGGTGTTGCTAACAAAGAACCAACTGATGTTTTAACAGTTGGCTCAATGCAAGTTAAAGTCAACGGATATGGTGGGTCTTCTGGGATTTTGAAGGTTGGGAGTATCCCACTTGATCCAAGAGCGTTACAACTAGATAAAGGAGGATCTTCTGTTAAGAATGCTTCCCAACGTTAGTGTTGAGCCATAATGATGCTATTCCTTTGGTTGAAGATGATTTAATGCATGCCTGTTCGATACTTTACAAGTGCCGAACACTTTGCCAGAAGAAAAAAGAAGAAAGAAAGAAAAACAGAAAAATTATGTGTCTGGAAAGTTGAGTTTCTTTCCCATCTTTCGTAGTTCTCTGCCTTCTTTCTCTGGTTCAGTCCCCTCCAAACCACTGCTTCTTACTAATGTCAAAAGTGCTCTGTGCTCATGGTGCTGCTGTCTCCAAAAGCGAGTATGATATAGTGTAACCTCTTTGCGTTTTACCTTCTTGCAGTGAAGATACAAGTGAATTTATTTCTTGTTTTTGTTGCTGTTTCATCCAAAGCCATACTTCGAAGTCAGTTTGAACTTTCTGTAACTTGTTTCTCTGTGCTTACCCATTTGCAAGATTTATCATTCTGTTTATTCTCTAATTTTACCTTACATTGGTTTGCTTAAGAAAGTGACGGAATGTAATGGAGGAGAGATTGTATTTTCAAGAATTTAATTTAACGGTGTTTTTTTTTGTATGTTTATTCTAATTGGTGATATTCATATTCAATGGGATCTAGCTTCTTGCAGTTTTGGCTTTTGTCGTTTGATTTTTTCTGATTTTTTTTTTTTTGATGAACGATTTTTTCTGATTTTTATTACTGGAATAGGAATTACTAATATTATAGTGCTGATCTGAAAAGGATAAACAACAGCTTCAATGACTGGGAAGGCTTATATGATTAGACTAGTCACTTGAGCCTTGTTATGGTTGTCTTGGATTTGAATCCATGTTGAAAACATCAAATATTTTTGGGAGATACTTTCAATTGAGTTCTGGTAATGCATGAATATGATTCAATAGTATTAATCAACTATGAATCAAACCATTCATGAGTAAACTAAATGTGCATATTAGAGTGTTTATTGGTTTTTAAACTTATTTACTATTATGTAGGACCTCTCAAATTTTAACAACTCCTACTCTTGTCATGTGTTTTGTTGATTTATATTGAAAACATTAGAAGAGAGAGGAACTTGGAGATTGATGCTTTAGCAGAACGGCTATTTTGCTTTCTTTTATTATGAAAAAGTATGAATGTGTATGTTTGTTTTAATTTTTTAGAAGTGTTTTTACGATTTATGAGATAAGTATGTGAGAGAATTATTATCTCGGTTTAAGGAATATGGCTTCTAAAATCATGGTTTGGGGTTTCTCAAACATACTTTTAATTATAATCACTTCCTCGGATTTTAGCTTCAAGAAAAAGAAGAAGTAATTTTTACATGTTTTTAAAATTTTATACACGGCAATTCATTTTGCAGAGATTTTATATAAAAAAAAGGTAAAAAACAAATTATTATATATTTTCTTAAAATTATTAAAAAATAATTATAATTATTTAGTGATTTTAAATCTTATAATACTTTTGTGGATCTTTGCTCATAAAAAATGATTTATTATTTAGTTGCTTTTCATATTTTGTGCCTCTCTTTCCTCACCACATTCCATTATTTTTAGAAACCACTCAAAATAGCTTGTCAAAGTAAATTTTGATTATTTTTAAAAAATAAATATGAGTTCTAATAAAAAAAAAATTCAAACAAGCATGTCGTGATAATTAACTTGACAAACTTTTTCTTGATTTATTTTTGGACCAAATATGAAAACAATGAACTTGTGTTTTTGGAAAGATACAGGAAGGGATAATTTCAGTTAGGGCATGACACTTTATTTCAGTCAACCCTATCAAAACAAGATAATGATTCAGTTTCTTCATTTTTTTCAAAAGAGTATTTCATAAGACACATAAAAGTATTTATAAAATAAATAAAAATATTTACAAAATAAATAAAAGGATTCAAAAGAAGCTAAAGAGTCAATAAGACCTTTCAAAAAATTAATGAGAGAATTTAAAAGACGGATTCAAAAGAATTCATTTAAAAATGTTTTGGACATTTATAAAATAAAATAAAAAATTCACAAACAAACAAGATAATTCATAATATAAATAAAGAAAAAAATCATTATCTTTTCACCTACAAAATTTAATTTAATTTTAACCCAAATATTTCCCGATATAAGAACGACGAATTGAGTGCGCACTGCGCAGTTTTTCACTCCTGTCCATGGTAGTGAAAACGTAGATTTTACCTGAAAAATGAAGGAGAATGAAAAATCGTAAAACGTAAAATCGTAACGTAGTAAAAACGTAAAAAAATCGTAAAAACACAAAAGCGTTTGAAAAATTAGTAAAATCGTTTTAATGAAAAAAAATCGTAAAAACGTAAAATCGTTGTGATAAAACGAGTTTTTAACTACCATGCTCCTGCCTACATTAGATGAGGGTGGACGAGCAGTAAGTAGTAACTCAACAACTTGAACGAAAAAAAAAAGTAGTAACTCAACATAGGTAACCCGTTGGATCTCGAGATGTCCTCCCATCCGTTGGATTTCCTGCGTGCGGGCAGCCTTGCTGTCTAGAGCGAAACTGAACACTTGTACTTTACAACAATTCGTGAATATTTTTTTTTTTTTTCCAATTATAGATTATAGATTTACTACATAAGTACATATTCCTCTGTTGCAAGAAGGGGGAAAAAATAAAAAATTCTAGTTCTAAATTCTGCTGTCTGCAAATGAATTCTAGTGAATCGGCAGATTCTTGATCTTGACTGCGGGGCGAGCTTATCTTGACTGCGGGGCGAGCTTTCGCGCTGTAGGTCAGAACGACTCTCTTTTTTGAGCATAGATTATGCATGCCCCATTGCACTTCTGAATGTATTCACCACGAGGGATTCACATTCAACTTTCTGATTTTTCTCTTTCATTTGCAATTTCGCAGCTCCGAGTCTCCAACTCCGCCTGGGTTGATGCATGTTGGAAGAAAGGTATAATGTGAAATGGGTTAAGGGTTCTTGGTTTTGAATCTTTAATTGATCGGAAACAAAGAGGACAGAAAGTTTTTTTTTTTTTTAACCTAGGGAGAACACAATTATTGGCTTGGTTTATAATTCGATGAGCCAGGTTATTTTCAAGCTTGGTACTTTAAAGTATTTTGATTTAAATTTGTGAACTTTACTCTTCAAGTTTTTAGATAGGTGATATGCAATTTGAATTCGGAGTGATGATTCTAACACGTGACCCAACACACCTACTATTGAGGACTAGTATTATAAAGCAGGATTAAGCAGTGATGTGCAGCCGGTGGCCCAAAAAAAATAAGAAAAAAAAACTGTTGTGTGGTGCAGTCTTGCATGCTGAAGAATGGTATATAGTATGTACCTCTTTCACGTACTTTCACGCCAAAGTCCTTTGGTGTTGATGAGAAGATTAGGCTCACCACTTTTGTCCTGGATTTTCATTTAATAATGGGAGTCAAAAATTGAATTACTTACTACATGGTCATGAAGGTTGTAATACAATGTCATGGAGTTGAAGTTGATTGCACCATGAGAATGGTTATCGAACACCTACCAAATACTTGGGTTGTGACTATGCATTACATGTACAAGGGTTATTATTCTTATGCTTGGAAAAAATGGATTTAGCCTAACAAAAAACAAGGGGATATTGTTAATTTGGTATTCTTTGATTGCACAACTAACTTTGTACAAGAAGAACTTCTGCAGGGAATATTATTTTTTGCTGTTGTGCTATTCACAGAATCAAAGCTCGCTTAGAGTGTTAGAAAAGGGTACATCTTCTTAATTTCCTGTTATCTTGGATAGTCTCCCTTTAGATTTTCCAATGACATTTTTTCTAAATGACTTTTACATGCTACGCATTAACTTAAGACGGATTATATATGCATTTATAGTTTAATGCTTAATTCTGCAAATGGTAGGAAATTTGAATAGAAACTGCACCTCAGACATGGAAGGCAAACAGATAGTGATTCCGAAGACTGAAGTCTTGGACTATGAATTGCCGCCTTATTCGACCTGCCCAGCGGTATGCTGCAGATTTGTCAGTACAGACATATAATGAGACAAGCAGACTCAGTCATTGTGTTTTCTTTATTTTATTTTGTGATATTTCTATCTCATGTGTTTTTATTTGATCCTCAATTTTTTGAGTATTGCCTTTAGCTTCTTGATGTTGAGCTTGATAATAGTGTGAAAACTTAAAAGAGTTCAAGTGTTTCTCAAAAGCAAATGATAGTGAAAATGGAATATTTAACTAGAGATGCGTTTGCTTGTATAAGAACAGTTGTTGAGATTTGGTGGCATTTAGATAATTATAGTATTTTCTTTTTGTGAGTTCTGCAAGAGGCAGCAATCTCATCATTATGTAAATTGATTAAAACAGAAAATTGGTTTTCTTGTTCCATATGGCGCTGAACCAGCAAGTAGAAATAGATGGAAATGGAGGCCACAAGCCAGCAATTCAATCCTGATAATCAAGGAGCAAAATAAAATCATTATGTCAAATATCTAAATATATGAACAGAAGATAATTAAATAGTAAAAGAGATAAAATTAGATAATAAGGTAGATGGGCCAACAGAAATCATTAGGCTTGTCTAGTCGCTTCTAGAAATTATACTATTCTATCTATAATATAGCTGATACATTAATGGGATGTATGACATTTCCTCTTATTTTTACCTGAACTTATATCTGAACTTTTTTATGATGTCAGTATTTCGACCGCTATGCATTGTTCCTTCAATTTACACATGTTTAACCTCTGTCTTCCAAATACCAGGAGAATGTTGCAAGTTCATCTGGAGGCAATTTAAGAGCATTCTTCATTGGAATGGGATTCCTACCGTGTCTTGTTGATAAAGTGATTAAGGAAAATGGTACTTTATGCTTGAGCAAGACACTCTTATCTGCACCAAGTGCATGGACATACATTTCAGCATGCCGATGCAATTACCTATTCTGATTGATTAAACTTCTTTGAAATTAACAAAAACAAACATTTTATTTCAAATTTATAGGTGAGGGCAATACTGACCAGTTATTGGAGACTCTCTTTACATATTCTGTAAGTAAATTACTTTGAACGTATTGTTTGCCTTGTGGGGAATAAAGATAGTTTTTACTATAATTATAAATTATAAATAATGATAAAAGCTTTATTGTTTTGTGTGTGTTCATTGTGCTGAGAATTTTTAATTACTGCTCAGTGCTGACAGATGTGCTGATAATTATGGGTTCAATATAGCTCCTTCTAATAAAATTTCTTTTTCTTTAAAGAAATGCTTCAAGGAAAAATTTGGTTTTCGGCTATATTTTGATGGATTAATTATTAGTAAATGGGTGGCTTATAAGCGTTGACTACTATTCATTTTTGTCCTTTTGCTAATGACTACTATTCAATCTGATTTGTAATTGCACAGGCTCTTGAGAAATCTAATGTGCAATCTTCCGATTCTCTGGATAGCTTATTTGATGATAAGGATACTCCAGAAATTTCCTCTGGTGTCAAACCAAAAGAGGTATTTGCCCCCTATATTTAGTTGGTTTCCTCATAACTGTGGTGGCAATATTGGGCCTGTTTGGTGTTTGCGTTATGAGAGCGTTAGAGGCAAAAAACATTGTTGGGCGTTAGAAAAAAAGCTTTAGTGAAAAAAAAAAGCCTAATTTGTTGTAAGCTTTGGCTTCTCTTATTGCATTTGAATCAAACTCTATCAATGGAGTGTAAGTTGGCTTGTTACGAATACTTGTTAGGGCATCATCGCAGTAGCTGTTTTCAATATCTGTTGTGGATCTTAAGAGAGAGAAGTTATTTACTTATTTATTATTTCTCTAGTTCATGTTGTAATACTTTGTTGACCATAGTATTGTTAGCTAGTGTTCCTTGTCATGGCCGAATATCTCTTTCTGATACATGGATACATCGATCTGATCTATCAAAGATACTTATTTTTGTTCCAAAGTAGAAAACCTTGTCGAATTTCCTCTAATGTGGGTGTTTGTGAGAATGACCTTAGTGTTTGTGTTCATCGACATCTGAATAATTTCCAATCCTATCCTACACCTTGTTAACAATCCTTCCTGAATAATTTCCAATCCTATCCTACACCTTGTTAACAATCCTTCCTGATGAAATAAGCATACTTTTTTTTCTTTCTGAGATACGCCTTGTTATAGTCCTTTCTATATTGTTGAAATATACCTTGTCAAACATACCTTTCACACACACACACTTATGAAATGTCCTGTCAAGTATCATTCAATTCTTGCAACTAGATTAGCTAATAAATATTAAAATTATTCCATTAAATTTCCGTTATATGTTTCTTTTTGGTAATTTTTTCTACTATATGTTGGTTTAATCCTTTTTTTTTTCTGGAGTACTTCTACATCATCCTCAGATTTACTTATAAGTTATAACTGTCACTACTTTTGGGATTTTCTTGCACCTTTTTCTGAGTTTGTAGAACCAATTTTATAAAATGACAAATGAAATGTGAATATATCTAATGATGGATTTAGTAGTCGATCTTTGTGCCCTAGATTGTGATATGTAATGCATATATGATGATATAAGCTGAGGTGGCAGCCACACTAATCGTCTAATCCTATGAGGCCAGCCACTTAGATAAATAGGATATAGGACCAGCGGCACTATATTAATCCCATGAGGCCGCTGAGGTAGTATTAGTTATAACACTTAGGACTTGGCTATTGGGCCTTGAGTCTAAGCCTAGTACTAGACTATATATATGGCTGTTAGACTAATGAAGGCATGTATTGTATCAGTTTTATGATGAATGAATGCAGTGAATGAGTGGCAGTAGTTCTGCACTCCTCTCTCCCTTGTTTCCCTCGATTTCTTCTAATCTTCTACAACCCTCCTTATCAGATTGCCAAAAATATGCAAACCAGTTCCTTCAAAAGCTGATATAATAACTTCGAGTAAGAATGCAACTCCAATTCTTTGTAGTTTCTCAAAGCCACATTAGGCATGTGGAGTAGGTGCCAAAGGTAGGACGTTTGCCCAATAATGGTAGTAGCTGCTAGTTACATTGATAACAGTTTTTTACTCCTCCCATGGCTCATATGCAAATCAAGATTGGATGTTCTACAACTTTGAATGGGGCAAACTGAAAATTAATATGTGGTGAAAGTATGGACCTGTGTTTCAATGATGAGCAATCCTGCCCACAATGGAAAAGTGACCACCAGCCTTGGTGGACTTGATAAATTAATCCAACATATTTGACATCAACTAATTCAGTTTATATCTAAAAGGCCCTACTAATGCAAGACTGCAATATTTCAAAGATCTCAAAACATCAATAAGTAAGAAATTTCACACTCTCAATTGCTATTGACCCAGCAACATATACTTCTCCTTGCAACTTTCAACTGTATTGTTGCCCGTCACTCTCTGACCCAAATTATTTTTCTCTTAAAAATCTAGTTTCACATGGCTGTACAATTTGCTTTCTTTTATCATGCGTATTGATGTCATATATTTCTTCTATTTCAACTTGATTCTAATAGGCATAATCTCTCCTGCAGGAGCTTGATGAGCTTTGTGAGGTTAATAATGGTAGAAGAGCTGATCTACTGAGGATGAACTTCTCCATGAAAGAAGTAGATTTTGCAATCCAGAAGCTTGGTATGTGTTTGTTGATCTGTCACCTTTGCTGCTACTTCTGAATAATCAATACAGATTTTCTCATTGTACTATTGGACTGCATCTAATTTTTTTGCTGCTTTTGCTGTCTTAACCAGAATACATTGGTGGCAGTGTTGTTAAAATATAGAGTCTACGTAGAAACGGTAAGGGTGAGCAAAAACGTAAAATCGGAAAACGTAAACGAAACGTAAGAGTTTAGTACATACTACAAAAAAAAAAAATCCAACATATATAAAACCAAAACACACCAATACATTAAAGTTATCATAGTCCAAACACTCAAGGAAATAATTAAGTTCATAATTTAATGTGATTTTTCATAATTAAATTAGATTAGGATTCTTAATGCATTTTCTTGGAAAGTGTAGTTATGCCCCAAAAATATTTCAAACTATTTCAGTTTAGTCCCTCCTCAGAACTTTGAATTCTTGCATTTTAGTCCCTTGGTCAAAACGCACATTTTGACCAAGGGATTAATTAGGTCATCTTCTTCATTCCAGGGACCTGAGTCAGACCCGATCACCCGAGATCACAGAGCGCCACGAGGTGAGAGGTGAGAGAGGGGCGAGCTTCGACCTTCAATCCTTCCTTCCTCCACATTCCTCTAAGTCGTTGCCAACCTCCACCTTCACCACCATCGCCGCCGATGACCTCAAACAGGGGGGGCGAGAACTGCAAAATCCGGCAACCACCAGCGCTGCGAGTTAACACGCCGTGTCAACCGATTTTACCGAGTTGACACGGCGTTTCAACTCAAAATCCGTTCCTACACGATTTTCGGCCAAAAAACGTAGAAACGGACGTTTCTATGTTTCTAAACGGCGTTTTTACAACACTGATTGGTGGTTTTATTTTTGGAAAAATAAGAATAATAGAGACAAGTGAGAAATAGGAACAAGAGTAAAGGACAAGATATCCTCTTAAGTGGAGCAAAAAAAATCCTGAGGGAACAATTAAAGCACACCTGATATGAAAATGCAAATCTCACCAACCTTTTCTCACATCCATCATATAAATCTTTCTTAAGTCAAGCACCATAGTCAAGGACCACTTCATGCCATTTCAATGGGCTATTGTGAAGTTTGGGTTTTTTTCCCTCAGTGGATTCGTCAAAGAAAATAGGACAATTGAAGGCCATGAGCCATGGATACAAATTATAGTGTCACAGTGTGTACAACATGACATGGATATCGGTATTACAAGACAGCTAGGATAGACTTGATTAAATGATTCTATAAATTGGAATAGATGAACTACTTTAGCCCGAACTAGCTTTAGGTGTTTTCAGTAATCTTTAATGATAAATATTTTAGGGTTATAATTTTAATTAGTTGGACTGAGGGAAAATAACAAATCAACAATTCTTTTTAACTGAACCTAAGCTTATAATCCCTGTAAAAGTGCCAATTTCAACTTTAACCATTGAGAAAAAAGTTTGCAGAAAACTCCCTTAAGGTCTCCGTTTATATGATATTGGCTGCTATAAAAAATAGTGGTTGTAAAGCCATCAGGACCCAGGGCTTTGTCTAGAATTTGTTTTGATCCATTGACTAGTTGATTAGAAATTGGTTTCCAGTTGTTGAAAAGAAACTAGAGGGAGAAGATGATGTTGGGATCGCTAGAGAGAGAGAAATCACATTATTCACCTCAAGGCTTAACCTTTGTTAGTTTTATTTAAGATTGGGAGGGATAGATTCGTCATTTAATTCCTTGATTCTAGCTTATTGATTCTTCTATTCATGACGCTTAAAAATTGAGATTAAATACGAGACATACTCCTTAAGATAATGATTAGAGATAATTGCAAGACTCCTAAACAATAACAAACTCAGTAATACCTAGATAATTATAGTATCCTGATCCTTTGGAGTTCCATCTAGACAGATTTCTCAACGGCATGACTTGTGCCTGACTGTATTTTAGAAATGCAGCATTAGTGTTCTGAGATCTGAATGCTTTACCTTGGTTTCGTATAGCATTTCTATGTTAAAGAAGAAAGCTTCTCATCTACATTTACATGTTACTTGTATCAGTGTGGATTTATTGTTTTGTTATTTTGTGTTAGGTGATAATGCTCCAATTCATGACCTGGTGGATGTCATAATTGCTTCTCAGATTGCCAAAAATATTAAGAAGGATAAAGATGATATCTCCATTATTTTCACAAAAAATGAGGTCTTCATATTGATACACTTGAATGGTCTTTCAACAGGTTTTTTTTTTTTTATTGGGCTAATTTAAATTTAGGTTTAATGTTTCTGCTTTTGTTACATAAATATTTTTTCTGCCACACTCACATAAAAGTGAATGGGTTCCACTAATATTTTATCTCTCTTCTCTTTACAATGGGACTCACTCACTTTCATGTGAGTGTGGCAGAAAAAAAAAAATCTGTAGTAAAAGCATAAACATTAAACCCTTTAAATTTAATGCTAAATACTACTTCCAGTCCTAAATATAAGACATAGTTTGTAGTGTGCTCTACAAACTATGTTCTATATTTAGGATTGGAGGAGTATTAACCTAATTGGCCATTAGACAGGAAAACTTATGACGCCTGATTTGTTTCGTGTCTGTTTTTGTTATTATATGTCTTATCTATGCATCTAATGTTGATTATTAATCGGATCTCAGGTTAATAATGAAAAACTGTTTGGAACCATGGAGAAAACACTTCAACTACTTGAAATGGGTTTCTCTGAGAGTGAAGTATCATCAGCAATTGAAAAAGTAGGTGAGTTACAATTATAATGGTTTATCTTTTCAATCTCTGGCAATAGAGGTTATATTTACATTCCTTCCTTTGGAAAGCATTTACTGATTGTCTTTTGGGTCATGGGATGACACCATTGGGGTAGGTGTTGGACTGGTGGTATCTGCTATAGCAATGTCTTCTATAAATTAGAGCGGTCATTTAGCTTTTCTATGTTTTTTCCCCTCTGTATTGACCTCGTAATTTTCTCCATATTCTTTCGCATTTGAATTTGGAAACGTCGTGTGCAGGTCCTTATGTTTTTTTCTTTCATTTTGAAGGCATACTTTGTGCTTTTACTTCTGTATCTTTCGTGTACTAATTAGCTGTTTCAGGTACTGAGGCTCCTATATTAGAGCTTGCGAACTGTATTATGGCAGAGCAAAATGGCATTGATTATGTGGTTCATAAGGTTATACTATATCCTACTTTTCATATTTCTTTAATTATTTACTTTTTGCAGTTAACTCATCTTTCTCTTAGTACTTTGTAACTTCAGATTTTACTCTTAAAAAACAAAAAAAGAAGTTAACCCTTGAAACAAAATGTTTGATTGAAATATCCAATAATGGTGTAGTATTGATATTATAACTAGAAAATAGTACTCTCTCTGGTCCTAATTATAAGACAATATTTGAGAGTTGATCTTGGTCCTAATTATATGACAAGTTTCTAATTTTTGTCAATTTCTTTCCGAAATATCCCTACTGATACTTTATTAATAATAATTAAACACAATAATAATTTAATAATACACCTATATATTCTATAAAGTGAGTAACGCTTGCAACTCATTAATGCTACATACACCTCAATTCTACTGTTTTTTGATTATTTTTTTAATAAACTAATTATGAGCAATTTTTGTCATATTTAATAATGGCATCACTATTAAATTACACTTTCAACCTCCAAGAGTAAACTGGAAGTTGTTGAGGGAAATCGACGACGCCGGACTATGTGAGAACTCAGAGAAGTCGTGTGTGAGGTACAAGAGGTCCGACAAAGAACAAAGAATTAGAGTAACTGGATTCCATTTTAAATTTTAAATAAGGGCATTTTGGGAAAACAAATATAATTAACTAATTTAAGTACTATTCTTAATCTCTCCAAAATTAGGTAAATATGTTCTATAATTAGAACCAGAGGTAGTATTTATTTTCTTTTTTTTTCATGAAAGTATTTATTTTATTTACTTGGTGTTCACTCAACCTACAGGATTTCCCTAGATAATTCCTTTAAAAGGATAGTACTTTTCTTAGCTTTGAAAACTTCTCAAATTCTTCATACCTCTTGACACATTATTTTTTGGAATCAGATTTGCATAATTTTTTCTCAATTACTCCGCTCTGGATATAATTGAAATTTTGCCAAGTGTAACTTTCTTGAAAGACAGTGGTTTGTTTTATGCTGACCATCATGGTTCTGTTATAATTTTTTCTTTACTATTCATTTAGTCCCTAAATGATGAATTTTTTTGTTTATCTAGTATCCCACGGCTTCTAGTTCATGTTCCATGAGGATAAAAATTGAAGAAGAGTTAATTGGCGCAGAAGTGAAAACAGAGAATTTTGGCCATGAACCTTCACAATCAAGGGATGTCAACTTGGGGGAGACATCTCGTGGTAAAAGGGTAAAGGATGAGTATGCTGATGAATTTCCTGGTGCTAATTCTAGCATGGGGTATTCCAATTTTGAGGAGAATAATGTCAGTAAAAGGCCAAAGCAGGAACATTATGATGTCTTGACCTCGATCTCTACCTCTCCTCTTGATCCTGATTGGGTGGAAGAGAAAGTTGATGTTGACATCGGTGGACTGCCCAAGCTTTACAGGCCAAATCCATCTAGGTGTCTGAACAAAGTAGCAGCAAAACCTCCATATTTCTTTTATGGAAACATAGCAAACATATCTTATGACTCATGGGGAAAGATTTCTCAGTTCTTGTATGCTCTTGAACCTGAATTTGTGAATACTCAGTTCTTTTCAGCCGTGAGTAGAAAAGAAGGATATGTACACAATCTTCCGACTGAAAACAGATCCCGCATCCTCCCAATGCCTCCTATGACTATTGCTGATGCAATACCTCATACCAAAAAATGGTGGCCATCTTGGGATTCAAGGAAGCAGTTGAGCTGCATTAGTTGTGAAACCAGTGGAATATCACAACATTGTGAAAGATTAGGAAGGATCCTGACTAATTCTGGCGGAGTACTCACATCTGAACAGAAGCGAGACATCCTGCATCACTGCCACGCGCTAAATCTTCTGTGGGTTGGCAAGAACAAACTGGGCCCCATAGAGCCTGAACACTTGGAGGTCATCTTAGGCTATCCATTGCATCATACCCGTATTCCTGATATTAGTTTGAGTGAAAGACTCAACATACTAAAATACTGCTTTCAGACAGATACGTTGGGTTATCAACTTTCTGTGTTGAAGGCCATGTTCCCTGATGGATTGACCATATTGTCAATTTTTAGTGGGATTGGTGGGGCAGAAGTTGCTCTTCACCGTCTTGGGATCAAGATAAAGAATGTTGTGTCGGTTGAGAGTTCTGAGGCTAAAAGGAAGGTCTTGAAGAGATGGTGGCAGACTTCTGGGCAAACAGGGGAGTTGGTTCAGATTGAAGAAGTTCAAAAGCTCAAAAGTGACAGGCTTGACAGTATGATCAAAAGATTTGGTACTATTGACCTGGTCATTTGTCAGAACCCATCCTCTTGCTCAGGCTCCAAAAGTCAGGGAGATCAGACTCACCTCGCTTTCGATTTTTCCTTGTTTATTGAATTTGTCCGTGTTGTGCAGCGTGTGAGGAGCTTGTGTGAAAGGAGGTGACACTGTAAATGTTTCATTTTTTATGGTTCATATCATTATGGAGACATGTACTGTACTGACCCTGATATTCCATTTTCTCTGGGAAGTTTTTCTATGGTACCCTATTCAACTTTTCTGGCCACAATGCCTAATAGTGTTCGAGGCAATTCAAGTAGAGAAGGTAATCTTTTGAGGCATTTGAATTTTTCCATTGAATTATTTTAAAATTTTTAGATTGGCTAGTAATCTCTATTGGATCTAATGTGTAATTTCTTAACTGAGATTTCAGACTTTTTCTTACATTTTGATAGTACGATTTCAATTCTGCCCACACACAAAGGGGCAACGCAAGAATGTGCACAAATGAGTACAGTGAAAATTGAAGTAAAGGGCACAATACTTATCAAATAGGATATTAGCTCAAATGCTTAAAATTTCAAGGGAAAATTGAAAGCCTCCCACTGAAAAATTTACTACTGAAAATCATATTCTGCCAATTGTGTACGCACATAATAGTGGTACTCTAATTTAGATTCTTCTCATCAATAAAATTTAGTTGAAGACTTCCCTGATTTTCTCAAAATTTTCAATTGCATCAAATTATGACCACATCAATGTTTAATTCAATTCATAATTTTGCCTATTAATACTTCAATTAGTAAAGCTAACTGCACGGGAAAAATTGATTTTACATCGTTTCAGAAGTTTTAAGATGATATTAAACTTGAATAATTTCTCAGAACGGAAATGGAATGAAGACTTTTTTAAGCAAAATAGTGTATATAAATTTTGTTTACCTAATTTTTTTCATTTTTTAAAGAGGTGGTTTATATTGAATAAAACACATTTGAATGCCTACTTTGAGGTTATATTTCATCAGTTTGGAAGAAGAAAAAGAAACCGCACAAACACATGACACCATCTCCAATAGGATTAAACTTGAAATTATCTCTATTCCGTCAAATTATGCTTTTCGCCAAGAAACAAAAGTTTCAATCATTCAACGCCGTAAAAATTATCCGCTTATAGAACTTACACGTCATCTTTAATATTGAAACAGCAGAGAACAAAACATTAAAAACTGAACCGAAGTTTTCTCCAAATAAACAACCCTCAGAAAAGCAAGGTCTTATATTCATTATTAACCAAATAGCAAAAACCTAGGATTGATGCCGACACTGAATCGCCTGGAAGAGATTAACTGAAAGCAACTTCAGTGTTCTTGAATATGAAGGAGAAATTAAGAAACCACGGCACCTCCTCAGCTATTTTATTCATCATAAAGGGTTGATCTACACTCATGATTTTTCCAAATCATGAATAGATGAGCAAACTGAATTGGACGAAGCAGACTAAGAGGCTTTAGGGCTCTCAAAAGGACTCTGACTGAATTTTTTACCAGATATTTTCTCTGCCTCGAACAGTATATGGTTTATAAGCCCTCTTGCAGCACTGCAAAAGCCAAAAGTATACATCATTTTGCATACACAATCACAGACATGAATTGCATCAACTGCATGTGTTTTTACGTCCAGATATATCCCAGGCCCAATAATAAAAAGAACAGGCAAAAGAGTAGGAATCTAGACTGGAAAACGTACAATAAACTAAAGCAAAAGCTTACTCATCCTTTAGTTTTTGAATTTTCTCAGGATCCGTCTCATGCATGTTTTTCTTAAACTGCTCCCTCACCATACTGACAAGAAGTTCTGTGTTATTTTGCTGCAAAGCAAGCAGGTAAAAACCTGAATCAGTTTCACAGTTGTATTCTAACCGCACAAGGACAAGGACAAGCATTAGAGACAGTTACTTATCAATATCATCTATGTAAAATATAAGA
Organism: Acacia pycnantha; assembly: GCA_025563575.1. Classification (NCBI taxonomy): domain Eukaryota; kingdom Viridiplantae; phylum Streptophyta; class Magnoliopsida; order Fabales; family Fabaceae; genus Acacia; species Acacia pycnantha. The sequence continues at coordinate 7,765,296 of JAMWYP010000011.1, read as the reverse complement.
GGTCAACAATGTTTATAAGCCTTGAATAATGATGCAACTCACTTCAGCTACATGAAAAAGCAAGAGACCCTGATAGGATCACCTATGAATGCGAGAGATTAAGAGATTAGGTGAGGAAGAGAAAGGTACAAGAGGTAGCCTTGAGCCAGAATCTGTAACTCCAGAATTGGAGAGGAAATATATTCAATTCATCAATCAACATGACTCTGGTATACAACTCCCTTACCCTTAAATACTAAACATAACTGATAACTGCACCCTAACACCTTCTAACTGCTGACCCCACGTTTTACCACTAAGCCACTCCCCTTAAGACATAAACATTACATAATTTAAACATAAAACATAACTAATAAAAGCACAAAACAAATATGCCACACCACTACCTAAGGGCTCTGCACACATTTCTTCATAGCATAGACTAGGAATGGACGAGAGTCCTTATCAGACCCAAAGGGGGAAAAATGATAATTGAACAGGAGTGCACTTCTAAGAGATAGAATTTAACCCCTTTAAGTAAACATGGGTCAAACTCAGATGAAGTGTCACACACAGGAATCCACAATGCGGTGGTTGAGTGGCAATACATGGCTATCCTATCCTCAAGTACCACTATATTGTCAGAAGATTTGAGAATAGTGATCTAGCCACCTTTTAACAATGTTTTTACTAATAGAGTATGGAGGATGCATTTCCAATTATAGTCAGTTACTGCAAAAACCATAGGGCAGTAACAATTTCTTCACATGGCTATAATAAGGGAGAGATGAGGAGTCAACATAAGTGCTACAATTCAATTCCAAAGGCAGCAACAAAACACCCACTGGAGGTACAGCAAAAGTTTGTGTAAATGAGGGAGAGAAACACATACCCTATGACCAATATATTTAGCTCTTCGTAGGCATTCACGGTAAAGCTATAAAAAAGATATAAATTAGTAAAACAATATCAAACAAAAGACAATTCAAATAAAAGAACACTAAGATCATTCAACTAGAAGAAAGAATCATATCAAACCCTAATGGCATTGTTGGCCAGCTCAGGAGGCAGAGCGGTTTGAAGAGAGGGCATTTTTATAACAGTTTCCTCTCTAAATGAAACGGCCCTGCAAAATACAAGAAGCTATTCTATCTCCGCACAGAATCTTTAATCATACAAAAGAAAGACAATAGCATCATCCTCATAATTAGACCAGTTTGTAGGCAGGGCCAGCTAGCCTAGTGAAGAGTTGCAAACATACATACATATAGATTAAATGTCCATATAAAATATTTTCCACCAGAGGTGTAATAAGTGATTAAAAAATAACTATAACAGCAGAAAAAAAATGCACTAGCATGCGTTTCAAAAACGATAACATCAGAAGAAGAAAAAAATGAATATGACAAGGACCATATTAATACTAGGCTGTATAAGTAAAGAAAAAGTGCCCACCACCGTATACTTCCTTACTCTTTGTTACTCTAAGATCTTATTAATTTTCATTACTTCACAGTTTCAGAATTGGTTGGGGTGAAATTTTGGGATAAATGCAAGACATATATAAGAGAATATATATTAGACTTATCAAAACCATTCAATAAGAATTTCATTCCAAGATTTGCAGAAGATATATTAACACTTATATGATGAATGCCTTAGCTACGAAAATTCTTCTTCTTTAATATTTTGTCAGAGCAATCGAATAGTATGTTTCACAATACCCTTCTGAACTTCGAAGTCGACTCAGTCAGTAGAAGTGAAGAATATCTCTAAACAAGATGTATCACATTCCAAGCTTAAAATTTTCAGAGTGCCAAATTTCAAAACCCCTATGTAAACACGCACGCACGCACATCAAACAAGGATATGGTTCGGAATCCGTAAAATCCAATCAGAACAAAATTCAAGAGCATGAAACCAAATGGAAGACGGATAATGGCAGATTTTTCAGGAAGAACACCTTGGCAGATTTGTCAGGAAGAAATGGTTCCAATGCTGCTGCAAATACAGAAAAGATAGGACGAAGATGCTCTTGATGTTTAGCTGTCAGCGTCGAGTGCTAGTCGTGGGGAGAGGATAAACAAGGCCTTGAATTGAGTTGCAGTGTGGCAGGGGTTTGAGATTATTCGATGCCTGACGGTCGCCGGAGTGATTTTGGTGGGAACAATGCAGCTCGCCGCGAAGGATGGGAGGAGGTAGGAGTAAATGTTGCTGAATACTTGAGGGAAAAATGGAGATTCGATTTTGGAAGGTGCGAGCTATTTTTTTTTTTGCTCAGATGGTGCGAGCTATTCCAAGATAGTTAATTAATTAAATGATAATTTTTTTCTAGCAACTCTGGTATTCATATTATCAATATATAATTTAATTAACAAAAACATCATCAACTTGTGGGATTTATATTATTAGGTGTCAACGTTGATATTCATTAAATTTTTTTTATAAAAATAAAAATTAAACTCATTTTATTTCTTTCCGAATATAATTTTTTTTTTTATATTTTAAATTTTATTAACATTAAATGAATTTTTTAACTCACATAAATTTCTTCTAAAATAAAAATAAATCATATAATTTTTTTGTTTAACATATATAATAAATTATAAAACACCTTAAGTTTTATTTAAATCATATAATTATATTTTTAATGAAAAATTTTGTTTATTTTACCAAATGAGTAAATTTTGTCCATAGATATCTATACATTTTGAATAATGACAATTGAGAAAAAAATTTATTTAATTTAGTGAAATTAAGAATTTTGTGTTGGGAGCTCCTAAGTAAAACTTTTTTGTGTTGGGGGCTCCTGGAGTAAAAGTTCGTTGGCCAATATGCACCTTAGATAACGGTTGGTTATCTTTTTCTAACGATGTTGTGCTGCTTGCACCTTTTTAAAAGTTTGTTGTGTTGGCTGCACATTTTTAATTGTTTGTTTGTATTTTAGGTACCATTAATTAATATTTGTGCTGGATGCTCCTTTCGTAACAGTTTATTGGTAAATAAGCACTTTAACCCTAATATATATATATATATATATATATATATATATATATTGTTCTGGCGTAGAACCAGAACCCTAACCCTGATGGGGCTAGGATGTTGATGTTGATTGGGACTTGACCTAGGAGAGATTCCTAGGGCCTACGTACCCTGAAGAGGGATCAAAGTCCACGTAGTTCGAGGATTGATGGAGGCGTTTAGCCTAAAGGGGTCTGTATGCTCTGAGACGGCTGTCTGTGAATAGCCGGAGCGTAGACCGTTGTAGAAGATAGATGTAGAAGATAATCGATCGATCCTGATCTCTTAGGTTCACGCTCTATATGTAGATGGCTCCCACGTTGTGCGTGTCCAAGGATCGTGCAAACCGCCCTGGTCATGGCTGGGTCCCACAGTTAGTGGGTTGTGATAGTGAGATAGTGGGCCTTGACTAGGTCCATAACAGTTTGCCCAAGCTCGGTAGTTCGGTCTCGAACCGCCGAGATTAGTTGTTTGATTGATCGCGCCATACGGACTTGGCCGAGCTATATCCAGTGTGCGCAAACCGTGGAGTTTGCTCATTTCAAATGCTTGTTCGAGTTTGCTTTAATCCCGGTTATTGACAACTGTATAGTAATTGCCCCCCAGCCTGGTAGTCCAGGTCTCTGGGCTGCCGGGGTGAATTTGGTGTTGAATCCGGATATCGTATCCGAGTTGCTACCACTCGTTTGATTTTGATAAAGTGTCTATCCGAGTTTCAAAGAACTCCGGAATTACTTGTCTTCTGATTGAATTGCCCCCAGACATGTAGTCCGGGTTAATTTGTTTTGAGCTTCGTTGACTTGATCATTAATGAAAGTTTGTTCACTTCCCGATCAATTCGAATATTTATGTAGTATTTCATCCGTGTCCACGATGAATTGATATAGTGAACTCACATTTGTTTTTGGAATACTATTGAGTGACCGGGCCAAGGTCATAGATGTGATATGCAGAATCTGCGAAAGCGCGTTTGGTCTTGAAACCGTAAAGTAGTGAGGGATCAGTATTCAAACTGCCTCGTATAATTCCGGGTTCGTTGACCGGGCCATCATAGGATAAAGGGAAGTTGTCACCTGCCCGGGTTTGGTTTTTCACCAAAGCGTCCGAACATTTTGACCTGATCAAGGTCGGCATGACAGTTCCGCTTGATATCCTGGAGTAAGTTAGGAAGCGTCCGGGCTTCGATAGCTCTACGGAGACAACTCCCTCTGACTGAAAAGTCGGGTTTTATTCTTCAGTTCGTATTTGAATTACGACCGGGTTCAGTGACCTTGTATTTGCTCTTTCGTTTCTGTCTTTGTCGTTAGAGCAATTTGAGGAGATTGAATCAATGCTCTCGACTGAGAGTTTCTTTACGCGGAGCCCGCATTTTAACTGTATTAAGTGTAACCAAGGCCCGCCTTCTTTTCGCTTGCCGCAAAACTTTAGACGGAGCCCGGATTTTAACCGTATTAAGTGTAACCGGGGTCCGCCTTCTTTTTGCTTCCTGCGAAACTTTTACGCGGAGCCCGGATTTTAACCGTATTAAGTGTAACCAAGGCCCGCCTTCTTTTCGCTTGCTGCAAAACTTTAGACGGAGCCCGGATTTTAACCGTATTAAGTGTAACCGGGGTCCACCTTCTTTTTGCTTCCTGCGAAACTTTTACGCGGTGTCCGGGTTTTAACTGGGATCAGTGTAACCGGGGTCGGCGTTCTTCTATTTTTGGAGGTGGATTCCATCCAATTTAATACGGCACCCTTGCGCCCAGTGATGGGAGGGCACCAATAGCTCGAAGGGACTTTGATGAGGTTGCGCACTGCATGTGAGAAGTTGAAGAAAGTTTTGAGTGAAAATCATGAGGCAACTTTAAATATTGAGTGCCTGATGGATGAGAAAGATGTCAAAGGCTTCATCAATAGGAAGCACCCACTGCTTGCACTTTCCTTTGCTGATGCACCCACCCTTTTTCTTATTTTCCATCTCAAGTTACTGATGGAACGGGCTGTAAAATCATTTGAGCTCGTGTCAACTACTCTCTGAGAATTTGATGTTCCCTCTACAAAACGATCATAAAGAAAACCGATTTTGCACATTGGAGTTAGAAGGAAGAGTGATGTCGGGACCCACTGCTTCTTGACTAGTTATTTGAGAAATGGCATCAATCAGAATAAATTACTACCACGCTCCTGAGACTCCACGCTCCTCATTCAATGGTAATGCAAAACCATTAATGATGCTGCCCAGAATTTTGCATGAATCAAAATTTTGCAATAAGATTAAGGCCATGGCATTCGACTTGAATATTTCCCAAAGGCAATGCTTCTGTCAGGTTGAATTTTCACCAGCTGATCTACTATATTTCAATTGCATTTTCTCATCTAAGGAATTTTACAATAATACTGAATGCACGTAGGCAATGTTCCATAAGTAACAACCTACTAATAAAACAAAGTAAACTTGAGCTTTGTAACTCAAAAGTCTCATCAGCTGCAAATTCAAGAGTTGTAGAAATACAAACGCTTCTCAGATGGTGATTTTCCACATGGTTTGAGAACGTTAAGGGTTCCTCTAACTGATGGATCAATCAATTCAGTAATTGCACATGGTACTGAAGTTGCATTCCTGATAGATGGATGGTGCACCATAAGTTGCCCATATAGGCGATAAAGAAGAGTCTTCAAGTAATCCCACTCTCTAGAGTCCTCTTAGAAGGAATTAATACATAATTTGCAAGTGAGACCATGTCGGGTCCATCGAGTGCATAGCCTCGACTCTCCAAATTTCTAATCCTTTGCATATTTGCCAAAAAATGCCTCTGCAACGCGACTGTTAAGCTTTGGAGTCAGTCGGGAATTTCTTCAAGATCCAATATCTGAAGAGATTTAAGCCATTCCTCCCTTCCATCGGGTTTTGCTTGCAAAGATTTAACCAAAACCAGTATTTTAAAATTCCTCCTCTGAAATTAAGGATAACTGCTTCATATTGGAGAAAGCATGGAATTTAAAACCTCCGACAGACCCCAAATAATTTCCCAAAGATGAAATACAATCCACCATGTTGGTAATCCTTTGAATACTGACCCTCACCATCAAGTGGGTCCTGCCTCAGTACTCGGGCACCCCCAAATGGCATGCTAACTCGGCGAGCCTGGCCTTCGAAGCCGAAAATTCCTCCCATACGTCAATGAGAGAAACACGGGTATTTAGAAAATCGGCCTTGTTCACAGAGTTAAAGAGCACGGTCACTCCTCAACCACATAATACCAGAGTCGACGACGCATACACACGAATTTCTTTCCTGAAAGCATACGGGTCAAATCCGAAGGAAAGTACTTCTGCAGATTTTGGAAATTAGACCAAGGGTAGATGATGAAGAACCATTATGACTTCACAAATCAAGGCGGGAGCCCGACCAGTGAACCGAATTTAATTGTGGCGTAATAAGGGAGAACAATTTATGAAATTACTTAACTCCATTGGCTACTTGGTTCCACCCTGGAAGCGAGAGAAAGAGCGCCAGCGTTAGGAGTTAGAGAACGAATGAAGAAATTGACCAATCTTGACTGGGGTTGAATTCACAATAACTCCATTATCACATCGCTGTTACGGATGGTGGAAGTCGGAGTTGACGACCACATAAGAGGGTAAGGCCGAGATAGTCGCTACTTTGAGAATGATTGACAGGGACACTCTACAAGCCGGGATATTCTTCAACTGAGGCTGAGGCCGAGATGAACTAAGGCTGACGTTCACGAGTGACTGAAGGTGAGATACCCTGAGGCCAGCATTCATCAGAGGCTGGAGCCGAGATAACCTGAGGCCGGCATTCATCAGAGGCTGAAGCCGAGATACCCTGAGACCGACATTCATCAAAGGCTCTAAAGCCGAGATACCCCTAACTCGGTTGTTGCTCCAATCACATTCGTGTGTTTATCTGTTAGTCGGCACAAGGCCTGCACTAAATGTACCTCGGCGCCAATGAGTCCAGAGCCTCGGCAATGAAACTTGATCTCCCATCATCTCGTGGCGTTGAGGAAGTGGGCTCTGATCAAAGGTAAGCCAAGGCAATTTCGGAAAAGCCAGAACGGAATCCACCGAGAATGTTCCGATAAAATCAGATTTGGCAAACCAGAAACCATAACCTTAGACTTTCTCTGTGGATCGGGACGCTTGGCGAGGATTTTACGAGGAATCTCGCCAGATAAGAGAAGCACTCGGTCTTATCTTAGCGAAATTAGGGCTCAGGATTTCGGATTTGAAAATCTGGGTCGAAATCTCCACGCGGTTGTGTGTTCAGTCCCTTCGGTGGTACACGATGAGCTTTCAATAGCAAAGAGCCTTTCACCAGGTTTGTTCCATGGGATTGTGTACAGAAATGTTACCACAGTGTTATACCAAAATTTTGCTACTTTGAGATCCCAAACCCTAACTATGAACTGGCGATTGTTCCTTTTGCAGTTTAGATTTGGGAAGTTTTTGACCATCTTTGGTCATGGGAATCGAAATTTATCGCTCCCCACGGTCGGCGCCACTGTTCTGGCGTAGAACCAGAACCCTAACCCTGATGGGGCTAGGATGTTGATGTTGATTGGGACTTGACCTAGGAGAGATTCCTAGGGCCTACGTACCCTGAAGAGGGATCAAAGTCCACGTAGTTCGAGGATTGATGGAGGCATTTAGCCTAAAGGGGTCTGTATGCTCTGTGACGGCTGTCTGTGAATAGCCGGAGCGTAGACCGTTGTAGAAGATAGATGTAGAAGATAATCGATCGATCTGATCTCTTAGGTTCACGCTCTATATGTAGATGGCTCCCACGTTGTGCGTGTCCAAGGATCGTGCAAACCGCCCTGGTCATGGCTGGGTCCCACAGTTAGTGGGTTGTGATAGTGAGATAGTGGGCCTTGACTAGGTCCATAACACATATATATATATAATGTTAATTTTATATATATATATATATATATATATATATATATATATATATATATATATATATATATATATATATATATATATATAGTAATGACACTACTTTTGAATCTTGGGGGTTGGGGTGTAATAATGACACCACAACCACTCCCCTCCCCCTTCTCTATTTAAGGCTATGTTTGGTTGGAGGTGAGGGAGGAAGGGGAGGTACCCCTCCCTAGTGTGAAAAGTCAGATATACCCATGATGTGACATACTTTCAAAGTTAATGTGCGGAAAACGATACAAAAAGCTATGTAATTTTTAAAATTTCCCGGGTAATTTTGTCAAAAATTTTCCTCCCCTCCCCTGCCTCTCCTCAAACCAAACGTAGGCTAAACGCACTAGAAGGTGCGGATTCAACCAGAGGGAGAGCAAGCATAAGCGAGAAAAGGGAGAGAGGGAGGGCCAAAGTGAGAAGAAGTAGTAGAGATTATTTGGGTATGCTAAAGACTTTTATTAAGAGCTTTGAAGTAACTTTTTAGTAATTATCTGTAACCTAGGAGTAATTGGTAACAATATCATTCCATATACTTGTAAATTGTGTATGATTGTGAATGACTATCTTTTATACAAAAAAAATGGACTGGATTATATGTACATGTGTATGTATTGTAAATTTTTAAGTAAGTAATAATACAAGTAAATTTCTTTATCACTCACTCCATTCACATAATTAATAATATAATTATTGTATTGTTGGATTATTGTTTCCTTTTTGGCATGTTTAATCTTGAGGGGTGGGGTGTAATAATGACACCACAGCCACTCCCCTCTCCCTTCTCTATTTAAACGCACTAGAAGTTGCGGATTCAGGGAGAGGAAGAGCGAGCATGAGTGAGAAAAGAGAGGGAGGGAGGGAGAAGGAGGGCCAAAGTGAGAAGAAGTAGTGGAGATTACTTTAGTGTGTTAAAGACTTTTATTAAGAGTTTTGGACTAACTTTTTGGTAATTATCTGTAACCTATGAGTAACAGGTAACTTGAAATATCCTTCCATATACTTGTGAATTGTGTATGATTATGAATGACTATCTTTTATGAAGAAAAAAAATGGACTGGATTATTTGTATGTGTGTATGTATTGTAAATTTTTAAACAAGCAACAATTCAAATAAATTTCTTTATCACTCACCTCATTCACATAATTAATAATATAATTATTATATTGTTGGATTATTGTTTCCTTTTTTGCATGTTTAAATATGTGATGATATTTAATATAAATGGAAGCATGATTTATTATACTTTATTTTTTTTATAATAATTATATTTATTGGATTGAATATAATTGTCATAGCGGTTGCATATGTGATGTGTTAGAGTAAAGAGAAATTGGTATGATGAAATCTCTTACCATGTGGTATGTCATCACTCGATGTACAATGGGTGATACTTGTGAGGCCTCCTTCTTCCATGTTTTTCTTTGGTCAGATTGCATTAGAGCCGTGGAACATGTGACACCTCCTTAATTAGTTGTGTTTTTTAAGAAGGGAAGTCATAATCCAGAACTAAGCTCTTTACATTTAGCCTGGTATATCTTAAGAATTGGTGAGCTTGGGACAATCCAGTCAAATGAATGGGTTTCTGTTGGACTATGTGTTAGTCTATGGCTCCAATCAGCGGTATAAAGATGAACGGTAATATAAGGGAGGTTGCATATTGTACATTGCACAATTGTATAGTACATCATGTGATCAAAGTACATATTGACAATGATGATTAAAGTTGTAATAATTTTGTATGAGGACTATGGTGAATACAAATATATACAAAATCATCTCATTCTTTTTATCATATGTGTTTTTCTTGTATATGGTAGAAATTTTCAATAGTTACTGAGACATGAAATCTCATTCCTTATGTTAACATTTTTCAGGTGATTGTTATAGTAAAGAGCAAGGGAATACACATTTGGAGTGAGCCTTGAAGGCTCTTTTGTATTCTTAGAGCTTATGTTATGTCATTTTTATTTGCCATAACCTTAAGACTTTCGCATTTTATTTTGTAAATCTGAAATATTTTGGGGACTTAATTGACCCTGTAATGTAGGTTTTAGTTGAGCATATTTATTGGCGATATTTAAAATAGGTTAAGTATTTAGTTGTTTGGTTCGAGGTGTTACATTTTCCCTCATTCGACGATGTTGAGGCTCTAAATGAGTGAGTCTCTTGGTCTCTCCCTCCACTACGGCTTTGATTCTCTTACACTTTCATCTCCTCCGGTGTCCGTGCTCTCACTCTCAGATAGTCAAGTATGTTTTTGACTTTTCTTAGTCTCGCAGGCATTCTGTGTCTCTGTCTCAAAGAAGTTTCTGTTAACACTTATTAATATTCTTATCACCTTAATTTGAATGAAGTTTCTTCTAATTTAACAGATTTATATTCACTTGTTAACACTTATTAATATTGTGCTCTCAGTGCTTTGTAAGATGAGAGGTTGAGAACTCTGTCAAGTGTACAATGACAGTGTCATGCTGTGTTTTTATGGAATTGAATTGATGTTATATAATTATTAAGCTACCTTATGGAATTGAAATTGATGTTATTAAGTGACTTTTTTAGTTATTACAATGCCTTGATTATTTGATTCATTTGTTCTTTAAAAAAGATGAGGCAACACAATCTAAACAAACTGTTGAACCTGAATTTTCTTGTGTACAAACACAATATAAAGATGCTCCTTCTACAAATAAAAAGGCGAGATGTACCACATCTAATGTTTGGAGATATTTTACCAAACTTGGCATTGTTGATGGCAAAGAAAAAGCTAAATGTAATGGGTATAGGAAGCAAGGATTGTGGGGCTTCACACCTTCGGTGTCATATTGAAGGTTGTCAATCACTCCCAATATACAAGAATATTGGTGCCATGATGATAGACTGAGCAGGGATTGTTAGAGCTAGAAAGATTGACTCGAACAAGATGCAACAAATCATTGCTTATTCCATCATTAAACATAATCTTCCATATTCTTTTGTTGAGTATGATTGAATTAACACATGTTTAAATTCTGATTATAGGAGTATTACTAGGAAAACTGTTGTGGTGGATGTCTGGAATTTCTATCTTCATCAAAAGGATAACCTGAAGAGAAAACTAGCAATGAATCCGAGTAGAATATGTTTGACTTTGATTGTTGGATAGCAATAACTGTCGAAGGATATCTTTGCTTGACTGCTCACTTTGTTGATGAGAAATGAAATCTTAATAGCAAAATATTTTCATTTTCTAAGTTGGAGCCTCCTCACACTGGATCTAAATTGGCAAATAGGGCGCATGAGATATTAGTAAACTGGGGGATTGAAAAGAAGGTATTCTCGATCACTCTAGATAGTGCTTCAACAAATTTTCATATGCAAAGAATATTGAAACCGAATTTGAATTTGAGTAATAGTTTGATATACAATGGGGAGTTTTTCCATGTGAGATGTTGTGCCCACATCTTGAATCTAATAGTTCAAGATGGCTTGAGAGTAGCAGAAGGTGCTTTGAACAAGGTTAGGAACAACATTATATATGTAAGGAAATAAAGGCAAGGATGATAGAATTCAGGAAAAGGGTTAAACACGTTAGGGATATTGACACTTCATTGGGTTTACAGTATGATGTCCAGACTAGATGGAATTCGACACATGCAATGCTTGAAAGTACACTAAAAAATCGTCGTGCTTTTGCTAGCTTAGCCTTGAATGACACAAATTATAATCATTGTCAATGAAGAGTGGTCAAGAGCAGAGGCTATGTGCACATTCTTGAAGCCTTTTGAAATGAAAAAAAACTTGATTTCTGGATCGTTATATCCCACTTCTAACATGTATTTCACACAGATATCAAAGATTGAGTTGCTGCTAAAAGGACGTTTGAATAATGATGGTTAAGTGATTCAGGAAATGGCTCAGAGTATGCTTGACAAGTTTGACAAATATTAGATTGAGTATAGTGTTATTCTTGCATTAGCAATTATCCTTGATCCTCAGATGAAGATTTATGTCATAAAGTTTACTTTTGCGAAAATAGATCTCATAAATTCTCAACACAAGATTGAAAACATAAGGAGCAAGTTGTACTAAGTTTTCAATGAGTATAAAAATGTGAGATCATCTTCATCTTCGGCCCCAATTGTTGGAGCTGCATCAAGCTCTAATGCCAACAAGGTGTTAATCACAGAATCGGTTGTTGGCCGTAACTCGAATGAAGTGGATGACTATGAAGTTTTTTATGTAAGTTCGAAATTCTTAAATAGTTAAATGTTCATATTTAATTTGAATTTTGATTTGCACTTTTCTGTGTTGACTTTTGTTGACCCTTTATTAATTCTTCAATGGTGCAAGATTTTTTTCCATTAATCAAGTGTCAAGTTAAGTCAAAAATTGAAAAGTCTAAATTAGACTACTATTTGAAAGAAGTGATACTTGATAATAGATTGGCTACAAGATTTAATGTCTTTGATTATTGGAAAACTAACTCAACTCAATTTCCTTGTCTATCAAAGATTGCCAATGAATCATCTTTTAGCAGAGGATCTTGAGTTCTCACAAAGTATCGATCTTGTCTTCTTCCAGATAATGTTGAAACTCTTATTTGCACTTGAAATTGGGTTAATTTCTGAATTTGCCCCTTATTAAATAACTATTTACCAAAATGCCCCTGTTAGAAACCTATTTCCCAAAATGCCCCTGTCAGAAACCTATTTCTCAATCGCCTTTTGTTTAGTCGACTAAAACATTTGGTTTAGTCGACTAAATCGCGAGCAAGAATTTTTTTCCAGGCCCCGACATTTAGTCGACTAAACCAAATTTTTAGTCGACTAAACCCATTTAGTCGACTAAAAATTCATTTAGTCGACTAAATCATTAAAAAAGTTAAAACTTCGGAAGGCCATAACTTGGGCTCGGGAGTCCGAATCAAGCGATTCTTTTTTGATTCCACATAACTTTTTGAGATCTATGCACTGATATAAAAATTATCTTCAAATTTAATGAAGAGAAAGGAGGAAAAACAAGTGATTCTTTATTGCGCAAGAAATACCAACAATTCATTAAATATAATCAAGTGATTTTTTAATTTTATATATATATATATATAGTTTTATTTTATTTGATATTTATATTCATTAAATATAATCACTAATATCACTAACCAACAGACTCGGTAAAACAAATTAAAATGACTCCACTACTTCCTAAAAAATAGCTAACCACATGTTTACAATAATATAATAAAAAATCAGCACACTCAACACAATAAATAATTGAAAAATAAATAACTTAATCCTTCTTATTGTGGAATCAAGAACGTGCGGAAATCAGCGACATGAACCATGTAGAGAAAAAGTTGGGATTATTAACTTCAACAATACTAACAATTCATTAAATATATATCATGGGCTTTTTTCCCAATTTGCTATATTTAATGAATTGTTAGTATTGTTAGCATTTTAATTTGTTTTACCGAGTATCATTGGATAGTGATATTAGTGTCCTAGATATTAGCTATGATCCTAGATTTTAGCTAGATTGACTACCGTGCTATCACAACATATGATCTTATGCATAACTTCCAAAAACTGTTATTCCCTAAAATCAAGCCCACAAATTTAGTGTCGATATTTTTCCTATTTCTCTTTTCTTTTAAAATCCATATTATTAATGGAGAGAAAATCTCAATTTTGAATATATTGTATTTTGAAAATCCAGTATTAATTGTTACGTTGAAATTCAAAGTTTACCAAATACATGGTAGAAAAATAAAGATATTAAAATCTAAAATAAGATCAATTAATTATTATTAGATAATAATATTAGAAATAATGATTAATTAATTTTACAATAAATATCTCTCAATTAAATATAATTAATTTCCTCTATCCTGACAAAACCCTAGGATTGGACCATCATTTCCCACTCTATCTCCTTTTCCTTGTGGCACCGCCCCTCTCTCGCGATCAATTGTGTATACACACACATATATTATCTTTATTATACCGGAGATATTATATGATCTAATAAAAAGAAAACATCAAATAAAAGAAAACTATATATATATATATATATATATATATATATATATATATATATATATATATATATATATAATTAAAAATCACTTGATTATATTTAATGAATTGTTGGTATTTCTGCGCAATAAAGAATCACTTGTTTTTCCTCCTTTCTCTCCATTAAATTTGAAGATAATTTTTATATCAGTGCATAGATCTCAAAAAGTTATGTGGAATCAAAAAAAGAATCGCTTGATTCGGACTCCCGAGCCCAAAGTTACGGCCTTCCGAAGTTTTAACTTTTTTTTTAATGATTTAGTCGACTAAATGAGTTTTTTAGTCGATCGAATGGGTTTAGTCGACTAAAAATTTGGTTTAGTCGACTAAATGTCGAGGCCTGGAAAAATTTTGCCCTCCATTTAGTCGACTAAACCAAATGTTTTAGTCGACTAAACAGGGGCAGATTGGGAAATAGGTTTCTGACAGGGGCATTTTGGGAAATAGGTTTCTGACAGGGGCATTTTGGTAAATAGTTATTTAATAAGGGGCAAATTCAGAAATTAGCCCTTGAAATTGGCTTCTTGGTTTTCCATGGGATGGTAATATTTATAATCATATTTATTTGTTTATCTTATTTTATATATCTATTTAATAAACCTTTTATGTTTATGTCATTACGTGAGGCAGAGGATTTTGAGAAAGATAAAAGGGAAACTGCTTTTGTTCTTGCTTTTGCAGCTTCAGAAAATGCTTCAAATATAATTATTGACAATGGAAGAATTAGGAAGGAAGATTAGAAGTTTTTTGTTGTATTGAAGATTATAGGTTTCTTGCTAATTGTTATATCCCTCATCCCTTTTATGTTTGTCGTGTGTTCTTGTGGTTAGCTTCATTTGATTAGACTTAAATGCAGTGAATTGAACTTGGATGTTGTATCTTGACATCTTGGACTCTTAGTTGGATGCATATTTTTGATGCATTGATGCTGGTTACTGATATTCCTGACAAATGAGAATGGAGAAGGGCCTGATCGCTTGTCCTGCTGTTTTGTTTACATTTGTGGTTTTTATTTTTTGCTCACTATGTTCTGCTGGTTTTTATTTGCTTGGTAGCTGCTGCATTATTCCTTTGATCGCATGTCCTACCTTGATGAATGAATTTATAGCCGAAACTGTTGTTGGCACATGGCAGTGAAAACGTAGATTTTACCTGAAAATGGAAGGAAAATGAAAAATCGTAAAATGTAAAATCGTAACGTAAAAAAATCGTACAAACATAAAATCGCAGTGATAAAACGAGTTTTTAACTACCATAGGCACCTCTATTAGTGCAATCATGTGTTTGTTTTCTTTTTTGATTTGAGGATTATTATAAGGGGTTTGTACTTTTTTGGGTTAAGTAATAAATTTGCTTCAAAAGTTTTGACTGAAGGAGTAATGTCAAAATTTTTCTTATCTTGATGTTGCCCTAGAAATTTTAAAACATAGCAATGTTGTCTATTTTCGTTAAAAAGTTAATGATCAACGTTAAATTTTTTACTATTAACGTTAGTTTTTTAATAGAATATAACAACATTACTACGTTTTGAAACTTCTAAAATAACATTAAGACAAAAAAAACTTTCAGACAATATTGCTCTTGAGTTTATACTCTTGGGCCGGATTTACTATTTAATTCTACTTTTTTATGGTTATCTTCAATCAAATTACTTTTATTTTATAAAGAGGAAACCTTAATCAAATAAGAAAATTACCACTTTATCTAATAAGAAAGATTTTATTATCTTTGCTCCTTGTAAGTCTTAACTAATACCCATTGTAACTTGATCAATTACACATTTACACCCATTGATCCAAATAAAACATTTATATATATCCAACCAATCTATTACAATAATTCTCATCACACAATAAGGGATTAAAACAACCCATAAAGGGATGAATCCTAGAGACAAATCACAAAAACCACAATCATCAATTAATTTCTTCTATATAATCTATTAATCTTTTTCTATCTGCTGCACTCATATGCTGAGAGCTCTCCCACAGTGGCGGGATCGCCTTGTCTCAGGCAATCAAGTGGAGGTATGGTCATGGTCTCTTGAATCCCATACGCGTTCCAGCAATATGGATCGTCCAGAAGCTGCCCTTCGTACGGCAATAGCTGAACGTCCGATAGCGTCAGATTGGTGCAAGCGATGGTGTCGCTGCAAGCGAAGTGAATCGGAGGCGTACGCACGTCGTAGGTGCCCTTGATGCTCCTGTACGACACGTCGTCTACGTGCACCGCCGACGTCTGATTCCGGCATTCCTTGGATGAGCAGTAGTATTGATCTATGTTGATGCAGTTCAGGACGTTGTCCATTTGAATGTTCTCGAATCTTAGCCCCGTCACTGATCCCATCCCTCCTTGCCATGTCTTGATTCGAAGCCCGTTGTCTGATTCCCTTATGATCGAGTTTCTTACGGTTAGGTTTGTCACACATGCCTGCGAATTGTGCACTCCCAAGCTTCCAATACTGCACAGTGTAAGACTCAGATTTTATAACCTCTTAGAGTGTTTAAATTATCAGGTTCCTAATGCATTTTTAACATCATTTTAGGTTTTATTTTATTTATTCTGGTTCTTTCTGATTGCTCCAATGTTTTACCAAAAGATTCTGCCTGATTTGGACATTCCAACTGTTGAAGTGATAGGTCACAAGCGGAGAAAATAAAAGGAACATCCATCTTTGAACATTGATCATGATCTTTACGCAAATTGAAAGTGAATTTTATAGTCACATCATTTTTCTTTTTTGAGAATTAACTGTCTGAAACAAGATTTTTTTGTATGTGCTTTAATAGGTTGAGAGGTAAAACTACGATTTAACTCTCTTATGAATAAGAAAGAGGGAAGGTACCTAATCCCGTGGCTAGGGCCACAAGTGACGCCCTCTATGTTCACATTTGAGCACCCAGGTCCAATTGAAATGCAATCATCACCTGTCCAAATCATTATAGTTTTTTTGAAACCACATATCTGAAGATGAATAGGAACACAGAACTAAACTGGCATATGTGGTGATTGAAGCGTTGTTTTTTTGTGTACCATTGCTAATCATGGAGTTGTATATTCCTACAGTGTTGCTGTTCTCTACGTGGATTCCATCGGTGTTGGGGCTGAGTTTAGGCGAAGAGATAGACAGCTTATCAATTAGAACTCCTTGGCAGCCATCGAACTTCATGTGGAACTGAGGACTGTTTTGAATTCTTAGCCCAGTCACCGCCAAATTGGAGCTCATGAAGAACCTTATCATCTATGAACCAAAAGTTATAAAAAAAAAAGGGTGAGGAGCTTTGATGAGAGAAAGACGGTTAAGAGGGAGCAACAAAGGGCGCATAATCAATGATTGAGCTAGAAGTTTACTCACTGCTGGGCTATCACATGGTCCTGGCAACGTTTTCCCATTGGGACCCTGAAAGTTCCATTTTCACTGGCATTTAGTAGAGTTTCAATTTCATTTCAACATCAATTAAATGCAGAATTCATCGGGGAAGGTACAGATTACACATTTCAAGTAAATAAATTGTGTCCACCTTAAATACTAACTTCAGTATTTATATGGGTTTCTCTGTTTTCAGGGGAAAAGTTAATAGAGGGATCAATGCTTTAATGACTGGACAAAATGATTAGATTACCCGGTGAGGTTTACATGGAAGCTCCCACCATTGTTGTCCATTGCCTTCTATAATTCCAGTCCCACTGAAAGTCATTTGATCAAGCTTGTAAAACACAAGCCATTGGTTGCGACTATCCTTTTCTGGCCACGAATCTGGTCCTTCTGGAGGCATAAGCACTCCATCCACCTGTTCACATTTCGCACATTAGTCTTCTTCTCTCAACTTTTCCAGGCAAGTGATGTTTTGAAGAGACAAAAGAGTTCAATTGAATTGGCAAAGCTTACCTGAAACACAAGTCCAGGCTCGCAGGGACCAGAAAAGATAGTGGAAGTGATTTTGAAACGGTGATTTTCAGGAGCTAGAACAACCCCTGAATCTACTGCACAAGCTGCTTTCCATGCGGCCACAAAAGCGGCTGTGTCATCAGCGGCACCATCTCCGACCGCCCCCAAGGATGTGACGTCGAAAACAGAGCTGGAAGTGGAAAGCCCCGGATTATCAGGGCGTGGTTTGGAAGGAACACTAGGAGACTTGGAAGGAGGTGAATGATTATGAACAGGGCTTTTCTGCTTCTTTGGTTGGTGGTTATGGTATCTTCCTTCTGCATTTCTCCAATTGTGGGCGAACAGAGTCATAGTAATGCAGAGAACAAGTAATGCACGAACGAGTTCCATGAGGAGGAGGAGGTATGTTCTGTATACAAGCAAGAAAATTTCAGGTTTAGAAACCTGAAAGTATGAGAGAAAAAATGGTGAAGAGTAAAAATAAAGAGAGAGAAGAATGAGGATGGAACTATGGTCTAACTATTTAAGTTTCAATTCATCCTCAAGCAGAGGCTCAGATTTATGATTTATAACATATAGATGGCTCATGTGCGCATTCTAAAAGCACATTATGACACGTGTCAACCTGTGGTTGATTGGAAGTGCCTCAACTCTCGACCTTTTGGAGGTTCTGTTGCTGCTTTGGCATGGTCACTTTTGTTGTTCAAAGTTTTTCTTTTTCAAGGGGAGAAGTGTTTTGTTTTAATTTTTCTCTGTTCAGTTTCTTTATAAACTGCTCAGTGGTCTTGTTGTGTGGTTCGTGATATACAGAGCCTCGCTTCCATGTCCCTACATTGCTTTGAACTGTAGTATTTATGTTTTCAACTTCTGTGAGGCCCAGGTTTTCTAGAATATCGTGCTAAATCCTGCAATTCGATTTCGTTTCGTATCATATTCCATCAAGTTGTTTTATACTGTATATGTTAATCACATGTAACAATGTAAAAAGCAATTGTTGGTTGTTGTGACAAAC
Organism: Acacia pycnantha; assembly: GCA_025563575.1. NCBI lineage: Eukaryota > Viridiplantae > Streptophyta > Magnoliopsida > Fabales > Fabaceae > Acacia > Acacia pycnantha. Next base: position 7,746,394 of record JAMWYP010000011.1, on the reverse strand, counting down.
GAACTCATGTGAGGAGGATAACTTAAATTCATTTGTCAGGAAGGGCGCTCATTAAAAAAGTGAAAATCTTTTACTCTCCAAAGGAGTGTGTTGTTGAGCCAAAAAAAGGATGGTTTGTTTGGTTTGAAGGGGGTGATGGGAGGAGAGAGAATTTTTTTACCAAATTGATCATGGAAATTTTTCAAAATCACATACTTTCTCTAGTCCTTATTTTAAAGTATTAACTAATAATTCTCACAAACTAATAAAAATAATTAAAGTAAAGAAAATTGTGCTAAAATTTAAATAACTTTCAATATTACCCTTATTAATTACACTAAACTCTAATATTATATTAATTATTACTCTCACCTACTACCTTTCTTAATTATGCTCAAATATGGAGAAAAAATAATAATTAATGCGCTTTGGATAAAAAAGACCAAATACAATTGCTAGTTGGTTCCTTATAATAAGGATCAGAGGGAGTAGGTTTTTGCATCGTTTTTTGCACATTAACTAATGGAAACATTTTATATCTGGTCATATCTAACTTTTCACACCAAAATTTTTCTCTCCCCTCCCCTCAAACCAAATACATTGTAAACCTCAAAAAGGGAATCCTTCAAAAAATAAAATAAAAATGATAATCTATACATGTGATCTATAAAAACAATGAAAGAAACAAAGAAATCTATATGTTATAAATTTTATAAGAAGCCGTTTCATCTATAAATTATAAAAATATATAACTGAATTAAAACCCTCTACAAACACACAGCTACGGCCCCCAGGATTTGATTTATCTCTAATTCTTTATATATAGCCTCTAGTTCAAAAAGTTTATTGAAGAGTTCATTATAGTGTTGTATGCCCTCGAATGAATGGAGTTAGTATTCTTTAGAATATGTGAAAAGTTAAAACATTGAGTCAGAGAAAACAGAAATCCATGTACGCTACCAGATTCTATGTCAAATGCTTATAAATTTCATTTTAAAAAAATATATATGATCGTCTAATGTAAAGTTTGACTCATGTTAAGTTTTAATGCAAGACACTGATATCCATGACACTACTTATTTATTTTTTATTTTTTTTTTTATGGAAAGTGCACTGAGGAGTTGAGTGGGTTACCTGACTATTAAATTGCTTCAGAAATTCTTTATGGAATATTGATTTTTACGAAGTTCAAAAAAATTCCATGTATGCTCGTTTATTTTATGTTAATCTTCTTATAAATTTCATCACAAGACTATGATTTAAATATTTAAAAAAAAAAAATTACCCCGTTAGGAATAGACCCAAGAAATTAAATTATTTATATAAATCATCATGGCACACTGATTAATACGACGTGGAAGCTGGAAAGATGAGTTTTTTTTTTTTTTTTCCAATTATCTTTAGAAACTTCAAGTATATATATGCATACAGACGAATACATACTAACAAAGACAATAAATACATAGCAGTGTTCTTCCAAATATTGGGAAAGATCGATATTTTTCTTTACAGTGAATATAAATAATGAATAAAGACAAAATATTTTAATTTGACCTCTTTCAGAAAAGGGAAAGATTAATTTCTGCAGAAGAAGCTAAACATCTAATTGTAGTTTTCTGGGAGGGGGAAGAAATAGAAGCCATATAATTTTTTTTTTAAAAAAAATTGTATGTGTATATCTATATCAATAACAAAACCACATTATCCAATAATCATTCTACGCCAAAGCATTAATCACAATCAGTTAAATTATCAGTGCTCATTGCTCTTATAATTGATAATAATACGTGCGTGCGTACTGTCTAGTAATTACTCCCCCAGTCCTAATTATAGGGTCTAGTTTGTAGTGCAATTGATAATAATACGTGCGTACAGGTCTAGTAATTACTCCCTCCGGTCTTAATTATAGGACCTAGTTTGTAATACAATTTACATTATAAACTAGGTCTTATAATTAAGTATTATTTATGAGTATATATAAGAAGCACGTGAGCATACCAAACGGACGAGAGGGAATAACATTGATGATCACAAAAGTTTGGAAAAAGTGGGGCTCGTGAAGACTGGGCAGCGAATAAAGAAGAGAAGAAGTGAAAATTTCATAGTGCATTAATGGGTGTATTTGAGTTGGACTTCAAAAATATGTTCATAGAGGTGGTCGAAACTAAACGTCTCTCACATATTTATCCTGTACTGGTGAGGTTTCTCTTATCATCTGTTATAATTTTTAAATCATATTCATCCAATCAAATATAAAATGTCACAATATTTTTCTCTCATATTTACAATCAATGATCCAGATGAACTCACAAGGGATGATTAGAAACAGAGATAGTGAGAGAATCTCATTCCTACCCCGTACACCATAAATCATGTTGGAAAAACAATTTCTATCGTTAATTATGTAACGACCCAACAAATTTTAATCTAGTTGGTAATGAACTAACTCATAACTTAATTATAAGGTTGTGAGTTTACATTCCACTGCCAATTCAGGAACCTTTTCAATGGGTGACATGTAAGCAGTTTTACGAGTCTAGAGGCATATCTTGACTCTAATGAAACCGAATGCAACTTGCATTTGCAAATAAATTTTTTAGTATAAAAGAAAATGTGGGTGATGTTTGTGAGAGAGAAGAATCAATCTCGTGACTCTTTGTTGTTGGGTAGCTAGCTCCGTTCATGAATGGCCATAAAAGTAGCTACGTCGGGACAACAAAATTGTTTATTCACGGGTCATCAACCCTTTTCATCAATATTTCAATAAAACCCAAATAACAAACAAAAGCACCTTCCACAATTCCATGTGCACGCATGATGAGTCATCACTGTATTATTATTATTTTTTATTTCACAATAATTAAATTAAAGAGACGTAGCAACAACCTATCTTCACAACAATAAGACTAATAGCCAGAGACTACTCACCGAATGATATATGTTGAGTCTTGTGCCGATCCAAGAAGAACTTGGCTTGTATTTGTGAATGAATATAGTGAACGACGTAAGGTGTGTGTGCGGGAGAGGTGCGTTTTATAAACGAGGAAACTGGAAACTGTATACGACGTGAGGCCAAGAGCGTTTTGTCCTAACCTGTCACGTGGGGACTCTCACGGGCGACATTATGGTGGGCCTTTTTTCACTTTACGTAATCTCAGGCTCAGAGGCGAAGCCTGCGTTTATGGCTCTTATGAACGACACGTCAGATGGCCTTGGCCACGCGCCCAGGGATTGATTCTTCATTCTTTTCCTTCATGTGTGGGTCCCCTTATAATTAACCACCATGAACGGTTATAAATTTTGTTCCTCACGTTAACTTTACGGATTTGGCTCCGATCTTCTTTTCTTTTTATGTTCTTCCTATCATCTTTTTCATTTCAGTTATAGGATTAAAATCCGAATGGATTATATTTCATTTTTTAAAAAAAATATTATTTTCAAATATTTTTTAATACCTTAATATTTTATTAATATTTTTATAATAGATTAAATCTGAACCGTTCAGATTTCAATCTAACAGTTAAGATGAAGAAGAGGATAGGAGTTAATCTCTAGCTTTACATGTGATGTTGTAGTCCAACCATTTGGGGGCTAATCAAAGTTATGCACCATGTTCTCAGACCCGGACCGGACCGGTCGAACCGGATCGGGAACCGGCGAACCGGTGGGTAAACCGGTCCGGTCCAGGGGTCAAACGTGTTCGATTTTAATTTTTAATTTTTTCTTTAGACTTTCATACTAATATATAGCCCTAAAATCTTTCATTTTTCACCGGTTTAGCTCCGGTTTGACTCCGGTCTGACCCACTGACTCTTGATCCAGTACCTAGACTGGTCTAGTGACCGGTCTGGGTTTCAGAACCTACTTATGCATACCCAACCTCATCAGATTTAGGTTCTCAAAATTTGATGTAGACAATTCATATCTAATATTTTTTAACTAATGATTTTTAAATAAAAAAATAATAGTTAAGATATTATATTTATATTTATTTTAGATTCTATATCTATTAAAATAACCCTTTGAAAAAAATAAATGATGAGGTTTAGATATTAATCAAAGTGATGAGCACCAAAACTGATTAGAGCAATTGCCTTCAGGCTAAAATTGGGTAAATTAGCAGCCATTTCTTAATTATTGATAAATCTTAAGAAATCATATATATATATTCTCAACAGAATGTTACATGTGAGTGTGCATGTATTTTGTTTTAAATACATTGAATTGGGAGAGATTGTGAGTCTGAAATTTCAAACACAATATTTACCAATAATCACATGTATCACTATTAGGCTGAAAATCCAAGGTAGCTTACGTACTAAGATTGAGTTCAGACGAAGGGAGGGGATGAAGGAGGGACACTAATATATGTTGGGAAGTCACGAGATGGTGTTTTTTTGTGTGTGGACTGGTCACGGGTGATATAAGTGAAATTGGGATTACAAAGTTTATTAAAATATTATATAAATGGTTGGCAGAAAGAATTATAATAACTATTTTTTATTAATGGCTTTGTTATAGGGTTCTGAATTCTAAAAGGCTAGCGATTCGTATGGGAGGCATGTTATAATGTTTTGGAGTTTATTTGCCTACCTCATCCCCGTAAATATTGGAGTCGTTTATGATAAAATACAGACACCCCTGTTTGGGTTGGCGGTAGAAGCGGTGGCTTAAAAGCTATCTGACTTTTAAAAAAGCTCGGTAGGAAAAAATTCAGATTATAGATAATGATTTGTGTTTGGATTGATAGTGATAGAAGTGGCGGGGCCCACGTCAAAAAGCTGAGAGCGTTTTGGAAAAAGCTAGATTCTAGAGCTTTTTCCTTAGTTGACTTTTTGAACTTTTTTGATTTAAAGTTAAGCTAACGCTTTGGGCAATCCAAACATGAGGATGTTATGTAAATATGCAAAAGTATAGATCTAAATAAGGAATTTTATCTTGAAGATTTGAAATTCAAATCATGCAACTTACCTTTCATAAAATATGAGATTTCTAGGTCTCTTCTCCTTTCTAATGGTGAATTTGCCGTATAAATGTGTTTAGAGTCCAAATCAGTGCTCCGATTACGTGTTGACACATTAGAAATATGTCAAACAAAAATAGTTTTAACGATTGTATCATCTCAAAAGTTTTTTCTATTAAAATTGTCGAAAAAAATTGGGACTTGGCTCTTCTTTTCAACTCAACTCCACTAAACCTTATTATAAGTTTGTTTTGGTTAAAGTTATAATTAAAATTGATTACATGGTGATTATGATTTCAACTAAGCATGAATATTTGATCATGGAGTTAATCTCACCGCCACACGATGTAGTGATTGATCAATAGCCCTTGAAGAGAGTCCTTATGGTTGCAAAACATATGCAATGCGATCGTTATTGTAAGAATTTTGGGCGTACATAAAATTTGATTAACTCTCTGAAGCTCCTACAAAAAACCGAAGCACCGATGCAGACTCCAATTACGTTATACGGCAAATACACCAAAGAGAGGAAAAGAAGAGAATATTCTTATAAGAGAACCTTTTAGAGGGAGGAGAGCATTGTTCTATGTGTTATCATTCATAATATTTACTCTCTCAATCCCAAATCCTATATATAATGTACATATAGCCACATAGGAATAGATGTAACTTTTAAACATATAACTATATGAGAATATATAGACACAACTATTAAACCGAAAATAGATCTTTCTTTTCATGAACCCATATTTTTCCATGATATATAGTCCGTCTTAAATCAGGCTTGAACCGTAATCCACAAAAGGATAGACTAATATATTCGATACAATAATAGGACATATTTAAATATAAAAAACAAAACAAGTACTACGTACATCAACCACCAACAGACAGATTAATAAACCCCTAATAGTACTTACAAACACCAAATGCCAATCACACATGACAATGAAACATAAGCATTAATCATCCATCAACCCACAAAATCTGAAATTCTCAGAAACACACAACAATTGTAACAGCAGTCCAGCACAACTAAATCAGTCCATTCCTTCTGTGTTTATGAGATATGCTATTCTTAAGGGCTCAATCTTCTTAATTAAGATGTTCATAGAAGAGGGTCATGGTTTTATAATAACCCATTTCTTGGAGTTGGAGGCCCAATCCTCATGAAAGTCATAATTGCCAACAAATGCTACTGTCACAACAACATGATGTAACACTTTTTTTTTTTTACCTGATACTCCCTCCGGTCCTAATTATAAAACCTAGTTGATTTTTTTTTTTTGAGAGATTAAGAAAGCTAATTAAATTATTTTATAGTATTTTTTTCTTCAAACTAATTAATTTAACTAATAAACTAATATAAGGATACACAACATGAAATAATTAAGTAACTTATTTAGCTTCTTTAATTTTTTCAAAAAAAGTCAACTAGTTTTTATAATTAGTGTCAGAGGTAGTAACATTGTTGAAACTTTACAATAGTCAGCAACCTAAAACATTATTAGCGCTTAAAAAATGCTATCTTATGTGTACGAAAGTGGTAACGCCTTTTAAAATAAATGCTGCCACTTCTTATTCTTTTCTGAAAAAATTGATGATATGGTGGCACTTGTTTGAAGAAGTTCTACTGTATCTCTTTTTAAAATAAAAAAAGAAAGTGATAACATTTTCATGTGTATAATCGGTTTCTCATTTGTCCTATTTCCCCCCTTAAATTAAATTCTGATTTATCCTCAAAAATATTATTGTACACCCAAAGTAGAGGTATAAAATTAGATAGAGTATTAGAGTGAAAAGAAAGAAAGGAGAGAAATATCATCAAAAAGAAAAAAAGAAAGGAAAAGGTTAAAGTTTGATCATATTGTATTAATCTTTTGGGTTAAGATGCGAATGAACTCTAAGAATTTTTTGCTTAGAAGCAATATTACTTCAAAAAAAAAAATTGGGTTTAATATTATTTTAAAAGTGTTAAAAAGAAGCAATGTTACCATTTATCATTAAAAATCTAATGGTTAATGTCAATTTTTAATGGTCAACGTTAGTTTTTTAATGGTATGGGGTAATGTTACTACATTTTAAAACTTCTAAAGTAAAATTGAATCAAAAAAAGCTTTTGAGGCAACATTTTTAATACCTTATCTCATATTCCCTATTCTTAGAGTGATGATTTTTTTTTTAAAAAAAAAAAAATCATTTATCATCATGCATTTGACACAATTACTATGTCTTTATAACAAATATCAAAATCCATGGGAGCTTCATTCTCGACCCTAGTCCACAAATCTCATACAACTAGATATAACAATTATATGTCCAAAATCCATCACATAATAATTTATAAGCTATAATAATGCATTTCCATAAAAACCCTAGGCCTCAGGCCATCTACTACCAAAATCTAGATAAAGGACTACTCAAAGTTCAACATAATCATGAATTAAAATGCAAATTCTAACTGTGACAATAAATAGAATTAAACAAGTATATTACAGCTACTAACAACTATAGCCTCAAGCCTCAGATGCATGATGCATCACAGTCACATCGCCCGTTGAAAAGTGTAAGAAGAAACGGGATGAGACCGCTGTCTCAATAACATAGTCACCACCGAACTTAACTACCGGTACCACCCGTGATGTGCTAGGTGAGACTAATATATAGACATGCCAAATAGATATAATAAGCAGGAGGGAAGTTAAACATAATAAGTAGGAGCATAATAGTATTGATACATATGACTCAAAGAACATTTATTCATAATACAACATATCATATCACAATGTCATAGTGCAATTATTACTCTTTATCTTTTATTAACCTCTAACCATCCTTATATCTTCCTTATTTCATCTGACAGAACCTATGAGCTAAATACATTCCATATTACTAGTTACTCTCACGAGCTCTACAAGTGTGATAATAGACAAGCCAAAGTACTGCAGAGAACACAAAGGACCATGGGTTCCTCCAATAGGGTTACTGCCCGGGCCTTGGGAATATTGCTAAGAAGCCCCTGGAGTATCGTATCAGGGAACACTACCCTGTAAAATATATGCCAGTTAGTGGTGCACAATAATCAAACTAGTAATCTACACATGGAATTCAATTTTTACAAATCACAACTCAATCACTACTCCGCCATTTATATCACATTATTCTCAAGGGTTTTCATATGTCCTCATGCTCAAGTATGTCAATCAATGTCATAAACTCAACTTTCACAATAAATCAAAAGATCACATGCTTGCACATTAAACACATACGAATAAATCATACAGTGGTATCATGGTCATCATAACATGAAAATCACCTTTTGCCCTTATTGGGCCATTCGCCTCAACGAATGTGTCCTTTGCTAGGGTGTGCCTACATCAAACTTGCCTCGACAAAAGTGTTGTTTGCCCAAACAAGGCACGAGTTACAACCATATGAAATTCAGCTCAATTTACACATACAAGCCTATGGTGGTCTTTAATCATCACACATATCAATATATCCAATCCTAGAGTTCATACAAAGATCACACAAGCCAATTTTAGTCATAAAATTGTAGGGTTCATACAAGTTCTACTCAATCTAAACTTGTAGAGTTTTGGAAAAAAAAAATCCACGAGATAAATAAGATAGAATTGTTTTAGATAAAAAAAATCAACGAGTCTTGAAATTGACTAAATTTTAGTCCAATCCAATGGTTAACAAAAGATAAAATATTATTTTACCGAGATTGCCTCATGTAATTGCCAAAATGGAATTGTTTAACCTTAAATCCAATTCACCACTCATATATATAGGCTCCAAGTCTCCCTCTTTTCTATATTTAGTCAATGTGAGACTTTCTAATCACATTTTATTTTATTATTTATTTACCATTGAATATTTCTTTCATAATATTATCAAAATCTTATGAATAAAAATTTAGAATGTTACAATTTCAATCTTAAAATTGTAGGGTACATACCATTTCTACCCAATATAGACTTGTTGAGTTTTCAGAAAAACCCACGAGAAAAATAAGATAGATAAGACTACATTACTTAATATTCTCTAAGTTGCAACTGAGGAAAATCCTTATCATATATAAAGCTCATTCAACTACATACTAGCGAGAAACTTCAATAAAACAAAATTATTCAACAACACTAGATGTTCATCATTTTTATTCCATTTAGTCTCTCAGAATTCGCCACAAGTAAGAAACGTTATATAGGAACTATATTGGATTTGAGAATTGGGATGATAAAAGTGTTAGGATAACCTTATCTAACGTTTCTATGATCTCAATTTGAGGTTCTAACCTTTAGAACCCAATTTTCTAGAAAAGTCTCCACTCTACGACAAAATTCCTATTTTTTGAATAATAAATTCAGTGCGTAATAAATTTATCTCACCCTAGGCATCCAATCATTGATCCCACTGTTAAAATTTCTGAAAGGGATGTCTTGAACCTTCTCATAAAATTTTATGACGATCCAACGGTGGACGAAGATTAAAACGTCAATTCTTGCTTCTAGGGTTTGATTTCCAAATCCCAGAATCCTGACCATGTTTATTTCAGTCCGATCCAACGATCAACAAAAGGAAAAAATAATTTTTATCGAGGCTGCCTTGGGTATTTGCAAAAATGGCATTGCTTCTATATATACGCTCCAAGGTCTCCCTCTTATCTATATTTAGTTGACGTGGGACTTTCTAATTTTTTTAGAATTGCTTACACAATGGTATATTGAGGTTATGTATTATTTATCATGTGAGTTTACATATGAGAGTCCATCTAAGTAAATTAAAAAATGAATATCCTTTCTGGTCCCGACAAAAAACACGGACCCCGTTTTGGTCCCTAACAAAAAAAAGGTCATTTTTAGTCCATAAAAAGGACGAATAATGGTCGATTGGTGAACATTTTGATCATTCACAAATTTCCAAAAGGTCATTTTTAGTCCCAGAAAAAGGATGAATAAGGGTCATTTTTTTTGTCAGGGGCCAAAATGGGGTCCGTGTTTTTTGTTAGGACCAGAAAGTGTATTTACTCTTAAAAAATAGTTGTAACTAACTAAATAATTGAATTCGCTATAGCACCTGGCTTTGACACCAATACCGTATCAGATGACAAGAAATAAAGGGGTGAAAATAGTTAAAGAGGAGAGTCACGAAATTAATCTATCATATTGTATTGATCTTTTCAGAATTGTTAGCACAATAGTGCATTGAGTGTACTATTGGCAATGTGAGTTTAAATACCTGACTAACTAATTAAACCAACAGAACTATCTACAATTAGCTGGTGACTATTTCATTAAAGAGTGCCTAAAACTTGTTAAATCTACAAGTGCAATTCTAAACTTGGTAACATATTGAATGGTTTGGATTTCTTTCTTTCCTGTTTTTTTAAGAATTGGCAAGCACAGCTTACAAGCAGAGAGATCGAATCGAAACCTGATAATCGCTATCAAAAGATGGCCTACATGTCACTGCACCACCAAGATCCAGGTTGAATGTTATGGACTTCTAGACAACAATGCTTAAGATGGAAGGGGTTTAACACCACAGCTTTCTGCATGATTGGATACATTTATAAAGTTGGCAGCATTCAAAGATTGTAACTTTGACGTGGCATCACATTTCATGAACTTTCCTTATCAAAAGACTTCAATTGATCTACACGGCAGCCATCCTTCTCACCATATGACACTGACTTTGCTTTCCCTCTAACTTATCAGACAGAGCCCACGTAGATCCAAGACAACAGAAGGATTTTTTAATGTGCATTCAGGCCTCTCTGAAATGTCAAGAGATCGCAGCTAAAGCAGCAATGTTTGCAGCATCCACGAGATGTTCTATTCCCAACAAAAGACTTTATATAAATATCTCCAAACAGCTCAACATTAAACTAGGTTTGAACTTTCTCTGTTAATTTACTAGTAACTTGGATGATGAAGAAATAGGAGATAACAAATCTAACTTATAGAAAGAAAATTATATTGGCTCACCCTCTATTTTCTATCACTGATTCTTAATATAAAAAATTCTAATCATTTTCCTTAATTCTCTCATTGTCACTCCTCTCTGATTATTTTTTAGAGAGCATTAATAAGAGTAAATTGAAAAAAGATTGACAAATATAAAAAATATGTCTTATATCTAGGATTAAGAAAACTCCCAAAATATATCTTATAGTACTCCATCCTCCAGTCCTAAATATAAGACACAATTACTTTTTTAGGAAAAGTTAAGGAAGCTAAATAAGTTACATAATCATATCATATGTGGTGTTTCATTGCATTATATATTACTCCTTCTGGTCCTAATTATAGGAACACTTTTGTAGTGCAATTTGTACTACAAAAGTGTTCCTATAATTAGGACCGGAGATAGTAGTTTATAAGTGAGATAAATTAGTTTAAAAAAATATATATAAATCCTTTAAAATAAATTAATTATTTTCCTTAATCTTTTCAAAAATAGTCAAGTGCAACCACGGGAGGGAGTATATGGTATATCAATTTGAATGGCCCAAACCAGCTTCCTTGCAGAACAATAAGCAGGAGATAAAATATACTATTTCACAATCAATTTGGAACATATATGAGTGCAATTATCTGCAAAAGTTGATAAAATAAAAAATCTGCAAAACACCATCTTATTTTCATCTAAAAGATCCTATCACCTAAAACAAATCAGTCCATCTTACGTGGAGCCTATTTTGTTGATTTTATCGTCAAAAAGGTAATGAATCGTCCGCATCGGTAATCTTCATGGCCGGCACAGAAAAGGACGAAACACCTGATTATACCCTCCAGGGAGAAAGGACACGAGTCTTGAACTTGCACCGCCAAGGAAAATGATCATCTCATTGTCTTTTTTCTGCCCATCCTTCATTGGCCTCATTCTGACAGTCAAAATATTGATCCAAGGGACCAGAATGAATTTTGAAAAAACCACGCGCGGTTTTTTCAAAAACCATTCTGATCCCTTAGATCAATATTTTGACGACCAGGATGAGGCCAATGAGGGATGGGCAGAAAAAAGGGAGGGGAGAGAAACCGGACCCGCACCGCCAAACGTGATTTTTTTTTGGTTGCCCACCCAGTGGTTTCGCCTCGACTAATCTGGATCCGACCCGCGTCGCGCACCTGGCTTTGGTGGGAGAGTCTCCTAGCGGGTTTTTTTTTTTTTTGCATTCACAAGGCTCAAACCCGAGACCTTACTTAAGCGACACAAACTGCTTATCACTTGTGCCAACCCCCATTGGTGCGTGATTTCTTTCTTGGCTGGCCAAACCAAGCCCCATTATTGATGATGTGAGATAATCCTGGTTTCTCTCATTACCCATTTTCTCATTATCCCTCATAATCTCTAAGTCATGTTCGTTCAATCAATCTGAAAGGTTACATCATTAAGTTATAATCCTTATATTTTTCTTTCATCTTCTCAATCAACGGTCCATATGGATATTCATACAAAAATAAATGATGAGAAGATCTCCTCCAGATATATAATACATGTTTGATTTTTTGTTAGTTTCAATTGAAACCAAATACACAGCTGCCATAATATTCTTTTTCTTTTTCCTGATATAACTATATGTTTGACATTTAACGTGAATTCAGCAAGGCATATACTGAAATGTGCGCATATAATAAATTCATCATAATTCATGTCATTTTGTTATAATTTTTCATTGTTGATTTGATTTATTGCCTGGCCACAAATTTCTTGATTAATTTACGAAATATGCAATAATCTAGAGCTTTTCAGTTAAAATTTTCTTCCACAAATTGTATTTATTATTTGTGTTTTGTTTGCTAATCAGCAGCAAACTGGGTATGTTTTACACATAATGATGCTATTTGGTATGAATTTTATAATTTACTTTATATCAATGATTCGCAAATTGCAGTAATTATTTATCAATATTAATTTTATAATTTATGAGAATATTCTAATAAATATCTCATAACTCATAAGTACAACTTTTTGTTAATCTAACACGTAGATCCCTCTAATTTGTAGAGGCAATCCGAAACTGTAGCCTATTTTGACAATAAAATTCTAACATGTCAATATAAAGTTGCAAATAGAATCTTCAACGATACATCAACAAAGTTATTATTTATTAGATTGTGTTATAAATTAGGTTCTATATTTAGGACTAAAGTTAATATATTTTAACCTTTTAAAGAAATGCCTGTCTTCATAAACTATTAGTTTTTCAACTTATATTGGCACAAGTGGTGCACCCCTTATGGTATTTTTTCGACCATCAGTGCACTCCTTATAATTACTTATTAAAAATTTCTCCAAATAAATAAAATCTAACTTATGATTTTTCCAACGAAACAATAACTAGTACGTAGTAATACCTTTGCTAGATGACATCCACATTTTTTTCACATGATAGGATGAGAGCTTAATAACCACCCAAACACGAATCGGGCTTTGGCTAGTTTCCACTAGGGTTTCGAATCGAGAAAGAGTGCTCTGCCACTCACTGTGACGGAGGAAAATCAGTGTCCCTTCCGGTCGCACCTTGTGAGGAGGGGAAGGTGAGAGGATGGCGAGGATATGAATCGACGGAAGCAGAAAATAAGATTTGCTATGGAGGAGTTCACAGGAGGTGAATCCTTGAAAGCTCGTGAGGAAATTTGGATGCAACTAGATGGAAAAGCTTCAACGCCGATGTCGTATAGGGAATCCTTATTGAATAACGTGAATACAAGGGTTTGCTGGTGGAGTGGTCGAAGAATGAGGAGGAAGAAGAGATTGAGGATTATGGTGCAGGAACCGATTTTGCTAAGGTGTTTAATTCTAATGATGGAAATTCTATGGACTTTTCCAATCCGCTTTGTCCGAAGTTTCTGTTTGCCGAAAAGGAAAGAGAACGACTTATGAAACCATTCCGATGGACGCTGATTGTGAAGTTGATGAGTAGGCAACTATCGTATGGGTTTATGGTGAAGAAATTGTGCCAAATTTGGGAGATAAAAGGTAATATAGACATATTCGATCTAGAAAATGATTTCTACCTTGTTAATTTTCAACATCTGGATGACTATATGTAAGGGCGGACCCAGAAATTTACAGAAGGGGGGCGTAATTGGCGGGGGATCCGATTTTTTTTTTTTCAATGAAAGTTTTAAATGCATTAAAAAAAAATATATATAAACAATAAAAAAATAATTGTAGCTACATAAATTACAATGAAGGGTGGGCACTCAATAGGTTTAAGTACATATATTTTAATAACAAAAGTATATTACAATAAAAATAATTACAATGTCATCCTTCTAAGCCTTATTTTTTGGAATTCCATCATAATTACCTTATTATCAAGGACTAGACACTCAATAAGTTCAAGTACATATGTATTTTAATTGCCTTACTATCAAGGGTAGGCACTAATTAATTGCTCACATCAAAGACTAGGCACTTATTATCAAGGGTGGGCACTGATTACTAGGATTAGTTTCCCCTCTATAATTTTCTTTTCTTTATATTAATTTCTTGTAAGCATATTGCAGGATTTCCCTTGGCATACATATTTGTATATCATATATATATATAATTTCTCTTACTTCGATTCACGTGATCACCCCTGTACGCATGCTGCCATATATATTTGAGTAGATTAACCATCATGAATGGATTAACCATTGGATGGGTATATGTATATTGACGGCCTCGATTTTCGTAAATTGATTACCAATTATATCTATACATGTATATTGACTTCCTTTGGCTTTGGTGAATTGATTACCCCGCGGTGGAAATAATTTAGGAATTGTATTTTGTGTATATTTAAAATAATTTAACAGTGGGAGGATAGCTTTGGAATGGTACCTCCCAAAGTGATGAACACAACTAGGCTTTATGCCTCTGATATGTATTTGATGTGAACCGATTATATCCGTTCTTCCTAAAGTGGTGTCTGGCAGGGTTTCCCGGGACACTAGTAGCAACCTTGGGAAGATGTGTGCACATTAGGACGAAATATTTTATGTCCAATTTGATTGATTGTGGCTGGCAGGGTTTCCCGGGTCACAGGGTAGACTGGCAGGGTTTCCCGGGTCTACCATGGTTCTCTTCCCACTAAACAGACTGGTAGGGTTTCCCGGGTCTAAATACATTTAAAAAAAGATAATGAATAACGTTTGATGCAATTACCACATGTTTATGTATGTTTGCTTTAAATAATATATTTGTGTCAGTTAAATTGTGTTTATTTAGGATTACCAGCAATTGCTGATGTTTGTGTTATGGGTTGCGACGATCCTTCGGGGGAGCAGATTTTCAGTGAAGCAGGTTCTCGAGGTTGGGGCTAGCAGTGAGAAGTGAGGAAGCACCTTCAGTTTATTTTATTTTATTTGTTATGAATAAAATACATTTTTTGTTTGAGTTTGGATTTACGTATTGTAATAAGTAGCATTGCACTTGTCCCAGTACAAGTGCGGCGGTAACACTTCCCAATGATGTTTACTTTGGAATTCAATATTTATTTATAAAAACCAAAAGTATTGCAGTTTTATGTTATTATAACTGTTAAGAAATTGGGGGTGTTACATAATGACAGTGCCTCCTCCAAATGACTTAAATCGTGAGGATGTCTTTAGGTGGGGTGCAAAAGTGCAGAATCAGTAAGTTGTGTCTGATATGTACCATCTCTTGTGGGAAGAGCAAGATATGGAAGAAGAGGTGTGGAATAAAGTATGGAGGTAGAAAGGCTCCATAAGAGTGCAAGTATTCATATGGTTAGCAATACACGATAGGTTGTTAACTAGCGAGAAGAAATGCAAGGTTCCGGGAGGGAGTTCCAGTTGTTACAAGTGTGTTGGTGTGAATGAGTCCCTAATGCATGTCTTAAGAGACTGCAATGCTGCATATTCTCTATGGTATGAATTAATAGAGGGTTGCCTAGAGGCTAAATTTTTGTAATTGCAGGGGATGAAATGGTTTAGCTAGAACCTAATGAAAAAGGAGAAGGATTGGAATCTCACATTTGGAATAGCTTGCTGGCTGTTATGGAATTGGAGAAATAAATGTATGTTTGTAAAGGGCTTTGTGTTCCCTGAGAATCGTAGCAAGATTGTGTTATGGTATGTAGGGGAAGTAATAAGGGCGAGACTAGATTTTGGACGAATTAAAGGTTCTAAATAGGAAGTTAATATCATGTGCGAACCTCCTTTAAGTGGTTGGGTCAAGTTAAATGTTGATGGAGCATCTAAAGGTGTGGCTCAAACTGTTGGTTGTGGAGGGTTAATACAAGGAGATAATGGAAGGTGGATCACTGGGTTTGCTAAGAAATTAGGTGCTTGTACGGCTATTAAGGCTGAGTTATGGGCTATGCTGTAGGACTGAAATTAGCTTTTGATTATAAACTAGATAATGTGATTGTTTAATGTGATTCACTTGCTGTTGTCTACCTGTTAAAGAACTTGCAGGTAAAGGGAAATGTTGTTTCGGTCTCAACACTGCTGTCTTATATAAGCTGCATAGTGTCTAAATTTTCTAGTTTAATGCTTATACATGTCTATAGAGAGGGCAATGTATGTACTAATGCCTTTGTAAATTACTCGTTTGTTCAATAGGAACTATTTGCTATATTTGATAATCCTCTAGTTTGTGTTAATAGGTTTTTGTGTGTTAATAGGTTTTTGGGAAGGATGTTATGGGTGTATGCATCCACGTTTTATACTGATACAATAATAGAGATGGGCTAATGCCCTGTTTTATACCAAAAAAAGAAAAAGAAGAAGAGAAACTACCCAAACACCTAAAATTACTACACAGCACCACCAAATGCTTAGGTCAGCTGGTAAGAAGTTGTCATAACTTAACCACGGGTCTTGAGTTTGAGATGTGAGAATGCAATGTGCGTGGGTGGTAGAGGCTTCCTCCCGAAAGGGGCCAACCCGATCTCGGTCCAGATTAGTCTGGGGCCATTGATGTGCCTGAAAGATGACCTGCTCGGGACACCAGATGCACTACGCAAAAAAATAACTACACAGCTAGTGAGAAGGACATGATAAATTTTTGTGCATAGAAAATATTGGTCCCTTGTAAATTTTCTACTAGCTCTTAATTATAAAATTAATAAGGAATGATTTTTTTTTTTTTTAACTACACAGCTAGTGAGAAGGACATGATAAATTTTTGTGCATAGAAAATATTGGTCCCTTGTAAATTTTCTACTAGCTCTTAATTATAAAATTAAAAAGGAATGATTTTTTTTTTGACGGGTAAGGAAGGAATTTTCAAAACTTATAATTATAAGGGAAAATTATAATGAAGGATCTGGAGGAAAAATTATTTATTCATAAGGACCATAACAATTGTAATTATTTAGAAGGACCATCCATATACAAAAAATATAAAAATAAAACTACTAAAATACCCCGAACAAAATCTTGTGCTTCCCCTCCTACATTCTCTCCCACGTTCTATTTTTAAAACTAATACAAAATCCTAAACTTTACTAAATTAAACAATTCTTTTTTCTCAATTTTCAATTTTGGCTATTTGCATAGATATCTATGGATATGAAAAAAATTAGGGTTAATGTGCATTTTTGCCAACAAACTATTACCGAAGGAGCGTCTGTAATACCCCGAAATTTGAATTAGGGAATTTAAGGGCCAAAGTGCCAAAATGACGAAAATGCCCCTAAGGGACATAAATGACTTAGAAAAATTATGGAAAATACCCTTGTAAATTATAAAATAATGCATGAGGCATGGAAATTCTAATGTTAAGGCAAAAGTTTGAAGATAAAGGAGTGTCTTAATTAAGAAAATTATCAACAAGTGATAATAAAGTAATTAAGTAATATTGAGCTAATTACTTAAGCTTTGAGCAAAGAAAATTGTGAAATAATTAGGTAAAGCTCAAAAATTAGTGGAAAATGGTTTGAAATTAGTAAAAATATATTTACTAATTAATTGGAAATTTTGGAGAAAAATAGTTGAGTTTAGGTATTTTTGAGCCTAAATGCAAGAATGGACCAATGGGAAAATTCTATAAAAATTATGTAAAAATAATTATTTAATTAATTAAATAATTAATTAAATAATTAAATCAAAAATAATTATATAAATAATTAATTAAAAACGAAAAAATAATTGGCAGAAAAAGAAAAAAAAAAAATGAAAAATGAAATGAGAAATAATTTTGCAACTTGCAATATTATAATAATATAATTAAATATAGTGAATAGTAATTTAGAAATTAGGAAACGGATCCTATCTGGAGATCTAGGAATGGGATTTCCAAAGTCAGGGAAAAATAATGATCAGTGGGTTTTTACCTTTAAGTGACCTCTTCCGGAAGTTAATTAGAAGTAGTTTGTGCATTTTCCTAATAAAACAAAATAGGGAAAAATGCATATAGGCATATTTTTGGATATAAGGAAAATAAATTCTAACTCAACATCTAGGCATGAGTTTGAATTTATTTTGACATATTTGGAATCAGTGAATTTTTCTGAAGAAGTTGATGATTCCAGAAATGCGTTCAAACCTAAGCGTTCGGACACGTTTCTCGAAAACTTCAACTGGACTGTTGGAGCCCTATATGGAATCAAAATTTAGGTTAACTTGGACATTTCTACTAAGTGAGAACATGTCTTCAAAGTTGTAAATCCAGAATTTTGAGATTTCTCCGAAATCACGCGAATCGGGTACCGATCGGGGAAAACGGTTGGGCTAGGGCTTAAAGCAAGCCAAGTCACCATTTTGGACCAATGGGTGGCTGCCACATCAGCAAGGGAGGTCGGCCAAGGCATGAAAAAGCAAGGGCAAAATCCATGTGCAATTGTTGGACATGAATAGTGCAAACAACTTTGAAAATTCCAACCTTGTCCCTCCAAAATCTCTATAAATAGATGCCATGCTCCTTCAAAATTCTGCACATCTTCTTTGAGCTCCTTTGGCCGAAAATCCTAGGGAGAGAAAGAAGAGAGAGAAGTTCTGGGCGGAAGCTCTGCCGAAGTCTTCAACGGGTAAGTCTTTCGGTCTTTAGTTTTTAGTCTTTAGTTTAATAGTTAGTAAGGCTAGAATAGTCTTTATTTTTTATGATTTGGGTATCATATGGGAGGGCTATTTTAGTCTTTATTTTCAAGAATCATAAATGCGTCGAAGTTACGCGAAATTTTGGGAAGAAAATAGCCTATGTAGCGAAGCGGCGCGAAATTCCGCCAAGTAGGGTTATAGGGGCAAAATGGTAATTTTTACCTAAAATGCCGTTATAATGTCAAATTACTAATGGAAGTGACATTATTCTCATAGGATATCTGAAACGTTGATTCTGCTGCCGTTACGCCGCCCGACGTGCTGCATTGTTTCACGATTTTCCGTAAAAGTACGCTTTTCCGTAAACGTGCTAGAAATACCGTAATCCGTCAACGAATGTACGTTCGCGTCGGTAACCTTAACTCGATGTTTATTGTATGCATATGTGTATATTGTCTGTCATGCCAATTGTCTGTCATGCACATACTCGATTGTACTATTGTCTCGTACTCGCTTGTACTATTGCTCGTACTTTGATTGTACTATTGTCTCGTACATCCGATCGTACTATTGTCTCGTACATCCGACTGTACTATTGTCTCGTACTCCGATTGTACTATTGTCTATCATCCGATCAGTATTGATATTGTTATACATATACATTATGTATATCCTATGTCGACCATAGTAAATGTTGCCAAGAGTCTATGAATGTACATTGTACATATATGATGTATGTAATCATGAGGTTAACCGTTACAGGGGTTCGATGCATGGACCTCGGCTCTTAACTTAGCTTCGGGGTCGGGTGGACCGAGAACCGAGGAGAGGGGAAGCGACGCCTAGGAGTCCCAGTGAAGACTCCTTTCTGTCATTTCTTTTGAAACACTTCTGTATCGCTGTTTAAACAGCAAAACATGTTACCATGGGTATTTTAATATATATATCAGTTACTCAATCGCTCCGGTGCACTACTCTGATCATTTTGAAATGATATGATGTTTTAAAAAAAAAATTTATACTGCTTTAGAAAAGTCGGGTTGTTACATTTGGTATCAGAGCAGTAGTCCTGGCATGAATTTAACTATGTTATTACGGACAGTTTGGTGCCGAAGGCAAGGCTAGTCTACGTGGGTGTGCCAATCGATCGCCGTGAACTCGGTGAGGCCCCATGGTAGACACTTACCCGGCCATTCTGTTCGGTTAACGGAGTTAGGTTCTACGCCTTTTCAAAAATTTGGAGCATATTTTGAAAATGAGTACTGATATAGCCCTGAGTTGGTGTACCACCTCATTTCGGTGTACTGGTTTGAACCGGTATACCATTCTGAACCGGTGTACCACTTTCTGTCGGTACATCAATTCTGATAATCCTGATATCAGTTTCTGATAACCACGATATCGATCCGATAGCTCGATAGCTCGATATCAGTCTCCGATAACTCTGATATCAGTCTCTGATCACTCTGATAACCGCCAGTTTGTGTTGGACGGTGATTCTTTCCTAGCATCGAGCTTACATGCGATAATAGGCCACGCCGGATGAAACCCCGAGACCAATAAAGATAAGTACATGCGGATTTGACTCATGTAGAGGAACTTCCGATACGTTTCCCATACCCGTTTCTAAGAAGAACGAACCAACGAAATTCTATACGAGGGACATGTTCTTTGGTGTCTATTTGTTAGTAGTATAGATATGAAGTGCGATAGAAATTGTGATATGATCATCGTTGTACTCAGTATAACTAGTGTTTTCCCTTAATAAAGGAAAAAGAACGCGACATGGCGAATGTAAGAGGAGCCGGAGCTCCCAGAGGCCGAGGTAGAGGCCAAGGTAGAGGCCGAGGTAGGGGACGAGGTAGACAACCTCAAGTAAGAGCGATACTTGAACTCGAGCACAACCAAGTTCGAACCAACCGGAACGAACGAGATGCGGGGAGATGCGGAGAACTCGATTTCGAATGCGTTAACCCACGGTCCCGGATCGAACCTGGCTCTGTCGGATTTTAGATAGCTTTACCAAACCTCCTTAACGTTTTCTACGTTTCTTAGTAATTCGACCGTGATCGTGTCATTGAGTAGGAGGTATCTTGTGTTGCCATGGTGTATGGGCGCCATGGTGACATGTATGATATCTTGTGTTGTCATGGTGTATGGGCGCCATGGAGACATTTTGGTATTTGTGGTGTTGGCCAGCGGTGTATGGGCGCCTCGGGAGACACTATATATCAAAGTACAATATGACAAGATCTTTATGGTCAAACCAAAGCGAATTCTCGAACACCGGGAGGAGCGGTGACAGGACAAAGTGAAGATCCGACGCGTATAGCCCAGTCCGAGTAGGACGGAGTCTGGTTAGTACAAAGTATAGTGGGATGGGTACAAATTTCGAGGACGAAATTTTGTTTAACGGGGGGAGAAATGTAATACCCCGAAATTTGAATTAGGGAATTTAAGGGCCAAAGTGCCAAAATGACGAAAATGCCCCTAAGGGACATAAATGACTTAGAAAAATTATGGAAAATACCCTTGTAAATTATAAAATAATGCATGAGGCATGGAAATTCTAATGTTAAGGCAAAAGTTTGAAGATAAAGGAGTGTCTTAATTAAGAAAATTATCAACAAGTGATAATAAAGTAATTAAGTAATATTGAGCTAATTACTTAAGCCTGAGCAAAGAAAATTATGAAATAATTAGGTAAAGCTCAAAAATTAGTGGAAAATGGTTTGAAATTAGTAAAAATATATTTACTAATTAATTGGAAATTTTGGAGAAAAATAGTTGAGTTTAGGTATTTTTGAGCCTAAATGCAAGAATGGACCAATGGGAAAATTCTATAAAAATTATGTAAAAATAATTATTTAATTAATTAAATAATTAATTAAATAATTAAATCAAAAATAATTATATAAATAATTAATTAAAAACGAAAAAATAATTGGCAGAAAAAGAAAAGGAAAAAAATGAAAAATGAAATGAGAAATAATTTTGCAACTTGCAATATTATAATAATATAATTAAATATAGTGAATAGTAATTTAGAAATTAGGAAACGGATCCTATCTAGAGATCTAGGAATGGGATTTCCAAAGTCGGGAAAAATAATGATCGGTGGGTTTTTACCTTTAAGTGACCTCTTAGGAAGTTAATTAGAAGTAGTTTGTGCATTTTCCTAATAAAACAAAATAGGGAAAAATGCATATAGGCATATTTTTGGATATAAGGAAAATAAATTCTAACTCAACATCTAGGCATGAGTTTGAATTTATTTTGACATATTTGGAATCAGTGAATTTTTCTGAAGAAGTTGATGATTCCAGAAATGCGTTCTGAAACCGGAAGCGTTCGGACACGTTTCTCGAGAAAACTTCAACTGGACTGTTGGAGCCCTATATGGAATCAAAATTTAGGTTAACTTGGACATTTCTACTAAGTGAGAACATGTCTTCAAAGTTGTAAATCCAGAATTTTGAGATTTCTCCGAAATCACGCGAATCGGGTACCGATCGGGGAAAACGGTTGGGCTAGGGCTTAAAGCAAGCCAAGTCACCATTTTGGACCAATGGGAGGCTGCCACATCAGCAAGGGAGGTCGACCAAGGCATGAAAAAGCAAGGGCAAAATCCATGTGCAATTGTTGGACATGAATAGTGCAAACAACTTTGAAAATTCCAACCTTGTCCTCAAAATCTCTATAAATAGATGCCATGCTCCTTCAAAATTCTGCACATCTTCTTTGAGCTCCTTTGGCCGAAAATCCTAGGGAGAGAAAGAAGAGAGAGAAGTTCAGGGGGAAGCTCTGCCGAAGTCTTCAACGGGTAAGTCTTTCGGTCTTTAGTTTTTAGTCTTTAGTTTAATAGTTAGTAAGGCTAGAATAGTCTTTATTTTTTATGATTTGGGTATCATATGGGAGGGCTATTTTAGTCTTTATTTTCAAGAATCATAAATGCGTCGAAGTTCTGGCGAAATTTTGGGAAGAAAATAGCCTATGTAGCGGAACGGCGGCGAAATTCCGCCAAGTAGGGTTATAGGGGCAAAATGGTAATTTTTACCTAAAATGCCGCTTATAATGTCAAATTACTAATGGAAGTGACATTATTCTCATAGGATATCTGAAACGTTGATTCTGCTGCAGTTACGTTGCCCGACGTGCTGCATTGTTTCACGATTTTCCGTAAAAGTACGCTTTTCCGTAAACGTGCTAGAAATACCGTAATCCGTCAACGAAGGTACGTTCGCGTCGGTAACCTTAACTCGATGTTTATTGTATGCATATGTGTATATTGTCTGTCATGCCAATTGTCTCATGTCATGCACAGTACTCCGATTGTACTATTGTGCGTACTCCGATTGTACTATTGCTCGTACTTTGATTGTACTATTGTCTCGTACATCCGATCAGTACTATTGTGCGTACATCCGACCGTACTATTGTCTCGTACTCCGATTGTACTATTGTCTATCATCCGATCCGTATTGATATTGTTATACATATACATTATGTATATCCTATGTCGACCATAGTAAATGTTGCCAAGAGTCTATGAATGTCATTGTACATATATGATGTATGTAATCATGAGGTTAACCGTTACACGGGGTTCGATGCATGGACCTCGGCTCTTAACTTAGCTTCGTGGTCGGGTGGACCGAGAACCGAGGAGAGGGGAAGCAAGCGCGCCTAGGAGTCCCAGTGAAGACTCCTTTCTGTCATTTCTTTTGAAACACTTCTGTATCGCTGTTTAAACAGCAAAACATGTTACCATGGGTATTTTAATATATATATCAGTTACTCAATCGCTCCGGTGCACTACTCTGATCATTTTGAAATGATATGATGTTTTAAAAAAAAAAATTTATACTGCTTTAGAAAAGTCGGGTTGTTACATTTGGTATCGAAGCGGTAGTCCCGGCATGAATTTAACTATGTTATTACGGACAGTTTGGTGCCGAAGGCAAGGCTAGTCTACGTGGGTGTGCCAATCAGTCGCCGTGAACTCGGTGAGGCCCCATGGTAGACACTTACCCGGCCATTACATTCGGTTAACGGAGTTAGGTTCTACGCCTTTTCAAAAATTTGGAGCATATTTTGAAAATGAGTGCGATATAGCCCCGAGTTGGTGTACCACCTCATTTCGGTGTACTAGTTTGAACCGGTATACCATTCTAAACCGGTGTACCACTTTCGTCGGTACATCAATTCGATAATCCCGATATCGGTTTCGATAACCCCGATATCGATCTCCGATAGCTCGATAGCTCGATATCGGTCTCCGATAACTCGATATCGATCTCGATCACTCGATAACCGCCGGTTTGTCTTTGGACGGTGATTCTTTCCTAGCATCGAGCTTACATGCGATGATAGGCCACGCCGGATGAAACCCCGAGACCAATAAAGATAAGTACATGCGAGATTTGACTCATGTAGAGGAACTTCCGATACGTTTCCCATACCCGTTTCTAAGAAGAACGAACCAACGAAATTCTATACGAGGGACATGTTGCTTGGTGTCTATTTGTTAGTAGTATAGATATGAAGTGCGATAGAAATTGTGATATGATCATCGTTGTACTCCGAGTATAACTAGTGTTTTCCCTTAATAAAGGAAAAGAACGCGACATGGCGAATGTAAGAGGAGCCGGAGCTCCCAGAGGCCGAGGTAGAGGCCAAGGTAGAGGCCGAGGTAGGGGACGAGGTAGACAACCTCAAGTAAGAGCGATACTTGAACTCGAGCACGACCAAGTTCGAACCAACCGGAACGAACGAGATGCGAGGAGATGCGGAGAACTCGATTTCGAATGCGTTAACCCACGGGTCCCGGATCGAACACGGCTCTGTCGGATTTTAGATAGCTTTACCAAACCTCCTTAACGTTTTCTACGTTTCTTAGTAATTCGACCGTGATCGTGTCATTGAGTAGGAGGTATCTTGTGTTGCCATGGTGTATGGGCGCCATGGTGACATGTATGATATCTTGTGTTGTCATGGTGTATGGGCGCCATGGAGACATTTTGGTATTTGTGGTGTTGACCGCGGTGTATGGGCGCCTCGGGAGACACTATATATCAAAGTACAATATGACAAGATCTTTATGGTCAAACCAAAGCGAATTCTCGAACACCAGGAGGAGCAGCTGACAGACAAAGTGAAGATCCGACGCGTATAGCCCAGAGTCCGAGTAGGACGGAGTCTGGTTAGTACAAAGTATAGTGGGTAGAATACAAATTTCGAGGACGAAATTTTGTTTAACGGGGGGAGAAATGTAATACCCCGAAATTTGAATTAGGGAATTTAAGGGCCAAAGTGCCAAAATGACGAAAATGCCCCTAAGGGACATAAATGACTTAGAAAAATTATGGAAAATACCCTTGTAAATTATAAAATAATGCATGAGGCATGGAAATTCTAATGTTAAGGCAAAAGTTTGAAGATAAAGGAGTGTCTTAATTAAGAAAATTATCAACAAGTGATAATAAAGTAATTAAGTAATATTGAGCTAATTACTTAAGCCTGAGCAAAGAAAATTGTGAAATAATTAGGTAAAGCTCAAAAATTAGTGGAAAATGGTTTGAAATTAGTAAAAATATATTTACTAATTAATTGGAAATTTTGGAGAAAAATAGTTGAGTTTAGGTATTTTTGAGCCTAAATGCAAGAATGGACCAATGGGAAAATTCTATAAAAATTATGTAAAAATAATTATTTAATTAATTAAATAATTAATTAAATAATTAAATCAAAAATAATTATATAAATAATTAATTAAAAACGAAAAATAATTGGCAGAAAAAGAAAAGGAAAAAAAATGAAAAATGAAATGAGAAATAATTTTGCAACTTGCAATATTATAATAATATAATTAAATATAGTGAATAGTAATTTAGAAATTAGGAAACGGATCCTATCTGGAGATCTAGGAATGGGATTTCCAAAGTCGGGGAAAAATAATGATCGGTGGGTTTTTACCTTTAAGTGACCTCTTCCTAAGTTAATTAGAAGTAGTTTGTGCATTTTCCTAATAAAACAAAATAGGGAAAAATGCATATAGGCATATTTTTGGATATAAGGAAAATAAATTCTAACTCAACATCTAGGCATGAGTTTGAATTTATTTTGACATATTTGGAATCAGTGAATTTTTCTGAAGAAGTTGATGATTCCAGAAATGCGTTCAAACCTAAGCGTTCGGACACGTTTCTCGAGAAAACTTCAACTGGACTGTTGGAGCCCTATATGGAATCAAAATTTAGGTTAACTTGGACATTTCTACTAAGTGAGAACATGTCTTCAAAGTTGTAAATCCAGAATTTTGAGATTTCTCCGAAATCACGCGAATCGGGTACCGATCGGGGAAAACGGTTGGGCTAGGGCTTAAAGCAAGCCAAGTCACCATTTTGGACCAATGGGTGGCTGCCACATCAGCAAGGGAGGTCGGCCAAGGCATGAAAAAGCAAGGGCAAAATCCATGTGCAATTGTTGGACATGAATAGTGCAAACAACTTTGAAAATTCCAACCTTGTCCCTCCAAAATCTCTATAAATAGATGCCATGCTCCTTCAAAATTCTGCACATCTTCTTTGAGCTCCTTTGGCCGAAAATCCTAGGGAGAGAAAGAAGAGAGAGAAGTTCTGGGCGGAAGCTCTGCCGAAGTCTTCAACGGGTAAGTCTTTCGGTCTTTAGTTTTTAGTCTTTAGTTTAATAGTTAGTAAGGCTAGAATAGTCTTTATTTTTTTATGATTTGGGTATCATATGGGAGGGCTATTTTAGTCTTTATTTTCAAGAATCATAAATGCGTCGAAGTTCTGGCGAAATTTTGGGAAGAAAATAGCCTATGTAGCGGAAGCGCTGGCGAAATTCCGCCAAGTAGGGTTATAGGGGCAAAATGGTAATTTTTACCTAAAATGCCGATTATAATGTCAAATTACTAATGGAAGTGACATTATTCTCATAGGATATCTGAAACGTTGATTCTGCTGCCGTTACGCCCGACGCGTCGCATTGTTTCACGATTTTCCGTAAAAGTACGCTTTTAGTAAACGTGCTAGAAATACCGTAATCCGTCAACGAATGTACGTTCGCGTCTTGGTAACCTTAACTCGATGTTTATTGTATGCATATGTGCAAAACATGTTACCATGGGTATTTTAATATATATATCAGTTACTCAATCGCTCCGGTGCACTACTCTGATCATTTTGAAATGATATGATGTTTTAAAAAAAAAATTTATACTGCTTTAGAAAAGTCGGGTTGTTACAGCGTCCAGCACAAATATTAATTAAGCGTATCTTAAATATCAACAAACAATTAAAAATGTGCAGATTAGCCAACGAACTTTTAAAAAGGTGCAGTCAGCACAACGCCGTTAGAAAAAAGTTAATGTCCGTTATCTAAGGTGCAGATTGGCCAACGAACTTTTATTCCAGGAGCACCCAGCACAAAAAAGTTAGATATAATTAAACTCTTTTTATAAAAATAAAAATTAAACTCATTTAATTTCATTCCAGATATAATAGATTTTTTTTAAATTTTATTAACATTAAATGAATTTATTAACTCACATAAATTTCTTCTAAAATAAAAATAAATCATATAATTATTTTTTGTTTAACATATATAATAAATTATAAAACATCTTGAGTTTTATTTAAATCATATAATTATATTTTTAATTAAAACTTTTGTTTTTTTGGTAAATGAGTAATTTTTGTCCATAGATATCTATACAAGTAGTTTTGAATAATGATAATAGAAAAAAATTATTTAATTTAGTGAAATTAAGAATTTTGTGCTGGGAGCTCCTAAATAATTTTTTTTTTGTGCTGGGTGCTCCTAGAATAAAAGTTCGTTGGCCAATCTGCACCTTAGATAACAGACATTAACTTTTTTCTAACGGCGTTGTGCTGATTGCACCTTTTTAAAAGTTCGTTGGCTAATCTGCACATTTTTAATTGTTTGTTGGTATTTAAGATACGCTTAATTAATATTTGTGTTGGACGCTCCTCGGGTAATAGTTTGTTGGCAAAAATGCACCTTAACCCAAAAAATTATACATTTTTTGGTTTTGTCAAAATTATAATTTTTTAAGAATTTCATAAATTTAAAAATAAAAATTATATAATTTTAATAAAACTCAAAGTCTTTTCTAATTTATTATATATGTTCAACCAATAAAGTTTAAATGATTTATTTTTATTTTAGAAGAAAATTCATTTAATGGTAATAAAATTAAAAAATCTAAATTTATATTGATTAAATAAATATGGAACTTGGTGGAAAAAAAAATTAAAAGAATGAGTTTGATAGTTCTTATTTAAATAATTTATTGATTACATAAATATGAGACTTGGTGAAAAATTAGAAGAAGAAAAGATACGCTTATGTGACATGTGAATGATGGATGATTTTTTATTGTAGTTATTTCTTAATTATGAATACAAGAGATCATGGTGGAAGTTTAGTTAGGGGAAATTTAGTAATTTTGAATTTATATGATAATGTTTGGTCCTTCTAAGTAATTACAATTTTTTATGGTCATTTATAATAAATATGATTTTCTCTAGGTCTTTTATTTTAATTTTCTCTAATTATAATGCAATTTATAAATAAAGATAATGAGAAAAGGATCTAGTGCGAACTGGACCACCACAACTCCCTTTTTGTCTGTTCCAGGTATTCAGAAAGATAGCTTCGTGTTCGACCCACGTATAAACTTGCGACTGACCGGGACCTATAAAGTTCCCAGAGGCACTAAACTCGTTCTGACATGACTTTCATGACATATTTCCCCCCATTTCGGTTCTCAGGATCTTCACTCTAGCGATCGAGCTGTGATCAAACCCTAATTCTCCATCGAAACTGCAACCTCGGTCCTGTCTTTTTCTGTCTACTATCTCGATGACAAGTTTTCTACTTCGATCATCGTTAACTTGCGGATTGGTCGGACGATAATCTTATTGAGATCGTTCCGGATACATATTCGGTCCCGTTCTTCACCATGTTCGAAGCTCACGTAAGAATTCTGTTTAATTTATATTTTTGAATAACCTGTCTTTGTGTAATATTTTCTGTGTTGAAGTTATTGTTTGTCATGTCTCTGGTTCGCACAAAGTGTCGTTGTTGCCTTCTTTGTTGTTCTTTTGATATTAACTTCTGTATTATTTTTGCCAATTGTTCTGATAACTGGGTTCAGCTAGGGTGGACATTGCCTCTTTATTTGCACGATTTTCTTTCTCTTATCAGTTTTTATAAGTCCATAATTGCCACTTAGTTATAGCGGCAGTCTTACCATATCGTTTTTTTTAAAAAAATTTAATCTTAAATTTTAATATTATCACTGCTATATGATTATATTGATATTTAGTGACTGATTTCCTTTGCTAAAGGGTCAGAACACATGATATATTGACTGCTCTTTCTCCACAGGTACTGCATTTGCTAAGAAGTTATTTGGGCGAATATGTACATGGGCTCTCAACGGAGGCCTTAAGAATAAGTGTTTGGAAAGGTTTGTCAGATGATGATTCCCTGCTTTCTGTCAAAAGCTTTATTGTGTCTACTGAATAGAAGCGTATACCATTAACAAAAAATGTTTTCCTGCCATGCTAGTGATGTTTCCCTGATTCTTGTAGTTCTTTCTTTGGTGTTTTTGTGTGTGTGTGTGTGTGTTGGGGGGGGGGGGTTGTCCTCGGCAACTTCCAGCAATTGGTGTCTGCTAACAGAGATTCTCAGGTCTGTTTAAAATCCTTAGCTGTAAGTTAAACTGAGACTATTGTACATAATTTGTCAGGAAAACAAACTTTATTGTCTGTGCTGTCTGGAGAATAGCTAAGTTTCCCATCCAAAATCTGGTGAAAGTTTTTTTTCTTATTGCAGAAATGAGAGTGCTTTACAACTGTGCTTTTCTCTTCAGATTGGCACTGGTTTTTACTTTTGAGTTGATGCATTCTTTTCTATATTTTAGGAGGCTGCCTACCTCCTGTCATGCAATTCACTTTCTATCACATAAAGTTCATTTTTCTTAACAAATAATAAATTTTATTTACTTTTTTATACTTAATTTATATTTTATAGAAAATAATAGTTCATTAAAGAGCAGAGGAGCAATAGAAAATTCCAAGGTAGTCCTCTCAGAACAAAGAAAAATTACAAACTCGTTGGATAAAAAGTGCGTTCCAATCCCTTTGTAAATTCACAAGGGAAACAGGCTAAAAAAAGAGTTTGCTGTAAATGTTACCGTGTTCTGTTCTAATCTGAGACACTACATAATAGTCAGGACAGTCACTGCCAATTGCCAAAGAATTTTGTTTTCTTTCTTGTGACTAAACCCAGATTACTTGATGGTTAAAACAACCTGTAGCCCTGCTAGACACTCCCAGTCATCCTGAAGAATTCGAAAGTCCAAACAACCTATTCCGATTTTGCTGATCTACTTTACAATGCAAAAGCCAATGATTGCCTGTTTCTGACTCTTGAAAACACTTCATACAAACATCTGGTGAAATAGCCCCATTAGGCCTTCGAGAGAAGTTTTTTGTTTTTTTTAGAAGTTTAGTTGATGGTTTTTAGCCATATGAAAAGATGGGATATGAGAATCTTTCATTCTATATGTTTGTCCGTACTCGTTAGCGCTCTCAGTGCTATTGTAGCTATTTCATTTGGATTTTTCTTGGATCAGAAGGCAGCACTATGATGACCACCCCAGAATTTCTCATAACTTTATTCTTACTGGTTTTGATTTTAATTGTTGTTTATCGACGAAAGGAAAAAAGAGTTTGATTAGAGTAAGACCAAGAAGGATGCTAGAGGAAGTTATCCAAGGACATTGCTTGGTGAAGGATATATTTGAAAAGTTAGTTTTTAATGGAGTTCAATGGCGTCAAATGATAGATGCGGTTGAACTTTCTTAGTGATATAAGGCTCGTTGTTGTGGTTATTCTTGGTTGATTGAAAAAAAAAGTTTATTAGAAAGAGAAAGTTGTAAAGTTAGCCATAAACATGCTAGATATATTTTGAACTTCGGACATATGTGCAAAATCTTGACAAAAAATACATTTTTCTTGAAATATATAATAAATGGAAGTGCATTTAGTTCATATTTTCATAACACAATAAAAGAAAAAAGTCATTCAATGCAAGTTATATAATTGTGTTACATTAATGACCTAAAGTGGCCTTGTATTTCTTATGCTGTTGATATATAATGACATAAATGTCTGTGCATTTTTTATTTTAAATACAAGGGGATTGTTTTGGTTCATGATAAATTTGGATGATGCTAATATCCCCAAGTTAATGATGTTAGCATTCTCTTGGGCATTGTGATAGTGCCTACCTGTGCAGCTATGCTACACAACATATAATTGTTTTCTACAAGTTCAATATGTTTTTCGCTATTTTACTACCAAGCATGTGATCTCTGCAGGTGATGTAGTTCTTAAGGATTTGAAGTTGAAGGCAGAGGCACTAAATGCACTAAAACTTCCTGTTACTGTTAAAGCTGGCTTTGTTGGTACAATCACACTAAAGGTAGCATTTGCCATTACCTTGAGTTTTCCTGTGATGCCTATACGCATTTATAAGTTATGCTTCTTTGTACATTTTGTTCGAGACAAGATATAACTACATAGTTACATACAGTCATGTTAATATGTCTATATACTTATAAGAAGGTCAAAGTACCACTGGCATGTGTATACAGTACACATGTTTATTTTGCTTTGGTGTAATACTTTTGTAGCTTTAGTCTGAATGCCTTTTTAGTCTGCGATCCGTACACATATGTATATGTATATTCTCTTTATTTTTTTAAATTATTTTATTTTCACACCCGGGATATTTACAACTGGGGTGGTGTTTGTGAATTTTGCGTCATTCTTCTTGGTCCTATGTAATCTAGGTTCCTTGGAAAAGCTTGGGTAAAGAACCTGTCATTGTTCTTATTGATCGGATCTTTGTTCTTGCTAATCCTGCTCAAGATGGCCGGACGATGAAGGTACACCAATATTCTATATTTCATTTGATTAACATATATCCATGCCATTTTCTGAGTTGAGCTTATATTGATACAGGAGGAGGACAGGAAAAAACTTTTTGAAGCCAAGATCCAACAGATTGAGGTCAGATTTTATGCAACCTTTTATCCCCTAACTTGAATGTCATATGTGGAATTTGTTCTAAAACAACTAAACGTTTTTTCTTGCGCTATAGTGTGGCTACTTCGCTTTGAAATAAGTTGTTTGAAATCTCTGGTCAGATTTGGGTTTGCCCGGAAAATTTTGCATTGATAAAAATTAATTTGTTATAATTGTAAGGGAGGAAATGAAGATGGAAGAGTTTGTGGCATTGTGCAGTTTTGCTGTGTTTCAGTGTATTTTTAATAGAGAAGTAGTGCTAAAATTTATAATAGTGCTTCAGTGCCTCAGCTTTCTTGTACTAGAAGTATGAAATCCACCTCTCAGATTACACATATTTTAGATATCTTGTGTCTTAGAGAAGGTGAGGGTCTTTGCATCATGTTTTTAGAGGATCTTGGGAGGTAATGCTCCTTTTTGTCGAGCTTTTCTTAATTTGTACTGACTTTCTTTGTTGTGTAACTCACCTGTCCCGAACTTTTGGCCATTTTAGGGGGATGATTTCGCTTGCTATCTCTTCATTTTGCTAGAAATTTTAACAATAGAAAAGCTCATGAACTTGAGGCTCGTGCTCCTCTTGAGCTCATTCATCTTTCTTCCTCTATAGATTTTTGATTTGGTCTGTAGATTAATGTGGTGTTTATTCCTGAATGGCATATTTTGAACCTTTTACTTTTCTTGATTGGAAAGCATTTCTTCTTGAGAAATATGCTTGGAAATTTAGAACATTAAGTTTCACTTGTTTTCATATTTGGAAAGTTGGAAGGGGTCTTTTTGTCGTACAGGTGGTTGTATTGCTATCTCCAATTCTTGTTTGATTAATTAATTTCCCACTCCATCGTCTATTATTTTTTGAATCTATTTGGTCTTTGTTTCGTATCAAATTGTCTTTGGAGAATGTCTCATCATTAATCTGTGTTGTTCCATTCCCGTTATTAGTAAATTTTCTTTCTTTAAATCTTTAAATTATACAGGAAGGAATTAACTTTTTTTATATTGCCTTTGAACTACTAATTCTTTTGTTGATACATTTATAAATAGCACAGTTTGTCTTGAAATATCGGTTTATTTTCATAACCTGATTTTTTTTAATCTATTGCCTTTTGATTTAATCTAAATTTCCTGTTGCAGGAAGCAGAATCAGCCACACTCGATGCAATATCCAAGTCAAAACTGGGAAATGTATGGTTACAATATAACCTGGCCATTACTTTTTCAGTTCATTGGTTAAAGCAATATATGCTTGTTCTATCATGATTCATGCTTGGTTTGATTATTTTATTTCCTTGGTATCTTACTTTCTTTTTTTGCTTTATTAGTTTTTGTCTCTTGCTTTGCTTGTTTTAATGGAATGCCGTACTCTCCCTCCCTGTAATTTTCACTCAGAATTACTCCCTTTGGTCCTTTACATAAGGTGTCTTCTTAATGACTATCTTGGTCCAAATTATAAGGTGTTTTATAAAAGTTTCTAATGATTTTCCATTTTTGTCCCTTGCGGTTTTAATAGTGATTTCGTAAATTGTGAGTGGAGGTTTTACATCCCGTAAAATTGGAATCTTAAGATGTATTATGACAACTTTAACCATGTAACAAACTTTTCTTAAGATATGTGAAAATGTTAGAAGCACCTTATAATGAGGACCTGAGGGAGTATTTATTTTCTTACTGGTTGAAAATTTTGGTTTCAAAGAAAATTTGTTTTGAAAATACAAAGTGTCTTCTGTAGTTAGGCTAACAACCTATACGAGTCTATGAGATTTAATTTTTCAGGTAGAGGAGAAGAGGCTAATCTTTCAAGTTATGTCTGGGGCTTTGCCCATGTGTCCATATGAGTCTGTTGGATATATGTAACACTACTGACTAGAATAAAATGGAGAAGGGAGCTTACTTTGCTTCGTCTTCTACCTGGACCCGTTTCTTTTCTCACTCATTTTCTGGCTCTGTGGATGTATATTTCAATTAAGATAGAGAAATATGGTGAATGGGAAGAGAGACGATTGAATCATGAATGATAACATGTGTGCTCTTGTACCATGTTTCGACCATGCAGTATTCTTAAATTGATATTATGCAAATTTGCTTTCTGATTTTCAGTATCTTGCCTTCTGGATTGATTATCTCTTGACACAATTAATCGAATTTATTCCGCATATTTTAATGATCTGACTTTTGCTGCACTGATATAATCTTTCCTGGAAATGACATTGTGAACATAAGTGTCTATCAGAGATAGGCTGTATTTGTTCTTGCAAAATTGAAAAATGTAACTGACAGCTAATTTTATTACAGTTACCTTCTGGAAATTCATGGCTGAGTTCTATAATTGCTACTATTATTGGAAACCTCAAGATATCTATTAGCAATGTTCATATCAGATATGAAGACACAGTCAGGTTAGTAAATGTTTACACTTGAATTCTTTTGTTGAGTGAATAACTAGTTATGTGCTTAGCTTTCTTATTCTGATTTTAGATGAGGGGTTCATTGTTTAGCTTTCATGCTTCCTTTTTATGTGACCAAGTATTGTTTTCAGCAATCCCGGCCATCCATTTTCTTCTGGTGTTACTTTGGCTAAGCTTGCCGCTGTTACCATGGATGAGCACGGAAATGAAACCTTTGACACTAGTGGTGCATTGGATAAATTGCGGAAGGTGAGTGCTCTAATGGGAATTTCGTTTGGAGGCAACCCAAACAGCTTTATATTTCTAGGACCCTGTGACTCATTAAATTTCCTAATATTTGGATTATTGAAAGGTTGAATTTTCCCTCTCTCGAAGTGGTTGAATTACTCTCATTCAAGGTCTGTTTGGACATGATGTTGGAAGAAACACACTTCTTCTTGTTTTTTTTTTTTTTTTTTGTATAGTGCTTGTTGTGTTTGGCTCATTTCTAAAGCAGCTTGTAAATAGTAGAGGAGTTGAATTTTCTGCTACGAGAAGGAAACAGAAAAATGAAACTTTTGCATTTAACCTGAAGTAGAAGCAGAATCTTTTTTTAAGACTAAAAATACACACAAAATCTTTAATGATAAAATGCATCATCTATGTTATATGACCTGGGCCTTCTCTTTCTCCTCTCTTATTGTTGTCCATTCTTCATCAAGTGCAAGCACTTTGTTTTTAAAATTTCATATAGCATATAATTAAATTGGTCAAAATCTTTTATATTTTTATTCTGATTCAATATATATTTTGATTCTAAAAGCATTTTAAGTTAGCCATGATAAATATTTAAAAAAATTTTGCCTGTTAAAATAGGATTGAATTTGAAATTGTTTTTAAGCTATGCCCCTTTTGGTAATTTGACAATAAAAAGCATTTTTTGGAAAGATTAGTTAAAGTCGATGATATTGATCAAAGGGTTTATTTTAAAATCCCTTGTTTGTTTAATGTTCTAGTATATTATTTTTCTCATTTTCATATTCCATTGGGTGTGGCTGAAGGGTTAGACAAAATCATTTGGGACTGTCGTTTCTGGTGTTGCAGATTTGAAAAACGCTGCCTTGTGTGTTGAAAAAATTGTTGATGGTGTAAAAATGGAGGAGGCTAGGGCTTCAGAATTGTGGTAGTTGAGAACTTTTCTTTGGATTGATACACGTGATAGAAGAATAGTTAGAGGGTGGGGGAAGTTATGCAATAACAGAATAAGTGGTTAGCTGACCTGGCTCTTCTATGTGGGGATATCTGCGGGAGCTGATACTGTGTGGTTGGTGTGGAATACACCATTTTATCTTTTATCACCTCCTTTTTTTACCTGCCTTCTTTTGCTATGAAATTGGCAGTTGTGGGGAAAGGAGCATGAAGCTCTTTGGTAATTTGAGATTTTGCTGTGTCTTGGCTTGGAGGCTTTTATTGAGAAGTTCCTTGCATTGGAATTTTTCTTCTTCTTGTTTTTTTTTTTAAATAATTTTTTATACTGTCTGTAAATGGTTTTCATCAAATAAACATCCATGAAGACGTTGGTGTTCTTATCCAACTAGTCAAACCACATAATCCCATAGTGGCACATTACCACAAACTTTTGCTTGCTTTGTTACCAAACCCTTAAAATGTATTCGTAGTATTCTGTAGGAATTTGGCAGTGCATCATAGACTAAAATGTTTTTTTCCTGGGTGTGTATTGATGTTCTGAAATATAGTTATCTATTGTTTTGTTTGTTTGGCTGCAATAACCATGTTATGAATATCATGGTTGCAATAATTATTTCAGGCTGACTTTTTCCCCTTTTTACAGTCTTTGCAACTTGAGAGGTTAGCTCTTTATCATGATTCTGACTGTCTTCTCTGGGAAATCAATAAGAGATGGGATGACATGAGTCCACAAGAATGGATTGAGGTTATTCTTTTCTGCTAATATTAGTATTCTCATTGTATTGGTTTCAAACTTTTCTTTCTTGAATCTGAACATTTTCCCTTTTAGTTTTATGTTGTTGATATGGGATTCTGATTCCCCTTTTCATCTGTTTTTTCATATTTGTTGTTTACTAGATATTTGAAGATGGCATAAACGAAACTTCTGTTGACAATAGATTGGTGTCTAAGTGGGCCATGAACCGTACATACTTGGTGTCCCCTATCAATGCAAATCTACAGTATCATCGTCTTGGAAATCAAGAAAGAAATAATCCAGAAATTCCATTTGAGAAAGTCTCCCTTGTTCTCAGTGATGTCTCTCTTACTGTTACAGAGGTATTTTCATTTTTGAAATTTTGTTTGCATGGTATGTCAATGTCTAATGAAGTTGGAAGAAAGATGATAATTGATCCTTGGAATTAGTATTAGTAATGACTAATGATATGAAGGAGCAAAAAACGAAAAAAAGGAGAAAAAAGATAGCATAGCCCATTTTTTTCTTGGTTGAAAGTGGCACATCTTCCAGATTTAGTTAGCTATTGTTTTCCTTGTTATTTTGCTAGTAGTGTGTGTGCACCTTTATTCTATTTTTCTGCTCTTTATCTTGGGAATTTTTTCTAGAATTAGTTTGTATTTTTCCTGTATTTTCTCTACCTTTTTGATGGGACCTGAATCTGATGTACCTATAATGATCAGAAACTTTATTTATATTTAGTGGAGCCTTTGTTAGATAATAGGGTCGGATTAATTATAAAACTTATCTCCCACATTTTGTCTAGCATTTATCTTTTCTTCTTTGTGAGTTTCTGTGAAATTCATTGATATATATATGTGCGTGTATATATATATTATTGAAGTTTTGGGAGCGAGCTGTGGGTTCCTTTGTATCGTTTTCCATCTAATAAAATTTATTCTCTTTTTATCCATAAAAATGTATTTTTATTTTCAGTTTGACTTGACAAAAATTTTGTGAAATTATGATCATCTTCTGGCTTCTATTAATTATAAGAGAGAAGAATGTTTCAGTGTTCCCTCCTAATCTGATGCTTCCTCTGTTATCAATCAGATTGTTCATTATAAATTCTGCTACAAATATGTTGGCGATCTGATCCACCCCCTGAAAGTACTGCTTGCTTTTTTCTTCTGAATATACAGGCTCAATATCATGATTGGATTAAACTTTTGGAAGCTGTTTCGAGATACAAGACATATTTGGAAGTTTCTCATTTAAGGCCTTCAATTCCAGTTTCAAAGGCCCCCAAATTATGGTGGAAGTATGCTGCTCAAGCTGGGCTACGGCAGAAGAGGATGTGGTAGGTTGATAGGATCATCTATCTATTTTCTTAATAGATTTTTTAAAAGACGATTTTCATTTCAATGTGAGAATGTTAAAAAGAAATCAACTTTGCGCTTTCTACTCAATTCCTGGTGTGGATGCTGACTCTATGTTCTGTGCTAAATCAGTTATCGCTTGTCATGGGATCAAATTCGGCATCTTTGTCAGCATCGTCGGCAGTACATTCAATTGTATATGGCTTCTCTTCAACATTCGTCACGTGTTAATCATACAGAAATTAGAGAAATAGAAAAAGATCTCGATCCAAAAGTAATCCTTTTGTGGAGGTGTGTATATATCCTGTTTGTTGGGTTGTAATGATTGGAAACTAGTAATGATTGTTCTGAGTAATGTATACTTTTTGATTCCTTACTTTAGCATGACTCTTTTTTCCATTGTTGAAATATTAGTTTGTTTTTCTTTTTATATACTACTTCGATACATGTTTAGGTGTCTTTGCTTGCAAGGTCAATTGGATTGGTGATATTGATAAAGCAAAATTGAGAAGAGTTTCATATTAGAATGTTTTGGAATTAGATGAAAGTTCATTTGGGAGGAGAGTTTTAGGGTTACAAGGCATGATATTCTCCTAAGGGGAAAAAGAGAACTGAAAACTGTATAATTCTTAAATCAATATGCATCAATAACGGTTTCCCATAAAGAGTGGCAACCTGATCCTGTTAAAGCTGTAAGATACTTGAGTGATTAGCTCATAGTTATTTCTGGAAGGCTGTTCTTAGCAGATCTCTAGAGGGCTTGGAATCTAGTTTTACGTTGATTAATGCCTTAGAAAATTTCTGGTCTTTGTTTTTTGTTATGGTCAAGTAGAAGAATATTCATATCTTTTTAGTACTCCAATTTGAATTTCTTCCATTAATAAATGTTCATTTATGACAGAAAAGTGATAACACATGCCAATTTTGTGTTATGTTTGTTTAGGTTACTAGCTCATGCCAAAGTTGAATCTGTAAAATCAAAGGTAGCAGCTCAACGGAGAACGGTCAATAAAAGAAGTTGGTTTTCATTCAGATGGTATGGGCAACACCTGTGGCTCTTTCTGGAAGATAATTTATTGTTGTTACTTGTAATTCTTCTTTTTCTCGGAAAAAATGCCTAGGGGTCTCACTGAAGTCTTTTCCCCATGATATATTGTAATTCTATATTTACTTTTCTTTTTCTGGGAAAAATGTGTTGGGCCTACTGTTGTTTTGACCCTTAATATATATACTCCCTCCGATCCTATTTATAAGAGCTCGATAATTGAATTACGCAGTTTAGGAAAGTGGTTAAATCTAGTTAAAAACAATAACTATGCGTGGAATAAATTTTTTTCCCCAAGTATGCCCTGATTTACGAGGGGCAAGTAAGAGACAGAAATAGGGTAAATGTAGATATTACCAACCTTTAATTAATGCAATAAATATAATTAATGAGGGGCATATATATATGGATTTCTTCTGTTTCTGTGAAAAAATGTCATGGGGCCTCACTGAAGTTTTCCCCCTTGATATAGGCGTGATGACGCAGAAGAAGCCTTGTCTGACGATGCCTCTAAGGAACTGAATTCCACAGAGCAAGGATTGACAAAAGAGGAGTGGGAGGCAATCGATAAGTTACTAAGTTACCAGCCTGATGAGGACTTGGCACTTACTTCGAAGGACATGCCGAATATGACTAAGCTTTTGGTAACCATATCTATTGGTCAGGCTGCAGCCAGGATTATTAGCGTGAATCAGATGGAAATCGTCTGTGGTCGATTTGAACAACTTCATGTGTCAACCAAGTTTAAGCATCGCAGTATCTACTGTGATCTTCTCCTAAAATTTTATGGTTTATCTGCTCCTGAAGGTTCCCTTGCTCAGGTCTACTTCTATCTGATGCCAAGAAAATAGACTTATTGGCATGTATTTTAAGTTGCTGGTACTACAAAAGCATACAAAACTATTTCATGGACCTGAATTATTCAAGTTTTTTTAAAAATAAAAAAACTCTCTTGCTCTTTCTTTTTATTGGCATAACAAAAATGCAGAACTAGTTCTATCTACTTAAATTCTAGACCAAGCATTTTTACCATAGGTTTCCTTTATCTTTTAACTTGTGAAGTAGTTTTTTTTGGTTCTTTTTCTGGCCCAAATATCTTGTGCACTAGTTAGCTATATGATTTATGCTTAATAGTTATTTTCAATATTTTATGGTTTGCTAGCTCACACTTCTTGGTAACTTGATGTTCAGAGTGTCTCTAGTGAGCAGAAGGTGAATGCATTAGCTGCTAGTTTTGTGCACTTGCCAATTGGGGAGAATATTGATTGGAGACTGTCGGCAACAATTTCTCCTTGCCATGTTACGGTAATTTCTCAGTTAGGGGACTGAAATGATAGTGGGAGCTTGAATTTCTTGTATTTTTAGTTGTTTCTATTTCTCTTCCATTTATTCTTTTGTCACTTTATGAGCAAGACGGGTTGAGTTTTTTCATATCCATATGCATTAGCAGTATAAGAATAAATTTCTTGTGTGATTCTGCAATATTTTGATGTGTTTTTTGTTTTGTTTCTTGTATTTCTGTCACTGTTATTGTAATTTCTGTAATTTGGGTGTACGAGGGATTTGGGTTTGGCTTGAATCATTAGTAGAAGGTTCTATCAAAGGTTCTTAGTTTTCCGTGATTGTCACGAGCAGAATTTCTTGGATTGTTTGTTGGCAGTTATTGATGGAAAGCGTTGATCGTTTCCTAGAGTTTGTTAGGAGGAGTAATGCAGTCAGTCCTACAGTTGCATTGGAGACAGCTACTGCTCTGCAGGTATCAGTTTCTTTGCATTTGATTTGAGGGTAAATTACAGTTTTCATTCTGACTTTTCTTTATTCATTTTACAGTTTTTAGCTTTGTCCAAACATGTACTTACTCTTGATATAGACGCAGGGATTTTTGAACTTAATT
Organism: Acacia pycnantha; assembly: GCA_025563575.1. Lineage (NCBI taxonomy): Eukaryota > Viridiplantae > Streptophyta > Magnoliopsida > Fabales > Fabaceae > Acacia > Acacia pycnantha. The sequence goes on along the minus strand of JAMWYP010000011.1, from coordinate 7,705,681 downwards.
TGTTACATATCTTGTGGAAACCTTGAATATTAAAAATGGCATGTTGCTTTAAATTAAACTTTCAATATTATACACTACTACTGTTGATTTTTTTTTTTGGTTATTGTTGATGACTTTTGTTTTATGTTTCTCTTAGCAACGATGGAAAAGGATGCCATCTTAGTTTTTTACTCCTTGCATGCTAATACTTTATTAAATGTTGAATGCAATTGCAGACGAAGTTTGAGAAAGTAACTCGTCGAGCACAGGAGCAATTTCAAATGGCTTTAGAGGAACAAAGAAGGTTATTACTTTTTTTAATGTCCATTATATTTTTGGTTTTCCTGCCAGATTGTGTTATGCTGTTTTGAATTTTTCTTCCTTCCCCTATAACTGGAAAATATTATTGTGGTTCTCAATCCAGTTGTCAAATTTGCTATAGTAACCTTAATGTAGAACCAATTTTAATCCATATCACATCTGTTATGTTGATATAATCTTTGTAACTATACCATTTGTTAGTTAATGGATGAAAATTTACTGTGTTTTAAGTAATCTTCGTTAGAATCTTGTATTTTGAGTAGTCATTGACAAGTGAATTCCATTTATGGATTTAAATTTAAAGGTTTTGTTACTAGTTGAAAGGGCTGCAATGTATTCTCGAAGAGTGGTCTATTTGTTGGTCTGTACAATTTTATTAGAGCACTAAAGAATTTTCAACCAATCATTTCTACTTTAAAGGGTAGTGCTCTATTTTCTCTTGGGTTTATTCAAGGCTTTTGCTGATAGAATTTAGCATATTATGATCAAAAGTTTCTGCCTTTTTTAGTTGTTCAGAGAGGGTTGCTGGTCTGTGATGTTCTATCCCTTTAATCATTGTTAATTGGTGGAAAAAAAAAGACGGGGGGATGTAAAGTTGGCAGGATTTATATATGTGCCTGCCTGCTGCAGGATTTCTTTCTTTCCTTGTTGTTTTTGTTGAGTAGATACAAAAAATGTATCATTCCTTTAAGTTGGAGCCTGATGAAGTCTCAAAAACACCTGAGAAGCTCAGAAGTCATTTATGCTTGTCGCCAATAAACTTAGTTATGAGCTTTTGATTTCATTAAGGATTCATCTCATTGACGAACTTTTAATTCCTTTTAAGCTTAATATTTCTCACAATCTAGGATTCATATATGTATTGACATTGACATGGTGGCACAAGAAACTTTTAAGTGTCATCTAATTTTAAGTTGGGTCTAATATTTGTGTGTGATCCATGTTGGACACGGACAACTCTCTTATTGAAGTTTTCATGCTTCATACCTCAAAAATGGCCTTGGGCTTCTGATATTTGTACCCATGCACTAACGATCAAGCACATTTTGTCCTGTAATGAAGCCAATGGGGAGGCTTTGGCAGTTATTGTTTTGAATGCTTTTTCTGTATTATTATTTTTTTACTTGTGTCCTGTTGATCGTGTGGTTATGATTGAATATCATCTGTACTATTCTTAGTAAGTTTGAGCCTAATTACATAATTTTTCTTGAGTAATTAGATGTGGTGGCTGTATGCTTTTGTTATGCTCTGGTCCTTAACATTGGGACATGAGCTTGCTTAAGTCTTGCTGAGGAGGTTCCTTTCTAATAAATCATGAAAACTTTTCAAGTATTTTTTCAAACCTTTGCTTTAATTAAATGCTTCCATTTCTTTGTAATCTTTTGTTTTTAATATATCTATATTTCTATGGTTTCATCCAGAAATTGGAAGACATGGAATTTGATTTTTTTTAATTGGAATAAAGGTGAATTTTATTAAGAGGGAAGCATGATACGAATAAGAAAGATTTGCTGTCATCCCAAGGAAAAAAATTGCAGCACAACAAAGATGCTTTATGGAATAGGAAGCCAAATGCTAGTTAGTTAATTAGTTAGGTGGTTGTTCTAAAATGACCATTAGGAAGCTAGCTGTTAGGGAAAGGACTTAAGTGAGGTATGTCTATTATAAACTCCCTACTGCCCTCATTGTAAATCAGTTCTGATCTGACTTAATGGTTAATGCAAAGGAATTATTCAGAATTCCTCTCGTCTCTCTACTTCTTCCTCTAAACTTCTGTTCTTCTCTCTCTAATCCTCTCTTTCTCTCTCATTCAAGTCTGAATACCATAACACATTGCATTAGAGTATTTTGCTTCATTGCAAACTTAATTACAATAGGATGATACTTGAATGCAGTATTAGGCTATTAGAAGCTTGTTATGCTAAGTTTCCTTCCTTTTCTGATGATATCAGGATGTGTATAATCTTGACTGACTTGAGGGGCTTTAGATTCTTGTTGGCGTGCCTGTAATTGCTCTGAATTTTTCTGTTTATCTGGAAAGAGCCTACACTTAGCCTTTGATTTTTTCCCCCTTCCAGATTTGCATTTGACATTGATCTTGATGCTCCAAAAGTTAGAGTTCCTCTCAGATTTAGTGGTTCCCAGAAATGTGATAGTCACTTCATTTTGGATTTTGGTCATTTTACACTGCACACAGTGGTATGCTCCTGAAACATGAGGCTGAGTTGTGCTATTTTAGCTTGGCTTTGTCTCTAATGGTTTTATATTGTCACAGGAAAGTCAGTCTGATGAGCAGAGGAAAAATCCTTATTATCAGTTTTTGATCACTGGACGAGATATTGCTGCTTTTTTTACGGACTGTGGTTCTGACTATGGGAATTGCAGTTTGGTAAAACCAAGTTATGGTAATCAGCAACTGGTTTCATCTGTTGCAGAACTAGTTGAAAATCAATGCTCTCTTATTGATAGGTGCGGAATGGCAGTGCTTGTAGATCAGGTACATTCATCATGTGCTTTTCATGTGCCCGCACAAACACACATTTGTAGATTACTCAAGAATAAAATGCCTCATTCTGTTACTAAACATTTTCTTAATTTCCCTTCCAATTTCTGGATGATATTTTAGTATTCATATGTTGTTCTTATCCTGATATCATGCATTGAATTATTCAAGATCAAAGTGCCTCATCCAAGTTATCCATCAACTCGTATCTCTGTTCAAGTGCCAAACCTGGGGATTCACTTTTCTCCGGAGAGATATTTTAAAATTATGGAACTGCTGAACATATTTTATGGGACGATTGAAAGCTGTAGTCAGCCTACTGCTGATAACTTCCAAGCAAAACTTTCATCTTGGAGCCCTGCAGATCTTGCTACTGATGGTAGAATCCTTGTTTGGAGGGTATGTCCATGGATCTCTGTGCTAGTGCTTGTCTGTAGTTGATTTCACTCAGTTGTTGTTTTTTTTTTTTTTGACTTAGGAATATTCCTAATGTATTTCGTTTTACAGGGAATTGGCAACTCAATTGCTACATGGCAGCCTTGTTTTCTGTTGCTTTCAGGATCATATCTTTATGTATTTGAATCTGCAAAGTCTCAAAGTTACCAGAGATACCTAAGGTGCTACACATTGACATTTCAAATTTTTCATTTGATGTTAATTTGAGTCATTTGATAACAATCTTCTCAAATTCTTTTTCAAAGTCATTTTTCTTTCCTTATTTTTGAGTCTATAATGGATATGAGAGGTATGTGAACAAAGGACAAGAAGTCCTTCTAAAGCAAGAGAAAAATTTCTAAACAGGTGATATTGAAAAGGAAAAACTATAACTTGAAAAGGATTCCCCAATGACAACAAACCTTATCCTACTAAGGTGAATAAGATTCCATTCATTGTAAATCTGCAAGCAGAACCAAAATGAAAAGAACTGAGCTTAAATGATGTGGTGTCAATAAGACAACTCCATCATGATGCAAAGGAACAATTTTTTGTAAGGAATTGTGGTTTTTTTTTTTTTTTTTGACTTTTTAGCAGTGTTGAATCTATCCTGATTTATTGCATAATTGTGTATTAATATGGACCTTTGGCTTTATTAGAAATATATCTAAAGTACACTTACTATTCTTACAATGCGGGGAAGCCATATGGGCCTGTAGCTTTTCTATGAATATATCTAAAATGCAATCAAAACCCCTCTTCTAAATGCATCTCCAATTGTATGGCCTTTTTCAAATGAGGCATGATATCATTGCCATCCTTTCATTGGCAGCAGAAAAGAAGCGATTCACTTCTGCTTGAAGAGCAGCGTAAAAACTAGTTATTTCATCTGCAATGAACTCCATTTCTCTAATGAAACAGCCACACTCTTGCTCTAACTCTTTGACAATTTATTCTTAGATACAAAGTCACCAAGGCCTGACCTACCATTTTATTTAGTTACTTTATTCTTGTATGTTTTTGAAATTGAAAATTACTGATTATGTAAAACATATTCTTTGATCTCTGCAGTATGGGTGGTAGGCAAGTCCTTGAGGTTCCTCCAGCAAATATTGGTGGCTCCCCATTTTGTATTGCTGTATGTTTCAGGGGAATGGACATTCAGAAGGTAAATAATATTGTTTGCAATTATTGATCTCATAAAAACAATGACATTTCATCCCCTGTATAATTCATATTGTTGCATGTTACTTACGATGTGTTTCAATTGTTTTCAATTTTGTGGTGTCTTGCCAATACTGAGTTTTGTTTCAAGTTGTGATAGCTTTTTTTATTGGTAAAAGCTTAAATCGTTTGTCAAACTTATCAGAAACAACCTTTATTGATTGCCTGTGAACTTACAAAATTTAGCCTGATTTAATTTTGCTGGAATATCATATTTATTGCCTATAATTCCCTTTATTTCTTGATTTTCTAGTTTTGTTATCCCTTTGTGTTGCTTGATCTAATTGGGTATATCAGTTAACACTGTAGTAGCTGATTCCGTGGGATTTAGTGCTATCATTATGAATGTACAAATCCGTTTAAGGCATTATTCATGTGAATCAATAATAAGTCAGACTCTTGATAATATAAAATCTGAATGGGATCAGAACCCCCTGAGTCCTACTCTTTTGAAGTGCCCAGAGCTTGGCCAACAAGAAACATTGAGTGCATGGTGCTGTTGTTCTACATTGATTGTAGCACATTGACTTCACAGGAACAGAAAGGCAATTTTGCTTTTTCCCCGTTTTGGTGCCATATGTTAACTAACTGCGCACTATCTCATCACAGGATTAGATGATTTATTACCTTAGTTAATGATTGTGGAAGACTATGTGGGTTCTTTAAACCACCAACATTTTCAAACAGTTCACCACCTTTATTTTAACACAATTTCAAACTAAAATAAACATCCTTAGGTCTACCATTGATACGGATTAAATTTCCTACAAGATATCAATGTTCTGTAACAAGTATTTCTATGAGCAGACTCCTAAGGGTGTTGATGAAGACTTAGGTAATGTGGGATGCCTAGTCCTCATTGTATAATATGAGATGCTCAATGGGGTATTTAAGTGAGCTGGTTCTTCCTCCTTAGGAGTGGGTTCCTTGTGGCATTTGAGTACCCACCATCAAAGGATGGTTGAGCTGTTTCTTGGTTTTAAAGGGACTGCTTTCCCTCCATTTTTCGTATGTTTTTCTCTTCTCTTCTGTAAATCAATTTTGTCACTGAAAGATTTGGATGTGAATGGGATAGCGGACTTAACATTGCCAGGCTATATGTTTGCCTTTAGAAACCCACTGGCTAGTTGTTGACAAAGATTGCTGTGGCAAAAATATGATAAAGACATAATATGCTGTAAAAGGGGTAAAGAGATTATTTTTTACTGTAACAAAATATAGTAAGTGTTGAGATTGAAGGATCACATTGAAGCATAGGAGAAATACTCTGAATATTATTGATCCTTATATTAAAAGAGAATACAAGGAGGCTTTTATATAAGCAAGAATAGACTAACTCTAACCCTAAAATCTATCATAATTCAATCCAATCTAATCAAATCATAATATCTTAAAGATATATTCCTAAAATATAATATTCATATCTAATCCAAATAAATAGTAAACGATATCCCTAATAATAATAATAATAATTAATATTTCTAAACTTAATATTCTCAACACCCCCCTCAAGCTAGAGGCAGCTTGCACATGCAATAATTGATCTTAAAGAAAATAATGATCCATAGCCTAGAACTCGACAACAAAGGCTGAGGTAATAATCCTCCAGCTTCACCAGGAGCAAGTAGAAGCTGCAACAAACGGTTTCACAAGGGACCAAATCAACAACGAACGGTCTCATAAGGATCAAAGCAACAACGAACGGTCTTATAAGGGACCAAAACAACAACGGACGGTCTTATAAGGGACCAAAACAACAACGAACGGTCTCTCCAGGGATGAAGACCAAACGGTGTCACCAAGGACCAAACCAACAACGAACAGTTTCACCAGGGACCAAACCAACAACAAACGTCTCACTAGGGACAAAAACCAAATGATCCAAGACCGAAATCAAAAGGATGCAGCCAGATGAAGACGAAACTCACATGTCCAAATCTGAAACCATGAGATACGAGATCAAAACCACCATGGGTAAAAGAAAGAACCTTAAGGCTCTGATGCCATGTTGAGATTGAAGGATCACATTGAAACACAGGAGAAATACTTTGAATATTATTGATCCTTATATTAAAAGAGAATATAAGGAGGCCTTTATATATGCAAGAAGAACTGACTAACTCTAACCCTAAAATCTATCATAATCCAATCTAATTTAATCAAATTGTAATATCGTAAAGATATATTTCTAAAATATAATATTCATATCTAATCCTAATAAATACTAAATAAAATCCCTAATAATAATAATTAATATTTCTAAACCGATATTCTCAACAGTAAGTTTGGAGAGTGAGAAGCTTGAGATGTCTTTTAATGGTGATGGCCTGATGGGTGCTCATGAGTAAGCATTGTGGTACTAATGGGAAACCTGTCTTCATTGTATGGGCTGATGAAGAATATTTTGATACTTTCCTTCGTATTTTTCTCTGCTCTGCTCTACTCCATTGGTGCACTTTACATCACATGCTTTTTAAATCGACCTGTCACACTATCCTAACAAAAGTATTATTTATTTTTTAGTTATAAACTTCTCGTGTTTTCACTTCTTTGAATTGTTCAGCTCTCTCTGCCCATTTCTTTGGTTTTAAATGTACATAAGAAAATTGTTGAAAAGTTATGATAATATATAACATAGCTGGAAAACAGATTACTTTTGGGTTTTTGATTCATGCTTTGCTTGATTTCTTCTCTTTTGAGACGCCGCTTGAACCCTTTTATGCTCTCTCTCCTTTTCTTTTGAAAATCTGAATTACCTTGCAGGCTCTTGAATCTTCCAGCACCTGGATATTAGATTTCCGAGACGAAGAGGAAAAGGCTACCTGGTTTAAAGGACTTGTACAAGCAACATATCAAGCTTCTGTATGACATATTTAATTATCATCGTCGTCGTCATCATCATCATCATCCATTATCTTGATCTTTGTTGATGATATATAAGCATCCGTGTTGTATTGTATGTAGGCTGCTCCATCAGTTGATGTGCTTGGTGACTCAAAGGACGATACAGCTGCCAGCAGTTATGTTAATCAGAGAAATGAAAGATCAGTTGACCTTACTTTAAAAGGGGCGTTAATGGAAATCAAGCTATTTATATATGGAAAGGTCAGCTGCATTCCTTTGGTGTGTGATTGAGGAGAGGAAATTTTTTTAGTATGGAGACATACTTCTACTTTTAAATATTAGAATTCTTCCCACTTGGTGTTAGTTCTTGTCTCTCTGAAACATTGGTTTATCGGCATGAAGTGGCCTAGAATGTTTTTGCCTTTTCCAATATTATTTTTTGGTCTATGATTCGCGAATTAATGATATGATACATGATGTTTTATTCAGGTTGGAGATATTGTTGATGGGAAACTTGACGAGTGTCTGATTCTTGAAGTTCTTGGTGGTGGGGGAAAGGTTTGTATATTGTTAGAATATTATGGATTATTTAGATTAATCATTATCTTATTATTAAGTTTGATATTTATTATATCTTAGGATTAGATATGGATATATATTATATCTTAGGATATTATATCTTAATTATTTTGATTTGATTTATTTTTGATTGATTAGATTAAATTAAGTTCTAGGGTTAGCTCTAGGTTTTCCTATATAAAGGTCCATATGCACTCTCTTTGATTTACAGATGAATAGAGTATGTTTTATCCCTCTAAATTCAACATGTTATTAGAGCTAGGACCTTCTATTTGAAGGCATAGAGGCAACAAAACATCAACTCTCTTCAGTCCAACATAGTGAGTCCGATCACTCTGATCAACAGTGACCATCCAGTGATCGTCAAAATAGTGTCCCACTGTACCTACTATGTCGAAAATTACAGTGACGAAGAGGGAGACATGAGCCTGAGAGAGAGAGAGGGAGACACGAGGAACGTGACAGAGAGCGACGAAGAGCACAGAACGACAGAAACGCGACTTACAGATCTGAGGTAAGGGGGTGCGCGTGGAACTACACCGCCACCATTGACAACATCAGTGCGTGCCGATCGGCAAAACCTGGAGGAGCAGCGATGATTTGCTCGGTGCGTGATCATCACGCGCCGCCACCTTGCCGGCGCGTGGCACCTACGCGTGTCCGCCGTGTCGTGAACAGTGACCTCCATCGATCAGGAAAAAAAAAAATCCAGTGCCATGGATCCCTCTCAATTTCCTCCTATGTTTGGATCAATTCTTGGAAATCCAACGGTAATGACTCCCATCGCTTTTATGACCAGTACAAATTCTCAAACTCAAGACTCTTCATCAACAGAACCACCAAGCCAAACAAAAAATGGAACCCTCTGAGACTCAAAAAGGAGTACAAGCCCAAACAAAAATATGGGACCTTTGAGATTCGAAATGAAGTACAAGCCCAAGCAAAAATAACGGGCCTCGGACTCTTAGACTCAAAAAGAAGTACAAGCCCGAGCAAAAATAACAGGCCTCTGAGACCCAAAAAAGAAGTACAAGCCTAGGAAAAAATAAAGGGCCTCTGGGACTCAACAAATAAGAACAAGCCCATAATACTAGATTAGAGCCATCCCAAAAATGAAAGGAGTGACAAGCCATAGGTAAGGAGAGAGACCACCGTGAACTTGATTCGAACGAGCCAGAGGTAAGGAACCGTGAGCTTGATTTAAACGAGCCAGAGGTGATACATACCACCGTCTTGCTCTATCACCACCGCTATTGATCCGAGCGCCACAAAAAGAGACGAGAAGCAAAGGTAGTCGAAGTTTGAAGGATTTCAAGGCAAGCTGGGAGTGGTTGACATATACTCTCCAGCTTGAGGGGGAGTCTTAGAATATTATGGATTATTTAGATTAACCATTATCTTATTATTTAGTTTGATATTTATTATATCTTAGGATTAGATATGGATATATATAAAATCTTAGGATATTATATCTAATTATTTTGATTGATTAGATTAAATTAAGTTCTAGGGTTAGCTCTAGGTTTGCCTATATAAAGGCCCATACTCTCTTTGATTTACAGATGAATAGAGTATGCTTTATCCTTCTAAATTCAACATATATAGAGTAGCTTCCATTATTCGTATAGAGGTTAATAAATTGTGGAATCGGAGCACAAATGACTCCAGATTATCCGATGCCTCTGCTTCAATCCTTTATCCACTCTTACGTGTTGTTTTGTGTTGACTTTGCCTATATTTTTCTCTCATTTAAAATTTTAGTTGTCATCTTAATGCTGGAGTTTTGTGCATTTCTTTTAAGCCTGTCTCTTGTATTCTCTTCAGTTGTTTTACATACGAGATAAGTCTCTTTTCTGTCGTTTGTCATAGGGTTGGCTAACAATGATATAATGGTGGTGTTCTCTAAATCCCATTCCTTGTAGTTTGGGTCTTTTGTTTATGGTTGTGTTACTTTGCTAGTAAATTAATCTTCTTCACTTGTCTTTGAATATACTTAAGTGCTCCTGGTCATCATTGTTGTAGGTAGTTGTTACCATTAAAACCGTGTGAAAGGACCCCATTCAGCAAATAGATCTATGCTAGGGACTTTAGGGAGACAAAATAGCATCAGCAAAGGACCAACATACTTTTTAAGGTCTCCAGGTTGACTTTCCATTTTTGATGTAATATTAGGTTATTAGCTATCTGATAGGGGTGGCTGTTGGGTTCTGTGAAATGTGTTTATTTTTATTATATTAGCTGTGAGGGGAATGAGTGGGGGGCATCGAATGTTTTTTTTTTTAGAGGAATAGGAGTGAGAATCAGGGACGACCTTAGTCTCTTTGTGGCTGTTTGGGAGTATTTGTTGGCTCCCAGCAGATTGTATCTGTTTTATCATCACAATACATATCAGATTAGAAGTATTTTGGGGTACTACTTGTTAGTTCCTAACAAATTGGTATCAGAGCTATAACACCCTCGAAAGATGGCAGATGAGATCAGAGACTTACGAGAGTCTGTGGCCAGTCTCACAAGGAAGGTGGATGGGCTTTCAGGGCTGCAAAAGCAAGTTGCAGAACTAACCGAAGGAATGAACGTGATGAAGGCAATGCTCCTGCGTATGGACCAAGGTTCAAGCAAGAAGAGTAAGGGGAAAGGGGACATCGATAACACCCCTTCAGATACAGAAACAGAAAATAACGATGAAACATATTAGAGAGTGACCAGGTACCGGAAACTAGAGTTACCTATCTTTGATGGAGACGACCCAATTGGATGGTTTTGCCGAGTGGAGAGATATTTCCATATCAACGGTGTACCAGAGGCGGAGAAGCTGGAAGCAGCGGTGGTGTGTCTTGAAAACAGAGCGCTCCACTGGTACCAATGGCTAGAGACTCGGGGGGCGTTGAGCAGCTGGTCGGAGTTCAAGCAGAAGGCCTTGGAACGATTTCACACGTTCCAGAAAGGCGGTGAATATAAGCTATTATTCTCGAACAAACAGGAGGGCTTAGTCCTGGAATATGTCGAAGTATTTGAGTAGCTGTCGTTTCCTCTGAAAGGCGCAACGGAAGAGTGCCTGATGGGAGCATTTCTTTACGGCTTGAAGACAGATATCCAGGCCGAACTGGAAGTGGCCGAGGAAGTAGACTTGGAAGGGATGATCAGAATGGCTCTGCGAGTAGACAACAAGAACCGGATCTTGGAGCTGGATAAGGGTGTTTGGACCCTAAAACCAGCCAGCTCCCTTGGGCCCAGAACGAACCCGGCCCAACACACTTACTCCAGGGTGGTCCAAGTCGCAGAACCCGCCCGAGAAGCAGCCACAAAGTCTCATCATTCTCATGTCCCCAAACCCGATCTGAAAACTCAAGAAAATACTCCAGCAAGCTCTTCGACTGCAATCTCGACGGCTTGCAAACCAGAGTGGGGGCGCCGGTTATCGGACTCAGAGATGGCACGCCGACGGGAGATGGGGCTATGTTTTAAGTGTGGCGAGCGATATAGTCCTGCGCATACGTGCCGAGACAAACACCTCCAGGTCTTCCTGCTAGACGTCGACGCTGTGAACAAGGACAAGGACGCCGGCGAAACAGGGGAGGGAACAGAGGAATTTTCTGGAGCTGACTAGGATTTTACCCGAATTTCACCTTGAGGACAAGGTGAAGCTTTAGGGGGAGGTAATGAAAGGACCCCATTCAGCAAATAGATCTATGCTAGGGACTTTAGGGAGACAAAATAGCATCAGCAAAGGACCAACATACTTTTTAAGGTCTCCAGGTTGACTTTCCATTTTTGATGTAATATTAGGTTATTAGCTATCTGATAGGGGTGGCTGTTGGGTTCTGTGAAAGGTGTTTATTTTTATTATATTAGTTGTGAGGGGAATGAGTGGGGGCATCGAATGTTTTTTTTTGAGAGGAATAGGAGTGAGAATCAGGGACGACCTGAGTCTCTTTGTGGCTGTTTGGGAGTATTTGTTGGCTCCCAACAGATTGTATCTGTTTTATCATCACAATATATATCAGATTAGAAGTATTTTGGGGTACTACTTGTTAGTTCCTAACACCGTGTTTTGTAGCCAACTAGCTTATAATGTTTCTTGCATTCCAAATTATAATTGATTATTGCTGACTCATTTCACAGGTGCATCTAATTCATGCAGACGGTGACCTGACAGTCAAGATGAAACTGCATTCTTTAAAAATTAAGGATGAACTTCAGGGTCATGTATCAGTGGGTGAACACTATCTTGCTGTTTCAGTGCTGAAGAATGAAACTCCTTCTACTTGCTCTGGCTCATTGAATTCTCATGGGAAGGATGTACCAGTTGGACTTCCTGAAGACGATGATAGTTTTATGGATGCATTACCTGAATTCATGTCTCAACAAGATGCTGGAAACTATATGCATAACATGTCTCTAGATCAGCAGGGGCTGGTGGGGATTCCACCTGATTTTGAGTCGCTTAAAACCTTGATTCAAGAAAAGGGAGTCGAAGAGGGACAGGGCACTCCTCGTGAGGTATATTATGAGATAGAGGGAGTTGATAATTTAGATTTCATTTCTGTCACCTTTTCAACAAGGAGTTCTGGCTCACCTGACTACGATGGTATAGATACACAGGTACTTTGAAAATTGATAATATCATATTTGTTTTTCTGGTCTATTTTTATGGTAAGATGCTGCATTTACAGTGTCAGTTAATAATCTTCAGATGAGTGTTCGCATGTCCAAACTGGAATTTTTTTGCAACCGGCCCACTATTGTTGCACTGATAAGTTTTGGCTTGGACATAAGCTCCGTGGCTTACACAACAAATCATATGGAGACAACAGCAACTGATCGGGAGGATTCTCTGGTGAACAAGGAGAAAATTGATGAAAAAGGGCATGTCAAAGGGATGTTGGGCTTTGGAAAAGAGCGTGTTTTATTTTATTTAAATATGAAAGTAGACAGTGTAACTATGTTCCTCAACAAGGAGGATGGCTTCCAACTTGCTACACTTGTACAAGAGAGCTTCCTGTTAGATCTTAAGGTAATGATATTGATAGCTTATGCTCATCTTTATCTTCCCATCGGAGGTTCAATCTATTTGTGAGGTTTTTTCATTTATTACTAGATTAAACTTATTTGGTTATTAACTGAGCTTAAAGCTGTGTTTACATTTATTTCATGGTTGTTTTAACTGAGTTTCTATTTATAACATGCAGAGATTGAACAGATAGGTTATAGTTTTTCTCCTCTCTGGCTTTCTGTTTTTCTTTTATTTTCTTTGTTTTGAAGTATATTTTTCTTCTTCCCTTTCGGTATATTAATTTTCTTTTTCTTCTTTAATTAACTTTCTTCTCTGTAGATAAAAAGAATGCTTTTCTTTCATTACTATTATTATTTTCTTCATTGTTTACAGTATTCTAAAATTAACTATTTTTCCTATCAAGGTTCACCCAAGTTCTCTATCCATTGAAGGCACATTAGGCAACTTTAGGCTATGTGACAGATCCCTTGGAACAGATTCCTCTTGGGCTTGGCTTTGTGACTTACGCAATCCTGGCACTGATTCCCTTATAAGGGTGTGTTGTCTTTTGTACAAACCATCTATTTGAATGTTTCTTATGCATTTTGTTTTACTTCCTGTTTACTAAACTGCATTTTTCCTTGTTGCTCTTTCAGTTCAAATTCAATTCTTATCAGGTTGAAGATGATGAGTATCAAGGATATGACTACAGCCTGCAAGGTCACCTTTCAGCTGTTCGCATTGTTTTCCTGTACAGATTTGTGCAGGAGGTATGCCCAAAACCAGTGTTGGGGTTTTCCCCCTAAAAAAAGGCATTGTTGTGGTTAGAAATTAAAGTAAATTTTTTCTAATTTTTTTGTTTGGCATGTGAATGCCAATTATAGTATTGGCTACATCTGTAGGCATGCTTGAATTCTGGAAAGGTCAGTGATATGCTACTGTTGTGGTGTAGCAAGTATATTACAAGTTGGTACTGCTTGCATGCATACATATATAAAACATAAATGCTTCCGTATAACAACCCTATCAGTACTTAATAATTGTCTCTTATAGTTTCAATGAATTACGACTAAGCTAACCGCTAACCAACTCCAGCTGGTAAAATTTCAGCTAACTGACTAACTATTGCTCTTCCACAATCCCCATGCATTAAAAGTTCTACTTGAAGTTTAAATCCTCTTAGTACCTCCTTTTTGTGTTAATATGGAATACTACGGCATTTATATGAGTAGCAAAAAGCTATGTCAATGTGTCATCTGTTTTTGAAGAAGTCCTCCGTGCCACCCCCCCCCCTCTTTGATGCAGCATGTATTTTTTATTATTTCAACTTGAATGTTTATTGATTTCCCCTATATTGTCAATGTGAGCTTGACTTTTCATAGTTATAATTTGTTGATTGATGATATACTTTGTCATTCTCTATTATATTAAACATACTGATTATCTTTAATATAATGTGCTTTATAATTAAATAAAGCATGTGCAAAACTATGTGGTAGAGCATGTTGGACCCTTTATTGCTAAAAGTTGGCTATGCACTGTCATTCTTTTAATAACTGCAATGCATGTTGTGGAACTTTGTTTTGTATTGCATGATATTTGAAGTCCTCTGTATGCTCAGTTTGCCTTTGATGTTCACTGCTTGATTTTCTTTTGCCGCCACTGTTGCTTGTTGAATGATTATTAATTTGATGAGATTTACTTCCGCAGATAATGGTGTATTTTATGGAACTTGCTTCTCCACATACTGGAGAAGCAACCAAACTTGTTGATAAAGTTGGAGGATTTGAATGGTTGATTCAGAAATATGAAATTGATGGGTCTGCTGCACTCAAACTGGATCTTACGCTTGACACTCCAATTATTGTCGTTCCAAGAGATTCCCAAAGCAAGGAGTAAGTTTATCTTTTAAATCTATTTTATTTAGTTGGTGGTTTTGTATTATGAATAGGCACATAAAGTGAAAGTTAGTTGTGATGAAACTGCATCACTGAAAATTAAGTGTTGGAGATTATATCGTTATGCATCTACTTTAAATTGGCTGTTTTGTTTAATTTGTTTTTTTTAATGAAGGCTTATTTTATTTCTAGTTTTTGTTTTTGGTTAACACTTTTATGCATTTAAGAATTAGTGTAAGTGGTTTGTTTATGAGTGTGTTTAGAAACCCATTTTCTTGATCAAAATGTGGTTTTGATCAAAGTTATGTGATAGTAGGTAGCTTTGTCTCAGAAGTTGCAAAAACCCGTTTCCAGTGTGTTTCTGACCATATCATTAGAGAGCAATCCTAATTAGAAAGTTACACCTTTTCCGTTTTACGTTGAAGTAGTTTGTGTTCCTTTTTATTGTCTGTAAATATGACAGTGATTTCATCCAACAAAGCGAGTCCAGATGATTATGAACCTTAAATTTATACATGGTATTAGAGCCGTAATGGCTTCAACCAGACCTGAGGTAATATGACTATCAAACCCTCGTGAATAATCAACCCTAGGATGATTGACATATATGGTGCTCACAGGCATAGCCTTAGAAAGAACAACTAACTTCAATAGAAATGAACCTGTCTCAATGTTTAATTTTTCCAGGACTCTATATATATGTCCAAGCCTGCAAACCTGCAATAAGCGAGGCCAAATACAACATTTGGCAAGACGAGAATTGCATGGTTGGCTGGTTAATCGTGGTGTGAGGACGTTATTTCTCGAAGATTCAAGACTTGCTTCGCTCACTTTTTGTTTTCCATAACGTTCAAATTATTTTTTTAAAATATATTTTTTTTAATGTTAAAGACATTCCTTTTTTAGGCTTTGGTTGTCTATGCTTTTATATTAATGTTATTATTTTTTGACCAGGAGAAGTAGTTTGGATGTTGATTTGTATGTGTTAGCAAAATCTCATAAATAATATAAATGCAAATTAGCATTAGAAACCAGTACTGAGAAAAAAATAATAATATAAATATTTTAATAGCCTGAATTGAATTAAATAATAAATAATATTTAATTTAAAAAATAATGATAAATGTTTATAATATATTATAAAAGCAATCAAGAAAAGATAGGAAATGTTTTATAAAATACTCACGAAGTTAAAAGTACTTGTGTTTTAATCAGTTTGTTATTTCTTTAGATATCCAGGAGGTTGGTTTTGCTACTTTTTTGATGTCTTTTAATGAACCAAGTATGTCGCATTTATCTACTTCCTCAGAAGTTTAACTGTCCTTCCTTAACCTGACCAAGTAATGCCTCATTTTTTATTTGGTCACTGTCAGAGGGTATGCCTCGTCTGTTTGAATGCGTAACATTTCTCATATGCTTTCAAACACCCATTTGTTGTACCAAGAATGGGAGGGTTGTTTGGTAGTAAAAGGGCTACACTTCAAAAAATGTGAGGTTCATAGTGGGGCAGAGGATTTGGTGGTTGATGTATAACAATTTGGTGATGGAGAAAGGCGGTTGCTTTGTCCCACTTTGAATTGTATGGGCTGCTTTCTGGGTAGTAAATTGGATTAGTTTTTCTACTTTTAAGTGGTTTCGGGGAGAGGGTTCTCCACCCCACTTGGGTGCCCATTAAAAGCTTTCGTTTTAGGTGTTTCCTTTGCATTATATGAATGTTTTTCTTAGGAGGATTTCTCATCCCAACTATGTACTCTTACTAAATTATTCCTCTATCACAAAAAAGGGAAACATATAGAGATACTATTTCAAGGAAAAAATTGTAAGTGAACTCATTGATATTAGTGAGTGAAATTATCAGTTGTGACTTGCGAATGGGGTCTAGCTATTGTTTGTTGAGGCCTCATACTCTAGGGTCTTTCTTGTGGTCTACTATCGTTCCTTATGATGTATTTATGCCTTGGGATTCTCAATAAACATTATTATTGTATTGATGTACAGATTTATTCAACTTGATCTGGGAAAGCTGCATATCACAAATGAATTCAGCTGGCATGGTTCTCCAGTAGATCCTTCAGCTGTTCGCATGGATATTCTTTATGCTCAGGTTTATATTTCTTGTCTTCTGAACGATTGTTTATGAACTTTTGGCATATTCTAACGCCAAATTTATTGCAGATTCTAGGTATCAACATGACTATTGGAATTGATGGTTGTCTTGGAAAACCAATGATACGCGAAGGTCAAGGACTTGAGATTCTTGTTCGTCGAAGTTTGAGGGATGTTTTCAGGAAGGTCCCTTCTTTCTCTCTTGAAATAAAGGTAAGTGTAATTAATGTGTTACTAATTCAGACACTTACAATCAATGACTCAGTGGGTTGTGTAGCAAGGCATAAAGATGTACTCCTTACGGGAAAAACTGCTTGGGATACAGAGAAATTGAAAATGCCACTATCCTTCCATCTCTAACGCACAAACTGAAAATAAATAAACCCAGCCACTTCTTTGCTTGTTGTGCTTTGAACGCCAGACTACTGCAATAAGTGGCCAGGCCAACCTTTTCTATCACCTCTTTCCTTTTTAATTTATGGTGGATTGCTAGTTGGCTAGGGATTTTGGATTATAGAGGAGATATTTGATACTTTGTAGGAACAGGGAGAAGTTAATGGGGTATTGCCACAGTTGGTAAGGCCAACCCTAAAAACAGTACTCCTTGAAAGGACCAAATGCTGATTCCAAAGTTGTCAATTAATCTCACAATGTAAGAATAGGTTTCCTCTTTCTAAAGTCTGAAAACACATAAGGAGAACAGTAAGAGAAATAGGCTGATATGGCCTGCAAGATCTTTTTTGGTTTTATCAAAACTTTAACAGATAATATCAAGGGTATTCAACTTAAATAAAGCGTCAAAAATGGAATAAGGAAATTACAGAACATTAGTGAGGAGTATAGAGTGAAACTCTCTTTCCTTTGTCCAGTGTTAACTCCACAAGGCTATACTCTGTGGAGTAGTTTTCTGCTGAACAACATATATATTTTGCAGCTGTTTCCATTAGCAAAACACAGATGACTTACCTCTGATTCTTATTACATGGCCTTTTTTAGGGGGAATCACTTATCCTTATATGCAAGGAGATTGAATAGCTCTTATTACACTATTAGATTTAATGGTGCTTTTATTACTGTAGTGATTAGTGGAAGAAGAGCCAGATATTAAGTGAATCCTTGCAGAAATAAATAGATACAGAGGGCAGAGGGACTGCAATACAATCACTGAAAGTTAGGACTGGATAAACTAACAAATAGTGGCCTAACAAACCATTCTTTTCATATTCTGATAGAGCCCATAATCAAAAGAAGATTACTAGGACATTCAGTTGACTTGCCAAGAGAATATAAAAGTTTCCTTTCTGCTTGAAAAAATTTATATTTTGTTCCTATTTCTGGTTCTAATGTGCTTTGTATATGTTGACCAGGTGGATTTATTGCATGCTGTGTTGTCTGAAAAAGAATATAAAGTGATTTTGGATTGTACATACATGAATTTATCTGAAGAACCTATGCTTCCTCCGAGTTTTCGTGGTGGAAATTCCATTTCAAAGGATACTATTAGGCTTCTGGTTGATAAGGTCAACATGAACAGTCAGCTTTTACTATCACAGACAGTTACAGTTGTTGCTGTAGTGGTCAATCATGCCTTACTAGAGCTGTGTTATGGCACAGATGTTGAATCCCCATTGGCTCATATTGCTGTAAGTTTCATTAGGAAAATGATTGATAGCTTTATATGCACCATTTTTTACATGATATTTTGCATTAATATGTTTTACAGCACATTCTTATTTTTTTTAAAAGCTTGAAATTATGCTCCCCCAAAGTTGTTATTTTTAACATATAACTCTTAATGATATTTGTTGTGTTGCTTTTGCAGCTGGAAGGTCTTTGGGCTTCATATCGCATGACTTCTTTATCGGAAAAAGACCTCTATGTGACAATTCCCAAATTTTCCATTCTAGATGTCCGGCCTCACACAAAACCTGAAATGCGTCTGATGCTTGGATCATCTACTGATGCTTCCAAACAGACAGTTCCTGGAAAAATTCCTTCTTCCTTTAATAAAAGTAGTTCTTTGAGGATGAGCGATGAAGCTGGATCTGACATTGATTTGCCTATTTTGACAATGTTCTTAATGGATTATAGATGGCGTGTGTCATCTCAGTCGTTTGTAATTCGTGTGCAGCAACCTCGGGTTCTTGTTGTGCCTGATTTTCTTCTTGCTGTGGCTGAATTTTTTGTGCCTGCTTTGGGAGTATTAACTGGAAGAGAAGAATGCATGGATCCAAAGAATGACCGCATGCGCAAAAACAATAGGATAGTTTTGATGGAACCAGTTTACAAGCAGACAGAAGATGTAGTGCACCTCTCTCCATCCAAACAATTAGTGGCAGATTGCGTTGGCATTGATGAATATATATATGATGGTTGTGGAAAGTGTATCTGTTTGAGTGTTGAAAAAGATGCAAAGGAATTGCGGAGTACAAATTTTCGACCAATTATTTTCATCGGATGTGGAAAGAGATTGCGGTTTGTTAATGTAAAAATTGAGGTAATATGCTTCCGTTCTATTTGTAGTTAGTTGATATGTGTGAGAAATTGGCTGTGTGAATCGGAGATAAATTAAAATTTGACTAACTTTCCTGCTGTCCATCTAATTATCTTTCTTAATGCTTTATTATGTTCTTGTTGTGTCTATAAATACTCATGTAATTGCCACAATCTAAATACAAAATGAGAATTCCATAATCTCTTGTTAACAAAGACAAATAATCATGTTTTTCTGCCTTGTCGAGTTGCTTGGAAGCTTTGTCATAAGTTTTTTGGCGCTTTTTTGTACCCTTGGGGTTGTACGGGTA
Organism: Acacia pycnantha; assembly: GCA_025563575.1. Taxonomy (NCBI): domain Eukaryota; kingdom Viridiplantae; phylum Streptophyta; class Magnoliopsida; order Fabales; family Fabaceae; genus Acacia; species Acacia pycnantha. Next base: position 7,685,995 of record JAMWYP010000011.1, on the reverse strand, counting down.
GATTTGATACATTTCTGTCTGGTTATGATGCTTGGAAACAGATATTAGTGCTGGAGTGACGAAGTGTGAGATTATTACTTGAGCTTTTTTTGGTTAATTTGTGATGTGACAATAGCGAAGGATTGAGGGAAAATTATCTGGAATTTAAGGCTAGTTCCTTCAGACATTGGTTATCTGGGTCATGGTAGGAGATGAAACTTCAGGCTTATCCTAGTTTAGTTGTTTGAGTTTCTCATTCTATGCCCATTTTCTGTTTTAGGGATATCACCTTTTTCTATTTAAGCTTAACAACTAAACTCAGTTGAGTCTAGAACCTTTCCCTAATGATATCACCTTTCCCTATATCATTTTACTTCAGAGATTTCTTTTTTAGCAACCAAACTCAGTTGGGTCTAGAACCTTTCGCAAACTAATCAAATTCCTTGTCTCCACCCTCTTCCAGTGGATATATTTCATGCTACTATTTGGTAGAATAAAGTTCTTTTCTTGGCTTCCATTCATTTGGTTTCATTGCATTGTGTGTTGTTTGCCTTATTGGATCACACAATGATAGCATTGGTTGCATTAGAAGTGAAAAGAAAGATTATTTTGATTTGTTTACCCTTAGAAACTGACGTGTTTGTTTCTTATGGATTCTTCAGAATGGTTCTCTTTTAAGGAATTATACGTACCTGAGTAATGATAGCAGCTACTCCGTGTCTGTTGATGATGGTGTCAATATAGTGTTCCTGGACAATTCCTTATCTGGTGACGATAGCATAGACCAATATCTTCAATCAGCAGAGAGTTTGAGTTCTACATATTCTCAGAGCGACTCAAATGAAATTCAAAGTTTCACCTTTGAAACCCAGGTAGTGTGATCTTTCAGTTACTTAAGAGTTAACATGGATGTTTGGTGCATACAAAAGTTCTGTCGATACTATAACTTTTAGATGTTTGACCTTGAATATGTTGGAGATGGAAGAGATAAATAACTTATATATATGTATACCCCAACTCTTGGACTCTCATATAAATAACTATTATTTTGACCCTGTTATCATTATCAATATGTGCCTTGTGAGTTAGCTTCCTAAACCTACCCTTAAGTGATGTTAGACCCTTTTAGGATTTATTGTTTTATTTAAATTGAGTGTAATTTGAATTTCAAATTTATATTATTTTTAAATATTAGATGTTCTTTATTTGATATCTGACATTCTTATCCCATCTAGGGCTTAATTATTTTTTTTATCATTTAGGATTTATTAGATTTAGACTAGAATTTATTATTTTGAATAATTGTGCATAGGGCTCTACAAATAGCCTTAAACTCAATTGTGAGACTCTTGGATGAATTGAACAAATGTTTGTGTATTTGAGTTTTATCTCTCTTTCCCTTAGTCTTTCTATCTCTGGCTCATTTTGTTTATATGTACCTTCCCTGGTTATCATCACTAAGTGAGATTTGAGACTAGCAGCCCGCCCTCAGATCTCTTTGCATATGTCCAAACCTCCTTAAACAATTTTTAACCATTTTCTATTTTTAGAGTATATAACAATAAAATTATTTGGGTGGGCATTTTGCATTTAACTGATTTCTATTAGTTTTTGTTTAAAAAAAACCAAGAAAATGGAAGCAAGTCAGTGTTGTTTTTGTTCTCTCTCTCTTTTTTGTTTTAGAAGCAATTTAGGCGGGGATATTGTATGCAACATTTCAAAAAAAAAAAAAGAAGCTAAATTCTTTCATTTGACCAAAGAAATTCATTTAAAAAAGGTTAGATTACAATCAGACGAGTTTTTAGTTTTTAGTTTTTTTTTTTCAAATCATGTTTTCAAAACAGATTTTGCCAAGCAGGTTTATTTTTATTTTCTTAAATTTGTAACTGTTTTTAAATTAATGTCACCAAGCGTTTTCCTCTCGTTTTGTTTGAAAAACAGTTTTGAATTTTTTCTTTCACCTATTTGTAAGAAGAAAAAGGAAACGCAATCAAACAGTTATTTCACTGTATAATTTGTGCATGATTGGTACATAAATGATGCCTGTGGGACCAAAAAGAATGGGGGAAATTTAAAACTTGCAACAGCTATAAGATTAATGCTGCATAAACATAAATCTGACTCTACAAAGACAAAAAAATGAATTATTCACCAAAAAAAACTTTCCCAAGCTCAAAATTAAAACCTATCTGTTACTGAACTAGCTAATGAATCTGTCTGACACAAAAAGAACAAATGCCCTTTTTTGTTGACAGTGCAAGCCCGAATTAAAGAAGCTTCAATAGTATCTTATGGGCTTGCTTCAGATCGACTAAAGACTTTGTGTTGTGCTTGTTATACTTCTGTCTACTTATGGCTATTGACCTTTGTTGTAAGGTTGTATCTCCCGAGTTCACCTTCTATGATGGCACTAAATCTTTTCTGGATGATTCATCGTATGGCGAGAAGCTTATTCGTGCTAAGTTGGACTTGAGTTTCATGTAAGTGCTGTCATTTCTTCTGTTGTTATCTGACATATAGTCACGTTAGATTTTTATATGAACAGATTCATATAATTGTTTCCGAAATCTGATCATCTTTGGCCAAAAAAAAACCTGATCATTTTTAAACTTGTGTAATTTATGGATTATATTTTTTTAGGATAGACTTGTTTCTCATGAAGCTACTTGTATGCTACAATCTTGACGTGAATACACCTATACCTATACCCTTATCTCCAAATGAAAATGAATTTGAAATGGGTCCCAGTTCCCACAAGGTTGCAAATTTTTCTGGTCTCCTCCTTTTGCTCCCTCTTAATCCATATGTAAATTATGAAAGTTATCAACATCTTGTGACAATTAAACCAGCAATAAATTGAAGTAGCATTGTAATTTTTGTGTATTATTCCATCTGAATTCTGCTACGCACGCACTAGTGAGATATAGCTAAATCCTTTGATTTTAGGTTCCATATTAGGTTTCTTACCATAAGAGAATTAACTACATAAAAAATGTTTATTTTGGAATATATTCAGAACCTCAAACTCTCTGAACATATGCATCTTGTGTTTCTGAAGCCATACTGTGGACAGGATCATTTTGAACATTTTGTAACTTGATTTATTTTCAGAATTTATCCTACTTATTGTGGAAAAAGGAGGACTGTTGGTCCTTCCCTCTGCGTTTGTCAACCTAATTTTGTAATGCATTACCAATGACAAACCTTACTTCCACATACTTGGTTTATCTGATTCAGTACTTTAATTAAAACAAATAGACTTGGGCACCATCTACCTATATCCTTATTATTTTTCCAGTCAATCTTGACTAACACTTTCTTTATCTCCCTTTTGCTTTTGTGCTTTGTTAAATGGAATTTTTTTTGTAAATGAGCTTTTGATTTGACTTTCTTCTCTTTTATGAGCAGCTATGCCTCCAAAGAAAAAGACACTTGGATAAGAGCCCTGGTGAAGGATTTTACTGTTGAAGCTGGTTCTGGTCTTATCATTCTGGACCCAGTCGATATTTCAGGGGGATACACTTCTGTAAAGGACAAAACAAATATTTCACTAGTATCAACAGATATATGTCTCCATCTTTCACTTAGTGCGATTTCTCTTATACTCAATCTGCAAAGTCAGGCATCTGCAGCGCTAAACTTTGGAAATGCCACTCCCTTGGTTCCATGTACCAACTTTGATCGAGTTTGGGTTTCTCAAAAAGGTTTTTTCTCATTATGTTGAATAACATGGTGTAATTTCATTTTCTGCATTCAGTTTGTTAGTCATGGATACCATGTGACATGTAGCCAAGAACAAGTTCTTGATTAATAACCAGCTATTCCATCTTCCATATTTTACAGGAACCAATATCACATTTTGGAGGCCTCGAGCTCCAACAAACTATGTTGTATTAGGTGATTGTGTGACATCAAGGTATCTGCCATCTCGTCCTATTATTTTAAGTCTTTGTTGTTTTTTTTTTATCTTCGTTGCAATTCATAATCCATGCTGTAGAAAAATTATTTTATCTGAATCAGTGCTAAAGTTGCCACAACAACAACAATGAAGAGAATAATTGGTCTGAATTAATCGATATATGATTCACACTGGCAGATTACATATATATACACATGACAGAATTGGGCATTAATTAGGTTCTGATATGATACTATACAAATTAGGAAATAATCAAGATTAGTTATCCTAATCACTCCTTATAATTGTGGATATGAATTTGCTCCCTGAGTTTCTAATCTGACTCCTTAAGTTTCGGGATTCTACACTCCCCCTTAAGTTAGACTGTAGATATCAATTAAGTTCAACTTGCCAATCAGGTACTCGAACCTGTCCTTAGGCAGTCCTTTAGTGAGGATGTTTGCGGTTTGCTCTTTAGAAGGTATATACCTTTAGATCAACAATACCCTCATCAATTTTTTCTCTTATAAAATGTTTGTCTATCTCAACATGCGTGGTTCTATCATACTGAACCAGATTATGAGCAATGTAAATCATAGCCATGGTATCGCTATAGACCTTGATCGACGGATTTATGCACTTTCTTAAGTCTTCATGGACCCACTTTATCTATATGCCTTCACATATTCCCAGTGCTACAACCATGTAGTTAGCTTCGACACTGCTTCTTGCAACTACACTTTGCTTTTTACTTCTCCATGTGACCAAGTTACCCCACACATAAGTTCGGTATCCAGATGTGGATTTCTTGTCATTTTGATCTCTTGCCCAATTAGCATTTGTAAGTAACTCTACATTCCATTTGTCAGTCTCTTGAGGAGCTTCCTAGAGTTGCCTAGTTGAAGGAAGGTACATGAAACTCTTTTAAGTGAGGATGATATTACATTGATCAACCAAGAGGATACCAATGCATTCTCAGATTTCCATTTTCAAAACTCCTTGGTTTCCGATGTTGGAGGCTTTCTTGCTTTGCTAATTATACATTCAAGTTTATCCCTTCCATCGAGAGCAAGGATCATGGATTGAGATCATTCCCAATAATTGTCGCTGGTAAGTTTCTCAGAAACAAAAACAATGGTAGAGATGTCATTAGACCCAGATCGTGGCACAGAGGAAGAAGCATAAGAAATTGTAGACATACTGACTGTGTAATTGAGACTGTTTGAAACTGTAGATATTGAGCTCTTTCAGTGACACACGAAGGCAGGGAAATCAAGGTAGTAGACAAACAAAGGGCGTTGGGAAAAGTACAACAAATATCACATCGAGAGATGGTGTGACACCAGCGACGGGAAAAAGACAAGAATATCGCCGAGAGACTCCTGGTGATGTGTCGATCTTCCAAGAGGTGAACCAAAGAGGCGGATGCAAGGGACGCCGAGACCAAGATAGAGAGCGCCGGAGATGTGTAAGTGGGTTGACATCGAGGAGTGGAGGACGCCGAGACTGAGACTGAGAATGCCAAAGATAGAGACAGAGGACGCTGGAGATGTCAATGTCAGGCAAACATAGGACGCCGAGAATGACACCAAACGAACAGAGAACGTTGAGACAAACAACACTGAGAATTTTAAGATGGCGAGTACCACCAATCGGAGAAGGAGAACTCAGAGGTTGCCGTTGCTAGTTCTGACAGAGACAGAGTGTCGATACTGATTCTGGGTAGAGAGGGAGAACTCAGAGAACGCCCGCTAATATGGAATTTAGTAGAGATGAAGAACTCAGAGAGAGCGCAAGAAGGAGTCGAGTACGATTAGTCTCGATTATTCTCTCAAACTTTGATATCATGAAGAGAATAATTGGACTAAATTAATCGATATATCATTCACAGTGGCAGATTACATATTTATACACATATGACAAAATTGAGCGTTAATTAGGTCCCGATATGATACTATACAAATCAGGAAATTATCAAGATTAATTATCCTAATCACCCCCTATAATTTTGGATATGAACTTGCTCCCTAAGTCTCTTATCTGACTCCTTGATTTTCAGGATTCTATAACAACAACAAAGCTTTATCCTATTAGGTGGGGTTGGCTACGTGGATCGCACGACGCCATTGTGCTTTGTCAAAAACTAGATCTTTAGATAAATTATTAACCAAAAGATCCCTATCTATAACCCCATTGAGTGTTTGCTTTGGCCTTCTTTGACCTCTTTTTATAGGACTCCATATTGCCTGATCGACCCTCCTCACCAGTGCACATAATCACCTTCTTTGAACATGTCCAAATCACCTCAAACGATTTTCTATCATTTTCTCTTCAATAAAGGCCACTTTAACTCGTTTGTATATATGTTCATTACAAATCTTATCTTTTCTCATATGATCACACATCCACCTCAATGTCTTTATCTTGACTACCCCCATTTTATGTTAATGTTGTCCCTTTAAAGCTCAACACTTACTATCATATAGCATTGCTAGTCTTATAGCAGTGCGATCACAAATAACTCTAGTTTTTCTCCATTTATACCATCTAGCTTGAATTCTATGATTAAAATCTCCATCAATTTCACCATCTTGTTGTATAATTGGTCAATTTTCACGCCTAATTAGCTAGCTTTTGGGAATTCCACTTGGGTGCTTTCAATTGGAAATATCGGTGGTCGGTTGTTCTTTGCAGGACTGCATACAAGAGTGTTCTTTCCAATGGAGGATTCTGAATAGTGACGAAGTCAAGAGAAATGTCACCAAGGGATGCCAGTGTAGGATGCTCTATTGGGTATTTAAGTGTGTTAGCTCCCAGCTCAGTAGCTAGCTTTTTGGAAAGCCATTCCATTTGGATGCCCAACGGAAAATCACCTGCGAAACTTCTTTTTCATGATACTGAACTTAACCCAAGCTATACTAGCAAATCACTAGAACATTTTAAAGATGAATTCCTCTTGTTTATCCTTATTAATCTTAATAGTAGATGTTTTACATTTCTTAAGCTACAATATTGCAATATACCTTTTGCTTCATTGTGGTGTTTCTTTTCTTTTTCTTTGTTTTTTCCCCCTTAAAGATGGATTTCTTCGGTACAAAAGTTACTATCTTTTTCTATTTTTGTGCAAGGGTACTTGATTCCTTACATGATATTTATTGATATATTACTCTCTTTTCCTAATAGTTGATAAATTATTTGATGTGTTACTTAATTTCTGTTCTATCATCTTCTCAGGCCAGTTCCTCCTTCACAGGCAGTTATGGCAGTGGGTAACACATATGGAAGAGTAAGAAAGCCGGTTCGTTTTCTTCTTATTGGCTCATTCATGAGTAATCAAGACCTTGGAGGAGATGAGGGTTACACTGATGCTAGCAGTGATTGCTCTCTCTGGATGCCTGTTGCACCACCAGGATACACAGCCCTTGGTTGTGTAGCACATTTAGGGAATCAACCACCGCCAAATCATGTTGTTCATTGCCTGCGTTCTGATCTTGTAACATCAACTTCATATTCAGATTGCTTATTTATTTCTCCAGTTCACGTTGCCTCTTGTTTTAGCATCTGGCGTCTTGATAATGTTATTGGGTCCTTTTTTGCCCATTCTTCAGCTAAATGTCCTCCTAAAGACAGATGTTATGACCTAAGTCGTCTTCTTCTCTGGAATTCAAATCTAGCTCAGCCTTCTCCACTAGATCCAGTTTCAAATTTTAGTTCTGGTGACATTGAAAATCAGCAAGCATTCCAAAGTGCAAATGCATCTGGATGGGATATTTTGAGGTCCATACCAAAAGCTACCAATTATATGTCTTCACCTAACTTTGAGAGAATTTGGTGGGACAAAGGTGGTGACCTTCGTCGTCCAGTCTCAATATGGCGACCTGTTGCACGTCTTGGTTATGCTGTCTTGGGTGATTGCGTCACTGAAGGGTGAGACCTTTTTATCTTATTAGGCTCTTGTTTGATGAGACATAATGGAGTATACCTAGTTCAAATCTTTTGCTGGCACTAATATCTTGTCCTTTTTCATGCCTTTTCAGCCTTGAACCTCCTGCTCTAGGAATAATCTTCAAAAATGACAATCCTGATATCGCTGCCAAACCTGTTCAGTTTACTAAAGTTGCGCATATTGTGGGGAAAGGAATTGAGGAAATCTTCTTCTGGTACCCTATAGCTCCTCCTGGTTATGTTTCTCTCGGATGTGTTGTCTCCAAGACAGATGAAGCACCATGTGCTGATCTGTTTTGCTGCCCAAGGATGGATCTTGTTAGCCAAGCAAATATCCATGAGATTCCACTTTCAAGATCTTCAAGTTCAAGGGCACCACATTGCTGGAGCATTTGGAAAGTAGAAAACCAGGTTAATCTTAGCTTGCACTGCATAAGTTCACTCAAAAAATTCTATATCTACTGTTTTTCAAGTTTAAATAAAGATTAATGGTTTCATTTTTGTGATATAAAGTTTTATTTTCCTTGTGGCTAGGTGCATGTTGATCTGATTTACATGCTCTGAGAGTTTGTTATGCTTTTGTTACATTTACCTCAAGAACGGGAAACATAAAAGGTTATGCATTCTACTATCTCTGCAGGCTTGCACCTTTCTGGCTCGATCTGACCTCAAAAAGCCATCAAGCCGATTAGCCTACATAATTGGTAACCCAGTAAAGCCCAAGACTCAAGAAAACATAACTGCTGATCTGAGGCTAAGATTCTTGTCTCTGACAATTTTGGACAGCGTATATGGAATGGGAGTACGTATCCTATGCCTAACCACCTGGGAACAATAATCATTTTTCTCATTTTTATGATACCATTGAGAAATTGGACTATCATTTCAGATGACACCGCTGTTTGACACAACCATTACAAACATAAAGCTTGCGACACATGGTGGCCTGGAATCCATGAATGCTGTATTGATTTCTTCAATTGCTGCGTCAACCTTCAATGCACAATTAGAGGCATGGGAGCCACTTGTGGAGCCATTTGATGGAATATTCAAGTAAACTATGATTCTTTATTTTTTAGTGAAAGTAAAATTATAAATCTGTCATAATTGTTTGATTCCTCTCCTATATTAATTTTGAGCTGTACGTTTGGGAATCTGGAACCAATTAATTGTTCTTTTCAAATTTATTTAGGTTTGAAACTTACCATTCAAATGTAAACTTGCAATCTGGACTTGCAAAGAGAATTCGCATTGCTGCTACCAATATTCTGAATGTGAATGTCAGTGCTGCAAATCTTGAATCCTTTGTAGGATGCATTCTTTCATGGAGAAGACAGCTAGAGCTTGAAAAGAAAGCATCTAAGCTAAAAGAGGTCAAATACCTGCAACCTATTATCCTTGTACCCTTTGAATTATGTTTGTGTAAAGCCTTACATTCGTTATGCAGGAGGTTGGTAGTCTGCAAAGAGATGGGGATGATGCAACTTTTTCTGCGCTGGATGAGGATGATTTACAGACGGTTGTTGTAGAGAATAAACTTGGGTGTGATATCTATGTAAAAAAAGTTGAGCAAGATGTAGATATGGTTGACAAGCTACATCATGGTGATTGTGCTTCTGTGTGGATTCCACCTCCAAGGTTTTCAGATAGGTTAAATGTTTTAGATGAATCCAGAGAGGCACGTTGTTATATTGCTGTTAAGATAATTGAAGCCAAGGTGATAAGCATTGAAATGATTTATCTAGTATTTTAATCACAATTTCCATCACCTGGAAAACTAAAATCAATTTGTTCAAATTTTGGTAGGGTTTACCTCTCATTGACGATGGAAACAGCCATAACTTCTTCTGTGCTCTGCGCCTTGTCGTAGACAGTCAGGCAACTGAACAACAAAAGTTGTTTCCCCAGAGTGCAAGAACGAAATGTGTGAAACCTATAGTTTCAAGAATTAATGAACGGGTTGAAGGCGTAGTAAAGTGGAATGAACTCTTTATCTTTGAAGTTCCTCGAAAGGTATTGGATGGATTATTTGACCATGAAATGATCAATTTTATATGTTTGTCAACTGAAAGAAACTTCAGAGATAATCTTGGGCAAAAGCTGTGTTTTCAAGTGATTTTCTTGCAAAAATAGCTGTCATGATTTTTTTTATTAATAATTCACAAGGGAAATATTTTTCTCAGGATTTCCTAAAATCCACATTCCCCGTCTTAAGTCTAAATTTATTGTACGATTTACTGTTCATGTTGGCATTTGTTTAACTGTGGAGTTTGCTACACATGACATTTCATTGACTAATTAACTTGGTCCAGGCCCCTGCTAAGATGGAAATAGAGGTTACAAATCTGGCTGCTAAAGCTGGGAAAGGTACATCATGGCTCCCCTCTAGAGCGACACTATTTTTAAACCAAGTTAAAGAGGCATATGTAGTTTCTCATTGATCAATCTACTTTCTTTCAACTTCCTCATTTCTATTTAAAGCTTATTGCAATAGCTGTTAATAAGAAAACAGTAAAGTATCTTCTATCTTATATATCTTTGTTTAAACTAAGCGACTGGATTTTTTCCTTTCTTCCTTGAATATGAAGATTTCATTAATAAGTTAAGTGAAAAATATATATGCATCTTGAAAAATCTAAGTGAGCACATTATTCAAATGTTTCAAAAATATTGCTAACCCTGTCTTAGCGATGCTCGACAGTGATCTGGAGACAGGAGTTCTGTCGGTTTTATGAGTTTTTGTTGAACATTATCCATGAAGAAGACATTAAAAGGACACACTTTACTGCAGACATTATGTAGCAGCATTTTAATTTTAGTTTTGTTATTTAGTAGCTCTTTTAATATTAGGTTTTACTTATTCTAGATCTTTTTTTTTTATAATTGTGATCTCAACTTTTAGGTGATGTTGTGAGTTCCCTGTCCTTTCCTGTTGGACATGATACAAATATTTTAAGGAAGGCCGCTTCTATGAAAATGGTTCATCATCCATATGATGTTCAGAATATAATATCTTATCCTCTCAGGAGAATGGTCAGTTACTATGTTTCACGTCATTTTTATGGTGTTTGCCCTCTACGTAGATAATTAGAATTCCGTTGCTTATTCATGGTTCACTGTTTTAGGTTCAACAAAACAATGTTGAAGACATGCAGAATGGAAACCTCTTAGTTTCAACATCATATGTTGAAAGAAATACAATTGCAAATCTTCAAAAAGATGTGAAGAGTGAGGATGATGCTGATAGAGACACAGGATTTTGGGTAGGGCTTGGCCCAGAGGGTGAATGGAAAAGTGTTCGGTCATTGCTTCCACTTTCTGTGGTTCCTAAATCCTTAGAAAATGAATTCTTTGCAATGGAAGTTGTCATGAAAAATGGCAAGAAACATGCAATTTTCCGTAGTCTTGTTACAGTAGTGAATGATTCAGATGTTCAATTGAACATTTTTACATGCCATTCATCTTTGAATCTTGGAACTGATTTTTCACATGGAGCAAGAAGTAATATTAATACTGTCGAAGAGGTCTTTCAGAATCAGTATTATCACCCTATATCCGGTTGGGGTAACAAATGGCCAGCTCACCTTGAAAATGTTGGCCACTGGAGTACAAGAGACTTCTCTTACTCATCAAAGGTTGTATGTTTATTCAAATTCTTAGAGTACTTGAATTTCTATGGCTGCTATTATTATGTTTGTAACTTTTTTCATTCATGTCATTTTGAAGGACTTCTTTGAACCGCCACTCCCTCCTGGGTGTAAATGGATGTCAGGATGGACCATAGATAAAAGCCAGTTTGTTGATAATGATGGATGGGCATATGGGCCTGACCTTGTATCCTTAAAATGGCCCCCTACTTCAAAATTTTCAGCAAAAACAACCTCGGATGTTGTGCGTAGAAGGCGATGGATTCGTTCAAGACAAAATCTTTCTGGACAAGGAGTAGATTCCATGCAGAGTGAGGCCACCATCATGGATCCTGGTGCTTCTTGTGTTTTGTGTTGGAAAAGCACAACCAAGGACTCTGATAAATGTTTACAAGTTCGACCTAGATTAGATGATCCTCAGTTTTTATATTCATGGGGGCGTATAGTAGCTGTTGCTTCAAGTTCTATGTTTGGTAAAGACCAGTTCCTATTAGATGAAGGTTCTAAACAGAATTCTTTGATGCCCAACGGCTCCTTGAAACTAAATCAGCTTGAAAAAAAGGATGTACTTTTGTGCTGTTCTCCTAGTAGTGGAAATATGTTATTTTGGCTTAGTGTAGGAACAGATGCCTCAGTTCTTAATACTGAACTAAATTCACCAATATATGACTGGAAAATATCCATCAATTCTCCTATGAAGTTGGAAAATCGGCTTCCTAGTCCTGCTGAGTTTACAGTGTGGGAAAAACCAAAGGAAGGAAATTTCATCAAGCGGCATCATGGTGTCATATCCTCTCGCCAGAGTGCACACATCTATTCGGCAGATATTCAGAAACCTTTGTATCTTACTTTGTCTGTGCAGGGAGGTTGGCTTATGGAAAAGGTGATGACGACTCAGAATTGATCTGCATGTATTTAAACCATGTGTTTAAGAAAGACATATCCAAGTTTATTGTTTTTTTATCTGTAGCTGATCCTCTTTTCTTTTGTGATTCAGGACCCTGTTCTTGTACTGGATCCTTCTTTTACCAATAATGTCACATCGTTCTGGATGATTCACAAGCAAAGTAGAAGGTTTGTAATCAAATTTGAAAATGAAACCCCAAAAAAAATGTCGAATCAAGTTATCTTCAAGTGATTTGTTACATTTTCACTATACTGAATATCTTTCCAAAATAAATATTACGTAGTATATTATTTCCTTAGATTGTTCTTGAACAATTCTGGAGAATGAATACTGAGGTTATTCATAGAGGAGTGCAATAAAAATAGGGAATGGATAGCAACATTTCTGCTTCTCAATCCCAATGATTAAGTAAGAATAAATGGGAAAATATTACAAAATGAATATTTGAACGAATCTGGGATGGAAAGTAAACAAAATATTTGCAAAGATAAAAAACAAAAACTAATAAAGGCATATTGACGGTATATTATAATTATTTTGCCTACAGTTCTCACTATCTGGCTGAAGAACATTGGTTCTTATAGGTGTCATACCATTCTGTAATAGACCAATGGTTTCTGAAAGCTCAAGCTATTAAGCGAGAGCTCAAGAATGGTTGTATTAATACCTGTTATCAATTTGAAATTGAAGCTTGAGCTAAGCTCACCCCACAATTCCTACTGTTGGATTTTAATTAAATTACAAGATTGGGTTTGACATGCATGACTAAATATTCTTTTATTCAACATATTGAGGTTCTATCATCTATTACTCACATCCTTATGTCGTGCTGTTAAAACTGATTTCTTATAGCACGTATTATGTGGTAGTGAAATATAATATCCTTTTAAAATGTATTTGATACGTATTTGTGCTTTTTATTGATCAAAAAGTCAGGAGTGAGGTGTGGTATATTTTGATTCATGCTATTTCTTAGTCTAGTTTTTATTGCTGATGCTCATACCCACTTGACTTTATTTAGGTGGAAATTTATATGGTATGCTGTAGCTTTAACAGACATATAGTCTTTGTTTATGATCTTTCAACTTCCTAATCATCATATTCACAGGAAATTGCGTGTGAGCATCGAATATGATATGGGTGCGACAAGTGCTGCCCCGAAAACTCTAAGGCTTTTTGTTCCATATTGGATTGTCAATGAGTCATCTTTGGCTTTGGCATATCGTGTGGTGGAAGTGGAACCTGCGGAAAATACAGATATGGATTCGGTTTTAATCTCTAGAGCAGTTAAGTCTGCCAAAACAGCCTTGAAAAATCCTTTAAGTTCAATGGATAAGAGGCATTCTATTTCAAGGAGAAACCTTCAGGTACTTGAAGCTATTGAAGACAGCAGCCCATTTCCTAGCATGCTTTCACCACAAGATTATGCTGTTCGAAGTGGACTTACAGTCTTTCAATCTCAAAAAGATACTAGCCTGTCACCCCGGGTGGGCATTGCAGTTTCCATGCACCATTCTGAAGTGTATAGCTCTGGGATTTCGCTCCTTGAGCTGGAAAACAAGGTGACATAAATGAAGGATGAGATATATTATAACCATTTTCTTATTGGTGTTTCACGCGTTTTTATTTCTCATTCTTTTTTAAATTCTTTGGAATCTCTCAAGTTCTTTTCATAATGATGTTTCTTGAAACTGAATTTTGATAGGAGCGAATTGATGTCAAGGCTTTTGATTCAGATGGATCTTACTGCAAACTTTCAGCATTATTGAACGTGACTTCTGATAGAACAAAGGTTGGAGAGTCTGTGCTGTTACCTTGGTTGTCTATTTGTTGGAGATTATCAATAATAACATTCCTAAGCCTTTTCTTAAGGGTTAAGCTTTTCTAAATAAATTGCTTCAAGACATATCAAAGCCTTAAACAGTGAGCTAAGAGTTTGGTGGTCAACTGTATCACATGGCTATTAGTTAATTCACTCCCGTCAAATATACCTATGATTTTTCCCGGTTCAATCAGGCTTCATAAAGCCCACAATATAATCTGCATTGTTGTGCAATTGCGAACACTTTTTAAGGCCTGATTTGTGAACACTTTATTTTCCTTTTATTATGCTAGGGTTTCTCTGATTTCATCCTTTCTTTAAGTATTTAGTGGGCCTGTCTCTTGAGAGACAAATGTCAGGCCTGTTGCCATCTCTTTTTCTTGTAATGATTTCTTTCATTGATGGTTAGAAAACATTCCGAGGCTCTACACTCTGAAATTGTTGTGGAAGGAAAAAAGAAGCTAATGTAGTGTGGCGACACATGGTATTTGTGCATTATAGTGTATCTTGTGAAGCATGTATAATAGTCTTTAGAGATGATGCTGGAAAAAATGGTGCTCATGCTCTCAATTTGTGGTTCTGCATACAATTTTAGTTGGAGTGTCACTTTCCTTGATTTGCATAGAGATTGAGCTGCTTTGCTTCTTTTTTGTGTTTTAAGAACTTTTTTGTTTTTATTGTTCTTTGACGTATGTTTTATTCACCTTTTTAGTAACTGTCTTCTTCCATCATAAAACTTTCTGTCGTTAGAAATAATAATCAAGATGGTTCTATCATTGCCTTTTTATTCAAATTTGTGGATTGTGGATAGGATTATTATATTCTTCAAATATCAGTAAGTTTTTATTTGTATGACTCTTTTGGTCTATATTAATTTAATTTTCATAATGATAACTAAATAGTTACTTTTTATGAAGAAACTTGTCTGTGGAGTTGGATTTTCTCTAGAAAGCTAAAAACTGTCAGATTATTTGATGTCCAGGTGATTCATTTCCAGCCACACACACTGCTTATTAATAGGGCTGGATGTAGTTTATGCCTGCAGCAATGTGGCTCTGAGGCATCCATATGGATTCATCCCACTGATCCTCCAAAGTCCTTTTTGTGGCAGTCATCTGCCAGGGTGGAATTGTTGAAGGTGTGTATAAATTTTTGTTATTGTTTGTTAGCTTGGTATGTATACGGCATGTTATATATACCTTATGAAGGACCATATATTCTTTCAGTTGTGCATGGAGGGATACCAATGGAGTGCACCATTTAGTGTGAACAATGAAGGTGAAATGCGCATTAACTTGAAAAACAATACTGGAGATGGTCAAATGCAATTAAGAGTACTAGTAAGAAGTGGTGCTAAGAGATCACGCTTTGAAGTTATATTTCGTCCAAATTCATTATCAAGTCCTTACAGGTTCTTGTTCTTTCAATCCCTTGAAAATTATCACAATTTTCCTTCCAAATTTTTGTTTTATTACCTTGAGATTGGATATGAAAGAAAAGAGGAACATGCCATACTTTTTTAATTGAAGCTCCCCGAGTTATTCTTTCTGGAGAAATGTACACCTGCATCAAATTTGTGTCATTTTCAACCCGCTCCCCCCAGGGAGGACAAGCTATCAACTCTCTGGATTTAACTTGTCTGAATGTTTCCCCATTAATCCTCTAAGCAGAGATGCAATATCAGACTCTTTAATTTGTCACATGACTTACTCCCTTTGATTTGTAAATATGAGGAAAAGCATGGTGAGGATCTAGTCATGAAGGACAATAATTAAAAAATGTTTAAATGCTGAAGAGTGATAGTTGAGGGAGGATATTTTCTGGAATTCCAATTTTAAGGGTGCTGTTATCAATGATTATTCCTTTTATTTGTCTTGTTGGATATTCTGACTACTGGCAACAGGATTCCCTAAATCTTATGGTTTAATGACCGGATCTCACAGTAATTCAACGTTGGTTATTGCCATTATTGTTTCTTGATTTGATTTTCTCTTAAGTGTCCATTTATCTAAAGATGAACGCAAATCAAGAAACAAGAATGTCCATTTATCTAAATTGTCTTGATTTTGTGAGGATCTAGTGGTTGGCCTGTAGCCATGGCCTCTATTTAAATATTGTCTGCCATTTGAATAAAATTGGATAAGAATTCAGGCAATTTTTTTCTGTTGTCCTTCATGACTTATTTACTAACTCATACAAATTGAAGTGTTAGACATGTTATCATAATGATCTGTATTTGGCAAGCATTTGTCATCTGTCTTACCATTTATAAATGTTCCTAGATTATACACTTTATATGTTCATTAACTTTTGACCTACAGGATAGAGAATCATTCAATGTTCTTGCCCATTCGCTTTCGTCAAGTTGATGGTACCAGTGATTCTTGGCAGCTGCTTCTTCCAAATGCTGCTGCTTCATTTCTGTGGGAAGATGTTGGAAGAAGACGTTTGTTGGAGCTAATAGTAGATGGAACTGACCCACAGAAATCACTGAAGTATGATATTGATCAAATTTCTGATCACCAGCCCATCCATGTAACTGATGAATCAAACAGAGCCTTGTGTGTTACTATTGTAAAGGAAGAGAAAACCAATGTTGTTAAGATCAGCGATTGGTTGCCAGAAACAGAACCTACCGGGGTTCTGAGTGGGAAATCTTTGTCATCAATGTCTCACACCTATAAAAGTGATTCTCAAAATCAGCAACAATTGTCTGTTACAGATTGTGAATTCCACATATTTTTTGAGCTTGCTGAGCTTGGAATATCTGTTATTGATCATACACCTGAGGAAATATTATACCTATCTATTCAGAATCTTGTTCTGGCTTATTCAACTGGTTTGGGCTCTGGAATCAATAGGTAGGATTTTGCATTTAGCTGACTATTGTACGTCCTAGAAGTTTATGATTTGTCTTGCATGGGATATCTGTTGAAAATACTGTTCTACCCACTCATCAATCAATACGACATAGCCTCTTGCTTTGTTATTTTAGTTTCAAGTCTAAGAATTAGTCATTTTTGTTATGGTTGTCCATGAATATTCAATATTGAAAATTCAATTTTTATTGTTCTGTGTTTCAGGTTTAAACTCAAAATGCGTGGGTTACAGGTGGACAACCAGTTGCCATTAACCCCAATGCCAGTTCTCTTCCGTCCACAAAGAGTAGTGGCAGAAACTGACTATATCCTAAAATTTTCGATGACAATGCAATCAAATGGCTCGCTGGATCTCTGTGTCTATCCATATATTGGTCTTCATGTGAGCGCCTTAAAATTCTTAGTTTTACTTCATAAAAAGCATGTCAATATTTTGTTTACGACTGATGAGACTCTGGTTTGTTTCATATTATGCTTATTTTTTGACTGGTTCCTGGTAAGCAGGGCCCTCAGAATTCAGCTTCCTTTTTGATAAACATTCATGAACCTATTATTTGGCGCCTTCACGAAATGATCCAGCAGGTGAAGCTCAGTAGGTTGCATAATTCTCAAACAACTGCTGCTTCAGTTGATCCTATCATTCAAATTGGGTATGCATTAGTTTTGTTTTTTTGGGGGGGATTTGTGGTTGTGTTGATCTCTTCAAAATTTTACATTATAGAAATTGGAATTTCAGTGTCCTTAATATCTCGGAAGTTCGGTTAAAGGTTTCTATGGCTATGTCACCCAGTCAGAGGCCAAGGGGTGTGCTTGGGTTCTGGGCATCCTTGATGACTGCATTAGGGAACACAGAAAATATGCCTGTAAGTATTTAATTGCTTTCCATAAGTTTCGTTGATTTGAAGAGTTGGCAGCTCTCCTGGTGGTGTAGTAGTATGATGGATTATCATTATTGTCAAGCCACTTTTCGATGCCCACGAAAAACAGGAGTCTGTTTGTTTTTTACCTTCAAAATTTTTCATCATACTTCATTATGAATCATGGTTGCACTACAAGGAATTATTTTCTTAATTTGATTGATGTTCCAAAATTTTTATTAATACTATTAATACTACTCCCTCTAGTCCTGAATGTAAGAGCAACTAGAGGGGCTTGTTTTGGTCCTAAATGTAAGATCTCAATCCACTTAATCTCCTAAATTTAGAATGTTTTTCCTAAACTGTCCTTATTGATTATACATATTAAGAGGTTTTCCATCAAGTAGTAGTTTCCAATATAAATGATAAAGGTACTTTAGGGAAATCAACACACATTTTTTACCATTAATTAACTTAACTAATTTCCTTAATCTTTGCAAATTAGTTAATCTAGCTCCTACATTTAGGATCAAGAGGAGTACTTTGTATGGAGAAAACCTAATTGAGAGGGGTTTAGTCTCTCCTACCAACAAAGGAAGCTCCTGTCCGGCCCAAAATTCTTAAAACGACTAATTGAACATAATCATTCTATATTTCCATGACTAACAGCTTGTTTGGTCAAGAAACAATAGGAAAATATCAAAATAATTCAATACTCTGTTGCCTCTTATCTTCAGTTTAGCATTTGCATATATACTTAGAAATGCTGAGGAATCCAAGAAAACAAATCTTGGGATGCTATATCTTTTTAAAAAAAAAAATTCAGTCATAGATTTGAGGGAGAGATCAATAAAATAGTGCTAATCCAAACAATATCTACTCCTTAATTAGGTCAGGATTAATCCAAGGTTTCATGAGAATGTGTGCATGAGGAAGAGTTCTATGATTAGCATGGCTATTTCAAATATCCGGAAGGATCTTCTGGGCCAACCACTTCAGCTACTGTCAGGTGTTGATATCTTGGGTAATGCAAGTAGTGCACTTGGACATATGAGTAAAGGTGTGGCTGCACTATCAATGGACAAGAAGTTTATTCAGAGCCGGCTGAGACAGGTTTGTGTAAAGATTGTCCTTACTCTGCAGTGATATTTCCTGGGTTTTGTCATTAATCTGATAGATATTATTCATAGAACCCTAACCTTTAAATAAAGACATTGCACCTATAAGCTAGCTCCCTTTCTTTTTAAAATGCATTTTCAGTGTCAGTGTGGGAATTGATTTGTCACTAATCATTGCAGTTATTGAGTAATTCCTACTATTAGGAATTGGTTTTCATAATCTTCCGACTTTTGGTAGTATTATTTTCATTGCTAACTTCTGGGTTTTAGTTTTTCTTTGCCCCTTTATTTGGTAGTTTCCCAGTATAGCTGCTCTTTGCGGTATATATTCAAGGGTAATACACTTAATACAATCCACTTTTTGTCAGGTGGAAACGTACAGGGCTGTTGAACAATTTGATAAACCAACAATCATTTTGCATAGTAGTTACTTTTCAATTATACTGATCCTGCCTCATGAAACCCCTTTAAATGGAAGAGACAATGATGGATATCATAATCTATTTTCATTGCTTGGTACTTTTGTGTGTGTGTCTGATAGAGAAAAGAGAGCATATTTCAGATTATAATAACCTCAAATTTGGAGGGAAAATAATATATATCTAATCTGAACCCCAATGATTACATGAATTAGTAATCAAGTTCCCGTGCTCAAAAATGGTGCATGATAAGTGTCCTGTAAAAGAAAATTGGCAAATAAACTGATGGACTCAAAAGATTACCTTACCATTTCAAGAAAAGGTCTCAGAATGGTTCTCTTAATTTAAAATTGTAGCACTTCACCTCATGTTGAAGGGCACTGAGCTGTTCGTTTGTGGCCAACATACTCACAGCTGCTGAGGTGGAAAACCTTACTTTAGCCACTTATCTTAAAAGTTCAACTTTTTAAGCGTCAGCACAGGAGTGGTTAATAGAGTTACAACATAAACTGATTCATATGATTTGTTTGCCATAGCCAGTGCTGGCAAGTTTTTTATTGCTGATTTTTCATATCACTTGTTGTACTTTGATAGGATGTTGATACATATGTTCTATTTGACAGGATTCCAAAGGTGTGGAGGACTTCCGTGATGTTATCAGAGAGGGAGGTGGAGCATTTGCTAAAGGCTTGTTTAGAGGAGTAACTGGCATATTAACTAAGCCTCTTGAAGGAGCAAAAACTTCTGGTGTTGAAGGTTTTGTTCAAGGCGTTGGGAAGGGAATTATTGGTGCAGCTGCACAGCCAGTGAGTGGAGTATTGGATCTTCTGTCCAAAACAACCGAAGGTGCCAATGCTATGAGAATGAAAATTGCAGCTGCTATCACTTCTGATGAACAGCTTCTCCGCAGGAGACTGCCTCGGGTGATCAGTGGCGATAATTTGCTTCAACTATATGATGATTATAAAGCTCAAGGACAGGTACCAGTTGCTCAATTTGGCATAGATCACAGACCTAAAGTGCTTCTATTATGTAGACATGAATTTTCATATATTGACATGCCAGTGGTATGTGCATATCAATTAAATCCTGACAGTTGTTTGAATCCAACTTAGGATGGTTTTCTGCTAAATATACAAACTCTTTCAAGAATGTTAAGTAAACTGGCTGAAAGTTTAGGTTCTGTCAGATCATGTCATTGAGGATCCAGATGTTATTCATAAATCCCAGAATGGATTCCAGAACATGTATCTCAAGCTGCTAGTTAGTGACCTTGCATCTTTTTCAAACCATGTTACTGTTTCTATTTGCATTAATGCAATTATCTTTTGCTCACCTAATTTAATTTCTTCCTGTGAACTCTTGCATGTTTTTGCATTCTTTTTAGTGTTATTCATTTTATAGATGATGACTATTATCATATTTTTGTTTTGAAGGTCATATTGCAGCTTGCAGAATCAGGTTCATTTTTTGGTCAGGTTGATCTTTTCAAAGTTCGCGGAAAGTTTGCACTGTCAGATGCCTATGAAGACCACTTTCTGCTTTCAAAAGGGAAAATCCTTATGGTCACTCACCGGAGAGTCATACTATTGCAAGTAAGTCTTAATAATTGAGAATAATGGATAATGAATCATATTCTCCAGTGCGCTGTTACTGAGAAGAACTTTTGTCAATATCAGCAACCTTCCAATATTATTGCTCAGAGGAAGTTCAGCCCTGCAAAGGATCCATGCTCAATATTGTGGGATGTACTCTGGGATGACCTCGGGACAATGGAATTGACAAATGGAAAGAAAGACAGCCCAGAAGCTCCCCCTTCACGGGTCATTTTATATTTGAATTATAGATCATTGGATTCGAAAGAAAATGTTCGCATCATAAAATGTAATAGTGAATCCAAGCAAGCTCTTGAAGTTTATCTTGCAATCGAACATGCAATGAACACTTACGGCCCCAATTCATCAAAGGTACCATCTTGTATTTTGCCTTCATATTCTTTCATATCTAGTTATTAATTGCCCCCAAAAAAATATGGAAGTTTATTTAGAACTCGCCATGTCATGCGTCTTTCAGTGAAGCTAGAGATACCCTTTCTTTTTCTTTTCTTTTTTAATTGAGAAGGGCAAGTACTAACAGCTTGAGGTTATAAGCAGTATCTAACCTGCAGCTTTCCATTTACATGGCAGCTATCATATCACTAGGTTATAAGGCCATTAGCAGGGATTTCTTTTTTTAAACTCTTCATAAGCATATTTTGAATCTGCTGATTCTAGTTTTACTTCACTAATGTGTTGGCCCCTAGCTACTAACGACAATGTCATTACTTGCATCATAAATAGAGAAGATGTTAAACTGCTATTTACACCGTTGCTTTGTAAATAATGCCTTGTTTAATATATTTTTTAGTGTACTTGGTTGTGGCTTAACGGTAGGATCGATTCCTTATTGCAGGGAATGCTGAAAAAAATAGTGGCAAAGCCATATTCCCCTGGTGCTGATAGCCCTAGTGGTGATTTTGTACATAAAGAAGGGGTTTACCTCATGTCCCCTCAAATGATGCCTGGGTCAGTTCCCCTTGCTTCAACCTTTGGACGCTGTACTAAGCAGTTTGAGTGAGTGTGCATTGTACATTATCATTCGCCATTATCAATAATTGATTCGTTTGATCATTAAGGCCTACTTGCCTCCAGTCCTAAAGGTACCATTTTGTCTCACACTCCTCACAAGTTCTTATAGCTTGTTATTTCTTTTTTATCTTGGTGCTGAGGAAACTGGATGGTAGAAACTTGGAACAAATTGTGATTGCGATTTAACCTGCCTCCATTATTTTTTTTTTATCTATCAATGTTTTAACATTTTTAGTCATCAACCTTTTGCAAGTGTCTGAACATGTTCTTAAAATTCTGTTGGGAGGATGATAATTATAATAGTAGTGTTTTAATTTCTGGAGTCGTGTTATTACAGGTCGGGCTGAGCAAAGTAGTTGGAACTTGCTAATGGGCATATTTGATATCGTGAAATTGCGACCTTCCCTTGGTTCAGACTTCAGGGTGTCCCCATTTTTTCCCGCCGCTGAGATTAAGAAATTTTGCTGTCTAAGCATTCTTTATATGTCCCCAATTGTTCTTAGTGACCAAAAACGTTTCACTTTGTACATATACAATATCACAGCGGCTTGTACCCTGTTTATATAATTGTCCCCTATTGATTTTTATTATTGATAAGAATGGCGATGTTGTTATATACTCGAATTATTCGCATTGTTATTGTAGTCTACGATTTAAATGGTCAACAGAAGAAAGTTTTCTTCTGTTTCCAACTCATTATTGTCTCATGCTCTGATTTCTATTTTACTTTATTTCCAACATACTTTATTGAAGAAGAAGAAAACCTTGAAACATATTGACCCTCTAAAAATTTAGTAAGTTTACAGTTTTGTGCCTGTTAAATATGCATGATTTAAAAAATTAATTAACATAAACCAACATTTAACAAGGTTTGGAAAGAAGATTAGTGATAGAAAAAATAATGACTTTCTCTTTGGGCCAAAAAAATGAGTTCTTGTACTAGCTTTAGGCACTTTCTAAGACCCGAGGAAGTACCTACATCTGGTTCAAGATGTAACATTTTTAAAGAATTCTTTAGTCTATAATATAAGTCAAAGTCAAAGTAATTAATGTTTGTTTATTAATTTTATCTTTATAGTTGATAGTTAAATGTTACTCCACGTAGTTTCCCTTTTCCTTCTAAACATTGGTTTATTACTAGTTAGTATATGCTCTCGTTCCTTTAACTGAATCAATTGTTCAAAGGTTAAAATTAGTTCGAGGCAATAAAGATGTCAAAAATGTAACTAATTTGCTAAAAATGCCCTCATTTATCTCATTTATATGTAGGAAAGACAAACGTGCTGTAGGGAGAGAATGTGAGATATAGTTAAAAACATTAAATATGTTGGTTAAAAGCAATAACTACCAAATCATGCAAAATGTTAATTAAATTTAAATAAAACATTAAATGTGTAAGAGATACAAATTTAGCATTATTTAAGATGACGACAAATGTGAGAGACAATGAGTAGCAAAAGAGATGGGAGAGAATGAGTAGAAAAAAGATAGATGAGAGAACATGTAATTAGTTGAAGTAAAAATGAAAAAAGAAAGATTAATATTCTTAAAAAAAATAAACAAACTGATGCTTATATATAAAAGACAATGTTACTTATAAATAATACCGAAGGTTATATCTTATAAAAAGAGATGGTGGAGTAGAATCCATGCTTAATAGGCATTCAAAAGTTTTTATCAGTGATTTAAAATGAAGTCAGAACATTTAATGGGATTGCAGACCCAAATATTTTTTATCGTGTTAGAGCATCACCTTTTTTTTTTCACTTGACCAAATTTAAGCATCTCTCTTAGAAACTGAAGGACTCAATATTTAAGTGTAAATTAATTGTAAGGAAATTCTCTCCAACATTGTCCTGTAGAATTTTAATTTTTTGGTGGCAAACTTGCTTCATTAGACAAATAGCTAACATGTCGTCGTCTGAATTGCCTCCTGTGTGATTGAATACCGGAAAAAGTTGGTGAAGAGAGTTATTGGCCCAAGAAAAACAAAAACTTCAATAAATAAAGGAAAGGAATACCAGTGTTCCTCAAAGCTTAAACACTGAAGCTTCTAAGCTGGAGCATCTCGCAGCTTAATGGTGAGATTTAGTTGAATGTTTGATCTCAGCAGCTTTAAATCTTGCGTCCTTGTCTTGATTTCTGTTTGGGTATATTCGGGTGATGTGATTTGTGGTTCTTACTTTATGTGAATTGCTTACTGAAAAGGAATTCATTCCACTCCCCCGAAAAGCAAAGTTTGAACTTGCTTTCAAATGTTCGGGACCGACTAAAAAATGCGGACTTTTATGACTAATATTTCTCATTGCTAAGGACTGCATAGATTTCGGACTATAATTGATGGGGTTTCTTCATGCTTTTGTAGTCTTCTTGTTTCTTTCTTTTTCTGATTTTTCAGCTTGGGAAAAATTCGTATTGCCTGAATCTATGACAATCACAGTTCTGTCAAGCTATAGTATTTGTTTATGACTATAAAGAAGTGAAGAGGAAAACAAATTTATTCTGGGGTGCTGTTTGCCTTTTTCCCCCTCAATCAGAGAACTTAGGAATCAGGATCTCTTGCAAAACTATGAAAATAGAACTTACTTGCATTTGAATTGTACGACAGTAACTCAACTAGAATGGCCTTGCACTATTTTGATGGATATACTTTTCTAAACTTGTTTGTCAAACCAAGTCACTTGAGGTTGAGTATCCTGGTAGATATACTTTTCTTTTATTCTCTGCCTATACTACTAGGGAACAAAAGGATCAGCATGATAATATGTAATACGCTCTCTTTTTTTTTTCATTGAGGAAATAATATAATAACCCCCCGATCCTAAATGTAGGACCAAATTTGTAGTGAAATGCATTACAAACTACATTTAGGACAGGATGAGTACTTTTTTGTCATCTGAATATGTTACTCATGTTCTGTGTCTTGTTATGATGGTATGGAGATCAGTCGGCTGTCGAACAAGTTCTAGAATATAGACTAGACCCTTCACCCAATTATGTGTAGCAAACTGGATCGTAGGGGAAAAGAAATTATTCACAATGAATTATTCTGGTAACTTGATCTACTGATTGGTTCAAATGACTTAATCTCTATAGAATGAATCTTCATTCATTCTTTCTAGATTAGGTTACTTATGTGGATCTAGTAGCTAAAGTGCAGTACAATTGCTCCATGTGCAGAAACGGCTATATTTAGTTCATGGTTTACTGAACATGAAAAAGTGGTATGGAGGTTTGTTGATCATCGCGTTGGGTATGATGTTGATTCTCCTATACAGTCCATTTAGAATGCAGCCACAGAAGTCAGTAAAACAATCAGCCTACAGTTTCTTTAATAATCATCCACCAAGTGATTCTACTGTAAGACACAATCCTATTGTAAATTCTTCAGATGTGGAAGTAAAAGAAACACCAAGACCAACCCAAAGGCCACATTCTATACATGTTCAAGGGCTTGATGATCTTTGTAGCATGAAAAACTTTTCTGAAGGAGAGTTGAAAGCAATGCTCGTGTGGACTCCCTTGTGTTCCCTGCTGTCAAGGTCGGATGCTTTGCCTGAAACAGCTCAAGGAGTTAAAGAGGCTTCTGTAGCATGGAAAGAGTTGTTGTCCACGATTGAGAAGCAGAAAGCCTCTGGGATTAGCGACATAGATAGCCCTGAAAATCAGACCTGCCCATTGTCTGTAACCATGCTTGGTAAAACGGTGGCAAGCAGTGGGATCATTCTTGAGATTCCTTGCGGTCTAGTTGTAGATTCATCCATTACACTAATTGGCATTCCTATTGGTCAAAATGGAAGCTTCCAGATTGACCTTGTGGGCCAACAAAAAAAAGAGGACCCAAATCCTCCTATAATATTGCATTACAATGTGAGTCTCCCAGGAGAAAATTTGACAGAGGACCCATTTATAGTTCAAAATACATGGACTAATGAACATGGGTGGGGAAAAGAGGAAAAGTGTCCAGCTCATGGCTCTGCAAACATCCAAGAAGGTATGCTTTCCTTTTTAAATGAAGATATTTCAATTTATGGAGCGTGACTAATAGTAGACCTTGTATGTATTAAAGTACATTCTGCATACAAAGAACTGATGTGGTGGGTTCAAAGTGTTGTTAACTAACAATGCATTCTTTTTCAGGTAGAGAATAAACATTGTAAATTCAAAAAATATGACAAGTTCCAATAATTTTTTTAGACATAAATTCCCTATGTTATGCTTGTTTGTGGTTGCAAACACCTTTGCTCCATAGTTGGGCTAATAGTTGTAATGGCACCAACCTGCCTCGTAAATAAAAGAACAAGTTCAAACTTCAAAGGATATTTTTATTTATTTATTATACTTGAGAGCGTAAATTGAGTTAGATTGCAGAGAATTCTAAATCATCACTCTACATGGTGCAGTTGATGGACTTGTTCTCTGCAATGTACAAGTTGCCAGAAGCAGCAACGAAGAGAATCCAAGTGTGAGTAAACCTACTAGCAACAGAACTGCTAACATTTCAGATGAAAGTGCACATAGAACTGCTAATTTCCCTTTCACTGAGGGAAACCCTTTCACTGCCACATTGTGGCTAGGTTCAGAGGGATTTCATGTGACTGTGAATGGAAGGCATGAAACATCTTTTGCATTTAGGGAGGTAAGGTATGAAACAAGAAACATTTCTAATCTTTTTTAGTTAAAATCATAGCATGGCCACCTCCAACTTTGTATGGTTTTTGTGGATGCAGAAACTTGAACCATGGTTAGTTAACAGTGTCAAAGTAGCTGGCAATCTAACTGTCTTATCTGCACTGGCAAAAGGCTTACCTACTACTGAAGATAATGATATTGTTATTGACATTGACAAGCTTAAAGCTCCTTCTATCCCCAGAAAAAGGCTTGTTTTGCTAATTGGGGTATTCTCTACGGGAAATAACTTTGAAAGACGAATGGCCCTGAGGAGGTCTTGGATGCAATATGAAGCTGTACGTTCAGGGGAAGTGGCAGTCCGATTTTTCATTGGGCTTGTAAGTGATCAAATGCAGACTTGGTAAAGTGAATATTTATGCTGACATATTTCCTGATCTAGCCTATGTTTCAACTTTTCCATGAAAAGTCTTGAAGCTCAAATCCTTCCTTCTTAATGTTCTTTGCTCCCTACCGTCATGAAAGAAATCAAATTGAATTTTGCGTTGCTATATATAGAATCGGTGAAGTAACATTTTCATTTGCTATCATTTATCTACGGTGTCTTTCTTTAAATATATACTGAAAAATTTGCATTGAGCAGAAGGCATGTGCGGAGAGGTTAGGAGATATATGTAATATTCGAACTCAAGAACTGCACCATTTGCTAAGATAGATCATATTGCTTATGTCTTAGGACAAAAAATCTGTGTAGACTGCAAGCAATGAAGTTGACATTATAGTTAACTGTAAGTGATAAACCCTATTAACTGCAAGTGACATTGATATTTTATTTGATTGCAGCACAAGAACAATATAGTTAACGTTGAGCTGTGGAGAGAAGCACAAGCTTTTGGAGATATCCAGTTCATGCCGTTTGTTGATTATTATGGTTTGATCACCTTCAAAACTATTGCAATATGCATTTTAGGGGTAAGGGGATCAAAATTTCATGCATTGAAAATAATGATGTTTCTGATTTTTTGTAACCCATATTCTAATTGTTCTCAGACCGCCAAGACACCATTTTATTTGGAATCTTTAGAAGTATCAGTTATCATACTCTGGAACCAACCTTTAAAAAAAATGTAATTAATGAATTTGTGAACATATAGACTCAATGATTTGGCCTCCAAAACCATAGGTTGCCTGATTTTACCCCTCTTTCCCTGTAACTCTAAATCTTAATTATATTACAACTAGACAATTTTGTGGGTGTGGTCATCCCGGATTTTGTTTTTCCTCTGCAAATCTTGTATATTAGTCGGAGGGACTCCCTCCCATCTTTAATATGAGACATATTTGGGGAGTTGATCTTCGCCCTAAATATAAGACTTATTTTTCATATTGGTCAATCTTTTATTAATTTCCTTTATTGATGCTCCCTCAACAATAATCAAGGAGGAGAGGGAATGAGGGAATTAAGGAAGATGACTAAGGTGTTTTTTAAAATACATGTCATATTAACTAATTTCTTTAATCTAGTCAAATTAGGTAAATATGTCTTATATTAAGGACCAGAGGAAGTATATTCCATTTCCTTTACTTTCATACCAATAATAAGATCTTTTGCTAAATTTGCAGACAAAAATCATACCTGCTAAGTACATGATGAAAACAGATGATGATGCTTTTGTTAGGATTGATGAAGTGATTTCTAACCTTAAAAGAAAGCCATCTGAGGGTCTCTTGTATGGTCTCATATCTTTCAAATCATCGCCTCACAGGAACCAAGATGGAAAATGGTACATCAGCGAGGAGGTATAAATCTTTTTGAAATGCTCATACTAAAACTCCACAACTTTATCCCATGCCTCAACTTCAATGTTTTTTCTTTTTTATTAGGAATGGCCACATGATTTTTACCCTCCATGGGCACATGGTCCTGGTTATGTCATCTCTCGAGATATAGCAAAATTCATTGTCCATGGCCATGAACAAAGAACACTGAAGGTAAGAATTCCTTCTTTCAATTTTTGTTTGTGCTCATTTCACGATTTGTGTCAAGTTTAAAACTTCACCTAAATATTGAGATTCTGAAAAGTATTGTGCTTGTTTGGGATCATAATTTATAACCACGTTTACATTAGTTGAGACAAAATTCCTCATCTACTTAAAAAGTTGGTTTTGAAAGATCCAATCATCATTTCAAACAAGCTCATTTTAGGTTTTGCCTTCAAAATAGTCTTCAAAAAAGGCCTGTTAATGATGGTTGGTCCAGCTTAATCTGAAGTTGACTGGCCGTAAAGTTTTCAACTGTCACTAAAACATACCGTTACACGACGTATTCTTCAAGTAATCACAACACCTTAGTCTCTTGGTGGTGTTTAACAATCCTTCAATTTAGACACTTGGTAATGCAAATCTGCAGGGCATTTCTGTCAATTTGTACAAGATTAGTCGAGAAGCTATTACTTGAAGATCAATTTAGTTAGAGTCTGTTTAAGTCATTAATTTTTATTAATTTTGTAATTTTTTCGTTTTTTTAATAAGGCCATGAGCTAAAAGACATTAATTAGTGTTTTTGGTGCCATTTAATTATTAATGGCTTATTAAGATTTTTATTATTATTATTTGTTGATTATTATTTTAATATGCCCATAATATTATCTTGATGAATCATATTGTCTTTCATGATCTTATTATAAATCCCAATAATCAAATTGTCATCCATGATTTGATTTACCCCATTATAAAATATCTGCCTTATGCATTCATAAATTAGATTATTTTTTTAAATAATCTAATATCCTTTCGTGTCCTTAAATAAATAATATTTCCCAACAAGGAAGGATATTGGGAAATATTATTTATTTAAGGACACGAAAAGATATTAGATTATTTAAAAAATAATAACCTAATTTATGGATGGATAAGGCTGAATGGATATAAGGATATTTTATAATGGGGTAGATCATGACAATTTAATTATTGGGATTTAAAATCAGATCATGAAAGACATTATGATTCATGGAGATAATATTATAGGCATTTAAATTAAAATAATAATAAGAAAATCCTAATATGCCATTAATAATTAAATGGCACCTAAAGCACTAATTAATGACTCTGGGCTCATGGCCTTATTAAAGAAACAAAAACTACAAAATAAATAAAAATAATAATGATTTAAACAGACTCTAGCTGAATTGATCTGCAAGTAATAGCTTCTCGACTAATCTCATGCAAATTGACAGAATTGCCCTGCAAGTTTGCATCACTTAGTAAATTGTCTTGTGGCCTAATGACACGAAAGCTCTTGGTAAAATGGAAGGTAGACAGGATTTATAATCTTAAACCGTTAGTACCTACTCCTATAATTCAATAAATTTATTTTTTGATGACCAGCATTTAGACAGGATTTATCTTTTAATGACCAGAATATCACTTCGATCTTCATTAGCTTTTCAGCATGACCGGGGAAAAAAAATAGACAAGATATTCAAACCTTACTTTTCTAAGGTTTTTCTCATTCTCATCTGTCCATAATTTTTCGATACTCAGCTCTTCAAACTGGAAGATGTGGCCATGGGGATATGGATCGAAGAATTCAAGAAGAGTGGTAGAGAAGTCCATTACGAAACTGAAGAGAGGTTTCACAATGTTGGGTGTGAATCAAATTATATACTTTCCCATTACCAAAATCCAAGGATGGTGTTATGCCTTTGGGAGAAGCTGCTCAAAGAACACCAACCAGCATGCTGCGAATGACTTTTTTTCAGCTTTGGTTTGAGCTTCTTGTATCAATCTTAGGCTGTATGTTAGATATCAGATGTCAAATTATTTTATTTATTCATTCATCCTCTCTGTTTCATTAGATATTCTGTTGAAATTGATTGCCTTGAAATGTCAATTTATTTGCTTGACCTATACTTGTAAGTATTCGTCTTTTTTATAGATTTTATAAAATATATAAATATTTTTCTATGTAGCTTTCTGGGAGTGGACAGGACATTGATTTTTTTTTTCCCATACATATTGTAAAAAGGTTGAAGAAACAACTTTTTCATGTAAGAATAGCATGATACTGTACTACTATTGAATATTACTTGTATGTAACTTGATAGTCGTTTTTGCGAGACAGGATAAATTAAAAGCTTTTAATCAGAAATTCTTGTTCCAAGTAATATTTTAAAATTTAAGCACAAAATAGCAGGAATACGGGTGTAAAATAGAACTCAACAAAGAACAGAGGAGGAAGAGATATGCTTGATCGCTTAAGCACAGTGTGTTTGGACCATCAGTTTTGTTTAACTCACACATAAGGAGGAAATCACAAGACTCACGGGTACTTGGTTTATGGTTTAGTAGTGGATTAGCTAGATTACAAAGTGGGCGAATTGAGTTTGAATGCCAACTTGTTCAAAATGATATCTAGGGAGAGGCGTCCTAGTTGCAAAACCTCGATCCGAACTAGTCAGTTGCTCAGATATCTAGTAATAGGATTTTGAAAAAGCGTCAAGACCCCAGATAACCAAATAGTTATTAAAAAAAACAAAGGAGGAAATCACTTGATTTCAATGGTATTTCTCATGCTCCCATCATGGCATATGTACCCTAAGGCTTCTTCAATCTTGAATAATATGGAGCCTTAGTTTTGACTCATCTGTGCACGGCCACAACAAGATGATACAAGTCTCCACCTTTTTGAAAGATAAAGAATCAAAAAAAGGACTTAGTTATGGCCATTTATTTTATTTATTTATTTATTTGAATGAGATTTGAAGGGCATCCCATCCATAACTGATCTGCATGGAACAATTTTTTTCATATGTGATGTGTAGCTTCCTTTGCTTAAAGTCACCTCTTATCCTCTAAGATAGAGACAAATCACAAAAACCTTTTATCTTTGCCTTTTGCCTTTCGTTTTCTTAGTTGAAGGGATAACAGGCATACATGAGTGGACTAATATAGGCCAAAAGTAATGGGTGGACAACAAACTTGATACGTAGTGAGATATTAATATTGCTTTCATGGCCCCAAAGAAAAAACCAATAATAAGATTATTTCTTATTAAAAAAATTGTGAGACTTCACTTCAATGTCACGTGGATTCCACCATTTTATTGTACCTTTTCTCATCAAATGGTATTGGAAAAGAATCTAAAAAGTTATTATCGTAATGTTTAAATGACAATTACTTACATTGAAACATTTTAAATAGGTTAAATTAAGCATATGTATTTTATTTTATTTTTTTACCTGAAGCATATGTAATTTAAAAACTTCCACCTATGAGTTTTGTTGAAAATATTCTGATGATGTCATGTGGTTGCCTTAATGCTCACTTTAATCGGTTACCTAAAATATCTTCGGTTTGAATTTTGAAATTCCATTGTCCCATGTTTATGTATTTTGACTTAATTTTTGTTTGATTTTCTCTCCCCATTTTCAAGAACGTTATGATTAATGTTAATCGTATCCTATTTATTTTAGTAGGGGGTTATCATTTTATTATTTAATTTTTAATGTATTTTTCTATTTATAGGCTCCCTCTTAGTGAACAAAATCATCGGATTTTATTCTCCTATTTTTTTCTATTATATTATTTTATATTTATCAGTGGCATCAGAGCTTAGTTGGTTTCTAAGAATGTTAGTTTTTTTAAAAAAATAAAGTGCAATATTATTTCCTCTTATTAGTTCAAACGTATGTGTTGTTTATGTTTGCTTAAGCAATATGTCTTCAGATTCTCACTTTGCGCAGCCATCTATTCCACGCTTTAGTAGTCATTATGATCACTGGAGTATGCTAATGGAGAACTTCTTGAGATCCAGAGAGTACTGGCAAGATATAGAGAAGGGTGTAGCAACACCTGCAAATGCACAACCATCAGAAGCAGAAGCGTTGAGCTGAAAGATCTAAAGAAGGGTACTATTTGTTTCAGGCAATTGATCGTCCCATCTTGGAAACTATTCTTTACAAAGATACTTCCAATGACATATGAGATTCTATGAAGAGGAAATATCAAAGCACTACAAGAGTAAAGCGTGCACAGCTTCAAGCTCTGAGAAGAGATTTTGAGACTCTGTAGATGAAAGATAGCGAATCTGTCACCAGCTATTTTGGCAAAGCTTCAAAGATAAGTAACAAAATGTGTTTGTATGATGAAAAAAAGCAAGACATTACTACTGTTGAGAAAATATTGTGTTCTTTAACTCCAAAATTTGATTATGTTGTATGTTCAATAGAGGAGTCAAAAGATATAGATGCACTCTCACTTGTTGAATCATAGAGCTCTTTGTTAGTTCATGAGCATAAAATGAATCGCAGTTCAACGGTAAAGACACAGGCTTTAAAAGCTTCCACTGTTACTTGTTCCTTAAATTCAAGAGGAAGAGGTAGAGGTAGGGACTGAGGCAGAGGCCGTGGTAGAAGAAGAGGAGACCATGGCCATAGAGATGTCAAGAAGGAAAAGGATGAATTTCACAGAAAACACAAAGAATGGAATTTGCATTTCAACAATTGTAAGGAAGAATGCTTTAGATGTCATAAATTTGGTCATTACCATTCTGAGTGTTATGCTAGGCTGCCTAACAATAAGGAAAAAGGAGAGAAGTCCATTTTTGAAAAAAAAAATAAGGTGGAAGATACTTTATTGATGGCAACCAAGTTACCGAAGCATCACAATCAGATATTTGGTATGTGGATATTGGTTGTAGCAACCACACGTGTGGAAGAAAATCTTTATTTTCTTCCTTAGATGAAAGTTTTAATTTCGTTGTAAGTTTTGATGATTGCTCTACTATTAAAGTGTTGGGAAAAAGTAACATCAAAATGAAAACTAAAAATGGTTTCATTGAACAATTTCTAATGTTTATTATGTCATTGATTTGAAAAGAAATTTGTTGAGTGATGGTCAATTGCAAGAAAAAGATTATACAATTACTACTCAAAAAGCGACTTGTGAGATAAATGATTCTTCATGGGGTGTTATTGTTGTTATTCCAATGACTTCGAACAAGTTATTACCATTGGAGATTATAAGTGTTCAATCTTGCTTGATAGCTACTGAGAAAGATGTCTCATGACTTTGGCATTTTCACTACGGCCATTTGAATTTTGGTGGGTTAAAAACTCTTCATTAGAAAAATATGGTAACAGGTCTTCCTCAAATTTCTTCTTCTTCCCAAGTTTGTGAAGAGTGTGTTATTGACAAACAACCACATTCTCAATTTCCTCAAGGAAAATCATGGAGAGCAAAATAAGTCTTGGAGCTCATTCACTCTAACATATGTGGGTCAATACTCCAACTTCCAATGGAGATAAAAAATATTTTATCACATTTATTGATGATTTTATTAGAAAAACTTGGGTTTACTTTTTACAGGAGAAAAATGGAGCATATAATTTATTTAAAAGCTTTAAAGCTCAAGTTGAAAATGAAGCAGGAAAGATGATTAAAACTCTCCATGCAGATCGTGGTGGAGAATATTGCTTAAAAGAATTTGTAAATTTTTGCGAGCAATATGGTATTCAAAGAGAATTTACAACTGATTATATACCCCAACAAAAGGGTGTATTAGAGAGGAATAATATAACTATCATCAACATGGTGAGAAGCTTGCTAGTAAAAGGAAAAGTTTCAAATAATTTTTTACTATAAACAGTGAATTGGAGCATTCATGTCTTGAATAGAAGTCTTACTTTTGTTGTTCAAAACATGACTCCAAAAGAGGCTTAGAGTAGACAAAAGCCAATTGTTGATCACTTTAGAATTTTCAGTTGCATTGCATATGCTCATGTTCTAGATGAGAGAAGAAAGAAGCTTGATGGTAAGAGAAAAAAAATGTGTTTTTCCAGGTGTAAGTGAGCAATATAAAGTTTATAAATTATTTAATACCCTAACCAATAAAAAATTTATTAGCAGAGATGTTAGTTTTTATGAAGAAAGCACTTGGAATTAGAATGGGTAGCAACCTTCTCCAATTTATCATGATTATCAAATTGAGGAAGAAAAGGAGCAACTGCCACACCCAGAAAATACTACTGCTGCTACTCTTGAAAATTCAACAAATGATGTAGAAACACCAACCACTGCAATAGAGGAGGAACCTCGGGCTGGTCAATCTTGAAAGAGACCATCTTGAATGATAGATTATGTAAGTGGAGATGACTTATCTGATGATGATTATGTAGATCACCTTGCTTTGTTTGTATATTGTGATCCCCTTACATTTGAAGAAGCAGATAAAGAAATAAAATGGAAAATAGCCATGGATGAGGAGATCAAATCTATAGAGAAAATAATAATAAATCTTGATGGGTAATCTTAATTCCCATATAGGTTAGGTTAATCCATACTATACGTAATCCTAATTCCCATATAGCGTAGGCTAATTCATACTCTATGTAACCCTAATCCCATGAGTCCTAGGTTAATAGGAATCTTGATGGGTAATCCTAATTTCCATATAGGTTAGGTTAATCCATACTATACATAATCCTAATTCCCATATAGGTTAGGTTAAATCATACTATATGAAACCCTAATCTCATGAGTCCTAGATCAATAGAAATCACAAATTGCCTTCTTCAAATCTTGTGCTTCTCTTTATTTGAACTCAGATTGGGATTTGTCAGTATCTACATTTAGGTTTTAGGTTTTATATGAATCCCGATAGAGTAATCGGGATCCTAAATATATCATAAGGTTATTCTATGCAAGATAAATATTATGAGTAAAGCGAGGATTTAAATGATGGTTTATGAGGAAAATGGATAATGAGTATGGTCATGAGAATTCCTTATGACGACCTTATAGAACCCATGAGTAAAATGGATAATGAGTATGGTCATGAGAATTCCTTATGACGACCTTATAGAAACCCATGAGTAAAATGGATAATGAGTAGAGTCGTGGATTTAAATGATGGTTTATGAGGAAAATGGATAATGAGTATGGTCATGAGAATTCCTTATGACGACCTTATAGGAACCCATGAGTAAAAATGGATAATGAGTAGAGTCAGGGATTTAAATGATGGTTATGGAAATTTCTTATGAGAACATTATGGGAACTCATGAGAAGTTATTTTATGGTTTAATTTATTTTGTGTGTGTGATTGAAATAATTAAAATCGTGGGAGGATAGTTTTGGGATGGTACCTCCTAAAGTGATGAACACAACCTTTAGGCTTTATGCCTCCGATATGTATTGATGTGAACCGATTATATCCGTTCTTCCCAAAGTGGTGTCCGTTTTCGACACTAGTAGCAACTTTGGGAAGAGGTGTGTACATTAGGACGAAATGTTTAATGAGGAAGAAAAGGAGCAACTGCCACACCCAGAAAATACTACTGCTGCTACTCTTGAAAATTCAACAAATGATGTAGAAACACCAACCACTGCAATAGAGGAGGAACCTCGGGCTGGTCAATCTTGAAAGAGACCATCTTGAATGATAGATTATGTAAGTGGAGATGACTTATCTGATGATGATTATGTAGATCACCTTGCTTTGTTTGTATATTGTGATCCCCTTACATTTGAAGAAGCAGATAAAGAAATAAAATGGAAAATAGCCATGGATGAGGAGATCAAATCTATAGAGAAAAATAATAATAGGAATTGGTGGAGTTTCCAAAGGGGCAAAAATCCATTAGAGTCAAATGGGTTTACAAAACAAAGCTGAACAAAAATGGTGGATTTGATAAATACAAAGCACTCCTTGTCGTAAAAGGCTATAGGCAAGAATTTGGGGTTGATTATAAAAAATTCTTTGCTCCAGTTGCTAGGCTTAAAACTGTTATATTAGTGTTAGTCACGACTGCTCGAAATTCTTGAAAGGTTTATCAATTAGATGTCAAATCTGCCTTTTTACATGGTGAGCTGCAGTAAGAAGTTTATATTGATCAGCTACTTCGATATGTGAAGAAAAGAATTGAAGAAAAGGTATATAAATTCAAAAATGTTTTATATGAACTTAAACAAACACCGCGAGCTTGATATATTCGTATATATGCCTATTTTTCTAAAGAATGTTATCAAAAATGCCCTCATGAACATACCCTCTTTACAAATTTTGGAATATATAGAAAAATTCTTGTTGTGACTCTTGATGTTGAAGATTTGATTTATGTTGGAAATGATATAGGCATGCTTGATGCATTTAAGGAAAGCATGATAAAAGAATTTGATATATCTGATTTATTGAAGTTATACAATCACCATCTAGAATTTTTATTTCACAAAAAAAAAATGTTCTTGAGATTTTGGACAAATTTAGAATGAGGGATTGCAATCTGGTTTGTACTCCAACAGAAAGTGGCTTCAAATTGGTGAAGGATGATGGAGAAAAGAAAGTAAATTTTACTTTCTTCAAGCGAATTGTTGGAAGTTAAATGTAACTCACTTCTATAAGGCTTGCCATCAATCATGATGCTAATCTTATAAGTCAATACATGGAAAATCCAACTGAAACTCATCTCATAGCTGCAAAGAGAATTTTGCGCTATTTGAAAGAATTGATTTTGGAATTTTTTACAAGGCTAATCTAAAAAGAAAAATTTATAGCTTTTCTGATAATGACTATGCTGGAGATGTGAATGATAGAAAAGGCATATTAGGTTTTGTTTTTATAATGAGTGATGGAGCTATTTCTTGGTATTCAAAGAAACAACCAATTGTTACTTTGTCAACTACAGGGGCTGAATTTGTAGTTGTTACTACCTCTTCTTGTCAAGCTATATGGTTAAGAATATTGCTTGAAGCACTTTAGAGTCAAGAAAAAGGAGCAACTAACAATTTATTATGACAATGTTTCAACAATTACAAGTTCCAAAAATCCAAATTTGCATGGATGAAGCAAATATATTAAAGTGAGATATCATTTTCTGCGCGGCCTTTACAGTTTTGGTGTTATTGATTTGGTATTTTGCAAAAGTGAAGATCACATGGCTGATTACGACTAAACCACTCAAGCAAGTTCTATCCATAAAGCTTAGACAAATGCTTGGAGTATGTTCTATGAAAGATTTTATTCAAGGGAGGTCTAACTCAAATCCATATACTCTTAAATTTAATGTTTGCAAACATTAATTTAAGGGAGGGATTGTTGGTAAAATTCTGATGATGCCACATGGTTACATTGATCTCCAGCTTAAATTTTGAAATTCTATTATTCCATGTTTGTTTATTTTGGCATAATTTTTGTTTGATTTCCTCTCCCCACTTTTAAGAAGCATTATGCAGTTCCGTTGATTAATGTTAATCGTGTCTTATTTATTTTAGTAATGAGTTATTATTTTATTATTTAATTTGTAATGTATTTGCCTAAGCTCCCTCTTAATAAATAAAATCATCCGAATTGATTATCACTTTTTCTCTCTATTATATTATTTTATATTTAAGCTTTCCTTATAACTAGTGGTGGTCTATTAAGTGTTTCAAATTCAGACGTCGGTCACCAACAACAAACTTGGTTAAAAGTTAAAACAAGGATGTTGGGCCACGTATTAGCGCAATTGGATTATGACTAAGCCTAGCACTAATTAAACTATAATTTAATCTGAATATTTATACTATTATTTGTTATTACAATTTAATCAAATTTTAGTTTTAATCTCTGCATCTTCAAATCATGATTTTTAGTCTCTATATTTTCATAAAGATTAGTGTCAGTTTGACAGCATTCATTTTTTGTTAAGTGTAAAAATAAAAACTAAAACTCGTTAAAAATATTTTTAAAAAAAAACCGTAACTTGTTAGAGTACCCGGAGTCCGAGACTAGCAAGTTTTTATTTTGATCTCTATACTATTAACATTAACTCAAACCTAATCTTTATAAAATATTAATCCTAATTTAAAAGAAAGAATAAAACGTTCTTAATGCATACCAAATTTGTTTAAAATACTAAGATGAATCAATGATTAACACGTGGAATAAATATAATATTTGGGAGGGTAATAAAAAAAAAATGAATAGAAAATGGAGTATTCATTGAACTAAACCACGGCAATAAAACAGCATGCGAACATGGGGAATGATTGTTTATTATTTTCAAAAATTGCTAATAAAATTGTTTTCTTTGGAAATGACTCAATTAGGCTTAAAGACTGGTACTCGTTTTGATGTTTTAAATTAAAATAATGGTTGACCAAGGGCCATGAATCTTAATTGAGTACTCCGTGGAAATGAGTTTGACTTTTCTTTGAAGCCATTTCGTCTCCAAATAATGCATTTGCACAATAACTTGTACTAATGAATGATTACACACTAGTTCAACATTTGATTAATTATTCTTATCTGTTGACAAAAAAATAATAATTATTCTTATTTATTTATGATAGTTCATTCCAACCATTTTCTAATTTTTGAAAGGATTGAACCTCTCTAAACGGTACGAAAGGTTTTTTTTTTAAAAAAAAAAAAATCTATAGATGGTACAATATAGTTTATTTGTTTAAATATATGAAGAAGAAAAAAGTCTTTTTTAATTATAGTTATGGCTCGTTATTGTGCAGATGAAATTATTTTAATAAGAAACCTAATGATATGTCATATGGAAAAGTCACTAATTCAATAAAATGATTCAAATTTAATTATTTTTCTGATAATGATAGCTACTAACACAGACTTTTACAATGACAAGCCCCTGGTTATTAATTAAGTTATAAACAAAATATTTTACTTTATGCATTTGTTAATTACATTATCAAGGTTTTCAGAGCCGAATCAGACCAGATAGTTTGACTGGTTGGACCATCAGCCGTTCACAAAACATGCTCTGATTCTGCTATTAGGCTGCTTTGAGTTATTATTTACTTGTCATTGGGCCAGAAGCCGCTATTAGCTGGAACTTGAAACGATTTTATAAAAACCGGATGGGCCAATAAAAAAATATTTGAAAATTAAAAAAAAAGGTATAAAATATTTTAGCTGTGTTTTTTTCACACAATTTTCACGGTTTATAGATAAATTAATCTTCCACCACATCTTTTGAAATGTAAAATATTTGAACAGTACTCATTTTTTATTTATTTTTTCCAACACTCACTTTTATATATTACATATATCATAAAATAATTTTAATGCTGTTTAATTTCAATGACGTCAACTAATATAATTCAAAATGTATTTTTGGTATTTAAATTTTATTTATAATTAAGTGATATATAATTAAAATATATATTTTATTTCATCTTGTTGGCTATATTTTGTGATTTGGTTAACCTTTTTTATTAAGTTGGATTAAATCCCCCCTATCTTCTTAATGATGTGTTTAATTTTTCTTTATATTATGCTATAACAAGTATTTTGTAATATTTCTATTTTATTATCATTAAAAATATTAAATTAGATTAAGGAGTAATTATATTTTTATCATTATATATTTATATAATATTATTTTAATTTAATTATTAAGTCACTACAACCAATTAGCTTAAGATTTAAATTTGTCTAAAAAAATTTCACTTAAGAGTAATAGAATATATATTTTTGGTTTAAAGTTACTACAAAAGTGTTAAAATAGAGCAATGTTGCCTCTTACTGTAAAAAATATTAATGATCAACATTAGTTTTTTTAACTTGTGACAATATTGCCACGTTTTAAACCTTTCGGGAATAAATTTACACTTTAATCATAATCAATTAAAAAATAGATATTTTTAAGGTTAAGAAATCAAACATCACGCTTTAGATTTTTTTTTTTTTGGTGAAAAGTAAAAAGGATAAATAGCCACATGATAATTAATACGAGTATTATAACAGAATATAGATAGATATATTTTTTTTTTCTCAGAGAATATAGATAGATATGAAAGGTTATTCTTTATGGCATAGAAAAAGCATCTCCTCGTAGGTGCATTTGCCCCAATCACAAGCATCCGAGTGGATAACAATTGATCCAAATAAAAAGCTCCATTTTAATATTTTATCTGTCGTTTTAAACAAAAAGTGAAATAAAGAAATATATTTGATAATAATTACTTGAACCATACGCAAACTAAACAATCCTACTCCTTCAAGGAAAAGGTGCGTCATTCCTAATCCTAACAATACTCGGATTCTGCCTTCATACGATTGCGCTACGTCAGCAGCCTTTTTCACAAAACTATATTAATTACTAAATAATATCAGCAAAGAAAAAGACCATGTGGTTAATAATTGATCAAGCTTTGTTTGATCGGTTGGGCTCATTTTTTGGTGGATTTTTTTTTAATATAGATATAACTGATTTTTTTTCACCATGATTTAAGATATAACTTGATTGATAATAAGCAAAAAAAACCGAAAGTCCTGAGATATTTGTATATTTCAAGGGTATTATTGTCTTTTCGTTTGCCCAGTTGGTTCCTTCCGGATTCAATAAGCGCGTGGATGGAAATCAGCTTATATATATACACACACAAACAGCCGCTCGCAAGGTCCATAGGAGTTTGAGCCAGATAGAGAGGGAAAGAGAGGTGCGGAGAAGAGAACCCTAATTCGCTTACTGTTCTTGTTGATTTTGTCGAATCGATATCGGATTTTCACCCCAATTTTGAACGATAAGATTCTGAATTCCAAAATCTAGTTTTTATTCTTTTCTGTTGCTGCTGTTTTTGAGAGAGATTAGCTCGGAGAATTTAACAGAACTGCTTTTCAAGATGATTGTGGACCAGAAGATGGTGAACCAAGAAATTGTATGTCAGCAAACTATTCCTGGATTCGTTGTTTTCTTTTTACTTTAGTTTCATGTTTGAATTTCGATTCTTACCCAAAACTGCTCCCCCGGTTGGTTTCTGGCGGAAAACGAACTCATCGTAATTTATTTGTGGTTTTTGTATCCATAACTGTGGAGGTGTCTGGGTATTTGTCTTAGCTAAATATTGAATCTAAAGTCTTCGCTATTATTTTCTTGGTAGATGTGTGGAAGATCTGATGCCCCCTAGGGTTTGCTAGGACTCTCAATTCTGTATGGTTTGGCAACTAGAGTTTGCGATTTAGTGTTTGTAGCTCTAGCTTAGAATTATAGCATATATTTGAAATCCCACCCCTCCGGCCAGAAAAAGGAAAAAATGAGAAGAAATCTGTTGAAACAGCTTGAAATAGCTGGCCGAACTTAGTTAAAATTCCAATTGCTTCTTGATGGCAGGCCTTCTCATTAGTCGGAACTTAGTGGGTGGGCTTCTTGTCTAGCTGTTTGCGACGTTATATCTGTCTCATTTGGAAGAATTTGTTTAAAGTCATGTGCTGATTTACTTCTTTCCTACATTTTGTCCCCTGATCTAATACATAATCTTACCTTTTCAAATTTATTGTAGGCTGAGAGTTGTTCTGAGATAATTAAGGTTCCCATCATAGAGATCTCTTCATCTAAGTTCATCCCAAATGTTCGATCTGGTAGCCATGCTGATATTGGAA
The DNA here is from genome assembly GCA_025563575.1 of Acacia pycnantha. Taxonomy (NCBI): domain Eukaryota; kingdom Viridiplantae; phylum Streptophyta; class Magnoliopsida; order Fabales; family Fabaceae; genus Acacia; species Acacia pycnantha. The sequence continues at coordinate 7,643,880 of JAMWYP010000011.1, read as the reverse complement.
CACGGCCATCTATGGAAGACGAACACATTCAAATAGATGATCTCGCTTCCCATCTTGGACTGGTGTTCAAATCTCCAATACCGTGTGCATTTTATGCAGTTTTTGACGGCCATGGAGGGCCTGAGGCAGCCAATTTTGTCAAGAGGAATGCTATGAGACTATTGTTTGAAGATTCTAATCTGCTGCTGTCATATGATACTGATGCATTATTTCTAAAGAAATTGGAGGATTCCCATCGGAATGCTTTCTTACTTGCAGATCTCGCGTTGGCTAATGAACCCACTGTTAGTAGTTCCTGTGGGACAACGGCATTGACTGCACTTGTACTTGGAAGTCACTTACTGGTTGCAAATGCTGGTGATTGTCGGGCAGTTCTTTGCAGAAGAGGAGCTGCTGTTGACTTGTCTCAAGATCATAAAGAGAGTTATTTACCAGAAAAGATAAGGGTGGAAGAGTTAGGTGGCAGATTTGATGATGGTGGCTATCTCAATGGTTATCTGGATGTGACCCGAGCCCTTGGGGATTGGGATTTAAAACCTTCACTTGGTTCTGCTTCACCTCTTATTGCTGACCCAGATGTTCGACAGGTGTCATTGACTGAGGATGATGAGTTTTTGATCATTGGGTGTGATGGGATTTGGGATAAGATGTCAAGTCAGGAAGCAGTTAGTCTTGTTCGCCGTAGGTTGAGATGGCATGATGATCCACGGCAATGTGCTAGAGAGCTGGTCAAGGAAGCACTGCGCTTGAAATCAACAGATAACCTCACTGTGATTGTAATATGCTTGTCCTCCATTGAAAGCATCGTTGAATCATTTCCACCCCAAAGGCGAAGATTCAGAACTTGTTCTCCTTCTGAAGAGGCTCATAACTAATGGAGGAGCTTACTGCAGGGCAATTGAGTGTAAATACAATTCTCTCGGTTTTACATGTAATTTTTCCATTGAAAGATCGATATCTGTTTTGAGGCTGTTTTAGAGGGATAGAGAAAAAGCAGCCAGCAAGTTTTTCAGGATAGAGACGACTGTGATGGGTCGTTGAGGCATTTGATTAGGAGGCCTTTTCTAGGTATACATGGGGGCAATTGTAGCTAGGTGTAATAGATTGGTCTCTGCTATGTGGATTTGATTCTTCATTGTTGCTCCTGTGAATAAGAGATAAGATTCATACTCGTGTCTTATGACAACAAGTATGAATGTGTTAAATGTCAAGTCAACTAAATGTTGGAACCATATCGTGAAGCAATCACGTGTGACCAGGTTAATGTACTTTTCATCCCACAAGAAATGACGGAGATGATGATGATGCATATGTCTGTAGCCTACACCATTACAATTTCATCAAGTCAGAAATGTTTATTGTGAGACTAGTGAGCGTGAGAAAATTTTAGGAAGTTGAAATGGTGATAAGGTTTCATACATGTTTTCACACTCATCCTCTTTTTATTTGATATTTTTTGTAAGCATAGAAGCGAACTTCTTTTTTCTTATTTTCTGGTTGCTCAATTGGCATGTACAATAATATGAAAATACATCTATTTTTTAAGAATAAAAATTAATCCTCCATTGTACTATAAAATAAAGCACAAATCAGAAAAAAATTTAAATTCAAGAATTAAGTAATACTAATTAGAATATACAATAGAACAGACAACAGGATTTTATTATCTTCTTCATACCAAATGTTTTGGCTGAAACTACTCCCGCAACATCATGGAAATAACTGTTTGAAATCAAAAGAAGAGGTCCCCCCTTTTTAATTTTTTCTTTTCTTTTCTTTTCTCCTTTACCCTCTTAAATTTATTGTTTTTAGTACAAATAAAAAGGATTAAAGAGAATTGGGAAGGAAACTACAAGATGAGAAGAAATTACAAACATAAAGGATGTCATCTGAAAGTTGACCAAAAATAAAAAATGATTAACCAATGAGGGTTGGATCTAGTCCCTTACAACATAACGAATTAAGATTTGAATTTCTACTAAGAGATGTGCTCCACATTTAGTTTCTGAGAATACCTCGAATAAGATTGTCTTCAATATGATATTAAGGGGGACTCCAAATTGGTTGAAAAACCAATGATGGGTCTGGCCGGAAAATAAAAGCAATGATGGTCTTATTTGAAATGGAAGAAAAATCAGGGGGAAAAAGGCCCGGAAACCAGAAAAAAAAAAAAACTTGCCAAACACAAAAACAAAAAGCCGCATCTAGAAGATAAAGAAAGAACCCCCAAATAGTTGAAAAAAGAGATCCATAAACAAATAGAAAAATAATAATGCAACCCACAGTCCTCTATAATCTCATTGCAATCCTTCAATATTTTTATTTTTTTTTATTAAAGCTCTAAGAAGCATGGCTTTGTTCCATCTCTTGTTCTAAAATGTCTTATCCATCTCCACCATTGTAAATATACAATTGTAAAATGCTAATTGCTCAAAAGCAAGGCAGGGAAAATCAGTTATTTCTGCAGTTGATAACTATTATTTTCTCGGGGGAAAAAAAAAACCCTAAGAAAGACTTGAACTAAAAAAAAGGCATTGTTATTTTTCTGATTGAAAGCCTCTAGAAAAGGAACTAGTAGTCAAAAACTGCAATGTTAGTTTAGAAAAGCCACTGTTAGATATATGATTTGTAATTTATAAATACCAATGATCAAAAGTTCGTATTACTGTTATTTTTTTTTAATTAACAATAAACTTGTTTTTCATCGTTAGTTTTTTCCCCATGTTCATGTTCATAAATTATAAATAGTTCCCTTGAACTTTATATCATCTAAAAATAAGTCCTTGAAATTTTACCATGAACCCTCTATGCTTTAATATTTATGCAAATAATTTTTCTATGATTTTTTTTTTTTTTAGATATGTTTCTATGATTTGTTTTACTCATTACCTATTTAGATATATGCACACACATCATTTTTTTTTTTCTGGAATTAAAAGGGTAGGCACTAAATATGCACACAAACCTTGAAAATCGGGTAAGAAGCATTACCAATTATGACTAATTACATAATAAGATGTTCACAATTTTGTTGATAACGAAAACAACAACACTATTATTTCTTAGTAATATGAAATCCACTTAATTGATTTGAGTATATTTAAAAAATTATTTAAATTAGTTATTTATAAAAAAAATGTGGGTTAATTATTAATCATTTGTGTTGAGACCTACTCTTGATACAAATTCACATGGAATCAATATAAATAATTTTAAAAATATATAAATACGGGAGAAAATTTGTGACAGAATAAAATATTAGAAAACGGAGGTCATAATAATAACGACAACAGCATATGCCATAACAACAACAATATTATTATTAATATAATAATAATGAGTTTAATGTTACTCCAAGGAAATATTTTCCTACCAAACTCAATAACTCCCATTATAAAAAATAGAGAGAGAAAATATTAGTAGGAACTACTTATTTTTATGTGAGTGTGTCAGAAAATAAGTAGAAAGATTAAACTCAATAATAATACTCCCTCCAGTCCTAATTATAAGAACTAGTTGACTTTTTTTGGAGAGATTAAGGAAGCTAATTAAATTGCTTTAAAGTATATTTGTTGGTATTTTTTTCTTCAAACTATTTAGTCTGACTAATAAACTAATATATAATCTAAGGATGCACAACATATGAAATGATTAAGTAACTTATTTAGCTTCCTTAATCTCTAAAAAAAAAAGTCAACTAACTCTTACTAAAGATCGTCTAGCAGGGACGAAGATTCAGGGGGCCAATTTGGCTCCTAGACGTGAATCATGGCGCCCACCGGAACAGGATTGGGTGAAGGTGAATGTGGATGGAGCGTTTTCAGTGGCTACTCAGAAACGTGCTTGTGGGGGGGCTAATCCGTGATTCTACGGGTAGGTTCTTGAAAGGTTTCGTACAACATCTTGATGATGGCGATGAGCTAACTGCAGAAATCTGGGCCTGTCTTTTGGGGTTCAAAATGGCATGGGCTATGGATTTTCGGAAAGTATGGTTGGAAACAGACTCCACGAAATGTCTCAAACTTATCATGCATGAGCTTAGGCCACATCACAGGGACTTCAGCCTTTTGAAGGAAGTGAGAGCACTGGTGGAAATGGAATGGGAAATCAATGTCACTTATGTGCCTCGATTATGTAATCGTGCGGCGGACTGCCTAGCGAAGCGTGGTCTAGTTTCAGGACAGGGATTTCATGAAGTCTATTACCCACCGGAGGATCTTGTTGAGCTACTTGGCCAGGATTGTAATGGAGACTCTGTTCCCATAGGCATTAGTTGAGGTGTCATTTCTTCTTTTGTATCAAAAAAAAGAAAAAAGAACCGGAGATTATATTAGAGGGAGCAATATTTTTTTTAAAAAGAATAAAAGGAAGGGATGGCATGTGGCATGGCCACACTGTTCGTCTTAAAAGAAAAAGGGGTCAGAATAGGTTGCTGTGGAGTCGAATACTCGAAGCTTTCGATCGAAGAAGCAGAACAAGAGGTGCAATGGCTATGGCTAGCTTGGCGAGACGGAAGGGCTTCCTTTTGTCGAGGAATCTCTCCTTCGAGACCCTCAAGTATTCGCTCTCGCTCGCCTCCTTTTCCAGGGGCTTTGCTTCGGGATCTGACGATAACGACGTCGTCGTCGTTGGTGGTGGTCCTGGAGGCTATGTCGCCGCCATTAAAGCCGCTCAATTGGGTCTTAAGACCACTTGCATAGAGAAGCGTGGGGCTCTTGGTGGTACCTGCCTCAACGTGGGATGCATCCCCTCCAAGGTAATTCTTTGTTTGGATTCATCTTTCTCTTAGTTACACAGCAGGAGGTAGATTGGAGTTTCCAATCTCTTTGGAACGATCTACATGGTTGTCTGAATTTTTCTTTGTTTGACCATGGTCGTTTCCTATTTCTTTGGCATGATTTCCATGGTTGTCTGAGATGTTTTTTGTTTGACCATAGATGATCATTGAATTCCATTGGGAACTCGATCTCTTCGCCTTGCGATCCTTTTTGGTATCGTTGGCTCTAACATGCCTTCTGGCCTCTGGGGTAGGAGTAGTATACTTTCATTCATTTATGGCTTTGGTTTGGTTTCGCCAACCGATGGTAGTGGTTTCAGTTGTGAATCCGGGTAAGTCAGAGGCTTAGGACCTATTGGGAAATAAAGCAATGATCATGTGTTGCTTCCACCTTTTGAAAATTACAGATATTCAGATGAGTTTCTTCAAAAATTTTGCGCGAAAGGACAGGATAGAGCAGATAGAGATCATTTATTGAGCAGAGCAAGTTCTTAAGCCTTAATTTCTCCCTCTTTCTTTTTCTTGTTTCAAACTTTCGATTTACCTCTCCCTTTTCCTAACTCGGAACTAAATGCAAATTTATCTTCATATCACGAAATTTAATGTAACTACTGCATCGCTCTTGCTGACTGTCATTTACTAAGTTGCAATTTTTCTTCCGTCCCTCCCTTATTGGGAAAGGGGGGGACTGTTGACCTAAATTTATCATGCAAATCATTCTTCATGCAATAGATTGTAGTGTTGGTTTCAGCATTTGTCTTTCAATTCTAAGCCTGTGTAGTAACTTTTCTATATCTTCTTTATTTCATGACTGTCAATGTAGGCGCATCAAGTTGCTAAGAATAATGAATGTAGTCTTCTCTTTAGTCCATGGACTCATTTATTAAATATATCTGTGTTCTGGTTCAGGCACTCTTACATTCTTCACATATGTACCATGAGGCCATACATTCATTCGCCAACCATGGAGTCAAATTTTCATCTGTTGAGGTTGATTTGCCAGCCATGATGGCACAAAAAGATAAAGCGGTTTCTAATCTCACTCGAGGTATTGAGGGCTTATTCAAGAAAAACAAGGTAAACTATGTCAAAGGATATGGCAAATTTGTTTCTCCTTCTGAAGTTTCTGTGGACACCATTGATGGTGGAAATACTGTAGTAAAAGGAAAGAATATCATAATTGCCACTGGTTCAGATGTGAAATCTCTACCTGGTGTCTCCATTGACGAAAAGAAAATCGTATCGTCAACAGGTGCTCTTGCTTTGTCAGAAATCCCCAAGAGACTTGTGGTCATTGGAGCAGGCTATATTGGGCTTGAAATGGGTTCAGTATGGGGCCGACTTGGCTCTGAGGTAACTGTTGTTGAGTTTGCACCAGATATTGTTCCCACAATGGATGGAGAGGTTCGGAAGCAGTTTCAGCGTACTCTTGAAAAGCAAGGCATGAAATTCATGCTTAAGACTAAGGTGGTAGGAGTTGACACTTCAGGTGATGGAGTGAAACTGACCCTTGAACCAGCAGCTGGCGGTGATCAGACTTCATTGGAAGCAGATGTTGTTCTTGTATCTGCTGGTAGGACTCCGTTCACAGCTGGACTGGGGTTGGACAAGATAGGAGTTGAAACTGACAAGGTAGGAAGAATTCTAGTGAATGAAAGATTTGCCACCAATGTCTCTGGTGTTTATGCAATTGGAGATGTAATTCCAGGTCCAATGTTGGCACACAAGGCTGAAGAAGATGGAGTTGCTTGTGTAGAGTACATAGCTGGTAAGGTGGGTCATGTGGACTATGACAAAGTCCCAGGGGTTGTCTACACACACCCTGAGGTTGCCTATGTTGGAAAGACAGAGGAGCAAGTGAAAGAACTTGGCATCCCATACTGCGTTGGGAAGTTCCCGTTCCTGGCAAATAGCAGGGCTAAGGCAATTGACGATGCTGAAGGATTGGTAAAGATATTGGCTGAAAAGGAAACAGACAAGATATTGGGGGTGCATATTATGGCACCCAATGCAGGAGAGCTTATTCATGAAGCAGTGATAGCATTGCAGTATGATGCTGCTAGTGAGGACATAGCACGGGTTTGCCATGCTCATCCAACAATGAGCGAGGCGGTGAAAGAAGCTGCGATGGCCACTTTTGACAAGCCCATTCATATTTGAAGAGCTGGTTTCCACTTCATTATTCTAGTTTTCAATTTTGTCAATGAATTTCACAATTAGATGGAGGAGATTCCATTGTGTGTATGTGTGTGTTCTCAGCAAATAGGTGTTTGAATACGAATTAGCTCCAACCTCAATCCATACTTGAGAGAATGGTTGTGTTGCTTCTTACTTTACTCATGCTTGAATAAATTCTCTCAATTTTCTGTCTATCTTGCTTGACTTCTTTACCTTTCCTGCTATTATTATCCATTGGTTTAGAATCCGCAGTTCAAAATCCCGGCATAATTCTCTAATTTTGTTCTCAAATGTCGATAATTTGATATTAGAATGGAGGGAAGGATCAACAGCTTGCTGGTGCTGGTGGTTTCTGAAGAACTGAAACTGCTACATCTGTAAACAGATGAGCCAATGTTTTGATGTTGAAATTATAGCATTTGGCATAGAATGTTCAAAAGCGAAAGTCAAGAATAGCTCAAATAATTGTATAGACTGAAAACAATGGAGTTACAGCATTCTACAAGTCACTGGAAACAACTAGATTCCTACCTACGGCGCTGCTGCCGTCATCAAGAGATCAACATTTTCTTACCAGAGGCCAAATTTGCTTCTACTACTTTAAGCTTACACTTGGTCATAAATTATAAAATTGGAGAAGGTAGAAACAGAGATAGGATTTGATGGCATTTGGCATAAAATATTTTTCTAGTTATTGACTTTTTCAGCATTTGGTTTCTTCCGAGGCTACTTTCATGGAAATAACATAAGGACGAACTTTCATAATGGCCCCAACACATTAATGAGTCTGAATTAAGAAAAATGTTTAATTTTATTATTTGGCTTTGATCTATAAATTATTGGTCATCTTAATTATTTGGGATAAAGAATAATCAATACAATAGTGTAATTTGAGACAAGGTTTCCAAAATAGATGCAAGACGTCCAATTCAGCAAAACTAACGAATGGCTTTCACAATTTTAGGATGAAATAGTAAGAGAATAAAAAATGGTGTTTTGAACTATTTCTATTAAAAATAACCATCTAAAAGGTAGAAGATACTATAATTTGTCCACAAACTTCAGATAATTAATTTGTAGAAGATACTCCTCCGGTTCTAAATATAAGATATAGTTTGTAGTGCAAATTGTATTTCAAATTATGTTCTATATTTAGGACCGTGGGTAGTATATGACAAAGTTGATTTTTTTTGGAAAAATTAATGATGCTAATTTAGAGTATTTATATTTATATGACAAAGTTGATTACTTTAGAGTATTTATATTTATATTTTTCCTCCAAACTAATTAGTTTCAATAATAAACTGATATATAATATAAACATACATAATATATGATATGATTAAGTACTTATTTAGATTTCTTAATATCTCAAAAAAAGACAACTTTATCTTATATTTTGGATCGAAGGGAGTACTATTCCTATCATTGGCAAAGGAATCAACAACCTCAAGATGCGTATTACTTTTGTTAGTTTTTTTGCTAATTGAGCCATGGATTAACACCACACATTAAAAAGACAAGCAGAGAGTGTTTCTCCATATAAATTGTAGATTTTGCCCAAGCTATATAGCAAGCAAAGGAAAAAAGATAAAAAATAATAATAATAATAAGGGAGAAGAAAAGGACAAGCCAGAAAGAAAGAAAGAAAAAATGGCTAACAATTATTCTCCCTTGGTGGCCTCCATTGTTGTGGTGCTATTCCTTTGCATCGCTCCTTGTGCTTATTCAGACGCACCATCCATTTCAGATATTTGCTCGAAACACAACAACCCTGTATTTTGCCAGGAGATTATTAAGAAGAAGCAAGGATCGGAACTTTCAGATATAGCCGAGTACGTGATCGAGCAGATTCAATCCCGCGTCGGAAGCACCAAGACCGCTCTGGATTCGATGATCCAACAGGCTAAGGCGCCTCGCCTGGTTGAGCATTACAAATCTTGCGCGTGGCATTACAGCGACGCCATGAATGGCGTGGAGAAGACTAAGCAAATGCTGGAGAATCGCGACTACTTTGGGATGGACGTCGCCGCCTCCGCCGTGATGACTCACATCGACGATTGTGCGTCGTCGGAAGCACCAGGATATGATCCCTCCGTTTTTCTCGTGAAGACCAATCAGGATTTGGAGAATCTCGGCGTCATCGTCATGATCATCGCTAATCGTCTCTCAGGGAACTGAAATGTTAGTTAGCTTAAAATGATTCATCACCATTCATGTGCCATGCATGTACGTCTTGCTGAATGATTATCGTTCTTTTTTGCTTGATTGATATTTTTAGGAGCTTAATTATATTTGTTCGATCCAGGAATGTTATTGGGATTGAACGTAAACTGTTTAAATTCATTCGTAAATTGTGAGATATCTGCATTTGCAAGTTGCAGAGTTGATAACTTGATATCATTCACGTCAACTGCATTTCTCTTGTATCTTCCAGTTTTTCTTTCTTCTTTAAAAAAAAAACAGAAACAATCATCCGACTGATGCGCATGGATTCTTTCACCATTTTTTCATTGTTAAGTATTACCTAGAGCTGTCAAAACGGGCCACCCGACCCGTTAGGCCAAAAAACTCACATGTTAAACAGCTCGCACGGGCCAAAAAATTATATAACCCTAAGGGTTAGGGCCAGCCCGCGGGCCAAAAATCATTTTAGAATAATCAACTTAAACTTGAATAATCAACTTCATTTCCAACCAAAATATTGTTCACAACCATTCATTATCTGACTATATAGAGGGAAGTACACTGAAATATTTTTTCAACATACTAAAATAATTTTTCAAGATCACGAAGTACCCGTTAGTATCCTAAAATAATTTTTCAAGATCATTCAGTATATTTTCAGTACCAGTCAGTATCCTCAGTCAGTATCTTGAAATATTTTTTAAGTACCAGTCAGTACCATGAAATATTTTTTCAACATCTTAAAATAATTTTTCAAGATTATTTAGTATATTTTCAGTATCCTGAAGTATTTTTTAAGTACCAGTCAGTACCTGAAATATTTTTTCAACATCCTAAAATAATTTTTCAAGATCATTCAGTATATTTTCAGTACCAGTCATTATCCTCAGTCAATATCCTGAAATATTTTTTAAGTACCAGTCAGTACCCTGAAATATTTTTTCAACATCCTAAAATAATTTTTCAAAATCATGAAGTACCCGTTAGTATTTTTTCAGTACCGGTCAGTATCTTTAAATATCTATAGTATCCTGAAATATTTGTTAAAAAAAAAGGGATTAGTGTTGTTTTTTGCGCAGTGGAGTGAATCCAATTCCTTGATTGAAGAAGGCAAGGAGGTGTAGTTTCAGATGGATTTGTACACTTTCTGAATGTTGAAAACGGGGTTGATTAGTGGCCCACAGGTTGGCCCCAACATAACCCAAAAGAGTGGGGCTTATTTTGGGTTAGGGTAAAAAATGACCCCATCATATGCGGGCTAAAAATATGAGGGCCAAACATGGGGCCAGCCCATTTTGACAGCTCTAGTATTACCTCTTGTTCTAGATATAACATCATAAGACTTATTAAGGAAGCTAAATAGACTATTTAGCTATGTTGTGTATGATTAAATTATATATCAGTTTATAAGTCAAACAAATTAGATTAGTAAAAGAACGATGAATATAAATATTCTAAAGTAATTTAATTAGCTTTCTTAATCTTATTAAAAAAGTTAACTTGGTTTTACATTTAGAACATGATTATGACTATTGTGATCCAACGCCAGGAGGAGTTTTGCTGGCTTAAGTTGAGATAATTTTTTTTTTTGGTATGCTCGAAATTTTTTTTAAGTGTAATCTCTAACTTTTAGGACAAATTACAAATAAATATCATTCGAACTTAGAAATCTCTAAAAAATCTATGTACACATGGAAATGATAAATAGGTTTTAAGAAACTATTTTGACATTTTGAAATGTTGTGTTTTACTAAAATGCCGCTCAAGTTTTTATCTTAAAAAAAGAAAGAACCCTTCCCGGCGTCACTCTAGTGCCGACGGCGGGAGTTCCAGTGACAATTTGAATAATTGGATTAAATACTTGAGTTCCATAAACTCTATTCGGGATCATTAACATGTTGAATAAAGGGAATGACAATTTGAGTATAATGATTGACAAATTGTGCTCCCTAAAAGCTATACTCAAGTTGTCATTATCTTTATCCAACTTATCAACAACAATTGATAGAGTTTAAGGAGGTTCAGTAGTCAATCCCTATACTTAAGTTGTCATTGGAGCTCTAGCTCTAGAGCCGGCGGCCGATCGCCGAGGTGGTGCCGGCCGTCGGAGCTTTGGTGCCAGCAAGGGTTTTTCTTTTTCTTTTTTTATAAAAAAAAAAAAATCAAGAGGCATTTTGATAAAAGCACAACATTCAAAAACTACAGATCAATAAAAGCACAACATTCAAAAACTACAGATCAATCTCTTAAGACATATTTATAATTTCCATGTGTTAACAGACTTTTTAGTGGTTTTCTAAGTTTAAATTGTATTTATTTAGAATTTTCCCATAACTTGATGAGTAATGGCAGGTACATAGATATGACACCTGAAAATTTATATTTCTCTTTCTTTAAGCTTAATTTAATTTAAGATCTAATTAATTAATTTATCATATTAAATTAGTTAGTTAGTATGATACTATTATTATGAAAATAAAAGAAATATAGGATAAGAAAACAAGAGATAAGAGAAAAGAAAATTCAAGACAGAAAGAGGGGAGCAATTCTCATTCAGTTTTTTATGTGTTTCTGTATAACTATAATGCTTTGTGCAAGACCTCTATTTATAGGTCTCTAAGAGTCAATGCCAAGGTTCACCACTAAGATACAATGAATTATACAATTAACACAGATGAATGCACACTATATGACCTTTCATATAGGCATGGAAATACACCAAGCGAGACCAGATTTTGGCTAAATAGGTCTGAACCTATACTGGGGGCAAAAGGCCTGAGCTTGAATGCAGGTTTTTTTAAGCGCAAGCCTCAGCCTTCATAAGGCCTGATTGAGCCTGAAGCATTTTTAAAGGCCTTTAAAAAGGCCTCGTATTGCAGGCCTTAAAGGCCATAAGTAGACTTTATGCACTTTGAAATTAGAATATAAGAACTAAAAAATAAATATTGTGTTATTTATATGATATAAATATAATTACATTTATTTAATGTGTGAACAGGCCAGACTTGAAGGTTTATAGGTCAGACCTTAACAAAATAGGCCTGACTTATTTACACATCTAGACTTTTAAATAGGTCTTGCTTTGATCTTTTTAACAAACAAGCCAAGCCGAACCAGACCCTAAACAAGTTAGGCTGTAGGCCACTTAATAGGAGCCTGACCTATTTTCACCCTTACTTTCATATCATTCATGTATCTTTCTTTCTTTTTTTTTTTTTGGATAAAAAAATTTTAGGAGAGGGGTTGGGTTCACCCAGAGTCCAAAGGCCCCGCTATGACTTTGCTCCCCAGGACATACAAGACTGAGAGTACACATGCCTCCACTTCAGCCTGTGTTTCCAATTCATGTATTTGAATGTACATTAATTAGTCCTTTAGTTTTCTAACTACTATTCAGGAACGGTAACTAGAATATAAAAGGTCAAAAGTTAATGAACATCCACATAATTAATATATTTATAACAACTATTATATTTTTATAACCTATTTGTGTTAATTAAGAAAACAATTAAAATTAGTTAAAGATAATAAATAAGTATTATTTTTCCAACTATACCCTTATGTGTAAAGAGGATAAGTGAGAGAAAATAAATATAATAAATACCATTAACAAGGGTAAAGTTGAAAAAAATATAATAAATGTTTAGGCAAACCTGGCTTATATTTTGAGACATGCCATTGACAAATTCGAAACTTATATTTTGGGATGGAGGGGGAAAAAATATTGTGTGGATTAGGATCACCGGCAAAAGAAAGTCTAAAAACCTAACACTCTCAGATTCTCAAATTAGTATAGAATTGCCACCAACAGAACACACTTCATTAAACGCAGATATGATAACAAGGTGAGTGTACTAAAATGGTGTTCATGTTCATCCAGAAAACCTTAACAAGACAAGCAAATCCCACAAATTATCAACTCAAAGGTGAACAATAGTAGGCTTATAGTCAACGATAATCACTTTGTCCAGGTGGGAAAGGAACAAGTTTGCAAATTCAACATGGGCAGGATGAGCTACATACTCTGCAACCCCTTCTGTACTCTCAAACGTTGATTCAAATATGTGAGTAAAGCCTTGATGCAAATTCTCAGCACTCACATCCGTTCCCCTGTTTACACACCAAAAGAAACACATGATACAAATGGCTTTCAACTAATTGAAACATGGAAATTTTATAAAGGGACCTGGTTTAGAAATATGGGTAGATCAAGTGAATCATCAATATACAAGTAAATTAAGTACACTATTTAAATAGACCAGCATTTTACATGCTTATATATATTCATGATTAGCTTGGTTTACATAAGATTTTCTCAAAGCATTGGAAGCGGTTCCTTCATTCCAATTCAATGTTCACATCAATTTTGAAGCAGCCGCTAGCTTATGAGAAAAAGGTAGCTAACAAGAGTTCAATATATATTTATTATAGGGTAAAGGTAAAAATTTCCCTGAAAGTTTTCAAGGAGGAACGATATTGGCCAGAAGTTTTTTTTTTTGGTTCAATAATACTTGGAACTTGGAAGTTTTAACACATAGTAATAGTAATAGTAATGTTGCCCAAAACTGATAAAAAACTAATCTTGACCGTTAAAGAATTGACTAAACCATTACATTTTTAATGGTAAGGGGACAACATTGAAAAAAAAAAAAACTTCCGGATAACATGGCTTCGGGCAAATTTGCAACTTAAGCTTTTATTATATACACCATAAGCTCATATAAAAAATAAAAAAACACCATAAGCACAACAGTACATAGCAAATTCTAACAGTTTGGAGATCATTCGCTAAACCTTGCGGTGCTACTGATTCATTTTTTGTAAGGGTCCGATTCATTTTCCTCTAGGTTATCTCTATTTATTGTCTTGACTAACTCTAATAGACTTTATTTCCTGCCCTGAGTTTTGCAAAATTCGAGACCTTCTGGTTTCACAGGTTTCAGTCCTCTTCGTAGTCGTCCCTTTTAGTTTTCTTTGAATAACCCTAAAGATTTCGATTAACCATTTTGCTCAGTCCTGATTTAATTGCGATCTGAAAGTTCAAATTTCGATCGCATAATAGATCGTATTGCATGATCTAAAAGTGATTTCAAAACGCAAGACAATTTCAATTCGGAAGATCTCTTGAAGGGACACAATCTTCACTAGAAGTGCAAAAAGGGAAAAGAGGAATTAAAAAGGAAGGAAGGGGTATACCAATGGAAGGACTTCATGGGTGGAACGAGATTGACAAGATTGGCATAGCCTTTGATGAGCTCATCAATCTTCTGAGGCGAAACATCGTCTTTGAACTTGGCGAGCACCACGTGTTTCACTATCCCTTTTGCTTCCTCCATTTCTGCTTTTTTGAGATCTTCGCTTCTCCTTCGTCACAGTGAAGAGTGTTCCGAGCGATAAGGCGCTAGCCGCTCCTTTTGTTGCCTTTGGACGCGTGTCATCACTTTTTTTTTTTTTTGATTAAAGAGAGGTATCAGCCATATATTAATGGAAAGGGATCAAGTCCCATACAATCGTTTAACAACAACGGCCTCAAAACATGAGGACAAACATTCGAAACAGAAGATAACGAGATACCTTCTTTAGCCATCGCGTCGGCTAAAGAATTGTGAGATCTGCAAATATAACTCAATTTCACCTCCCATTGCCAAGTCAGCATCGCTGTAATCTGAACAAAGACCAAGCTGCTGGTATTGCCCTCCTTTCCAATCAAAAGACTCTCAATAAGCTTTTTAGAATCAGATTCCACCATAACCTTCTTGTAGCCTTCCTCCCAAGCCAATCGCAACCCCATTAAGACAGCCCACTCTTCTGCCTCCTCCACCCCAGTTAAACCCAACCTCTGACTAAAGCCCATCAGCCACTCCCCATTGTGATTCCTGATTACCCCTCCACATCCGGCCTTTCTAGTACCCCGCACCACAGCTCCATCCACACTAATCTTAATCCAATCAACAGGAGGAGGCACCCAACCTTGAGATACTAATGTCACCGGACCACCTGCAATATTAAATTCATCCACTACCGAGGAGCTGCACAGAGATTTACACATGTTCCTAATGACAGAAATCGGACACACAGGTTTTTGGAAATCATCCTGAAACACATCCCTATTCCTCCAATTCCAGCATAACCAGACAGCCACACCCCATAACTGGTTCCACTCCCCCAACGAATTGGTTCCAACTTCCTCATTCAAATTAAACATTATCCAATCAGTTAAAGGCAGATTAAAAAAAGTCGAAACATACCTTTGTTTAATCAACCCCATCCAGATGTTCCTTGCATAGATGCAATCTCTGAATATATGTAACTCATCTTCCATTCCTTGTTGACAATGATTACACATAGGTGAACCAGCTGACCATCTACTTCTTGAGACATTAGTAGGCAATCTGTTGCTATACGCAAGCCATAAAAACACCCTTATCTTCTCCACACCCCTCCAAGACCAAATAGCTTTGTAACTCCTACTAAACAAGGCTGGCGGAGGAGACTCCATCATATAATAGGCACTTTTAACGGAGAAAATGCCATTATGTGTCTCCCCCCAAACCATGACATCCTCCCCTGCTTCTTCCCTGGGAGGCAAAACCGCTGTAAGGCTTTGAACAACTTCATTATTCACAATTCCAGCAAGCCTTATGAAATCCCAAACTCCAAACTGAGTCCAATCAGCAACCTTACTAATTGCTTCCTCCGCATTCAAAGGCCTTATGCACATATCCTTTATCTTCCTATTTTTCCAAAGCCAACAATCCATGAAAAATAAGGTCGATTTACCATTTCGAATTTGCCATCTCGTACCTCTGTCAACAATCTCTTTCTGTCTACACAAGAATTTCCAGAATGCAGAATCCAATCCTCTAGCTTCCAATAATGAATTTTCACTCCTTAACATGTACTTCTTCTGGAGAGCCTCAGCCCACAACCCCGTAGATCCCTGAACTAAATTCCAAGCAGTTTTAGCTCCAAAAGCTCTGTTCATTGACGTTAGTCTCTTCAACCCCAGGCCTCCAAACTTCTTAGGCTCAGATATCCTACTCCAACTCATTGGATGGAAACCTCTTCCACCCTCATTATTTCCCCATATGAAGTTCCTTTGGATACGTTCTACTTCTTCACATACACTGATTGGAAGTTGGGCAACCTGCATTGGATAAATAGGTATAGCTCCTATTACCGCCTTAGCCAGAGTAATCCTCCCTGCCGTGGTTAAACATTTAGCTTTCCAAGAAGAAAGCCTACTTTTAACACGATCAATCACATAGCTAAAGGTTTCTCTGTTACTTCTCTTCCTAGTCAAGGGAACTCCAAGATACCTTCCAATTTCAGTAGCAATACTCATTCCCGTAATCCCCCTGATTCTACCCTTCAACTCAGCTGAGACTTTTGGAGAGAAAAAAATCGAGGACTTGGGATAGCTAACCTTTTCACCAGACGCATTGCAAAAGCTATTCAAAGACTCTAGCATCACCTCAGCTTGTCTCTTAGACGCTTCTCCAAATAGCAAGAGATCATCGGCAAACATCAAATGAGATACTGCCGGCCCTTCCTTCGTAATCATAACGGGCTTCCACCTCCCTTCCCTCACCGCGTCAGTAATAACATGTGTTAGCTTATCCATGCACATCACAAACAAAAACGGGGAAAGAGGATCACCCTGTCTAATTCCCCTACTTGGCCGGAAGAATTCAGACTTAGCTCCATTCCATAACACATTTAGTGAGGAAGTAGAGACGCACTTCATAATCAACTCAGTAAAGCGTTCATCAAATCCTGCCTCATGAAGCACTTTGGATATAAAACTCCATCTAATTCTGTCATACGCTTTGTCAAGGTCGACTTTCATTACCATAATACCTTTGTTACCCTTCGCCTTCTTCATTTTGTGAAGAATTTCCTGGCCAACAATGATATTATCTTGGATATGCCTACCAGGAACAAAGCTTGATTGAAAAGGAGACACCAGATCCCCCATAATACTCCTCAGTCTTCTTACAATAATTTTGGTTACACATTTGTACTGAACCGTGCAAAGAGAAATAGGCCGAAAATGTTCAACACGTTGTGGATCTCTTTTAGGAATAAGAGATATCAGTGTACGGTTTGCCTCAGATAAATCCATTGTTCCCTCAAAAACACCTTTCACAAAGAGAAAAAGATCAGGGCTGATTGTACTCCAATTCCTCTGAAAGAATATAGGTGGAAAACCATCTACTCCCGGAGCCTTATACGGTCCCATAGATTTGATCGCCTCATGCACTTCTATTAAATCAGGATTTTTTGCTAACATTTCCATCCTCGCGGCATCAATAACAGGAAAAGATGTCAATGTATTGAAACCAACATCATTCTGGTCTTCCTCTTGGAACATATTAACAAAATAGGAAACTATCAAATTTTTAATTTCAACATCGTTATCCAGCCAAACACCCTCCTGATTTTGCAAAACAGCAATTCTATTCCTTCTTCTCTTAATATTTGTCTGAAGGTGATAGTACCTTGTATTTCTATCCCCTTTGGCAATCCAATCCACTCTCGCTTTTTGAAACCATTTTAACTCCTCTTGCCTTAATACATCTTCTAACTGAGTCTGAAGCTGCACTTCCAGAGCGCTGAGAAAATTCGAGTAAGGATACGCAGGGGATTTCTGAATTCCATTCAATCTTGTTAAAATTTCTTTTTTCCTATTTTCCACCAACCCAAACGTCTCCTTATTCCATACCAATATCTCTTCTCTAACCCTAGCAATATTGGAATCCAAGCCTTCATTCACACGCCATTTGGATTTCAGGAAATCATTAAAATTCTCATGGGTCATCCACATGGCCTCAAATCTGAACGGTTTCTCCCCCATACTCCTAAAAGTTGTCCCCAATTCCAGCAATATCGGGTTGTGATCAGAGTAAGCCGTCCTCGGGAGGACACGCAGAGAGCAATTCAACCCACCCGACAACATCTCCTGGTTAGCAAAAGCTCTATCCAGTCTCTCATATAGCCGCCGATACCCTCTATTATGGGGTCCTTTCCAGGTAAATTTCGGCCCACATGCTCCAATATCAATCAGCCCACAAGCATCAACCCTGTTCTGAAACCAATTGATCCTTCGTTGATTACATGGCGCACCCCCCACTCTTTCAGAGGCCGACAATATATCATTAAAATCACCGCACACCATCCATGGAGAACGAATACCCCCAGAAATAGTCCTCAATTTCTCCCATAGTACAGACCTGAGATTAGAATGAGGAAGAGCATATATAAACGTAAATAAACAATCCGGCATACCTGTTGAAGACACACGCATATGAAAATATTGGCGATCCTCTTCCACGATTGAGACCGAAACATACATACTGTTCCAGATAGCCACCAAGCCTCCTGAATTTCCGACATTGGAAATCATCTTGATTTGATCATATCCAAGACGCAGTAAGTGTCTGAGACCTCAGAGCAACGAGTATCGGCTAGAACCAGAAGGTTGGGTTTCGGCCCATTGACCAAGAGCCTTAAATTTCGGTAGAGGCCTGCTCCACAGCAACCTCTAGAATTCCAATACATAGCTTTAATCATTAAAAATTTATTGATTAGATAAAACCACACACGCAGCTAACCACGACATCCGAACTAGGATCACAAAGGAGACTCAGGGACCATTGACAGCTCCATATGTCCGTCAGGCCCATTTATTTGCTCCACTTCCTCCTCCATTAAGCCCAAGTTCGCCTCAACCGGCCCTATAGTTACACCAGGCCCACTCGGTTCTTCCTTGCTTCCCCCTGGTTCATGTGACAATAATACAATACCGTCTATATCCTCCAAAGGTTTGACCACAGCTGGATCTAATCTCGTCCTATCCACCTCTTCCATACCATCTCCCATTGTCAACATCAACAACCCGTTGCTTGTACCCTCTGACACTTCTCTAGTTCTTTTATCTACCCTCCTACTGCTCTGATGCACCAAAGTACTCTGCTCTTTATCCTCCCCTTCCATCAAATCTGATTGCTTCTTCCCTTTCGCCTCTCCACCAATCCCCTTTTTCGATCCTCCTTTACCCCCTTCATAAATGCTCTGCACACCCTTTCCTGCCGCCCTGACACCAGTAACCCCTTCCACCTGCATACCCATCGTAATATTTCCCCCAGCTTCCTCAGATTCTCTTGTCTCCTTCGCCAAAATCCCAAAATCCCTCTGACTGTTGCTTGTGCAGGTCACCAACTTTCTCTTTATGTCTCCTCGGACGTCGTGCCTTTTGGACAATCCGCCATTGTTCTTCATTCAACTGCTCAGTAGGTCTCCTTTCTTCTACATCTTCCTTCCCCACATCGACCTGAGGACTATTGCTGCTATTCCTCTCCCGCAAAGAGCATGTTTCTCTCCGATGCCCATAGATTCCACGCGTAGTGCATAGTAGGTGCAAAACTTCATATTCAATAAAAAACTCCTCACCATCTAAATAAAAACCTTGCATAATTTGTTTTCCAAGTTCAACCTATACACAAATCCTTGCAAAATGTCCTCTGAGTTGGCACGAGGTATTCATATCCACCTTAATGGTTTTCCCAATCCTGTTCCCGATCACTGTTAATGCAACCTCATCAAAATACTCCATCGGCATTCTTGATATTCTGACCCACATCGCTGCTTTGTTAATCTCAGCTTTATCAGGTCTGAAATTTGCTTCCCACGGTTTGACAGTTAAATAGTGATCGTATATCATCCATGGCCCTCCTGCAATGGCATTCATATAGTCCTCCTTATTGGTGAACTTCACTATGAAAAACCCATGCCCAATATTGATAAGAGTAAACACTCCTCTTCTTGCCCACATTGCCTGCAATCTCTTCTCCAGGGCCCTATACCCAATAGTCCTTCCTAGCAGTTTAACTATTACAGCTGTGTCCCACGCCTTATATAGCCTCTGTTTCATTTTGCTGGAAAAATGAAAGGTTGGAAAGTTCCTGGCAGTGCTCTCCGAAATCTTACATTTCCACCCATCATCTTCATGATCATCCTTCTTTGTAGAATGATCCGAAAATGAATCATCAGACAGATCGTCCTCCTGACCATTTCCCATTTCATCATCCTCTTTACCAATACCTTTCAGCTTGTCCGCAAATGAAGGACCACCCTCATTGAATGACGGTGGTTTTTCCCCCAGCTTTGGCCAATGACCCTTCAACAAATCTGCATTGTTCTCATTAGACACATTCTTAGTCTTTTTTGAGCTTCTCGTTAACAAATCCTCTTCCTCCTTCGAAGCTGGTACCTTCCGTAGTTCCTGAGCAGAGAGAGAAAAAGTCGCCATATCTGCTACCAAAATAGACTTTTTTGCGTGTCATCACTTTCTTTCTAATTAGGAGGAGAGAAACTAATTAGTGAGCCATCAAACGAGATTACTTGCTTGTTTGTAATTATTTTTGGACACAAAGTGTTTATTTATATAAATTAAGTTAAATCTTTTTCACATATTTACCTTATTTACTTTAAATTACGAGCGAAAATTATTTTTAAAAGTTTCAATTACTATCTTAAATAAGCACTAAGATGATGACAATAAAATAAACCAATTATCTTGTTTTACAATATTCTTTGATGTGATCGGTCTAAACCTTATTTTTGTGTGTGTAAGATTACACCTCCATCTTAATATCTTTATTTCTAGGGTTAAGGTGCAGATTTGCCAACCAACTATTACCCGAGGAGCGTCTGACACAAAAAACAATTGAGGGGACCAAAATTGTCAATCAACAATTAAAAAGTGAAAAAAACACCAAATAACTATTAAAAAAAAACTACCACAATTAAGTTAAAATATGAGGCACTGGCGTAGGATGGTGGCGGAAACGTTGGAGAAAAGAGCGGTTAAGCCTTCTTGTTGAATAATGCAAACACCAACAGAGATGAGACCCATGAGAGCAGCGTTGTGGTAGCGGCGATTACTGCTTGTGGCATCGAAGGGATGAAACTAGGGTGCAAGGTGCGTGCCGGTCGAAAGTTGTGGACTGATAGATGAGTTCTTGAGTGTGAGTGGAACACCCAGCAACAATGGAAACTTTGGAGACGCCGACGTTACCGACACTATGAGAGTTAATGGAAGACGGAGACACCAAGACAGTGACAAAGTAATAGTTCGTTGGCGAATCTGTACCAAATTGTGTTTCTTTTCACTTTTTAATTGTTGATGGGCAATTTTGGTCCCCTCAATTGTTATTTGTACCAGACGCTCCTCGGGTAATAGTTGGTTGACAAATCTGCACCTTAACCCTTAATTATGGGTTTTATAGGAGTTTGATAGATTTTTTTTTTTTTCTTGAGCTTATGAGATACTTTCTTATCACATACAACTTGACTAGTCTTCCTCCATCTGAACCCCAGCCTTTCTATGTGAACATGGATCAACAGATCAACAACCCTAAAAAAAAGTATTAATGTCACTAAAATCCAAGATATGACAACTCATAATTTACTATCAGCTCATTAAGAAATTTGAGATAATAAGAGAAAGCCTTTATTTGTAAGGTTGTATATAGTTAATGTACGGATTTTTTAGGGTTACGGTGTAGAAAGACTCATAAATTTTTATTTAAAGTATGTCCAATATCATAATATAACCTAACACTATTGTTTTTATATAGTGGGCTCATGCTATTTCTGAATATGTATGTGTAATGATATTAGATTATATTCAATAGTTCTGATATTTTTAATCCCATTTTAAATGTTTATAGATATTTTTACACATTAATCCAATCTTTAATTACCACAATAATAATAATACTCTCTCTGTGGAGTATTTATTATAAGAAACACTTTGTCAGTATGACAAATTCTCTTTTATAAGAGATCCTTAAAAAATGTTGTCTAGAAATTTATTTTGGATGTTTGACCCATTTTACTCCCATAACTCATACTGTACTCTATTTACCCGTTTGATTCCCATTTCCTATTCCAATTGAATCCGGCTATGGTCCTCTTTTTTTCTCATCTTCTTTTTCATCTCAACCGTTGTATTGAAATCTGAACGGTTCAGATTTTTTTAAATAATTTACCGCACGTGGTACACCCTACCGCATGCGATAACAACTTAATTATTAATTTTTTTTTGAACCGTTCAGATTTCAATCCAACGATTGAGATGAAGAAAAAGATGAGAAGAAAAGAGGACTATAGTCAGATCAATTCCAATCACATATTCTCTTCTTACCATACATTCTCCCCACACTTATAATGAGGATATTTTGGACCAAAAAAAAAATCATTTTCTTTGTAAATTTATTGTATTCAACCAATTTTAACCAACATTTAGAATAACATAATTCAATTATTTGTTACTATTGTAAGGGAGGAGGGATTAATAATTTTTCATTCTAGGGAAGTGTTTGGGTCCTGGAAGTCTCTAGAGACCATGGACCGAAAGGAACAACATGGTATTCGAAATTACTTTTTAGTTTTTAGATTAATATCTAAAAATTTAATTTCAATTCAAAATTTACCACCTAATAAATTGTTACACATCAACAGGGCGATAATGTAATTTCCACGGTGGCGTTGAGAGGAATAGCATAGAGGAAGGCGGAAGAGGAAAGCTTATCTGAGAGAGTGACGAAGCACTATCCGAAGCAAGCAAACAAGCCAGCGAGGAAGGAGAGACGTGAGACATGGCGATGTCTCTGGCTCAGCAATTCACCGGCCTCCGCTGCTGTTCTCCTCTCTCTTCTTCTCCTCGCTCTAAACCCTTCTCTGCTCCCAACAACCATAAGCGTAATCCCCTTCCCATTGTCGCCTCCGTTGCAATCTCTAATGCGCGGACCAAAGAGAGGCAAAATCTCCAACAGCTCTTCGAAGAAGCCTACGAGCGTTGCCGCACTATTCCCATGGAAGGCGTTTCCTTCACTGTCGAAGAGTTTGATTCTTCTCTCGATAAGTATGACTACAATTCTGAAATTGGCACCAAGGTCAGTTGGTCATGGAGTCCGGTCCCTTGTTGAATTTCTTATTCTTTCTCTCCCTCAATTGCTACGGGGCTCTTTTGAGCTTACTGGATTCGTAAAACATTGCGAATGTATGATTGTTTCTTGATTGTGTGGAACTGAGAATGGAGCGTATGCTGTTTGGCTTGCCTGGACGCAAACATGTTTAGAATTTGTTAGAAGCTGGAACATGGTTAATTGAGCACGAAGGTGGTAATGGTGTGCTTTTTAAGGAGTAAGGAATGCAAATTTTGCGTTGGTAGTATGAAGTTTGTAACTGTTTCTTGAAAATTTTAAGGAAATAATAAATATGTGCTCTACAATTCCTCCATCTTTTGTATGGATTATCTTCCCTTCTTATTTAATTGAATCTGAAAGTGTAAATATTACTTTCTTTCCCATTAGTTGGATGATCAATACCCCCTCCAGTATTAAAAAAATGTCCTTATTTGTCTATCCAAATTATTGACAGTCCATAATGAAAAATGCGGTTCTTGTAACTAAGTGCTTTTTGTCAATTGCTAATTCAAATAGCTTTCTATGGTGCTGGTTTATCTTTCAGGTTAAAGGCACTGTTTTCAATGTAGATGCTGATGGAGCTGATGTTGACATAACTGCAAAGTCATCGGCATACTTGCCCCTCCGACAGGCATGCATCCTCAGAATTAAACATGTACAAGAAGCAGGCATAGTTCCTGGCTTGAGAGACGAGTTTGTAATCATTGGTGAAAACGAAGCTGATGATAGCTTGATCTTGAGTTTAAGGAGTATGCAGTATGACCTTGCTTGGGAACGCTGTAGACAACTTCAAGCAGAAGATGTTGTTGTCAATGGTAAGGTAAGTTTTAGCATACCAACAACCTCCTCCACGTACATAAATTTGAGTTTTCATATTGCTTATGGTTTTCGTTTCTTGTTATCCCTATTAAATAAAAATTCCCAAGGGAAGCAAGAAAATACTATATGAATAATTATATCATTTGGAAATAGGTTTTGGTTTATCTTTTTACCTATACCCCTCTTTTCTTTTTGTCTTATTCTCTCGTATGCACT
The DNA here is from genome assembly GCA_025563575.1 of Acacia pycnantha. Lineage (NCBI taxonomy): Eukaryota > Viridiplantae > Streptophyta > Magnoliopsida > Fabales > Fabaceae > Acacia > Acacia pycnantha. Next base: position 7,619,709 of record JAMWYP010000011.1, on the reverse strand, counting down.
TTTGAGTGACAGATTCTCGGTGCTAATAAAGGTGGAGTTGTGGCTTTGGTTGAAGGCCTTAGAGGGTTTGTTCCGTTCTCACAAATATCATCGGTTAGTTCTTGATCCATTTCAGCATTTAAGGATTTGTATCAGATTCAGACTCGTGGTCTTAAACTCAAATTATGACCTAAAACTGGAAGTGCATTTGTTGAGAATATTAATCTAAGGACCATAGTCAATTTTGTGTTGGACCAAAAAACACAAGTACGAAAAGCAATACTGTGCCATACTGTACAACAATATGGAGAACAACTAAGGTGTAGGAGTTTTGACAAGTGCTGGTAACATGGATTTGTAAAATTTAGAAATGTGTAGCAGTTGAGTCAAGCAAAGTAGAACTTGTATGCTTAAGCATGTGTTGAATTAGATTGTTGTGGTTAAATACTATATTTCTTTTCATCTTAACTAATGGCTTCCATGGAGCTTCCTAATACAGAGAAGTTGAAATTTTATAATTCCAGTAGCCAACTATAACTCTATCTGTTTTGTGTATTTTTCATTTTAGAAATCAACTGCAGAAGAGCTTCTAGAAATGAAGCTTCCTCTGAAGTTTGTGGAGGTGGATGAGGAGCAGTCTAGACTTATTCTCAGTAACCGCAAGGCCATGGCTGACAGCCAGGCACAGCTGGGCATTGGATCAGTGGTCACTGGCTCTGTTCAAAGTCTGAAGCCATATGGTGCCTTCATTGACATTGGTGGAATTAATGGCCTTCTTCATGTCAGTCAGATCAGTCATGATCGGGTAGCTGATATCTCAACTGTTCTTCAACCTGGTGATACTCTCAAGGTAAACCCTTTGTATGCTATGTGAATATTTACTCGGTATTACAGCCATGTTTTGAACATCACTTTTCTCTAATATATTCTTCTTTTAGGTGATGATCTTAAGTCATGATCGGGAGAGAGGCCGAGTAAGTCTTTCCACAAAGAAGTTAGAACCCACACCAGGAGACATGATTCGCAATCCTAAGCTTGTCTTTGAGAAGGTATAAGGATCCCAAGTCCGTCTCTTTGTACATATGTAAACTACAAGAGTAGGATATCAATAGCTTTGTTAGTCATGGCCTAGTTTTTACTTCTTGCTTCTTTTTCTTCTAGTTATTACTTATCAGTCTTTTATTGGGTTATCATCTACACTCTAGGTTTCGTATCCTCGAAGATGCAAAAAGAAAAAAGTTCTCTTTTTGTTCCATGATGTATTTTTACCTTATCTTTTCACATATATAAATATCCTACTCCAATCTTTCTAATTAGCATCAGTATTTTTGAAATATGATTTATGCTTATAGTTCTGACTATGTTTTGATAGGCTGAGGAGATTGCCCAAACATTCAGACAGAGAATTGCCCAAGCTGAAGCTATGGCTCGTGCAGACATGCTTAGGTTCCAGCCTGAGGTACTAACTCATTGATCATTTACATGGAAATTCTGCATTTTTGAAACAAATTCAAACGTGGGACGCATCTCTGACCTGATTATTCGCTTGCACACTGTATTTATTATGCATAATATGCATGCATGCGCACATGTATATTACACTGGGTTTTAATTTGCTAGAAATATTTTACAAACAAGGCATAGACAAATTTGGTTTATTAAACTAAAATAAATATCTATTTACTTTGGTCAACTTACAGTGTTTGCGCATGTTGGCTTATTGAGAGAGGATGTTATTAGTTGATGTTTGATGGCATTATTTGACCCTTAACCTTAATTTGCAGAGTGGATTAACTCTCAGCAGTGATGGGATATTAGGACCATTTTCTTCAGACTTGCCTGCAGAGGGACTGGATTTGAGTGAAGTGCCCCCCGCCGATGAATTAGAATCAGAATCAGAAGCAGAAGCAGACGCAGACGCAGAAGAAGAAGAAGAAGAATAAGAATTTGCTTTCTTTTTCATTCTGTCTTGTGGTTTGTAAGTTGTAACTAGAATGTATTGTTGCAGATGAGTATTGTAATTTCATGATATATAGAACTAAAATTATGAACTACATATCAATCATTTTTATTCTTTCTTTGCATGTATTCCTTCCCTTGTAAATCACTCGTAAAGACCTGCGGCTGACTTATTCACTCGCTTCTCGGCTAATTTCTTATTTTCATCTCTGCATTTCTAGCAAAGGCAACTCCTCTGTTAAATTCTCATCATCTGGAAGAGTTCTAAATATACCAAATAAAATAAGACGAACTACAAGATTCTACATCACTTTAACTAAATTTATCCAAAAACACACCCAGTTTCAGTTTCACCAACGTTGTTCTATAAATTATAACCGAGTATCTGGTGGAGATGAAGAAAACATTAAATGGCTGATAGTTATTTATGCATTAACAACATCTACAATATTTCGGAGAAATAAACAGCTATACAAGAACATTAACTAGAAATTCTCACAAAACAGATCTCCAGACTCCAGGCAGCAAAACTTTTTTCTCTCGTGCCATGCATAACATACATGTGTCAGCAGGCTTTTGACAGATATAAATATTGCTCAAGATTAGTTAACTTCCCTGCTTGTTGCTTTTCTTGCCTTTCTTTTGCTTCTGCTTCAATTGAGTAAGGCCAGCAGCTGCTATCTTCACATTACCAATAATTGCGGCCACAAGCTCAGGATCAGTACATGCTTTCATCAACTCCTTCTCTCGGCTTGTCGATTCTGTCATGTGGCTGAACAAATTCATTGCAGTTTTTGCAGCTGTTAAAAAAGAAGAAAAACATCATTTTAGGATGATTGACTCGTAATTTTTTAGCATATATTGTAGCAAAATACCAAATTAAGCATAAAAATGCAGAAGCCTAATAATGTCAGAATGTGTAAAATTACTACACACCATTAAAGAGCTAGAAGGCTAGAAAATTAGTTAAAAATATTTCAGTTCACAGTAATTACCATAGTAAACTAGTTGAGAAATATGATAATACTATTTAGAAAATGAAAATAATAGAACCTTTTCCTTTCTTTGCCGTTCCAGGAATTATCTTCACGCGATATTTGTATGACTGAACTGCAGTGTATGGCCCACAGACAGGCACAGCATACAAGAGAATGTCATTAGGGAGTGGATTTCCTGTCAAGTAATCCACGTCATTCAATTTCTCTTTCTCTTCTTCACCTATCTCATTAATGTCATCCTCCTCCATTGCCACCCTGTCTGCTTCAGAAGTGTTACTAACATTCATGTTCAAATTCTCTTCAGTTCCGGCAGTTGCTTGAGGATGTGATGAATCATCTGGCTGCTCTTTACAATCCCGAGATAGATGTCCTGCCTTCTTGCATTTGTAACATATTTTTGGGGCTTCTGCAAGACCTTCCAGAATTGAAATTTAATTCAATAAAATAATAAATGAATTGAACAACTGCTTACTATGTTAATGGATTTCACATTTCAGAGAGTGACGTCAAATCAAGCATCACACGTCCACCGTTAAATAGAAAAATATAAAGACTCACCACCACTAGGTTTTTTATCCATGTCCGGTGCTTCATTTTTATCTTGTGTATCTCCATTCTTGTTCGTCCTTCCAGCAGACTACAAGTATACACATTAAATCAGTGCTAATCTTATGGAAATTAAACGGGATGATGAAAATAGTAATGCAAAGAACGTAATTTTTCATATATGATTTTTCCTATTCTGCTTCAACAAAGCTTTCTGAGGGAATATTATAACAAAATCTCAACTTAGGAGTCTGGGCTATGGCTTCATCCTAGCACGTTTGACATATTTAACCCAGTACATTTTGAAAACAGAACTATGCATGCATATATGTGAGCTTATGGAGAAGACTAGATAGCATAGAAAAAATATATCCATTTTACTCAGGATAAAAATGAGTAAAACAAAGTTACTGTCACATACAGCCAACAAAGCCATTCGTATGCTCCTTTCTTCCTCATCTTGGTCAGCATATTTCTCTTTAATCTTCTTGAGTTTACCCCTTTGCCCGCGGCTGACTTTTTGACCACTTGACTTTGAATTTTGAGCTTCTGTTGCAGGTTTTGTACCAGAAATATCAGTCAATTTTGATTCTCCCTTTTCACGTTCAACATTTGAATGTGAAAAACCTTGTTGCTGTTCTTTCTTATGCTTTCTCCTCTCAGCTTTTGATATATATGGCTTGTCCTTTGTTGCAACTTTGATTTCTTCAAGGTGTTGTTCGCCACCTAAATCATCCTTAGAGCTTTCAACTTCATAACTCTTACCTGATTTAGCAGCAGATCCAAGTCCTAGAGTTCGATCAAGAAGTTCCTCAAGTAGTGGATTGACAGATGCAATGTCATTTCCACCACTATCAGGCGAATTCTCCCTAGCATCCTTGTTCAACAAACCCTTTTCTTCTGCGGGTAAATCATGTGAAGCTGTAGCTTCACTATTGATGCTAGCCCCACTATTCTGAGATAATGTAGCAGTAAAGTCTTCTGGCAATGGTTTGGGTGAATCTGCAGATATATCATCACTTTTTTCCAATTCTGTGGCAGATTTTCCATTCATGACATCATTGTCAGACTCAGAATCAGATTTTTCTTCAGTAGGACCAGTTTCTTCTTCTTCATCATCTATTGCTTCCTCCTCTCCTCTCACCCTCCTTTCATTTAAATGTGATCCCAAGGAACTCTCATCTAAGCGAAATAGTAGGCCGAAGCCCATAATAAGAGGGTGTGGCGGAAGAAAATTCTTCTTCCCCCGAATCATGAAACTCCCAACAGTTAGATATTCACCCGTAGGCGCTGTTTTACTGACCTGATGGGGATAAACCCACCAGGCACTGGTAACAATTTTTGAATCCCATGCTTGGCTGTGGCAGACCTGTATCACAAACACAATGTGAAGGTACAGGGGAGCTATTACTTGGTTTAAGTCATGAGTACACAACAAATCAAATTAAGTAAATTCAATCAAAATGTAGCATGGGAGAATGATAACATACCGTGAAACATCCAGCTTGGTTCAGGGTTAGAGGTGGAACTGGTTGCCCAGGCTTGTGGTTCTTGATAACAGTACTGGAAGCTCCATGCAGATCAGCATGCACATAACTATTACACAATGAAATCAACAGAATCAGATATCACATCATACTTCTGAATAAATTCAAAGATTTCAAAATATTGCAGAGTTATTTTGATTAATATGTCCTATGCACTTTAAAATGCATCTTAGAATTGATAATTTAGTTTCACGATGAGAAATCAATTAGTAAAATAATTTCCCTTACAAAGTTCAAGGGGCTTTCAAAAACAAAGTACAATAACACAAGAGTGTATGTAACAGACATGGAACACAAAAGAAAACAATTGAAGAAAAGGGAAGGGGAAGGCAGTGCAGTAGGTGCAATTGAAGAAGCCAGCCTATCATATTGGCCATAAGTGGAGACAGCCCCTCTAAGGAAAAATAGGTGGAAAAGACCATTATATACGCAAGAAGAATGTTGCACATTTTTCAAACCCTAAAGCAGTTTTACACTTCAAAACTGATGGATAAATTCTCAAGACCCATGTACACAACAATTACTGATGACTGCATTTATTTTTCAGAAATATAAAGTATATGCTTTGAATGATCATGATATGGGAGGCATGAATATAAGATGGCTTTACAACCCAATTGCGGTTGCTATTTTTCAAGATAATTTATTCTTTTTAAAATCAATTCCACACATAAGCTTGGGACTTGAGAAATATCAAAAGGCATGTCGAGAAACAAGAAATACTCACAGATCTCCCTTAGACATATATCGCTTGACTATCATCTCATTCTGTTGGGCGTCACGCCCACTGATAACTAAATAGTTCTCACTGCTAATGAACCAATTAAATTTCTCAAACCAATGAACTTTGCGGATATGAGAAATTGTGGCAACTGTTTTTTCCTGAAAATAGAATTATGATAAAAAAATGAATGAATAAAATGAAAAATCATATTGCTAGAACAGAAAGACAGAGAGTGGGGGCAACTGATCACCAAATATCATCTAAATAGTTTCTGATTATATTGCTGTAGATCAGTTTTTTTTTTCAAATAAAATGGTACCGTTGTGAGGATCTTTGATGACGGTTTGGAACTAAAACCATAAAACCAGGACAATCACAAAAGGTGAAGAAAGAGAGGCATGAAGTGCTTTGCACCGGCAATGGATTAATTTTATAGTCAGTATGCATTTAAACTTAACCATCCTGACACAGCTAAAATAGCCCCTTCAAGTTAGAGATTTGTTAGGCACATGATCTCCCTTAAACAACAATATGCATGAGGTTTTGGGCAGTTGTCTTACCTATTTAAGCATTTATGTTTTTCTACCACCAGTTTAGTATCTTGTTTCCTATCCTTAAGAGGATATCTTATCCTCCTCTTTTGTGTGTCTCTCTCATATTTTGAAATAAAGTTCTTTTCCTTTCATAATAGTAGCTAAACAGTAGCAATAGTGATAAGGCACTTTATCTCAACAGTCTTAATGTGATGAGCTTGTATTGAACCCAACAAAATTACAATTTGAATTAAGTTAACCTCTAATAGACTTTGTTTCTTCCCATCCACAAAGACCATGAAGCAGAAGAGCTGTAGGTAATATCTTTAACTACCTTAGAAAGCTGTAGACGAGTCTTTCTTTCTGCAGCTTTAAAAGCCTTTTCATGCGCAGTTACAGTCTTTTCCTGTTTATTTTCCTGCTTTTTCTTCAGTTCATACCACCTTCGAGCATTGGCATGAGCTGAGAGGGCTAAATCAACTTCAACCTAGAAATAAAAACATGTTATGGTACACATTTGGGGAAAATGTTAAAGTTCACATAATTATTTTGACTGCTGAGATCCATTTCACTCCATAGCTTCAACAGTTAGGTGAAGGCCCAAGAATGATCTAATTAATATCTCTAAAATACTCCCTCATATGAATGCCCTTCGGGCTTTAATTATGAAAAAAGCACAAGTCCACCATCACTTGTGCTGAAATTTAATTAATGAGTGGGCCTGGAATTCAACTTCAAACCACTAGACCATTAAAGGCTCAAATGTCATGCTACAGACTATAACAACCCAAAATCTCAAACTAATTAGAGAATGTCCAAGAAAGATTTAGTTAATATCCCCGACAGATTTCATTGATTTTGACTCCAAGTGGGTTTCAAACTCAAATCCCTCAGCCTTGAAGATTGACTTGGTGGTACTCCTATAGCAAAAGTGGAATCACAATTTTGTACACAGTTAGTGAAACGCTAAGCTATACAGAATTCTTGACTAACACGAGCTTATAAGAAAAGGTAATAAAGGCATATCAATGAGAAGATCCACCAGTTAAATGTTTTGTTGTCTTGTCATTTCATGCTGTTGAAAACATTAGATAATGGTCAATGATTTTAGAAACTCAGAACTATATTCAGGCTTCATTATGCCAATCACCTATACTTTAAAAATTAATTAAATGCATTCAAAGACAAAAATATATAGAACAGGACACTTTAGACATGTCTTATGTCACCTAATGAAAGAACAAAAGCAAATTGTAAACTAAAACCTTATCCGCTGGGCATGTCTTCTCATCATCATCCATTTCATCAAGATTGTTGCTCAGTAGTAAAGTCATGCAGTTTCTCTCAAGATGGAGCTTGTCAATAAGACCAGCCACTGGGTTTCCAGTTTTCTTTTCTTCCTTAACCATCCGGGCAAGATCATCCCAGTTCATACCCTTGGCAAGAGCTACACGAACAGCCATTATAGCAGCATCAACATCATCCAAGTTATATTCTATCAATTCTGCCATTTTGATAGAGTGATCAACTTCTTTCCTCAAATTATGCACTCGGTTTTCCTACGTCACATAAATGAGTTACATAAATTTAGACACCATGTCAGAACCATTCCCAGAAGTTTATTTTCTGAGATCAAGAATATGGAAAAAAACAAATTGTTCGCTAACCAATATCCTCCTACAAATTCTAAAGGAGTACATGTGTAAATGCATGCACTTGTAGATCCTAGTAACTTCCATTATTAACCATTCATACAAAATGGAAGAATTATAACAGATAAAAATATAAGGAGAATTGATTTCACTTTTTACAGAATAAATGTTTAAGATTGATCTCTATTCTGCAATGGAAATAACAAGACATTTTTTCTGTTCATGGTAACAAGAAAACTTGAGAAAGATAATCTAAATATAGCCGTTTACCAAGATGGAAGGCCATACAACATGGACGCATCATATACAACTGTTCATCCATAAAATTGGAAAACTAAACTCTCCTAGAACTCAGCTTTTCATAAATTATATCTGCGAGTTATATATTCATTCTAGGATTCAACATATATCTAGTTCAGTGCAAAACAGTGGCAGACATCTGGTTAAACCAATTCGACTGCTTTGGAATTTGATCCAAGTTTTCTGTGACTTCAACAGAAACTCATTTATTCAATATATCTTTGCTTCCCTAGAAGTAACCTAATAATAACGTGCATCCCTCATGGGAAATACTTCATTCATTTATGCTACTCTATTCAGCTCAAACTACCAAATCACATTCTGTAAGTGTGACAATGAATACAAGAACAATTCTATCACATAGCTCAACTAGAGACACTTTTTTTATGCATTTAAGAGTGCACAAAAAAAGGCAATTGAAGTACATACAAATTTGAATATTAGAAATTAGATCCCTACTGCAACCTGATCTTATGACAAATCTAAAGCACCAAATTTGAAGTAAATGATTAATAGATAAATTTGCATTTCAAATTAAAGAACTGTATTATAACTTGATAATGAAGAATATAATACATGCATCTTTCAGTTGATATATATATTCAAATCATAACAACATCAATGAGTCCTTTAGCCTGGGCACCAACCTGATCCTGACGTATTTTGTTAAGTTTCTGAAAAGATGAGTTTTCTTTGGATTTTTGCTGCTGTTCAGCCCTTTGACTCTCAATTTTGCTGTAGAACTCATCTAAAGCCGCATCAAATGTCTCAAATTTTGTGTGATCCCTTGACTTAAATTGGTTCAGTAGGAGTGGACAGAACTCATCATACAACTGCAGGGAAAGAGATAGGTGTGTGATAAAAAATGAATAAGATTTTATTGTAAAAGAACAATGTGAATAACCATCCTCCAGCCCCTTTTGTTTCATCATAGTATCAAGCACAAACAGGAAATTCTAGTCAAGCAGTCAACTCAATATAACCACTAAATTTTAGATCTAGGATAGTAACCTGGCTTAAACTTCCTGGTTCAGATGGTGAAGAATCCTTCCCTAAATTTTTGTTTTGCATCAAAATGTATCCTTCAGGAATTCTATCACCTGAAATAATCTCTTGCATCCAGTCTTCAAACTTTCCTACAGCTTCAAGCAGAGCCTTGATGATAGCATCATCCCACTTGCCATCTTTTGGAACCTTTGTACTGGGGATTAAGCCAGCATCTAATATAATATGTTCAGAAAGGGCAGGTCCATAGCCCAATGCCTCCCCAAGTATAACTTTCAATGTCATAGATGACTTCCCACCCTTGCGTTTTCCCTGCTTCTCATTTGCCACATTAGCAATATCATTTCCATGTCCATTGACTGTAACTGCCTCGTTATCATCAGCATCCTTAGAAGACATCAGTGCTGTCTGCAACTTTGTAGCAGTAGTTCGTTCGAAAATTCGACAAATTTCAGTAGGATAGCGATGGCGTGACATGATTGCAACCCCTTTATCATCATCCCTATAATTAAAAAGTTGCTGTCACCTTACTAATCACAGAATGCTTTCAAAATTTCAATAGTTTAATCAAGTAACCAAATGACTCAGGTCCCAAGAATATAAATGAGTAAAAGTAAATTACATCCGCAGTTAAATAGCTTCCTCTCATGCATACACTCACCAAAAAAAAAAACAAAGAAAGTTTTCCATGAGAAGCATAGTTACATTTCATTCAGATTAAGAGTTCAAATGGATGTACAACAAGGGGGGTCAGAAACCATACAAAAGCACCCCAAAAGGGGGAAAACGTAGGAAACAAAAGAAAAGAAGATAATCAAAGAACTTATTAATCCCTCTTTAGATACAGGGTTGCTGACTACCCATCTTTCGTTCACCTCCAGTGCAATATTCAGATTCTAAAAAAGGACACCAACTAAGAAAAATATTCAACACAGTCTGACTGTGTCAGGCTGGATAAAAATACTAGACGTGTTAATCACTACCCTCAGTCATCAAATCCATGCAACGAAATGATTAGGATCAAAAGCTTGTCTGCTATGGTATAACAGCAAACTGCCAAATATCATAAAATGTGTGCTTTACAAGCCAGTAGGAAAAATTATATCCAACATCGTATGTGCAAGTTTTTATTGAAATTTGAAGGAAAAAAAAAACATACACGTTTCATCCCATTTTTCCAAGAACGAGGTCTGGCTTGACACACAACAAAAAATGTCAATTTGCTAAAATGGACACAATATGGAAACATCTATCAAAATCTATATAAACACTATGGAAAAATAAATATCTCACCACATCTGAACCTGTGAAATATATCCATGATACTTCTTTTTTAAAATTTTAGCAATTAATACTAACATTAACATCAACAATGTTTTGATAATTTAGTGATGCCCTCACTTGAGTCACAAGCTAGTGTCACCCAGCACAGCATCTAAATTAGAAAGCAAAAACAAATCACCTACCTGTGTGATCTCAGTAGAGTCAAGACAGTAAAATTAGAATCTGTGAGGAGGATGTTCCCCTGGGCATATAGCTCCAATATAATATAATATGCGTTCTCACCAATCCCAAATTGAAAGAGAATAATCTGAAACACATTTGAAAGAAAAAATGAAAGATTGAAATAAACTGGAAACCTTAGAGAAAAGCGTCTGGATAAGAAATATGCTTGAAAAACTATACCCGATCATACCCAAGTTGCCGCACATCCTCAAGCCTTCTAGTCCGAATATGCCTCCTCAGTTTGAGAGTAAAACCAGAAGGAGTGTTGCTTTTGTCACTACAAACATATAAACCAAGTTCGAGCTATAGCCTAAACACCCGCATTTCATGAACCAATACAACATATACATTGAAATTATCCTCTTACCGCATATATACAGTAGTATGCAACCTGACACCACTTTCCATCAATAACAACACCTTCTCGCTCTCCCCAGACTCCGTAATTCCACTGCTATTCATAAGCTTGAATACGTATGTCTGCAAGCATAAACATACGCACGCATATATAAGAAGGACAGTTTGATTCACCTCATGATTGAGTTAGCTCAATTCAATCTTAATCAGAACAAATGAGGAGGGGAGGAACAAACCTTAGGAGAGAGATCATATACATTTGAACATCGCATACCGATCAACCTCCGCAAACATTTCACCTCGGCGGCCACATCGGCCGTGTTCATGCGCACCTTCACCATCTTTTTCTGCCTCTCTGCCGCTTGGGAAGAGTTTTTCTTTTTGGAATTCCTGAGGCTGAATCGTGAGCTGAAAGAATACTTTCAGTCTACAGCCTGGAAGGCTCCACAGAAAACGAAGTCGAAGACAGAGCGCAGAAGAACGGGTAATGAAGACGGATACGACCCGGGGTAACATTATGGGCCTATATAAACCCGACCATCCCATTATAATAATTTTGGTTTCTAGGAGATAAGGGTTAATTTAATACTCCCTCCGTCCTAATTATAACAACATATTTTAGAGTTGATTTTGGTCCTAATTCTAAGAGCTTTTGTTAATTTTTTCCTTTAATATCCCTATTTATACTTATTATCAGGAGCATTTATATATATGTGTGTACATATATATGTATGTCTGTGTTTATGTGTGTCAATATATAAAAATCACCCTCGCCGGAGGACTGCCGACGGCCGGGTGCCAACCACCGGGGGGTGGGGTGGGGTTTTAAAAAAAAATATATATATTAATTGAAAGTGTGGGGGTGGGGTTCGAACCCCCACACCTCCAAGGAGCCAAGATGTCCAGCCACTTGGTTCTTTTAATATATATATACACACACACACATTAACAAATATATATATATATATTCTTCTTAACATTTTTTCAACTGTAGTTACAAAACTTTCATCGCATTTACAAATCTTCCAACGCTCTTTCTTGCCTCTGAGGGAAAAACAAAAAAATAATGCATCATCACAAAACTTTCATTGCCATTTACAAATCTTCCAATACTATTTGCAAAATTTTCATCGCCATTTACGAAGAAAATTTTCATCGCCAGCAAAAAACGTCGTAAATGGCGAAAAAAATTTGGTAAATAGCATTGGAAGATTTGTAAATGGTGAAGAAAGTTTTGTGATAATGCATGTAATGCCCTTGATTAAAAATAGGAATAATAATAATAATAATAGATTAAAATAATAAAATATATAAAATCTAGAAATTAATAATGTTTGTAGCGTTCATTTAGTAATTGACAATAATTAAAGAGCCCAGCCTATCGCTAAAACCCTAGATGTTAATTATAAACTTAGGTTTAGCCGCCTAAACCTAGAAAACGCTCGACACTTTTTCTCCTCTACTGCATCGTCCTCCCATACTCTCATCAAAGCATTTTTCTAGAAGGCTAGCAAAAACGGAGATCAGGTAATCCTAATTCCCATATAGCTTAGGTTAATTCATATTATATGTAATCCTAATCCCTAGAACAATCTTGCGTCTCGTGCTGATTCTTTTTCTCTGCATCTCGTTTTGCTATTCCTGTGTGCGTGGTCCAAGTATATGCACTTTTGTGCATTGTGCTGCTTCTAATAGATATATCTTAGGGTTTTCCTTTTTCTTTTTCATGTTACCGCGGGTTCCCTGCCCTTCTTTTTCTTTTGTTTGACCTTTTGACCTTTCTCGAATTGCGCGATGAACTTTTGAAAGTCTCTCTTACAAATGAATAAGGAAAAAGGAAAACCCTAAGATATATCTATTCGAAGCAGCACAATGCACAAAAGTGCATATACTTGGACCACGCACACAGGAATAGCAAAACGAGATGCAGAGAAAAAGAATCAGCATGAGACGCAAGATTGTTCTAGGGATTAGGATTACATATAATATGAATTAACCTAAGCTATATGGGAATTAGGATTACCTGATCTCCGTTTTTACTAGCCTTATAGAAAAATGATTTGATGAGAGTATGGGAGGAGGATGCAGTAGAGGAGAAAAAGTGTCAAGTGTTTTCTAGGTTTAGGCGGCTAGACCTAAATTTATAATTAATATCTAGGGTTTTAGCGACGGGCTGGGCTCTTTAATTATTGTCAATTAATAAATTAACGCTACAAACATTATTAATTTCTAGATTTTATATATTATTATTATTTTATTATTTTAATCTATTATTATTATTATTATTATTCTTAATCAAGGGTATTACAATGCATTATTTTTTTATTTTTCTCTCAGAGGCAAGAAAGGGAAACCAACAAAAAACGTTGTAAATGGCGATGGAAATTTTGTATATAGCGTTGGAAGATTTGTAAATGGCAATGAAAATTTTATAACTACCGTTGAAAAAATATTTAGAAGAAAAAATATATTTGTTAATGCATATATATATATTAAAGGAACCAAGTGGCCCAATGGTTGGACCACTTGGCCCCATGGAAGTGTGGCGGCACTACTACAAAAAACACTTTTAACGTCCGTTTTTAAGACTATTAGACGACCGTTTTCAAGGGTCGTAAAAGGAAGAGTCGTTGAAAGTTTGTGACATACAACGACTGTTTTTAAAAAAACAGTTGTTGAATTTCAACGACTTTTATTTAAATAACACTCGTTGTATGTCCCTTTTCCCCCCAAATAGCAGCGGCAAAAAAACATTGCAGCGGGAAAATTGAAAAACAACATGAAGCTTTGTCATGCTTCGCCACCACACAACAGAACAGGAAGAGGAAGAAAATTGAAAAGGTTCATTTCATCAACTAGGGGCACAGATACCCCAACTTTAGCAATTGGTCTACCAAGTCCTAGAGCTAGACTCTGTGCCGGAAGCTTGCTGATAGCTGCAATCCTGGAAAAAACCAATTAGAAAGAAAACAGTTAGCATCAAGAGCAAAACCGAAGAAAAATCAAAATCAAAATTTTGATTAAAGCCAAAAGAACCATAATATTGAAAAGAACTAGATGAAAAAAATCAAAAATCCAGATCCAAATCAAAGAGCTAGCCAAAATCGACAAAACTAGAATATTGAATAATCAAAAATAAATGCGAAGTATAATCACCGGAGAAGGAGAAACAATTAAAATAAAAAAGAATTAACCATGGATTGACGACTTCAGTGCAAATATGAAGATCTGGAGAAATGAAGCCGAAAAGGGTTTTCCAAATCCTGATATAAGCGGGTCAGATCTAAATCTTGTAGCCTACTTTTGCACCTCACAACAAAACTAGCTAGGAGAGGGAGACTTCCTCAGAAATGAAGAAGAAAATTTAGCGTAGTGAACCGGATGTGCAAAAGTAAGATGTTCGAGACTCTTTATGAAAGGTTGCGTTTAGGATGGATTTGAGGAAGACGTTCTGCACTGTTGGGTTTTGAAGAGAAAACTTTATATTTTTATGGAAGAGAGGGAACAACAAAATGTTGAAGGCGCCAGATTAAAGTTGAAATATCTAAAAAATTTGAGTTTCAATCACTGTTTTTGAAAAACCAGTCGTTGTAACTCAAAATAAAAAATAAAATAAATTGAAATATTTAAAAAATTCGAGTTTTAACGATTGTTTTTCAAAAACCAGTCGTTCAAACTCAAAATAAAAAATAAAATCAATTGAAATATCTAAAAAATTCAAGTTTCAACGATTGTTTTTTGAAAACCCAGTCGTTGAAACTCAAAATAAAAAATAAATTAAATTAAGATATCTAAAAAATTTGAGTTTCAACGACTGGTTTTTCAAAACCAGTCGTTTTAATTCAAAATAAAAAAATAGAGATATATTTTTTATAGATAAATATAAAAGAGATATATTGTTTAATTTATTAAATCTAATTAGAAACTAAGTAAATGAAAATATGATTAGATTTCTTCTTATAACTATCGAAATTCTAGGCTATATACTAGGAAATAACTATAAATATGGGATAAAATGACACACACCCACACACATAGTTTAATTTATTAAATTTATTTATTAGAAACTAACTAAATGAAAAAACGTTCAGATTTCTTCTTTTAATTATCGAAATTCTAGGCTACATAATAGAAAATAGCTATAAATATTAGATAAAATCGCAATGGTCATATAATCTTGAAGATTTTATAAGTAGCACTAATTTTCGCAAAATAAAATTAAATAGTGTCACCAAATAAAATAAATGGTATCTAAAATACAACGACTGTTTTTATTATAATAGTTGTTATATCAAAACATTTAACGTTCGTTTTTAAAAAACAGACGTTAAAAGTAAGCAGAAAATTACAACAGTGTCACCGCCTACGTTTTAACGTCCATTTTGTGTGAAACAGTCGTTGACTATTCTTGCTAAAATTTCAAAAATGCCACCGCCTCGTTTTTTATGTTTGTTTTCATTTAATCGGTCGTTATATGGGAGTCGTTAAATCTACTTTTTGTAGTAGTGCGGGTGGGGGGTTCTGTAACATCCCGTTTTCTAAAGCAATTTTTTTTTTTTCAATCAATCAGAGTAGAGCATTGGAGCAAAAGAGTAACTGATACATATTCAAATAAAAACCATAGTGTAACATTGTATGGATAATACAATTATCCTACTGTTTCAAAAGAAAGTACAAAAGCGAAAATACAAATTTCCCCGGCTAGCGATCTACTCGTGCTGCTTCCCCCGTTCTCCAACTCTCGGTCCTCCAGACTGAGCTACAAATGAGATTCAATTTACCGCATTGAATCTCGTGTAATCTGTTAACCTCATGCTCAAACAATACAAGATACGACACAATGATATTCAAGACAATACAACAGTATATCAGTACATAAGCATACAGCAGATGCATGATCAATATGACGACAGAACATAAGCACAGAGCAATATTCACCAGTGCCACGATACCACTCGTGTCCTCAGCGCTAGGAAAACATAACGGCATTATTATGACATAACCCGTATAAAACTGTCTGTATAACGGTCTATGAACGTATCTTTGACATATATGTATTTAAGCAGCACAATATTAGTGTTACAGTACGCGTCCGTACCTCCGTTGACGATATACGGAAATTCTGGTACGTTTTGACTAAACCGCACGTTGACGAAAAATGGCGACAATGATGACGTCGGACAGCGTAACGACAGCAGATCAAGGTTTCTGATATCCTATAATGATAATATCACCATTATCAATATTTGACATTATAACGGGCATTTTAGGTAAAAATTACCATTTTGCCCCTATTCCCCTAATCGGCGGAATTTCGCCAGAGCTTCGCTACTTTGACTCCGACTTTCCAAAATTTTGCCAGAACTCCGACTCCACCATGATTTTCGAATTTAATACTTAAAATAAAACTAAAGATCTATCTAGCATCACTACTAAAACTACTGAAAGCATTAAAGACTAAAGACCGGAAAAATTACCCGAGCTTCGCCGCAAAATTCTCCGGCTCCTTCCTCCTCAGAGCACCTCTCTCTAACTTCTCTCTAGGAAAGCTCAACTAGAGAAATGATTTTGGTGTGAAGAATGCAAAGGGAGAGCCTCCTATTTATAGGGAAAGTTGTGTGCACTATTCACACTTTGTCAGGCGGATTCTGGACCGTTGGATCGCACTTTGCCAAATGTCAAGATCCTCACCATGCCACTTGTCCAAACCATCCTCTCCCCCTTAGTTGGTGGTTTGTCACATCAATTAATGTGATGTGATGCTTTTGCTTTATGAACTTGTACCGATAAAGTTCCCGATCGGTGTCCGAATTGGGTAATCTCGGAAAAGTCTCAAAAATCCGGAATCACCATTTTGAAGCCCCTTTCCTTCTCATTAGAAATGTCTAATCTAAACTAATTTTTGATTCCATCCAGGGCTCCAAAAGTCAGTCTGAAGTTTACGGGAAAACGTGCCAGTTCCGGAAGAACTTTCTGGAATCATCAATCTCTGGACAAAAATTCACTGATTCCAAATATGTCCAGATAAATTCAAACTCATTTCCAAATGTTGAGTTAGAATTTATTTTCTTCAGATCTTAAAATGTGACTATCTGCATTTCTCCCTATTTCGTCTTATTAGGAAAATGCTCTACCGGCTTCTAATCAACTTCCGAAAAGTCTAATCGAAGATAAAAATCCACCGATCAATATTTTACCCGACTTTGGAAAACCTATTCCTGGTACTCTAGATAGGATCTGTTTCCTATAAATCTGATCACTATTCACTGTACTTGATTATATAATATAATACTACAAAAATCCTATCATCTTATCCTCTTAAGATTTTCTTGTCCTTTTTATTATTATTATTTATATATTTTTTAAATTTTCGTTTTAATTAATTATTTAATTAATTAATTATATATAAAATAATTATTTAATAATTATTTTATATAATAATAATTTTCTTACAAAATTTTCCTATTGGTCCATTCTTGTATTTAGGCTTAAAAATACCTAAACTCAATTATTTTCCTCCAAAATTTCCAATTAATTAACAAATATGTTTATACTAATTTTAGCCAAAAACCACAAATTTTAGGGCTTTACATAATTATTCATGAATTTCCTTTGCTTATGCTTAAATAATTAGCCAATAAATACTTAATTACCTTCTTGTCAATAGTTGATAATTTTCTTAATTAGAACAACTCATTACCTCATAACTTTTACATTGACATTCGTGTTTTTCATGTCCCTTTCATTATATTATAATTTATGAGTGTATTTTGGTCATTTTGGCCCTTAACTTCTCTAATTTCCTACAGAATTCAACTTAGAAAAATATACTATTTTCAAACAAGTCTTGCAACCATAATTTCACTTATCAGAAATATCCATTTTATTCATAATATTCCAGATAATAAAAATCCGGGTATTACAGGTTCGAACCCCCACCCCCATACTTTCAATGAATATATATATATATATATTTTTTTTTAAAAACCCCATTCCCTCGCCGGTGGTCAGCGCCCGACGGTCATCTGGCGAGGGTGATTTTTATTTTTTCAAATTTATTTAAAACTAAGGGAAAAAGGGTAATTTCACCCGAATTTGCATATCCCTCATAGGTCCTTGTCACTTCTCAGTCTTTTTACAAATTCGGGGAACTTCTGGGGGTTTTGCAAATTCATATGGTATTTATTTGTCATTTTCCCTAATTTTTTTCTAGAAATATTTAAAAATTTATTCCTTAGAATTAATTTTTTATGAATTTATTTATTATTATTATTATCCTTTCTAAATTATTTTAGAAGTTGCTTAAGCACTAAATCTCAAGTTCAAAATCTTATGAATGCATTAAAGGTTTTTGGGAAGAGTTTAATGTTTTGCCACCCTCACATAAAAGTGAGTGAATCCCACTAATATTTTCTCTTTCTTCTCTTTACAATGAAACCCACATATTTTTATATGAGTGTGGCAGAAAAAAAAAAAAAAAATCTGCAGCAAAAACAGAAACATTAAACCCTTTTAGGAATGATAGCTTAAATTAGGCTTAATAATGCTCTAACTTGACCCTATCATATGGTCATATGGACCAAAAGAATTGTAGACTAGTTAAATCATCTTATCCCCAGCTTCCCTCCTTTCTCTTTCTTATTATTCTCTCTGCCCCCATATATAACATCCTTTTAAGTGAATCATGATATTCTAAAAAACAATTAAAAGTAGTTAATGTAACATCCCCAATTTTATGTAAATTGATGTATTGGATGAATTAATGGAATACATGAATTTTCATCAAGCCTTTAGTTTATGGTTTTTAATTTCCAAGTAAATAATTAAGCCAGAGAAAATGATGTGGAATTATTTGAAAATTTGGGTAATTAATGTGGCATTGGACAATTTAAGATAGGAGATGACAATGAAAGTTAAAATATATATTTTCCCTTTTTTACCCTTGTATTTTCGGCCAAAGGGGAAAAATAAGAAGAAAATAGTAAAATTCCTAATATGGGCCAAGAAGAAGACATGTAGAAAATTATGGATTTGTGGACATTGGGCTAGGAAGGGAAGCAATTTTTGGAGCCCAAACCAAGAGGTCATTTTGGCCAAACAAGAGGAGAAGGGAAGGAAAAAGTTTTCATGAAGATAGTACACCTTCTAGAAGCAATCATGAAGCCAAGATTTGAAATTCAAAGTTGGAGCCAAGATTTGAAATTCAAAGTTGGAGCCAAAAGTAAATTTGAAATTGGAGCCAATGATTTAAATTTGAAAACATGTGAGGTAAGCCATGACATCATCAATCTCATCAATTTTATGAAGCATGAGAGAGCTTTAGGAAACATAATATATTTCCAAAAAGGCCTTACAATTTTGACCACATGGAAGAATAAGGGAAGAAGACAAAGTGATCATGAAATAACCTAAGGAAAGTAAGGGCATATGAGTCATTTATCCAACCACAAGGGATGAGCAAGTTTAAAAGGCCATTCCCCCTCATTTTGGCCTTCAATTTTGGATAGAAGGGGAAGAGAAGAAAGAGCACAAGAGAGTTCACTTAAGAAAGCTTAAGAGAAAAACACAAGAAATTCAAGAAGCAAGGGAGTTCAAGGAGTCAAGAGCCTAAGGTAATATCATGGATTCCAATACTATTCTCTTCCACTTTCTTCTTCTTGATAAATATTGACAAGCAAATTCCACTTTAGTAGTGAAAGTAAAGGCCAAAGGAGGGAGGAAAGGAAACAAGATCCAAGAGCTTCAAGAGGTTGAAGATCTAAATCAAGTAAGCTATCTTTAACCTACCTTGTAAAATCTCTAAGTTGATTGATGTTGGTAATGGTGGTTCTCTTGAGTATTTATACATGAGGAGGGTCTTTTTTTTATGAGGAAAAATATTAAACATATGTTTGAAGTCTTAATCTATGATTAGGAAGAAGAGTAAGCATGCTAAAGTAGGGCTACGTTGCTTGAATGAACATTTGGATTATAGGGTGTTTATGTAATTTTCGGTCAGCCCTATTTCTATGAATATTTGAGTTGATTTTGGATGTTTTCAAAGTGTTTAAAATGAGATTTTGTATAAGAATGATCTTGGATCCAGGGGCGGAGGGAGGGGAGGGCTAGGGGTGGCCCCCGCCCCCCCTAAATTACAAAAAAGGACCCCAAATTTTTAAGAAATTTCATTTCAGCCTTATAAAATTTCAATGTTTTTACTTTAGTCCCTACTAAAAGTTTCGTGGAGGG
The DNA here is from genome assembly GCA_025563575.1 of Acacia pycnantha. Lineage (NCBI taxonomy): Eukaryota > Viridiplantae > Streptophyta > Magnoliopsida > Fabales > Fabaceae > Acacia > Acacia pycnantha. Next base: position 7,599,375 of record JAMWYP010000011.1, on the reverse strand, counting down.
ACTAAAATGAACATCTTGGAATTTTTATAGGTCTTAGATGCAATTTCATGAATACTTAAGTTCTATTCTATAATTTTCGCCCCCCGTAATTGTAATTCCTGGCTCCGCCCCTGCTTGGATCATGATTTTGGAATCCTAAAGAAAAGATTTAAAAACGTTCGAAACTGCTTCTGAAATGATCCAGTGAAGTCAGTTGACTGTTTCGTGGGTTTTTACCTATCAAATGAACTTGGAAAAATCTGAAAATTTACAGACATAAAATAGACATTCCAAGGATTAATTATATAGGTAAAACGAAATATTTGGAGTTTTGTACTAAGAGAACCAAATTTTTGAAACAGCCCCTGAGGCTGGCGTTTCGGTCTTATCTGACTCAAATGGATATTTTTAATTGAAAATAGACATACTAAGGATCAGTTTTCCTTTTGAAAAACCTCAATCGGATTTTTCTAGATTTAGTTATGAATTTTTGAATTCCAGTCACTGTTGTTAGAATTTTCTGTGTAATCCGAAAATAAAAAGGGTTTTTCCAAGTAATGGATGTCCAATGGAGAAAAGGGATTTAGAGATTATGGATGCTTGAAAAAAAAATCCTTATTTCAAATCAAGAAGTCAAATATTTATTATGGTGAATTTCTATAATTATTGGGAATTTATGTGTATTACTGGTTATTTTAGGGATATTTCTGTCATCGGCGCACCGGAAAAATTAGTAATATTTGAGGTTGACTACAGGTAGTAACCTTAATCCTCATATGCCTTGTGTTGCTTTGTATGTTTGCTTTTCCATGATTATGGACCTGTGTCCCGTGAGGGATACGCGTTTGTGTGCATTCAGTGTGGTTTGGGTTTGAGGCCCCAACCACCGTGATTTTCCTAGCGCTGTGGATCCGGGGCTTGCTATGTTGAGCAGTCCTACATTTACTAGGACTTGATGTCCTTCCGCAGTAAATATTGCATATGTGTGGTATGCTTGTTGATATTATTGCACGTGATTACTGAATGCTTGCATTTTATTATTTTCCTGATTATGGTGACATACATGCATTGCATACACTTTACATATGAGATTAATGGTTGCTCTGGGATTCAATTATGAATCCCAGACTTTTATAAAGCTTCAGGTAGTTCATCTAGAGTGGTGCCGGAAGACCAATGTAAGAATGCGGAGCGAGATTGAAGTGTTTGTTGGTGACTGTTGGTGACTCCCTTTTGTTTGTTTATTTTGTTTTCTCCCGGATGGCTGTATTATTATTTTGGCTATTTTGGGCATTATGGATCTGGATGACTGTATTTAATCCCTCCAAGAAAAAAAAATGTACTCTTCAGTATTTTATCTTTACCAGTATACTTTGTCCAAACTGATACGTGCGCTACTGCTGATACTTGACGTAATTAACTTGGGAATTGGAATTAAATAATTGAATTAAAATTGGACTAAGTTAAAGGACCACACTACCCGCCACCTGAAAAGGCGAGGCCTGTTGTAATACCCATGATTAAAATAATAATAATAATAATAATAATAATAATAATAATAATAATAATAATAATAATAATAATAATAATAATAAAAGAATTAATATGTGTACATATATAGAGAGAAATAATCTAAATTGATTTCTAGAGTTTCTCCTAGAATCTAGGCACAATAATTTGAAATTAAAAAAAACAAATAAAACAGTTAAGATCACATAATCAGATTTGATTAGACTAGGTCACATAACAGATTAGGGTTTAAGTGATAAAGGCCCATTCCAACAAAAGATAATAATAATATATAAAATATCTAGAAATTTATAATGTTTTTAGTATTAGTTTATTAATTTGCAATAATTAAATAGCCCAGCCCAATCGCTAAAACCCTAGATGTTAATTATAAACTTAGGTTAGCCGCCTAAACCTAGAAAACGCTCGACTCTTTTTCTCTCTACTCTTTTCCCTGCTACGGCATCCTCCTCCCGTACTCTCATCAGAGCAGTTTTCTAGAAGGCTAGCAAAGACGGAGACCAGGTAATCCTAATTCCCATATAGTTTAGGCTAAGTCATATGTAACCCTAATCCCTAAACCTTAGGAAAACAAAAACATTGTACATGTATATATTCTTCTGTCACGATTTGCGTAAGGTCAATAAAGTTGCGTTTTTTGTTTGTTTGTCCTTTCTGTACAGTTTCGCCAAGTTAGGTCCGTCGGATTGTGCACCAATTGTTTTAAATACTAGAAAAATTCATGTTGTGCTTGATGGCTTTTAATTTATTACTTATAATCATGATCAATGGACTTGAATTTTACGTCAAATCTACATGGCTCCTTTTCATGCTCCTATATTAATCTATAATACCGCCATGTACGCCTTTTCCTGGGTGTTTCAGTTGTGCGATATATATATATATATATATATATATATATATATATATATATATATATATATATATATTCGGTTTGGTTCCACAAATTTGAGGAATCTATTTTATGAGTGTATTTAAAATAATTTAACCATTTTAGGTTTTATATGAATCCTGATAGAGTAATCAGGATCCTAAATATATCATAAGGTTATTCTATGTGAAATAAGTAAAATGGATAATGAGCATGGTCATGAGAATTCCTTATGACGACCTTATAGGAACCCATGAGTAAAATGGATAATGAGTAAAGTCAGGGATTTAAATGATGGTTATGGAAATTTATTATGAGAACATTATAGGAACTCATGAGAATTTATTTTATAGTTTAATTTGAGAATTTTATTTTGTGTGTGATTGAAATAATTAAAATCGTGGGAGGATAGCTTTGGGATGGTACCTCCTAAAGTGATGAACACAACCTTTAGGCTTTATGCCTCCGATATGTATTTGATGTGAACCGATTATATCCGTTCTTCCTAAAGTGGTGTCTGGCAGGGTTTCCCGGGACACTAGTAGCAACTTTAGGAAGAGGTGTGCACATTAGGACGAAATGTTTTATGGCCAATTTGATTATTAGCGTCGACTGGCCGGTTATCGGGTGTTCCGGGTCACGGGGAGGATCGGCCGACACGGGTGCTCGGTCACAGTAGATCGCCGGTTATCGGTACTCCGGTCACGTGGAGTGATCGCCGGTTTCGGGTGCTCCGGTCTACCATGGTTCTCTTCCCACTAAACAGATCGGCAGTGGTTTCCTGTCTAGATACATTTAAAAGATAATGAATGATAATTTATGCAATTACTTATTATTGTTGATGCTTGATTTTATTAATACATTTGGGTTAGGTAAATTGTATTTATTAGGATTACCAAATAGCTTGTCGATTTTGTGTATTATGGGCTGCGACGATCCTTCAGGGGAGCAGATTTTCAGTGAAGCAGGTTCTCGAGGTTGGGGCTAGCAGTGAGAAGTGAGGAAGAATATTCAATTATTTATGGCTAGTTTTATTTTTATTTTTATTTTTTATTTATTTTGAATAAAACATTTTTATTTCAGTTGGACTTATGTTATTGTAATAAAGTAGCCTTGCACTTGTCCCATACAAGTGCGGCGGTAACACTTCCCAAACTTGGTTATTTCAAATTTTAGTAATTATTTATAAAAATCATTGAGATGTTATGTTATCATAACTGTTAGAAATTGGGGGTGTTACACCCGTAGGTGTGTAACAATTAACTGTAATAATTATGTAGGAAATTTAACTTTTTTTTAAAAAATGCCCCTATTTATAAATGGGAGGGGGGGGGAGAAAGAGTTATAATGAGAAAAGAATGAAAGATAATATATGTAGTATAATAATTAATTGAGGGTAAAATAGGAAAAAAATATAATTATTATTATTGAGACAAACTCAAAAAAAATCTTACATTTAAAGATAAGCTCATTTAAAAAAAACAAATGCTCTGGACGGATAGAGTATTAAAGAGATTAAAATAAATATACTTTATTTTGTATTAAAATTTAAAAGGGGTGCGCCCATACACATATATACACACACATAGAGCTTGAGGCATGTCACAGCCTTAGTGAGCTTCCAAATCCAACCGATCTTAACTTTTTGTTCAAGAAAATATATTGCATGTTGTTCTTATATATATACCCCCGCGCGCGCACTGTTTTACTGCATTATTCTAAATATAGGTTTTTTCCAGTAATACATGTTTGTCACATGGTTTTTAAAGTAATGTTCTTTTTCGTGATTATTGCCTTATTGGATCACTGTGAAAATTACAAGGCCAAGTAATGAAATCAAGCAAGCATGACATAGCAATGGAGAACATGTGGTACTTGTCTCCATAATCCCCACAAATATGTGTGTGCATGTGTGGACATACACACACATTATAATCTGTGCATGGCTAAGGAGCACTATGAATCCTCAATCCAAGGGCTCTTGGTGGGTTTGGCAGGGGTTCTTAGAGCCTTCCAAACAACACTATTGCACTTAAAGCCAGAGCCATACCCAATCTGGCAAACCCTATCACCTTTCTTCACCTTCAAGTTAGCTTCAAGGTGAGCCAACTCATACCACACACTGCTACTTGAAGTGTTCCCAAACCTCTCCAGCGTCTTCCTCGACGCCTCCATGTACTCCTTCGTGAGCCCCAGGTTGTTCTGGATCTCATCCACAACCTTCTTGCTCGTCGCCGTTACGCACACGTGCTCGAACGCTAGCTTGTAGTCCGGAATATATGGCTTCGTCGTCTTCTTCTTGAAAATGAGATTGGTGAAGAAGTGAACTTGCTCTGACACTGGAAGAACCAGAGGCCCTAGTGTGGTCATGTTTGCTTTTAGGGCATGACCTCCTACTTCAATGGCGTCTTTGCTTATTGATAGCCCTCTCCTTCCTTCACTGTCTTCCCTCATATGTATGCTCTTGAAGCTCTTGTTGTCCATTCCTTTGTGAGTTCGAACTAGCTACCATATATATATACACAAAGGTATAACATTAGATTATACTATGTCGGGTCCTTAATAAAAGAATTAGTTGACAAATATGCAATAGAAGATGGATTGAGATCTTATATATACAAATACCTGTTTGAGTTGATACTTGGCGCGCCATCGATGAAGGCGAAAATTGGAGAGCATGACAGCAGAAGCTCCCATTCTAAAGAAGCAATTGGGAAGAAGCATGTCAATGTCATTACCTCCGTACCAAGAGTAGGTCACAGACTCAGTACTGACAACTAGGGCATAAGAACCAGGGTAAGCATCTAGAAGGTCTCTGGCGAGGTCGACGGCGATGATTCCGGCGGAGCAACCCATGCCGCCGAGGTTGAAGCTGTGGATGTCGTGGCGGAGCTTGAAGTGGTTGATGATCAAGGAGGAAAGTGAAGGGGTCGTGTTGAGAATCCCACAGTTGACGACAAGGATTCTGATGTCGTTGGGCTTCACCTTGGTGGATTCAAGGACATCCTTAATTGGTCCGAACATGACCATGGAGGCTTCTTCTCGACCTTCATTCAGTGAAGCTCGGAACTCGGGACGAAACACCGACCTCGGCATGTAGGTCTCGTCACCTATTCCAGATTTCTTCAGAGCTCTTTCCTGGAAATCTATGGCTTCCTTGTTGAAATTCCCAGATCTTCTAGCCAGCTCTATGAACTCCGCCTTCGATATCTGCATTATTATGTGTATATATTTATTAGTGTCGGTTGTCTCTCATGTGCTTCGTTCTAATAATGCCCATCAACTTCTCAAATGTTTTTCCTTGTTCCTTCTTATCTAAACAAAATGAGTCAGAGATGTTGTAAGTTCAATTATGCTTATAACTTCAAACAGTTATAGTGTCTTCCCTTGTAATCGTATAGTTATAAATTAGTGCAATGTTGAATTTTTTACCTTTTTTTTAAAGAAAAATACCCTAAAATTATATATGCATTATTTATTTATTTTTTTGAAAAAAATATAGAAAATTCAAAACTACATTATTTCATCAGATGTCAAAATGTCGGTCATTTTATATAGAATATGATGATTAAATCAAATATATCAATCTACCATTAATTACAATAAGCACTGCATTGAGATTTAAAGCATGAACATCATAATAAAATCAAAGCTCATGATAATTAATACCTTGAAGTGATTAGGAGGGAGAAAGCAAGCAAAATCAAGGAGATAGGTAGAACGGGAAGTGAGAAAATCAGAGTAAAAATAAAGGAAGAACAAGAGTGGAAAAACAAAGAGGAGGACGTCGTGAGTGAAATATTCCCAAGTGAAGAACTGATTATTATGACGAGAAGCCACGAATGAGAGTAGTGAAACAAGAAGTGGTACGAGGAAGAAGAAGAAGAAATAAGAAGGGTGGGCTATGAGGTAGCCATAGCCAAGCTTCACATATTTCATGTTAACCGAACTGAGGAAATCTGGCAGCTTTGGCCTCACTCTAATGGAGAACGAAACAGAATCGTCATCACCATTATTAGCATCGCCACTATTGTTCTGTATCTCTCTCTTCACAATCTCTGTGCTAAACTCCTTACTTTCTCTAGTGGACATGCTTTCTTAATTCAATTCTCACAAAAAGCAACACAAACAACAAAGATGAAAACTACTCAATAAAACATAATCAAAGTTAAGAATATAATAGTAGCAATGGAGCATTTATGCAGGTTTTCCTAGCACTGTCACCGCTATATATATAACAAGAAAAGATTTACGTCTAGTTTTGTTCATCTTCTTCGACTAAGTATATAGGTTTTTTAGTACCAATAATTAATAAACGTTGTGTATTTAATTTTTGGAGAAACAGAAGGGGCATAGAGAGTGCGTGAATGCGAATGAACGGCAGGTTTGAAGCACCATTGAAATTGCATGCTAACTACTAATCTATTTATGATATAAAAAATCCAAAAAAAAAAAATCTATTTATTATTTACATATATGATTTTTTTTTAGTTGCCTATCCGGTATCCAGAACTTCGCCCTGACTAATCCGGATCCGATTCGCATCGCGCACCTAACTATGGTAAGAGAGTCTTCCAACAGAGCTTTTTTGTATTAACCAAGCTCGAAGTTGAGACCTTGCTTAAACGACACAAACCGCTTACTACTTGTACCAACCCTACATATATGAATTGATTAAAGTCGGAAAGAGAAGAAAAACAAACCATTATTGTGATAAACTAAACTGGATTGGGCCAGGACTCGTCATTCAAAAATACTCAAAAAGTTGGGCCTCCATAGTTGATATCAATGTCCAAGAACAAAGGAGGAGAAAAAGTAATGCGAGTGCCATCTAATGTTGAGCTATATCTCTCTTAGCTCTATATAAAAAAAAAAAATCTCTCTTAGCTCGCTCCTAAATATAAAGACTCAATTAACTTTTTCTTAGAGAGGTTAAGAAAAATAAATATATTACTTAATCATAGTATATTTTGTTTGTCATTAGATTATACATTAGTTTATATACCAAGCTATTTTATAGAGAAAAAATAATAGATATAAATACTTTAAAATAATTTATTTAGATTCTTTAATCTCTTTAAAAAAGTTAACTAATGTTATATTTAGGAACAGGGTAGTATGAGACAACCAAAAATTAAAAAATCTATCAGTTCAATCATAATTATATTGTTCATCTATGTAACAACCCGACTTTTCTAAAGCAGTATAAATTTTTTTTTTTTTTAAAAACATCGTTTCAAAATCATCAGAGTAGAGCATTTGAGCGGAAAAGTAACTGATATATATATTCAAAATGCCCACTGGCTAATTACATAAACGGTATAGTAACCGAGAGTTCCAAAAAGTAAAGGATAATAATGGAAAGTCTTCAGACGGTTAACCTCATGTATACAGTTACACATATGGTTACACAACAATAACATATAAACCACACCCAACCAATGCACATGTAATGCTCCCAAAGATGCGATATATCGCTCCCAGCTTTTATAGATGTATCGCTCCCAAAGATTATAAATGTATCGCTCCCACCTTGCAACTATATCGCTCCCAAAGATGCATACGCTTATTTTCTAACATAATATGCATTCCAACAACACCCCACATATATACACATTATACACACATCGCACACATACCATCTACAGCATACTATATCCATCAGATTAGTGTTACAGTACGCGAACGTACATACTTTCGTAAACCGAACAGAATGGCCAGGTAAGTGTCTACCATGGGGGCCTCACCGAGTTCACGGCGACTTAATGGCTTACCCACATAGACTAGCCTTTCCTTCGGCACCAAACTGTTCTAACACATTTGCATTCAATAAACATACCATAACAATACACATAGCACATATATGCATACCATAAACATCAGATTAGTGTTACAGTACGCGGACGTACCTTCGTTGACGGTAGACGGCACTTCCGTCGGAAATCGTACTTTTCTACGGAAAAACGTGAAATGGCTCGTCGAGCAGCGTAACGGCAGCAGATTAGGTTTTCGACGTCCTATAAGAGTAATATCACTTTCATTAGTGATTTGACACAATAACTGGCATTTTAGGTAAAAATTACCATTTTGCCCCTATACCCCTACTTGGCGGAATTTCGCCAGCGCTTCCGCTACATAGGCTATTTTCTTCCCAAAATTTCGCCAGAACTTCGACGCATTTATGATTCTTGAAAATAAAGACTAAAATAGCCCTCCCATATGATACCCAATCATACTCAAAATTTAAAGGCTATTACTACCCCTAACCTTTAAAAGAGCTATAAAAACTACAACTTTTCAGTGACTCGATCCCTACTATGTTTACACCTCTCGCATATTTTTTCAACGCAAACAAGGCTCTAAAACATTTGTAGGAATCTTGTCACCTACTTTCTAAATCTAACTAACAATTCTACTAACTACTAAACTAAAAACTAAAGACTAAAACCCGAAAGACTTACCCGTTGAAGACTTCGGCAGAGCTTCCGCCTGAACTTCTCTCTCTTCTTTCTCTCCCAAGGATTTCGGCCAAGAGAGCAAGAGGAAGGTGTGAAGAATTCTCAAGACCATGCATGCCTATTTATAGAATTCTCAAGGGATACATATGGCATTTTCAAAGTTGTTTGAAACCATTAGATCTAACTTGCTTTGGAAGACAAGATCTTGGTCATCCAACCCCTCTTGGTCGACATGGGTGATGATGTGGCAGCCAAGGATTGGCTCACAAATGGTGAGTCATCCTACTTTATGCCCTGGCTCGCCAGTATTTCCGACGGTGCGATTCGCGTGATTTCGGAGAAATCTCAAAATTATGGATTTACAACTTTGAAGACCTTCTCTTCCTCATCAATAATATATATTTAAACTTGAATTTTGACTTTAGACAGGGTTCCAACTGTCCATTGAAGTTTCTCGAAACGTGTCCGAACGCGTCCGGTGTCGAAACGAAAATCCGGAAGTTCCAGTTTATAGACATAGATGCACCGATTTCAAATATGTCCATAAAAATTCCCAATTCTTTCTCGGTTGTCACAACTCTAATTTTGAAGTCTTTACTTCCAATCTGGCTATCTGCCATTTTTTCAGAATTTCCTATTTCGTTTTATTAGGAAAAGTCCTATTGACTTCAGAATTAACTTCCGCAAGAGTTTAACGGAAGATAAAAACCCACTGATCAATATTCTACCTTGACTTTGGAAATCCCATTCCTAGATCTCCAGATAGGATCCGTTTCCTAATTCCTAAATTACTATTCACTATATTTAATTATATTATTATAATATTGCAAGTTGCAAAATTATTTCTCATTTCATTTTTCATTTTTTTTTTTCCTTTTCTTTTTCTGCCAATTATTTTTTTTTCGTTTTTTTTTAATTAATTATTTATATAATTATTTTTGATTTAATTATTTAATTAATTATTTAATTAATTAAATAATTATTTTTACATAATTTTTATAGAATTTTCCCATTGGTCCATTCTTGCATTTAGGCTCAAAAATACCTAAACTCAACTATTTTTCTCCAAAATTTCCAATTAATTAGTAAACATATTTTTACTAATTTCAACCCATTTTCCACTAATTTTTGAGCTTTACATAATTATTTCATAATTTTCTTTGCTCGAGCTTAAGTAATTAGCTCAATATTACTTAATTACTTTATTATCACTTGTTGATAATTTTCTTAATTAAGACACTCCTTTATCTTCAAACTTTTGCCTTAACATTAGAATTTCCATGCCTCATGCATTATTTTATAATTTACAAGGGTATTTTCCATAATTTTTCTAAGTCATTTACCCTTTCTAGGGGCATTTTGGTCATTTTGGTACTTTGGCCCTTAAATTCCCTAATTCAAATTTCAGGGTATTACATTTCTCCCCCCCGTTAAATAAAATTTCGTCCTCGAAATTTGTACTCTACCCACTAAACCTCGTACGAACTAAACTTCGTTCTACTTGGAATTTGGACTATCCGCGTCGGATCTTTGCTTCGCCTGCCTGTCGCTCCTCCTGGTGACCGACAATTCGGTTTGGTTTGACCATTATGATCTTGTCATATCGTATTTTGATATATAGTGTCTCCCGAGGCGCCCATACACCGCGGTCAACATCACAAATACCAAAATGTCTCCATGGCGCCCATATACCATGACAACACAAGATATCATACATGTCACCATGGCGCCCATACACCATGGCAACACAAGATACCTCCTACTCAATGACATGATCACGGTCGAAAAATAACGAGGAAACGCGGAATACGTCACGAAGATGGTTCACGTATCATACGATTTAGTTGGATAACTAACACATAGTTAACGTACAGAGAAAAATTCCTTACTAAAAGAGATAGTACCTTGGACTCTCTCCGGAAGTTCTCTGTCCATGGTATCGGTTAGCGCGTACATTCGGCCCGGGTTCTGTGGCTTGAATCCTACAGACTTTCTCGGGCGGTTCGGGCAATGTGTCCCGGTTTCGACATCCGTAGCAAACTCGTTTCTCCGTACCTTTCTCGGGACAATTTGTAATAATGTGTCCCGGCTTCCGACATCCGAAACAAACCCTTTTGTTAAAACACTCACCGGGATGGTACTTCCCGCATTCAGGACATGGTCGGGACTCCATCATTCTTGAGTTGTTCTGCTCAAACTGAAATGGCCTCTTGCTTTCTCTTTGAGAGTCATCCCATGGTGCTTCTCTCTTTCGTGAGGAATTTCCACGGCTACCCTCGCTTTGATCGGCCCGGCTACCATTGTGATTCCGTGACTTACGTAACTCCTTCAGTTGCGCTCGGTCATCCGGCAAGATTCTACCGCTTGAGCCATTTTTGGAAATTGTTGCGATACTAGCCTCGCCCTTATATCATATTTCAGTCAGTCACTAATCGGTTTGCCTTCCGGCTTTCATTCACGTGGCTTTTCGATATGAAGAATAACGAGACAGATTGGTGAAACGAGCGAAGTAGTCGTCGAATGATTCTTCATTTCCTCTTGGACTGCAGAAATTCTTCCTCCTTAATCACCCGCACCGAGGGAGGAAAATACTGCTCGTTGAACTGTTCCAAGAATGTTTCCTGTAACAAGTGCCTTGAAGGGTTGTGGAAACACTCTTCCACCATCTATGTGCGTCCCCTTCCGACTTATAAATTGCCAGTGAGCTTTCCGGTCCTCCGGGCATTCCATCACTTCAAATATCTTGTCTAAGCTCATCATCCAATCCTCCGCCAATTCGTTCTTCCCCGAAAAGTAGGTGGCTTGAGCTTGCAAAACGTGTGACCCAATGTTGTGTGGTCTCGCACAGCTCTCCCTTGTCGTGGAGGTGACTGGGACCTATCGATTCCTCGCCTTCCTCATCGTACTCGTCACTTTGCTCGTTTTCTTCTTCTTCTTCATCATTATGCTCTTCCTCATTCGTCGTCTTTCCAGTTTGTCTCTCGGCTTCTTGGTCTTGTCGATTCTGTCTTTCCAGAAGTGTATCTATGAGAGCCCGCTGTTCTTGCAAGGTTCTCCTCATCTCCTGCATCTCATTCTGCTCCGGTTGGTCTGGTACCGGATTTACCCGAGGTCGTCTACCTCGTCCTCCACCTCGGCCCCTACCTCGGCCTCTGGGAGCTCCGGCTCCTCTCAAATTTGCCATGTCTCGTGCTTTTTCCTTTATTAGGGAAAACGTTAGTTATATAAAGAAAGCAATTTTCCTATCGCAGATTCTACTGCATCAGTATCTATACCGCATATAGACTCTATCACTTTAGTATTCACATTGCTCCCAGCTTTTACCGCACTTACTACAAACGAATACACTCCCGCAAAATCTCCCCCTGATCAGAATTTCATTGATTTGGTCTACTCGAAGCGGGTACGGGATTTCGTATCGGAGTTCCTCTACATGAGTCAAATACGCATGTACTATCTTTATTGGTCTCGGAGTTTCATCCGGCGTGACCCGGCTCCGCGTATGAGCTCTGTGCTAGAATAGAATTAACGTCCAGTATAAACTGGCAGTTATCAGAGTGATGCACCAACAGAGGGTGGTACACTGGTTCAGGATGGTATACCGGTACAGACTGGTACACCGAGGTAAAATGGTACACCGACTCAGGCCTATATCAGTACTTATTTTCAAAATATGCTCTAAATTTTTGAAAAGGCTTAGAACCTAACTCCGTTAACCGAACAGAATGGCCGGTAAGTGTTTACCATGGGGGCCTCACCGAGTTCACGGCGACTGATTGGCATACCCACGTAAACTAGCCTTGCCTTCGGCACCAAACTGTCCGTAATAACTTTGTCAGATCCATGCCAGGACTACTGCTCTGATACCAAAATGTAACAACCCGACTTTTCAAAAGCAATATAATTTTTTTTTTTAAAACATCGTTTCAAAATCATCGAGTAGAGCATTTGAGCGGAAAAGTAAGCGATATATATATTCAAAATGCCCATCGGCTAATTACATAAACGGTATAGTAACCGAGAGTTCCAAAAAGTAAAGGATAATAATGGAAAGTCTTCACCGGATCCTCGAACCTCGCTTCCCTCTCTCCTCGTTCCTCGGTCCTTCCGACCCGACGCTATATTGAGAGCCGAGATCCGCACCGGATCTCGGGTAACATTAACCTCATGTATACGATTACACATATGGTTACACAACAATAACATATAAACCACACCCAACCAATGCACATGTAATGCTCCCAAAGATGCGATATATCGCTCCCGGCTTTTATAGATGTATCGCTCCCAAGATTATAAATGTATCGCTCCCACCTTGCAACTATATCGCTCCCAAGATGCATACGGTTATTTTCTAACATAATATGCATTCCAACAACACCCCACATATATACACATTATACACACATCGCACACATACCATCTACGCATACTATATCCATCGATTAGTGTTACGATGACGCGAACGTACATACTTTCGTAAACCGAACGAATGGCCGGGTAAGTGTCTACCATGGGGCCTCACCGAGTTCACGGCGACTTAATGGCTTACCCACATGACTAGCCTTTCCTTCGGCACCAAACTGTTCTAACACATTTGCATTCAATAAACATACCATAACAATACACATAGCACATATATGCATACCATAAACATCGATTAGTGTTACGATGCGCGGACGTACCTTCGTTGACGGTAGACGGCACTTCCGTCGAAATCGTACTTTCTACGGAAAACGTGAAATGGCTCGTCGAGCGGCGTAACGGCAGCAGATTAGGTTTTCGACGTCCTATAAGAGTAATATCACTTCCATTAGTGATTTGACACAATAATCGGCATTTTGGTAAAAATTACCATTTTGCCCCTATACCCCTACTTGGCGGAATTTCGCCGGCGCTTCCGCTACATAGGCTATTTTCTTCCCAAAATTTCGCCAGAACTTCGACGCATTTATGATTCTTGAAAATAAAGACTAAAATAGCCCTCCCATATGATACCCAATCATACTCAAAATTTAAAGGCTATTACTACCCCTAACCTTTAAAAGAGCTATAAAAACTACAACTTTTCAATGACTCGATCCCTACTATGTTTACACCTCTGCATATTTTTCAACGCAAACAAGGCTCTAAAACATTTGTAGGAATCTTGTCACCTACTTTCTAAATCTAACTAACAATTCTACTAACTACTAAACTAAAAACTAAAGACTAAAACCCGAAAGACTTACCCGTTGAAGACTTCGGCGAGCTTCCGCCGAACTTCTCTCTCTTCTTTCTCTCCCAAGGATTTCGGCCAAGAGAGCAAGAGGAAGGTGTGAAGAATTCTCAAGACCATGCATGCCTATTTATAGAATTCTCAAGGGATACATATGGCATTTTCAAAGTTGTTTGAAACCATTAGATCTAACTTGCTTTGGAAGACAAGATCTTGGTCATCCAACCCCTCTTGGTCGACATGGGTGATGATGTGGCAGCCAAGGATTGGCTCACAAATGGTGAGTCATCCTACTTTATGCCCTGTCGCGCAGTATTTCCGATCGGTACCGGATTCGCGTGATTTCGGAGAAATCTCAAAATTATGGATTTACAACTTTGAAGACCTTCTCTTCCTCATCAATAATATATATTTAAACTTGAATTTTGACTTTAGACAGGGTTCCAACTGTCCTTGAAGTTTCTCGAAAACGTGTCCGAACGCGTCCGGTGTCGAAACGAAAATCCGGAAGTTCCAGGTTTATAGACATAGATGCACTGATTTCAAATATGTCCATAAAAATTCCCAATTCTTTCTCAGTTGTCACAACTCTAATTTTGAAGTCTTTACTTCCAACCTGGCTATCTGCCCTTTTTTCAGAATTTCCCTATTTCGTTTTATTAGGAAAAAGTCCTATTGACTTCAGAATTAACTTCCGCAAGAGTTTAACGGAAGATAAAAACCCACTGATCAATATTCTACCTTGACTTTGGAAATCCCATTCCTAGATCTCCAGATAGGATCCGTTTCCTAATTCCTAAATTACTATTCACTATATTTAATTATATTATTATAATATTGCAAGTTGCAAAATTATTTCTCATTTCATTTTTCATTTTTTTTTTTTCCTTTTCTTTTTCTGCCAATTATTTTTTTCGTTTTTTTTTAATTAATTATTTATATAATTATTTTTGATTTAATTATTTAATTAATTATTTAATTAATTAAATAATTATTTTTACATAATTTTTATAGAATTTTCCCATTGGTCCATTCTTGCATTTAGGCTCAAAAATACCTAAACTCAACTATTTTTCTCCAAAATTTCCAATTAATTAGTAAACATATTTTTACTAATTTCAACCCATTTTCCACTAATTTTTGAGCTTTACATAATTATTTCATAATTTTCTTTGCTCGAGCTTAAGTAATTAGCTCAATATTACTTAATTACTTTATTATCACTTGTTGATAATTTTCTTAATTAAGACACTCCTTTATCTTCAAACTTTTGCCTTAACATTAGAATTTCCATGCCTCATGCATTATTTTATAATTTACAAGGGTATTTTCCATAATTTTTCTAAGTCATTTACCCTTTCTAGGGGCATTTTGGTCATTTTGGTACTTTGGCCCTTAAATTCCCTAATTCAAATTTCAGGGTATTACAATCTAGCTCATCGCTTACAATTTGGTCGGTGTGTTTGGATTTTATTTTTTAAAGATATATTTTTTATTGTATTTTTTAAAAAACCTTTACGTACTAAGAACTGAATGATTGAATGAATATATGACAATGATCTCAGTTGTCTTTTTGTTTATAGAGAAATCATCGTAATTATTCTAGTTTGTCACCCTGCAGCATAATGATTCCATATGATGCCCCGAGTGCTTTTTGAATTTCCACCACGTTAAATACCTTTTTCTTGGAATTTAGAGTATATTGAATTAGAAATTTTTTGTTGGTTCTATATAGAATTTACCTTGACAATATAGTAAGAGACAAAAAGAGACAGGGAGTGTAAGTTCTTCAAAAAATGAGGCACGTATCTTTATCTATATTTTTAGGCTGAGCACCCTACGTATCAGTTGTAAATACTGTGTGTGAGTATGTTCAAGGAAAAAGTCTCATATAACTCAAGATTGAGAACGCCCTAAACCCCTAACATACAATTAAATATGAGTTTGAGTTAGTAAAAAGGCAGATAAGAGGAGTCTAATCGTTATTAACACTTATTTTGTAACTGTTATTTTAATTGTCATTAAACATCTTTAATGGTCATTATTGCTGCTCAACGGTCACATGATTTTTGCCTAAAAGGCAATTTACGGAGTGAGGTGTAGGGCTGATCAAAGGTCAAAGCACTGAGGTCTGGTGACGCCGAGCTCTATCCCCGAATTCCTCTCCTTTCTCTTCTTCTGAACTAGCTACAACTTAATCTTTCTGCTACTGTGTCATTCTGTTGTTTTTTGTAGGAAGAGTTCGTTTTATCCTAGGAAGTACCACTTCCTAATTTACTTAGGGAGTTGCAGGATATCTGCTAGGGATAGTGTCTTTGGGCACGACTCGAACTATACTTTTATTGTGTTTCTGTAGGTGCTGCTGCCTACAATTTGTATGGTGTACGAGGCTGACGCCAAAAATATTAGGAGATATCCCTTGCTAACTTTGGAAGCGCATCATGATGGGTATTTCTAATTTATTTGGTTTATTACAAAGGAAATGAGATAAGTTTACTTTCATTCTCTGCCTCCTCTAATTTGATCTGCCAGAATAAAGGATCCATAATCACGTTTTCATCTGGGTCTGGTAATTAAAGTTTTCAATTTGTATCTTTAGAACCTTTTGATGAAATCCTTGCCCATATACAGTTTGCTATCGTTCTGTGTATGTTTCTGTTAAACACGCTTTTGAAAACATCAATATGGACTTCATTGGGTTGTTTTGTTCTGGATTTCAAAATGAAATTTTCTGATGCACCACAAAGTAGAAAAGAGAAAGGAAATAAAGAAAGAAGATGAAAAATAGTTTGTTCTGGTCTCTGTTTGTCAAATGATTGCCAAAAATGTTTGCTCCAATAATCTTTGCTTATCATCGCCATGTTCGTGGAAACTCAGAGTTCCAGTAACTTGTTTCAATCTTGTTCTCTAAATTATTTAATTTTTTACTAACCTTGTGAGTGAGTCTGATGAATTATTGTCAATAAGACCGGAAAGGTATGTAACCATTGCTGCGATGAATGTCTGCAAGATTGTGTTCAACAAATCCGGTACAATGGCACGAGGAGTACAGTTTTTAACTGTCGAATATATATTATATTGATTTTAATAATTTGTTTATGAGGAAACATAATTGAGTGTTGGGATTTTATGAGTCTATCATTAAAATTCAGATTACTAAGAAGCATGTTTACTACTCATCAAAGCATTTTATTATATGAGTACTACCTATATCTATCGGAAAAGAGAATTGTATATTTCCCAATTTGGGGGTGCGATGAAAAAAAATTTAGTGTTTGCTGCAGTTTATTGATGATTCCTTTTATGAACTTTGATCAAATTGGTTGTTTTGTAAGAAGGCCGGATGGTTTGATATATATTCATTTTAAAATTGAAGTTTGCATATTAATAATAATGGATGGCTCATGAATTGTTGGGCGTTGAATGTTTTATTATTTGACACATGAATTGATGAAAATTCATCTTGTTTATATATAATCACTTCCATATCAGTTGTGTCAAAATGCATAATTGAAGATTGTATATTAAATTTAAATTAAGGCTTGTTTGCATTAATAAGCAAAATCTGTAGTAATATATCGAGTTAGCGGTTTTGTGAATTATTTATAATTGATTAATTGTTTTTCAGTTATATAGACATTTATTGGTTAGAAAATGTCCCAGTGCGTGACATTTAAGAAAATCATCATGAATCGATATTGATCTTCGGAGCACTTGTGTTTAATTTGTGGGCAGTAATATTAGTCTTGTTCCTTTTGAAGATTATATTCCTTGGACCATTTTATGATCTATGTACTCCATATTTACGTGGTGATTTTAATTGTTGTGTTTGAGAAACAAAGTTCATATTTTAAAATTTTGTGGTAGTCTGTGAAATTAGAATGACAATATTTAGGAATATTCTAATTTAATTAGAATGGAAGGGGATATATATGTGTTGAGATTCTAATTTAATCAGAATTGTTATTGTAAAGCCTTGAAATATTTTTGAGATGTTTGAAAATGTGGGAGTGCCTAACATATGGGGGTTCCTTATAAATTTTAAATTTGTAAAATTATTACTAGACTCATAATTTGATAAATGTCAAGTTTTGATTAAAAATTAAGTAGAGGCTTTATTATTTGTCGTTGAGAACAAATTTTATGACAGGGAGAATGAATGATGGAAATTTCGGTTGGTTTGAAACAAGTTTATGATAGGAGTTCACATTATATACCCATTTTTACATGTTTCTTACATTTTTTTTATGTGTAAGCTCGGTTTCCAAGAAACAAAGAAGTTTTAGATAATGAGAAGCTTACAAGTAGAAGTATTGAGAAACATATAAAAATAGGTATGTAATGTGGACTCCTCCTGATATAGAAATTTAATCATTTTCATGATTTTGTGGGAATATATTTATAGTGGTATCAATATGCATGACTATTGTGAATATGACATATATATTATCAATGATGTTGTTGCTTCAAAATTTAATATAAAAGCATGGGTGAATCAAAAATGATTTTGAGTCTTCAAGAGAATAGTGATGATTTATAATATTGAGAATTTTTCTGAAATTTGATTTTTAAGAACCATTGTAAACATCCTTATGATGCTAACATAATTTCTGAAGAGATTTTGTATAGCTGAATCTGAGAAATTGTTGCATTAGAGGATGTTAATCCTTGTGACATAGCTTATGCTATGTGGAGATTGAGCATATATAATATGCAACCTTAAGAGGGAAATGAAATAATATCCAAGGGTACCATAAATGTTGGTATCATATACGGTGGACTCCCGTTGTATAAATGTAACATCCCAACTTTTCAAAAGCAGTATTTGTTTTTTGGTCAAAACATCATTTTAAATAATCAGAGTAGAGCATCGGAGCGATTGAATAACTGATATGTATAAATAAAATGCCGTAAGTCTGGAATGTATCTCGGTGACCCCTAACAGAATCTCTATCCGTGATTGTAAAATCGGTGACCCTAAAAAGAGTCTCTATCCGTGAATGTATAATCGGTAACCCTTAACAGAGTCTCTATCCATGAATGTATCTCGGTGACCCTAACAGAATCTCTATCCGGGGTTGTATCTATCACATATGGTACACCTAAGTACAATTCCATAGGCACGGTGCATATAGCACCGAATAGAATGGCCGTAAGTGTCTATCATGGGGCCTCACCGACTTATACGGCGATCGAATGGCATACCCACATAGACTAGCCTTGCCTTCGGCACCAAACTATTCACACAACATATCATTACGTATATGCATATCATAAACATCGGCGTTAGTGTTACAAGACGCGAACGTACCTCCGTTGACGATATACGGAAATTCAGGTATGTTTTGACTAAACCGCACGTTGACGGAAAACAATGGGCCGACAATGCACGTCGGACAAACAGAACGACAATGAGATCAAGGTTTCTGATATCCTATAATGATAATATCACCATTATCAATATTTGACATTATAACGGGCATTTTAGGTAAAAATTACCATTTTGCCCCTATACCCCTATTTGGCGGAATTTCGCCAGAACTTCGACCCCACCATGATTTTCGAATTTAATACTTAAAATAAAGCTAAAGATCTATCTAGCATTACTACTAAAACTACTGAAAGCATTAAAGACTAAAGACCGGAAAAATTACCCAGAGCTTCGCTGCAAAATTCCCCGGGCTCCTTCCTCCTCCAGAGCACCTCTCTCTAACTTCTCTCTAGGAAAGCTCAACTAGAGAAATGATTTTGGTGTGAAGAATGCAAAGGGAGGAGCTTGCTATTTATAGAGTTTTTGTGAGGGCATTTTGGTCTTTTCCAATCTTCCAACTTTGAATTTTGGCCACATAACACATCTTTTTTGCTCAAACCACTTCTCCACCACAAAAACTCCTCCAAAAACGTGCTCCCCCTCCCCAAGGTCATTATTGCATTGCCACCAACTTTTGCTTTATGGTCTTGCACCGATAAAGTTCCCGATCGGTGTCCGAATTGCGTAATCTCGGAAAAGTCTCAAAAATCCGAATCACCATTTTGAAGCCCCTTTCCTTCTCATTAGAAATGTCTAATCTAAACTAATTTTTATTCCATCCGGGGCTCCAAAAGTCGGTCAAGTTTACGGAAAGCGTGCCAGTTCCGGAAGAACTTTCTGGAATCATCAATCTCTGGACAAAAATTCACTGATTCCAAATATGTCCAGATGATTTCAAACTCATTTCCAAATGTTGAGTTAGAATTTATTTTCTTCAGATCTTTAAAATGTGACTATCAACATTTCTCCCTATTCCGTCTTATTAGGAAAATGCTCTACCGGCTTCGGAATCAACTTCCGGAAAAAGCTAATTGAAGATAAAAATTCACTGATCATTATTTTACTCTGACATTGGAAAACCTATTCCTGGTACTCTAGATAGGATCCGTTTCCTATAGATCTGATCACTATTCACTGTACTTGTTTATACAATTTTACACTTCAACTTGCAAGGTAAGGCACCATGATTTTTTACCAACTCTTGTCCTTATTTCTTTCCTCATTTTCGGCTGGTCATCTATTAATATTACTCAATATTTATTTTTTTTATTTAATTAATTATTTGATTATTTACTTATTTAATTTTTCCCAAAAATCCCTAATTGGTCCATTCTTGTATTTAGGCTCAAAAATACCTAAACTCAACTATTTTTCTCCAAAATTTTCAATTAATTAACAAATATGTTTTTACTAATTTTAGGCCAAAAACCACTAATTTTAGAGTTTTACATAATTATTTATGAATTTCCTTTGCCTATGCTTAAGTAATTAGCCAGAAATTACCTAATTACTTTCTTTTTACCAGTTGATAATTTTCTTAATTAGAATACCTCATTACCTCATAAATTTTATACTGACATTTCTGTTTCCATGTCCTCTACATTATTTTAGGATTTTTCATAATTTTTCTAAGTTATTTATGTCCCATAGGGGCATTTTCGTCATTTTGGCACTTTAGCCCTTAAATTCTCTAATCTCCAAGAAATTCTCCTTTAGAAAAGAAGATAATATAACATATTCTTCGAGACCACATATTCATCTTTTAAAAGTAGCTATTTAATTTATCAGGGTATTACAATAAAGATATACGGATGTTAATTAATTTTGTTTTGTGTGAGAAAATCTAATAGTAGTTGAAATAAATTATTATGTGAGTCAGAGTTTATTACTCTGAATAGGCTAAAATTAGAAGCTAAGTTGTTGAAAACTTATTAGCAGATATTTTGGTGGAAAACTGACATTTAGTGTTAATGAGTTGTGATTGCCAAATGGCAATAACCATTATATAGAAAGAATAATGGTGTAAGTGAAAATCATTTGAGATATGATGTGAATAAGCTAATTTAAGAATTGTAGAGTTATCTCAATTGATTTCGTGAGGTCAAAAACTTGACCTGCGAATCCTTTAAAAAAATCCAAGGAAGAATTAAGATAATTGAGGGAATGAGATTAGCCAATTTGAAATTAACAACGATGACAACCCAACCTTTGTGATTGGTGATCCCATGAAGGAGGTTCAATTAATAGATAAGAACGAGTCGTTTGTTAGCTCCGCAAGCATTAAATAAATTATCAGTCCCTTCCTATGGCATGAGAAAGTGCTAAAATGCATTTTGATGAGACTGAGCAAAAGCTCTTAATGATTTCATAATCCTAATGGATAGTGTACTCATTGCAAGTACATTTTATGAAATCGCTTATACGAATGAGGAGTGGGGCCACTCCTATGTGATCGTGACAAAATCTCTAGAGCATTCATTAGATACTAGGACACACACATGCCGTTTTAATGTGCAAAATGCGTTAACAATAGGAAATGTGGGGGGATATAATCTGTCTCTTAATGCCTCTAGTAGACACCCAAGAGGTGTTGGTTTTAAGTTCATAGGACTGTACAAAGTGTTATCAGTCTAGGTCTGGTTTTATGTCCAAATGACCACCAAATACAATGGTTATATCCATGTGTGTAACTTAGCTAATGGGGCTACGAGCTTCCTTTGACACATGTGGAGGATTGTTGAAAATATTGTGTGTGAGTGTGTTAAAGGAAAAAGTCTCATATAACTCAAGATTGGGAACGCCTTAGTAAAAAGGCTGATAAGAGGAGTCTCTGAATTGACCGTTTGAGTACTAATTGATCAATTTTAATGACATTAAAAGGTTTTATTACATTAAATCGACATTAACACTTGTTTTGTAATTATCATTTTAATTGTCATTAAACGTCTTTAATGGTCATTATTGCTGCCCTAAGTCACATATGATTTCTTCTTATAAAAGGCAATGTACGAAGTGAGGTCAATAGAACTAATTAGAAGTCAGAGTACCATTATCTGTGACACCACACTCTATCCCCGAGTTCCTCTCCTTTCTCTTCTTTTGATCTACTGTTATGTCACCTTGCTTTCTGTAAGAAGGGTTCGTTTTATTGTAGAGAGTGCCTCTTCCTAATTTACTTAGGACCCGTTTGTTATAAAGAAAGTTTGGGGAGGGAAAGGAACTTTGGAGGAGGGAAAGGAAAGGAAAGGAAGATTTGAAAGATGAGGGAAGATGGCTTGAGTTGTTTGGTAGGAAGAAAATGAAGTGGGAAAGTTGGTAAAAAATTAGGAAATGTCTATTTTACCCTCAAAAGAAATTAATTCAAAATAAAAAAAATATTTTTTTTTCTAAAATATATTTTAAAAAAATATATTATTGTTAAGTTCGAACTTTTGAAGAAAAAAATTTCGCCAAATTTGAACTTTCCCGCCAAGTTCGAACTTCCCGCCAAATTTGAATTTCAGGGGTAAATTTGTCAAAAAACATCTTCCCGGGAAGATGGCGGCTTTCCTTCCATTTTCGGATGGAAAGCACTTTCCTCAAATGAGGGAAGATGGACCTCACCTGGAAGATCTTGACTGGACTTTACGTAACAAACAACCAAAATCCATGGGAAGATTGGGATCTTCCTTTTCCCTCCCCAAGCTTTCTTTGTAACAAACGGGTCCTTAAGGAGTTGTGGAAAATCTTCTATCCTTAGACACGACTCAAACTATACTTTTATTGTGTTTTTGCAGATATTGCTGCTACAATTTGTACAGTGTACGGGGCTGACATCAACAATATCTATGTGTGTGTTTTATTGGTGCGAATTATGAAGTAATTTAATGGAAAAGAAATAAAGAATGTCTCTAGATTCATAGGCTCAAACGTCCATTGGGCTGCTTTGAAACACGAAACCGAACCCAGCTTAAAATTTCAATATATGTCTTCTCAAAAAAAAAAAAAACACTAGATGATAAAGCAGAAAACTGTTCTCCGTCAGTTACTTTGCCAAAGGATTATGCATATTTTAATTTGAGTATAACATCTTTAATTAATTTCTTTGGGATATAATAATATTATAATAACTTGAGGCTTTTCTTTGTTGAGAAGCACTCTTATCGAGCAAAGCGCACAAAAGGGTTGTGAATGTTTTAATTTATTAAAGGCTTCATATTATAGGCTTTTGTATACCAAATGGTGTGAAAACAGCTCCTAAGTCCAGAGATGGCCGGGACCCTACGTGAGTTTGATGTGAATTGTCTTTTAGTGTTTAAAATAATAACCCTAAGTCATTTATCTCATTAGTTAAGTCCTCTTATATAGACTAGGGCCCTAACTAATTCAGTAACCATCCACAAAAAAAACTTCACTGATACAAAAATATTATTATATTCAACGCGTGAGGAAGACTTTTATTATCAGTAAACACGATTTGTAACATGTTAATTAAAATTATACATATTATGGAGTTTGAGAAGCAACTTGTCTTGCCCTTATAATTTGCAATTTGCTATACTTTATGTGTGTGTGTGTTGATATATATTGTGTGGCAATGTTACAAAAAATTGAACCGTCTCTAAGAGATCGATCAACAAGCCATCTTGGTCAACAAGCAAACAGCAGAGAAAAACAAACAAACAATATGTGTGGCAACACATGATAAGCAAGTTTTTGATTCGACTTAAGGAATAATGATGTTGGGCTTTAACCAAACCTCATGTTTTCCACAAAAAAGAGATGAGTTGATAATATATATGTGGTGGTCTCGCAAGTAATATATATCTTATTGCCTTTTAATTTGGCGTTTTACTTTGGGAGGTATTTGCTTGTGGACTTCAAACTCTCTTTTTAATGTCTAAATTCTGAGCATGGTTCTTTGTTCCTCATTTCTTTACTTTTTTATTATTAATTTCTATCAACTCAAGGAAATTCTATTTTTTGGACTCATTTCATGAATTATATAACAAACGAGATATCTTTTTAATTTTTATCGTTACGCAATCATACATTTATTTAGATATAGTATAATTAACACGCAGAAGTAGAATTATGGAAATTTAGCATTTTCCTCTTTATTTACTATACTATATGTGGTTACTTTATGGTTTCAAAAATTAAATAGATAGATTAATCCAAGGTCTGACTCCAATTAAGTTCTTAATTTGTTCAACTCATACTCCATATATATTAGCTTACCGTACCCTATCAGAGTATTGGTTAAGATAACATATTTTTTTATCTATCCTAAATTAATTAATATTAACCATACAAACCTTCTTTAACATCTTTTATATTTTAAAAATATCTTCTCATTAGCAAAATGACTATCATAATTAAGTAGGGTCCGTTTGAACAAATAGAGAAGTGTCTTTAAAGCTATGAATCATTTTGGCATACAAAATAGAGAGACATTTAGACAAATTAAACGAGATTTAATATATTAAAATAAATTTAAAGCATCACATGCTTCTAGAATGTTACCCAAGTATATGCATGCTAAATTTATGCTAATTAATTTGCTTGGTGCTCAATATAATTTTATCCATATTCACATGCTTTTGAAAACATGTAGGTCAACAAGGCAAATTTACATGAATTATATATTGGATGCACTATGTAAAGTCTCTTAAATCTGCACTTGAGTTCAAATTCTTAAACAAGAACGATAAAAAATAAGGATGAATGAAAGAACAAATCAAAAGACACGTGCAGCAAAAATAAATTAAAAATCCTCTTATGAAAATATTAAATTTCTGTTTGCAAAATAAAAAACCAACCCCAATCCTCTTCAACCACTTATATGCAACTTGTATAATTAAAGAAGAGATAAATATACCTCCGGTCCTATATGTCCTATATATAGGGCACATTCTAGAATGTGTTCTTGACTCTTTTGATAAAATATTTGATAGTTTTAAGAGAGTATTGAATATAAGCCGAAATTTAATAAGGATAGTGAGAAATAGAGTACAAATTAATGCTCACCCTCATTCCAAATATAAGTTACTAGTACTTCAAATTAATTCATACATACCTATAAAAACAGTTAAAAACATTAAATTTATTATAAAATTTAAGTGATTTTTAATATTATCTTTATAAATTAACTGCATCAAACTCCAATATCATATTATTTTTTAATCTCTCACTCTCACAGTCCCACTACCCTTACTAGCAAATGTCTTGTAAAATGAACTAATATATTTTCTAGAGGCGACCTATAATAGGAACTTGAAGAAGTATGATATTGAAGTTTTATGTAATTAATAAAGATAATATTATATTATTCAATTAAAAAAAATAAAGGTAATATTATAAATAACTTTGATTAATTCTATATGATAAAGTATATATGCTTTTAATTATTTTTCTTAGTGCATATCAGTTAGTTAAAAAATAAAAAGAATGACTTATATAGTGGTGGGCACTGTTTAATAGATGAGACTAACTACAATGTCAAGCTATTCCTCGCTATTTAATTTGTAGTTGGAGAAATCTTATATAAGCCAAAAACTGAGAAAAAGGGTGGGTAATGATGGCAATAAAATGGAGCCATATATAGATGAGCATAAAGAAAGAAAAGCAAGTGATCGATGAATTGAATAAACCCTTAAGTGCAAAATTGGGGGCAAAATCCAAAAAAGACGAGTCGTTTTACATGGTGGACTTGGTATTTAAAGAGATAGAAAGCTATCGGTAGCATTGAATCTAGACAAAATGAAAAGTAAATTAACTTTTCTTCAACCTGATATATGTATGATACATCGCTTTCTCACATCACTTACTTTAAATTTTGTGGTTAAATAATATAATATAAGCCAATATAAATTCGTGATCATCTTTGTCATCTTCATGGCCTATCTTTCGTTGTCACTTCGATAATGGTCGAAACTCCATTATCTTTTCGTGTTTCTCAAATCTTGTCTCAAAAGCCACCATGGCTAATACAAAGTGGTATGAAACGGAATGAAATTAACAAGAAGATTCACGAGAGAATGAGATAGTGAATGGACACATCATCAGTGCTTGATGAAAGGGAAGGGGAAAACTAATTAAAGAAAAGTACTCAAGCTACAATTGTGTCTTAATTTGTTGATTATTAGATTTTTTAAAATTTCAAATCTGTATTTTTTTTTTCTTATTTCGGACTATAGATCTAACATCTGAGGAGCAGTGGGATTAAACTCCAAACTTGGCCTCACAAAGGGCACATCTTGTGCTACTAGATCCAAGGGTTTTTGGCAATTTGTGATTTGTTTACACGTTATGAGTTCTACGTTCGAGAGTTTCACAATAAAAGTGGGGTTAATAAGTTTAAGGTGTTTTCACACCCAATAGGCCAGTCTTGTTGTAGGATGGGTTCTTCCTTTATATTTGTGCTCATAACATTGATGCTTTCACTAAAAAACTGATCTTCACATAGAGGACCTCCCACGGAGGCCAGAGGGTCTTGCCTAGCAAAAGGCTAAATGAAGTGCCCTAGAGTCAAGTCATGTAGAGCCTCTATTGCACAAGAAAAGTTGGGTTTATATGTTCAAAAAGTTCTTCCACCCAAAAGACTAGTCTTTTGGAATGAAGAAAAGTTGGGTTTATATGTTCAAAGAGTTCTTTCACCCAAAAGACTAGTCTTTAGGAATGAACTCTTCCTTTAAATTTGTACCATCATTGGGAGGCCGATGTACACAAAAAATTATATGCATCTTATGAGTCGATATTGAGGAATTTGCAAAAACAGTGGGGTTGAAAGTTCAAAAGATTATCTCATCCAATAGGATATTCTTTCGGAATGGTTGTCTTTAGACTTGTGCTCATAACACACAACATTTCATAATTAGTAACTTGATGAGGATCTAGGGAAATAATTAATTTGATCGACTGAGCGTTTTGCTCCTATGCTCCCTACCATAACAAAAGCACACAATGCGAAAACACTTGGTATTGAGAAAATACTTCCTTCAGGTTCAAAACTAGAGTTGATAAGGCCTCTAATTTGGAATTGAAAAATGTTGATAAATATAAATTGGGTTAAGGATCAATTTGACCAACAAACTTTTACCTCATGAGTACCCAGCACAAATAACTTTTAAGTGGATCAAAAATACCAAAAAAATTTTAAAATGTTAAGTAAGCACAACGCCATTAGAAAAAGTCCGTTATCTAAGATGCAGATTGGACTTTTTTGTTCTGGGCGCTCCTGGAGTAAAACTTTTTTGTGCTGGCATGGGCGCTCCTGGAGTAAAAGTTCATTGGCCAATCTGAACCTTAGATAACGGACGTTATTTTTTTCTAATGGCATTGTACTTACTTTACATTTTTAAAAGTTTTTGTGCTGACTGCACATTTTTAAAAGTTGTTTTGGTATTTTTGGTCTACTTAAAAGTTATTTGTGTTGGGCGCTCCTGAGGTAAAAGTTCGTTGGCTAAATTGCTCTTTAACCCATATAAATTTGAAGTGATATTAATATTGTAATAAATTAAGATCCCTCTTCATACATGCAGTCAGAACAATTTAAGAATGATAAGTACATAGGGCTCAGCCCATACTACTAAATAAATGAGACTTATTATGATGGTGATGACCATTAATGTTCTCTAATTGTATAGACTGCAGAGTATCTCGTTATGTTAATGGTGATCATAAAATATTAATTGTTTTATAATAGATTTTGCAAAATGACTCACAAGCAAGGTTCATAAACCCAGACCGATCACCAGACCGGTCTAGGTACTGGGCCAATGGTCACTGGGTCAGACCGGAGCTAAACCGGTGTCAAACCGGTGAAAAATGAAAGATTTTAGGGTTATTAGTATGAAAGTCTAAAGAAAATAAAAAAAAAAAAAGGATTTTTTTATTTTTTTAAAAAAAATAAAAATCGAACCGATTTACCCACCGGTTCGTTGGTTCCCGGTCCGGTTTGACCGGTTCGGTCCGGGTCTGAGAACATTGCTCACAAGCCTATACAGGTGGTAGTAAGATATACGAGTAGTTTATTACAGACCAACTAGTGATCCTTAATTACTAAAATGAATTCCTTGCATCACAATGAACAGCTGCAACGGGATGTCCTTTAATTAGGAAGGATTTATTTTAATATTAGGAAAATCTTCTCCTATGTAACATATAAGCCCACATTCAGATTAAACCTATTCTAATTTATGGTAAAGTGGTAATGTTGTGTCGGCAGTGTGATCGATTCACATTAAATGAGAAAGTTGATATATATACTGTCACTGTGGTCAAAATTCTACATATCTAGTAACGTAACCTTAATTATTACGATAAACCACTCAACATTATCGTATCTCACTGTTCAGATTCTCTCATCTTTGACCCAACCTACGAATCTATCAAAAACATTACACGTACTCCTTGTGTCTGCCTACGTGGATCAAACCACATCTTGACATTTCAAGACTACTTCATCAAGTCGCAGTTTCATAAAAGGTGATACACAAATTTATTCTGCTTCGTTCTACTTCTCAGTTTGATTATATGATCTGTCGATTTAAGCTAGATTTGGTTTATAGAAACCATATCCAGTGATCCAGTTAAAAACCAACCACTCGAAACTTGAATGACACGTATCATCGCGATCCTCATGATCAATTTGTCCTTTAACCAAAGGTCACCTACCCAAAAGTGGGGTTTGATCAATCCTTCTAAAAAGGGTTTTGAAGTTGACAATATATATGGCCCAAACCAAAAACCCTAACAGGTCACATATATAGATATATAGATCCTACCTCCAAACTTTAATAAAAGACTCAGTTAACTTTTTTTTTGAAGAGATTAAAAAAGTTAAATAAATTATTTTAAAGTATTTTTATTTATTTTTTTTATACAAAAATAATTTGTTTGACTTATAAACTAATATATAATCAAATAATATACAACATATGTTATGATTAATTTACCAATTCATTTAAACTCCATAATCTCTCCAAAAAAAAAGTAAATTAGATCTTATATTAAAGACCGGGGGAGTATATTTATATATCCACGTGTCATGAAACCGACCAAGCCACTTGAGACCTATGTGGTTGCCCCGTCATCATCAAACCCGACCCTGTCTTCTGACCCACCAGCTGGACTTTTGGACCACACAAGAACCACATATATCAAGCAATTTCAGGATGATCATGATGGGGCCTATCTTTAATTAATCTAGATCCTTTATATCAGATTTAGAAAAAAAAAAATACTTGAAAAAAGAGAATTGTATATTATTGTCTCTTAGCAACTCAGACCCTACTATTGGATATATAATAAACTAACGTTTGGTTTCACATAGAAAATGATGCAATAAAATGTTGTGTCTGTGTGTGATCGGTTGGAAAGTGAAGACCAATTAACAAGGTTACGTATGCTTTATGGAGATGGGAATTATAGTGAAATGACTTAATGAAGGGGACACAGAGTCACGCTTAGGGCTTTGTTAATATTAAGATATTGCAATTTAATTTTTAACATTATAATATTAATTAAGATTATTATTCTTATTAAACTTAGCTATCTAGGCGTGCGTCTATGGGACAAGACAGTGATAGTGTTCGTCTTTGTCTGAAATGCTTTGGCGGCGTCTTCTTCTTCTTCTTCTTCCACCTCATTGCTTTCTTTAAATTAAGGATTAGATTTATCATAATAGTTAAAGCTATGTTTGGAATATATGTTGTGAGAAAAGTACTTTTGAGCTCTTGTGTGTATCTATAAATAGAATAACCCTTTCTTTTTAATTACTTTACATCAGATATACACTAACGTAATTTACATTTTATTTTTCAAAAATATGTCTATCTTATTAATTATTATATTCGTTGTCACTTTTATATAAAATTTTAGCTAAAGTATACATTTGGTCGTTTGTATTTGTATTAGGGTTCATTTTAGTCCTTTATGCTTAAAAAAATGCATTTTTAATCCTTCAAACTTAACGCGTTAATAGAAATTGCTGACTCATTGATCATCAATAGTATATATAAAAGAAGAAAGACTTACAGAATTCGCCGAAGATGGTTACAGGGATGAGTTGCACAAATTAAACCTAAAGGATACCGTTTTCATTCTGATTTTTTTTATTTACATGATTTAAAATATAAAAATATTATATTAAAAATATATTAATATGTAAGCATGTTTCATCAGCGTTTTTCTATGTTTTTGATATGCACAATCATCAATTAAGTTTAATGAGTCAGAAATTTATGTTAATGACATTAAGTTTAAAGAACTAAAAAATTACTTATTAAACATAAAAGACTAAAATAAACCTTGATGCAAACATAAAAAATCAAACATATACTTTAGTGTAAAAAATTTATCTTGTCACTAGTAGTGGAAATGTGGAATAATGTTATATATATATATTCTCCATTCGCTCTTTCCTATATGAATAATTAAGAAAATCCAAAGGGGGGAAGAAGCTGAGAAATTATACTTTCACTAATTTCCAGAGAATATATTGAAATTGTACACTGTTCACACTGCTTTATAGTTAAATATGTTCACTTCATTAAGCTAGCTATTTTTTTGGGGAAAAAGGAGGAAAAATAAACAAAAGTAGCTAGTTGGGGATGAGTAGAAAGCAATTTTGAGAGGCACATGTTAAAGGCATATTCATATGGACGAAGGAGATAGCTAGAAGAGTGCTTTTTATCTTTAAAAATAGAGTTTTTCTTCAAGTGGTATTTTTTTTATAGGAGAATCTAGAAACACTGGCTTTGTTTATACATTATATATGGTCGGCAGGACAAAAAAAAACGAAGGTGAAAACGAAGCTGCTCTTCAATTTCAGAATTGTTTGCACCCAAGTCAGCATTTGCATGCAAATGATATATATTTGATTGATATATAATGAATACATTCTTATTAGGTCTTTATTATTAAGAACTCATTAACGTAACTACTTTGTGTAGATTAACTGATGTTAAAACTTTGGATTTATTGCAATAAAAATTTTATTAATTAGAAGAGGTTGTTTAGTTATATGCATTTTGTTTAGCGTTGGAGTTAATGAATATTGAAGGAAAGTGTGTGTGTGTGTGTGTAATATAAAAATAATGTTTTAAACAAAAAGGCATTAAGAACCATATGGGAAGTATCTTATAATAAGGAGAGAGTGAATTGAATCAAATATTGCAAACTCTTTGGGTTGTCATAATTTGAGAAAGATTGGGGCAAAAGATTTAAAGATTTCAAGTACAAACATAACAATTATTAATTATTTCAATGTGATTTTACTAATATAAGAGAGTTGAGACATGAGCAAAGCTTGAAAATGAGAAGGAAACTACAAACAGGACGATATGTAAAGGAAGGATGCCATATCTTAATTCAAAATCTTAAGACTTAAATTACATATCCCTTCAATTTAATTGTTACTCCCTCCGGTCCTAATTATAGGGGCATTTTTGTAGTACAATTTGTACTACAAAAATGATCTTATAATTAAGACCAGAGGTAGTATATACTTTTTATGAAACACGTACAATTCTATCTGATGTGGAACTTCACCCACACATCGAATAATCCTAATAATAATATAATATGTTTAGATTGGAAGTTAGGAAATAATATGAATGTGATTATTATATATTATTCCATACCATAATCATATATAACTTGAAGCCCAATCAATAGTAAAATCCTATAATATCATCCCAATAAGCATAATTTCTTGGTGACTCCTCACTGTCTTGAACCTAACCATTTCATGACACACGGGCAGTACTAACTTTCAGCCTCATAGGATACTTGTCAAGTAAGAAACGAAGCATATATGTATGTACACACACACATTGTGAGGTATATATATTGTTATATACTTAGGTACAAAAAGTTTTTGGAAGCGTGTGCCATGAGCTGATGAACCAATCCATTATGTATTCGCTTTGAACTCGTATATTTTAATTCCTTGATGAATACATTAAAGCGTTATTTTAGCATTATGGATCCAGAGCAAAGTCGTTTACTTATAACTATATTAAAATTATTTGACAACTGCAATAAGTCACATGCAGGATATTTTCGAAGCTCTCCAATCCATGCTTTGAGTTCATCGGATGATCCTTAATTAATTATTTTGGTAAGAGAGATTTGGATGAGAGGGGAGAGGGACTCGTTTGGTTAAACAAAAATAGAGAAAATTTGTCCCATTAATTACCTTGCTTTGTTAAGGGAAATAAATAATGAAGGCCAGGAAAGGAAAAGTGAAGAGAATAATTAGGGAAGGAAAATTCATTAGAATTTTCTCTTCATTTCATGCCCTTCTTTATGAGAATGTGAGCAATTTGGGTCAAACACGCTTCAGATTAAGCTTTACTTTAACTTATGAGAATGACACTTGGTGTGTTTTTTTTTTTTTCAATCTTAAATTAATGTATACACGCAGAGATAGAGATTGTAGCAAATTTGATGGAGAAGGATGATGAAACTTGAAACACAGAACCGTCAACGCCTTGAATCCTGAAAACACGGCCATATCTTTTGACAATGAGTCCAATTAATTAGCTAATAAATTATAAATTATAATCATCAATCTCAATTTGAGTCCAAAATATTCCAAAAACTGACATGGATCCCAATAATCAACTCACCAAATAATTATGGGTTGCATTTTGACCTATTGTTGGTGCATGTCATGCCATCCGATATTTGAGTACTACATTGAACTATAACAACAACAACAGTGGGGTCGGCCACGTGGATCAAATAATGTCATTAAGCTCTGTCAAAAACTAAATATCGAGATATATTGTTAATTAAGAGATCATGCTCAATAACCTCATTAAACGTTCTCTTCGATCTTCCTTGGCCCCTCTTTATTGGGCTCAAACCACCTCCAATGATTTTCTAACATTTTATCCTCATAGGTGCCCCTCCAACCCTTCTTCATATAAGTTCATTCTAATTTTTTTTTTTTGTATAACTACACATCCATCTCAACATCCTTGTCTTAGCTATCCCCACTTTGTGTTTATGAAGCTCCTTCACAGCCCAACACTCACTACCATAAAGCATTTTTGGTCGAATAACAGTACAATAAAATCTTCCCTTTTCTCCATTATTTAAACCACACAGTTTAAATTCTATAATCAACATCTCTATCAATTTCTCTATCTTAAAGTTACTGGTTAAATCATTATAATTCTTGGGCTTGTTTGGATTAATACGGCAAAATCAACTATTTGTAATATGCGTGGCTTGAATTTCGGTGGGGATCCACTTCCAATCCAATTCAACTGAGTTATAATTCAAATTTCAGAATACAATGCTTCAATTTTAATCATGTTTTATCAAATTTTATTATTATTGTTATTCAAATTTTGTTCTTTTTAATAACTAATAAAGTGACATATACTTTGTTCCTCTCACGGGTTAAGGAGGGGTTCATTACTTCATTTTCCCTCCAATCAAGTTTCTTAATAAATATGTCTGCTACATTACAAGCAAATTTACCCTCTCTAAAAGATAGTGTAATAAGACAATAAAGATTTGTAATAAACACAAATCCTCTGTAACAAGAAAACCACACTCCAAAAGCTAATAGTTAAAGTTGGGGAAAATAAAAGCTTTTTAAGGCTCCTCTTTCAAGGTAACCCTCCCAATACTAGACTAATGACACAATTAAACCACTTTTTATTGATGATATGTGTGTGTAGCTAGAGAGACGTGTAGTAGAAGTGTTGGTGTAATCACTTCTTAATTTCTTCCTTCTAGTTTTGAGTAATTTCTTAATTTAGAATTAAAATGATGAGGGGGACAGGTGCATGTTCTGAGACAGAATTTAGGAGAAGAAAGTACGAGAAACATTACACAAATAAATTCAAGTCAATCATCATCAGTAATCAGTTTGATAATATGTCATAGCTAGTTGAATTAACTGCTTAATTAATTAATGCCTCTCAGCTAATTATTACTACTTTGATCTGACTTTTTTCTTCTTTTTTACTTTTTAATTTCCTTTATAATTAATCTTAACCTTTTTGTTTTAAGACCCCTCTCCGCGTTGCATCCTTATTATTATTCCTAATCGCTTGCCTCAGTATAGTGGCCATATAACTAATTAATTGCATTACAATGCAATATGGTTATAAGAGAAAATCAAAACACGTTTTATATGCTTGTTTGCTTTCATGTTAAAAACCATCAAAATTATTATTTTGGAGTCAAACACACAAATATTAGCCTCACAAAAATCAAATTTGTTAAAGATATGAAACACTACTTAACCATGATTTCAAAATTTGCCCTTGTTTGTTAGAGTGTCTACTACAGTACTACTTAAACACATTGGATAATTAAATTAGCAATAAATACTAATTCACCTTTTTAAATATTTTTAAAAGAACTAGTGTGTAGCTTGGCCAAATTAAATGTAATGAAGTATACATATTAGTGCAAATCTAAAGAGAGTGGATAGATATAGTACAAAAAAGTAGGACCCATTTCTCCCTCTTAACTTCTCCTTCTCTCACCCACAAGGGACAACTTCTCCTTCTCTCTATTCACTTATAAATTGTATATTAGTTAACTCAACTATTTATTTTAGTGGAAATTATATTAATCCACATACTTTAATTAAAGTGAATTTTTTAGGGTAGTGACTAGGAACTAAAATATTAATTCTTCTAGAATATCTCAACTTTTGCAAAATCCCTTTCACACATACAGCATCCCAATCTCTAGACAAGAGTTATTTATTATCGAGTCCCTTGATCATAAATTTTATGTATGTGTGTGTACGACACCACTTATATGTGAAACACAAGACAAAATCATTGCCCCCCTCTTGCTATCCTTATAATCTATAAATAAGATCAATTGGCCACAGATAATGAAGCTCTTAACTATATAATAATACCATCAAGCAAGCATATAATTGGCAATATTAATGATTGAGGTTGATAATGGGTTATATATCCATATATTGTTTCTGTTTTTTTTAATCTCACAACAAATAATATAATTGAGTGTGTCACGACAGCTACAGATCTTACCTCAATTTCAGTGTGGACACAAAGATGTGCTTATGCTTTCATAATTAACACTTTTGAATTCAATTATATCATATATATCTCAAGCACGCTTTTTTTAATGAAATTTTTAAAAAACACACTCTAGTGCACTCGTAATATTTCTAAATGTAAAAAATAAATAAATAAATAAATCTTCCTAAAGTTCAAATACAATATAATCACAGCCATTTGATTCAACTAACACTCTTATTAAGTCTTACTTAAGCATGGGGTTACGTGTTCAACCCTCCGTGGATGCGTGTGAGCTTCTTCTGCCGGGTGAAGGATGGTAGAATATACTCTCTCAGGTCTTAAATGTAAGATAAAGTTGACTTTTTTGAGAAATTAAGGAAGCTAATTAAATTACTTTAGAGTATTTTTAGTTTTAGTTTTCTCCCCAAACTAATTAGTTTGACTAATAAACCGATATATAATATAATGATACACAACATATGATATGATTAAGTAATTTATTTAACTTCATTAATCTCTCCAAAAAAAGTCAACTTTATCTTATATTTATCATCAGAGTGAGCATATAACTATTTTTCCATGAAATATTAGTGAATCCATCTACAAAAAGCGCGCGCACAATTAAGCTACAAGTTAAATGAAATCGTGAAAGCTGCTTTTGAATCTATTAAATACCTAGATTATAATATACTAAATTCATATACTCGAGTGATGAGCAGCATTAACATTCTTTTGATTCGCTAAGCATGATGCATATAGGTTTCATGTATTATCTAAATACCACATGGAAAGCATGGATTTATAAAGAAGGCTCCTAATAATTGATTTGTTTTCATTAATTTAAAATTGTGGTAAAGCACTTTAATGTTCGATTTCTTTGGTGATTCCATGCTCTGCAATAATATGTAAGCTTATATTATATCATTTCATTTTATATAATACTTATGACTTAATTAAATCCAAGCGTAGCGTCACGCACCGTCGTCTTAATCCCAACTTAAATAATTAGCATTTTTTTTATATCCCAGAATAAATGAGACATATATGTAAATCATTGCATATCATGATATAAAATAATCCTTGTTGCCGAGTGGGCATCGTATTAATTAATAAATGAGATATTAATTCTTGGATACATTTTCATATTTAAAGATAACTAGTACTGACAATGAATCAAACTCATTAAAATTAAGGTTTTTGTGAGTCTTATATTTTTTTGCCTTCTCTCTTATATTGTTATATATGCAACTTAACAGAGACGAAATCAAATATAGCACGTTCGCTTTCTTTTTTGGTTTTTTTTTTTTTTCCTTTTTGGTCGGTGTCATGTGACGAAATGTTCCTTGATATATCTATATGTGTGTGGGTATTGATATATCAAATATATCCAACAAAATCAAACGTAGATATAGTGATATACACAAAAGTATTAGTGACTAGTGAGTATATATTTATAATAAAAATTAATGAAGCACTGATACTTAATGAAAGAACTAGCCTGCTATATATATTCCAAAGTTTTTGGCTTTCCAATCTTTATCCTATTTTTTATATTATTATATTAATAGTTGTTGTACGTCGCTGAGAAAGGCATTTTTTTTTTTTTTGCTCGAAAGGCATTGAGAGAATCATAGGTATATATAATATCGTTCTTTTCCCCAAACTTATATATATATATAGAATATATCAATCATAATGTTGTTTTGTGTGTGCGCGTGCGTGTTTGTTTGGGGGTTATATATTCAGATTCTATATGTTTATATATTAGGATAATTAATGCACAAAACTTTTTAGAGAATTTTTTTTTTCATTTTACCCACAGGTGGGTATGTAAGTGATTCCTTAAAAACTATATATCATTAGATTAGTAGGGATCTGAGCCCACACACATATATATTTGTATTTAAGGGATAAATGAATAATTATGATTGAGATAAAAGTGTTCACCACCATTCAAAGAGAGACACACACAATAATTCTCTAAATTGGTTTTTTCCTGATATTTTCGATTAAAATGAAAATAAGATTGGTGATGCCTTCTCTTCCCAACCGACCAATTTGTCCCCAAAAAAAAAAATCCTTCGTCTCTATTTTTATAGCAACATCTAAGGCCAGAGAGAAAAAAAAAGGGGGGTTGTTCATGTATTTTATGAAATCAATTTATTTTAAGAGAGGGGCCGGATTATGGTCTTCAAAAAAGATTTTCATGAAAGCCATATAAACTTGTTCCCTTTGTTAACCTTAATAAAAGATGCAAAGAAGAGTTAATGAATTAATAATCTCATTTCTTACATAAAAATATTTTCCAAAAATATAAAATTACTCCTTTGATCCTAATAAATGTATAAATTAATTAGTTAGGGAGTTTTCTTTAGTACTAATTGTAACACTTCAATCTTTTTAGGGGTTTAAAGTTCTCATGTTGCATGAGAAGAAGAAAATTCCTACACACACATGAAATGGTGGGACCCAACATTATATATATATATGTGAGTCCCACTATTTCATGTGTGTGTGACATGATAATACACTTCTCCTATAACATGAGAAGTGTTTTTCGCATCTTTTTATTAACTATTTGATCAAAAATATCCTTTTATTGACTACCCCTTCAAAAAAAACAGCAAATTACCGACGAAATTAGGGACGGAAAAAATTCCGACGGAAATTACCCACGGAATTCCGTCTGTAACTGAAATTAGCGACGGAATTCCGTGGGTAATTCCGTCGATAAAAACGTCGTGACAAAAAATATATATTTTGTCACGGCGTTTTTTCCGAAGGAAATTTACCGACGGAATTACCCACGGAACTCCGTCGGTAATTTCAGTCGGTAATTTTTACCCACGGAGTTCCGTGGGTAATTTCCGACGGAATTTTTTCCGTCCCTAATTCCGTCAGTAATTTGCTGTTTTTTTGTAGTGTACACATTAAAAGAGTTTTCATCAAGGAGGTAGTTTCCAATTCAAGTGACTATTTTAGAAAAATCAACAAGCGCAGCATTTCTTAAAATTAATTACTTTAACTAATTTTCTTAATATTTACCACTCTTTTTCTATTTATAAGCTCATTTTGATCAAAAATTTTGGTTCTTATTATAAGTCCAATTTTAGAATAATAAATGTGTGTTTTTTTTTATTACTTTTTTGCCCATATTAATTGCTATAAACAAAAAAAAAAAAAAATTATTCATGTTAACTTTTGAAACAATCATAGATAAGGCCAAAATTGAAATTTAGCCTATTATTAATTAGTTAACTAACTCTACTTGGTATATGAGAATTAGTTAATTTGAACTTATAAATAGAACCAAAGTGATGTGTAATACCCGGATAAATAAAATGGCTATTTTTGATAAGTGAATATGTGATATCAATTTCTATATTGACTTTATGGTATTTATAAGGGAAAAATATCTTAGAAATTGGGGAAAAAGAATAAGGAGTCAAAATGATCAAAATACCCCTAGGATTCTTAGATAGCCTAGGGAAATTGTGAAAAATCCTAGGAGGCAGTAAAATAATTATTAAAATTAAGAGAGAATGTTTCCTCTAATTTTAGTAATTTAATAAATTATCAGCTTGGAAAAATTAGAAGAAGGGAATCAAAAAGTATTATAATGACCAAAATGCCCCCGTAAATGTTATTAAAATGCATAGGACATAGAATACTAATGTCAATGCAAAAGTTATGAGGTAAGGAGTAATTCTAATTGAGAAAATTATCAAAGATTGGTAAGGGATTAATTAAGTAATTATTGGCTAATTACTTAAGCATAAACGAAGGAAAATTCAGAGATAATTATGTAAAACCCTAAAAATAGTGGTAATGGCTAAAAAATTAGCATAAATATATTTCCTAATTAATTGGAAAATATAAAAGAAAAATTGGTGAGATTAAGTAATTTTAAGCTTAAAACCAAAGAATGGACCAATAGAAAATTTGGGAAAAAGTTATGAAAAATAATTATTAAAATTAAAAAAATATATATTAATTAAATAATTAATTAAATAAATAAAATAAAAACATAAAATAAAATAAAGAGGATCAGATTTTGCTGAACGAAAATCTTGAATGGGAAGAGGATAGGATTTATAATCAATGCATGTTGCAAGTTGCCATTAAAATATTAATATAATTTTATGATAGGATAAATGATCACGGATAGAAATAAAATCCTACACAGTGAACCATGAACAAAATTTTTAAAGTCAGAGAAGAAAATAAATAAGTGAATTTTTATCTCGGACTGGACTGTCCCAGAAGTCATTTCCGAAGTCGGAAGAATACGTAGGTAATAAGACGAAATAGGGTTATCTGTAAAAAGGGCAGATAGTCCCAAATGGAAACCTGTAGAAAATGAATTATAACTCAACATCTAGAAGTAAGTTGAGAATTTCCTGGACATATTTGGAATCAGTGAATTTTTGTCCAGAGGTTGGCAATTCCGGAAGTTGATTCCGTAACCGACACGTTTTTCCGTAAAACTTCAGACAGACCGTTGAAACCCTGTATAAGGTCAAAAATTTAGTTAGTCTTGACATTTCTTATGGAAAAGAAAAGGGCTTCAAAGTTGTAATTCCGAATTTCTGAGATTTTACGCGATTACACGATTCGGACACCGATCGGGAAATTTTATCCGTAGGGAGCCTAAATCTTGTGTGACATCATCAAAGATGATGTCACAACATGCCAACTAAGAGGGGGAGGTTGGCCAAGCACATCTAAGGGCCAAGAATTTTCCATCCAATCCAAGTGCAATCCGACGGTCGGTATTCGGTATGGAGAAATGTGAATAGTGTCACAAATTTTGCTATAAATACCCCCTCCCCTCTTCATTCATTCTTCACACCAACTCCACCCTTGAGATTTCGAATTGGAGGAGCAGCAAGGAGGAGAAGAAGTTCGGGGAATTCTGCAGCGAAGCTCTGAGTAAGTTTTTCGGTGTTTAGTCTTAAGTTTCGGTAGTTAGTGTAGAAATGTTAGATTAGTCTTTAATCTTCCGAGTATGATTAGATATCATATGATAGGGGTATTTTAAGGGAGAATTTCGAAAATCATGATTGGGTCAAATTTCTGGCAAAATTTTGGAAAGTCAGAGTCAAAGTAGCGAAGCGCTGGCGAAATTACGGCGATTAGGGGTATAGGGGCAAAATGGTAATTTTTACCTAAAATGCCTGTTATGATGTCAAATGTTGATAAATGCGATGTTATCATTATAGGATATCAAAAACCTTGATCTGCTGTCGTTACGCTGTCCGACGTGCCATCACAAACCCGCCAAGCTTAGTCAATCGTGCGGTTCACAAAACGTACCCGGAATACCGTATAACGTCAACAGAGGTATGGACGCGTACTGTAACACTAATCCTGTGCTGGTTAAATGCATATATGTGATAGATACGTTCGTAGACCGATATACAGACAGTTTTACACGGGTTATAGTCATCATAATGCCGTTATGTTTTCCTAGCGCTGAGGACACGAGTGGATATCGTGGCACTAGTTTATGTGCAGGCTATTTTTGTTATTGTTTACCTTATGAGGCTTTGCATATTGCTCTGTGCTTATGTTCTGTCGTCATATTGATTATGCATCTGCTGTATGCTTATGTACTGATACACTGTTGTATAGTCTAGAATATCTCATTGTCGTATACTTGTGTTGTTTGGGCATAAGGTTAACCGTTACCTGAGATCCAATGTGGAAAATTGGATCTCAGCTATAGCTTCAAGGTCCGGAGGACCTCGAATTGGAGACCGGGGAAACGAAGGAGTAGACGATCAGCCGAAGATATCTTTACCGCTTTCCGTATTTTATATTCGAACACTAGAATGACTGTAATCATTACTATGTTACACTATGGTTACTGTTTGAATGCAAGTCAATTACTCTTTCGCTCCAATGCTCTACTCTGATTGGAAAAAAAAAATCGCTTTAGAAAACGGGATGTTACATGATGTAAATTAGTATAATATAACACACACATATGCCTAACTGCCCAATGTTTCTTTGCACTTCAAAGGCCTTACAATTTAGACTTCCAAGGAAGACTTTATACTACCAATCGGACTCATCTTTGGCACATGAGTACTGAATGACCCCAATATAGTGAACAACTTTTGAATAATATAAAACTCTTCATCAGTAATTTGAATAATTTCCCTGATGGAAATCTAGGGTTATCCTATACTTCACTTAGTCTTGTTCCCAACAAAGCATTCATTCATGATCCTCTCAAATGGTACAAAAGGCCCCGAGCACAAGAGTTTGATTTGGTTATCATCACCTATCTTGATTCCAAGAAATCCAAAAAACTCTAGCTATTCCCTATTGATTTCCAGTGTTAGTCCAGCTCACATGATTCATGGCAAAAACCATTGTCTCCCTTCTCTCAAGACCCATGGGAAGGACTTTTGTCCTAAGACCCATATTCACAATACCCAGAATACTGTTCTCACACTACTACAAAAAACACTTTTAACGTCTGTTTTTAAGACCCTTAGACGACTGTTTTTAACGGTCGTGTAAACAAGAGTCGTTGAAAGTTTATGACTTACAACGACTGTTTTTAAAAAACAGTCGTTGCATTTCAACGACTATTATTTAAATAACAGTCGTTGTATATCCATAAATCTACAGTACGCACGCATGCTAGGCAGTCTATAAAACCATCTAAAACACAGTATAAGGTGCAATTGGAACAAGCTAAAGCCTCGTGAGAAAAAGAATGGATTCAAAATAGACGATAAGCAGCACCATTCAATATTCGACGCAAGAAATAGAGCGTTTCATATCCAGCAAAGCACAAAAATAAGAAGAAAAATAAAACCTCTCAAGTCTTAACTGAATGAAGCAGAAGACAAATAAAAGAACTGTTTACAGACAAAAGAAAGCACCAGGAAATAGAGCAGAAAAACACTACAATAGAGCTATCCATTTAGAATTTCAACAAAAGAAAGCACTAGGAAATAGAGCTCTGGTATTCTCATCATCGCCTACGAGGGGCTTCCTCCTCTTCACGATGCTCAGGATCGTTGCTCGACATATTGTTTAGTGAGGAGGAGAGAGAGAGACGCAGATCTGTAACCCAAATCTGCAACCGACGGCAAACGATAGATCTGGAGGCTGTGGAGCACGCTCGTAGTTCACGACAGAGGACAAGTTGGAGTGGCTAACGCCGCTATAGCGAATCTCGTTGGCGGCAAGGGTGGGGCCGTTGGGTGCGGCAAAGGAGATGGGTGGGTCTCAAGACTCTTATCTGCGTTTAGGATGATGGATTTGAGGAAGACGTTCTGCATACTGTTGGGTTTTAAAGAACAAACTTTATATTTTTATAGAAGAGAGGGAACAACAAAATGTCGAAAGCGTGAGATTGAAATTGAAATATTTGAAAAATTTGAGTTTCAACGACGTTGTAACTTAAAAAAATAATAAATAAAGTGGCGTGAGGGAGGCTCGACTTTTTTCTTAATGCGTATCAACGACTGTTTGTTTTACAAACAGTCGTTTGTTTTACTTCTCTTAATATAACTGTCGAAATTGTAAGCTATATACTAGTAAATAGCTATTAATATGAGATAAAATCACAACAATCATGTAATCTTAAAGGCTTTTATTCTAACTATAAGTAGCACAATTTTTTTGCTTATTGATTAAATTTAATGCGTGATTTAAATGATATTGATATATTTTCTTACAGATATATTGATTGAAATCACACAGGTCAATCAGTCATGTAATCTTTAGATTTACATATTAAAATCACAATATTAAATTTATTGATTGATTTCAATGCGTGATATATATATATATATATATATATATATATATATATATATATATAAATAAAGAGATATATTGTTTAATTTATCAACTTTTATAAACTAATTAAATGAAAATATGGTTAGATTTCATCTCTTAACTATCGAAATTATAGACTACATATTAGGAAAATAAATAAAAATATGGGATACAACGACTGTTTTTATAAAACCAGTCGTTATATCACAACATTTAACGTCTGTTTTATAAAACAGATGTTAAATATTAATTTTTAACGTCAGTTTTTAAGGAAACAGACGTTAAAGGTAAGCAAAAAATTACGGCAGTGCCACCGCCTACTTTTCAACGTCCTTTTTATGTGAAACAGTCGTTGAATATTATTGAAAAAATTTCAAAATTGCCACCGCGTCATTTTCTATGTCAGTTTCCGTTTAAGCGGTCGTTATATTGGAGTCGTTAAATCTACTTTTTGTAGTAGTGTCAAGAGGTGTCGACATAAGAAGACAACACTTTCATAGATGACAATGTAGGTAGTGCTACCTATGACATTGGACATGATGAAGACTACTCTAACTTGTCACCAAACGATGATCATAAACCCATATGCAAGTCAGTATGGTGATTTAACAGGATTCGCATTTGTGTCAGCTTTTACTTTATCAAAGAGTGTTTTTGCTTAGTGCTTTTACTTTAATTATTATTGTACTATCAATCACGGTGTGCTTAGTTGCTATAATTTACTTTATCATGTTGTTAACTTAAGTTTCTATATAATTGGTGCTCCTAACCACAAAGGGATCATCAAAGGTTGTAACTTCCCCCATCAATAGAAGAGTATTTTTCAATGACTTCCTTCTAACTTTTTAATCTTCTGAAAACTATACCTTCCTATAATTTCTCTCTTATCTCTCTAGAGATTCTAGTATGCTCTACACTTGCCTCTTGAAGAGCATCCTGTATATCAGAATGAATCTGACATGATCCTTGGGATCAAGTTTCTTTATGAATAATGTAGTCTAGTTGAGGTCCTAATGTTGTCTGTATGGTTGAGAAATGCCTTGAAATGACATTGACATGGTAAGATCTGTAGTTATCCTGGACTAGGTCTTAGAGTTTATAAGGAGACTCACCCCCTCAGGTATCAGAGCTACGTGTTGTAAGGAGATAGAGAAAGTTATAGTTAGAAAAAGTGAGTAAGAAGAATTTACAAATATGAATGAAGCCTCTAGCTCTTACAAACTTGTTCGTCTTTCATCTACTCTTTGTAATACCCGGATTTTTAATATCTGGAATATTATAAATAAAGTGGATATTTCTGATAAGTGAAATTTTGATCTCCAGATGTGTGCTTTTGTAGCCTGTGTTCTAAGTTGAATTTTGTAGGAAATTAGGAATTTAAGGGTCAAAGTGTCAAAATGACCAAAATACCCCTATAGTGCCTATATAACTTAGAAAAACTATGAAAAATCCTAAAAGGCAGTAAAATGACCGAGTGAATTATGGGAACATATTATCTCTAATTATGGTAATTTAATAAATTATGAACTTGGAGAAATTGAATAAAGATGCTCAAAAAGTATTAAAATGACTGAATTACCCTTGTAAATTATAGAATAATGCAGAAGAAATGAAAATTCCAATGTTAATGCAAAAGTT
Source organism: Acacia pycnantha (assembly GCA_025563575.1). NCBI lineage: Eukaryota > Viridiplantae > Streptophyta > Magnoliopsida > Fabales > Fabaceae > Acacia > Acacia pycnantha. The sequence goes on along the minus strand of JAMWYP010000011.1, from coordinate 7,554,557 downwards.
ATAAGGAGATGAGGTACTCTAATTAAGAAAATTATCAACTAGTGATAACTGAGTAATTAGGTATTTATTGGCTAATTACCTAAGCATAAGCAAGGGAAATTCATGAATAATTATGTAAAACCCTAAAATTAGTGGTTTTTGGTTTAAAATTAGTAAAAATGTATTTGCTAATTAATTGGAAATTTTTGGGAAAAATAGTTGAGTTTAGGTATTTTTAAGCCTAAATACAAAAATGGACCAATTAGAGAATTTTGGGGAATTTATAAAAAAAATTGAATTAATAATTAATTAAATAATTAAATAATTCATGGAAAAGATTCACAAATCCAAAAAAATTTGGGGCTGCCGAAAATTGCCCAAACAATTGAAGATAAGAGTGAAATTTTAATATCTAGATATTTGTTTTATTTTAACACATGTTTTATTATTTAATAATATAATTAAAGTGCATGAATAGTAATATATAAATTAGGTTCAGCCGCTACTCCTAGGCGTGCTGCTTGTCCTTCTCCTCGATCCTCGGTCCACCCGACCCTGAAGCTAAGTTAAGAGCTGGAGTCCATGCATCGAACCCCAGGTAACGGTTAACCTCATGTTTATATACACCATATATGTACGACAGACATTTATAGAATTTTGGCAACTTTTACTATGGTCAGACATAGGGAATACATAATCGGATACGTGTGGCAATAACAATACAGTCGGATGATAGACAATAGTACAGTCGGATGTACGGAGAATAGTACAGTCGGATGTACAGACAATAGTACAATCAAAGTACAGAGCAATAGTACAATCGGAGTACAGACAATAGTACAATCGGAGTACGGGCATGACAGACAATTGGCATGACAGACAATATACACATATGCATACAATAAACATCAGAGTTAAGGTTACCAGTACGCGAACGTACATACACCAATAAGCACACAACAAACCTACAGTCATCATCTACCTCATATAGGTATACAATAAACATCAGCGTTAATGTTACAAGACGCGAACGTACCTTCGTTGACGGTAGACGGCACTTCCGTCGAAAATCGTACTTTTCTACGTAAAAACGTGAAATCGTCCAACAATGCACTTCGGCGGCGTAACGGCAGAGATAGGATTTCGACGTCCTATAGGAGTAATATCACTTTCATTAGTGATTTGGGATTATAACTGGCATTTTAGGTAAAAATTACCATTTTGCCCCTATACCCCTAATCGGCGGAATTTCGCCAGCACTTCGTTACTCTGACTAATTTTCTTCCCAAAATTTCGCGAAACTTCGACGCAATTATGATTTTCGAAATTCTAGACTAAAATAGCCCTATCATATGATATCTAATCATACTTTGAAAAATAAAGGCTACTCTAGCATTACTACTCTAACTATTGAAAGAACTACGAAAGCTTGAGTATCGAAAAACTTACTCAGAGCTTCGCTTCAGAATTTTCCCCGGCTCCTCCTCCTCCTCTATCCTCTCTCCAGATTTCGGCCTAGAGCTTGTGAGAATGGTGTGAATTGTGAAGAAGGGAGCAAGGCTATTTATAGAAAAAATGAAGGGCATAATGGTCTTTTTTGCATTTAATCTTAGCCCTTGAATTAAACTTGTTTGATAAGGCAACATCTTGACCCTTGAACACACTTGGTCGACATACATGAAGAGGTGGCAGCAAAATTGCATCATCCTTGATGATGTAATCAACTTGTTAAGGAAGGTTTTGTACCGATAAACCTCGATCGGTACCGATTCGCGTAATTTCGGAAAAATCTCAAAATTATGGATTTACAACTTTGAAGACCTTCTCTTCCTCATCAATAATATCTATTTAAACTTAAATTTTGACTTTAGACAGGGTTCCAACCGTCCTTTGAAGTTTCTCGAAAAACGTGTCCGATCGCGTCTGGTTTCAGAACGCATTTCTGAAATTATCAACTTCTTCAGAAAAATTCACTGATTCCAAATATGTCAAAATAAATTCAAACTCATGCCTAGATGTTGAGTTAGAATTTATTTTCCTTATATCCAAAAATATACCTATATGCATTTTTCCCTATTTTGTTTTATTAGGAAATGCACCAACGACTTCAGATTTTTTTTTTTTATTTTCTGCCCAATTTTTCGTTTTTTTTTTTATTATATTTTTTATTAATTATTTAATTAATTATTTAATTAATTATTTAATTAATTAAATAATTATTTTCACATAATTTCTACAAAATTTTCCTATTGGTCCATTCTTGCATTTAGGCTTAAAAATACCTAAACTCATCCTTTTTCCTTCAAATTTTCCAATTAATTAACCAATATATTTATGCTAATTTTTAGCCATTTATCACTAATTTTGGAGCTTTACATAATTATCTCCGAATTTTCTATACTTGTGCTTAAGTAATTTGCTAATAAATACTTAATCACTCAGTTATCACTGCTTAGTAATTTTCTTAATTAGAATACCACATTACCTCTTAACCTTTGCTTTAACATGAGATTTTTCATGCATTCTGTATTATTCTGCATTTTTCCATAATTGCAAGGGTATTATGGTCATTTCCTTACTTTTGAGTATTCTTCTACAATTTCTCTAAGTTTGTAACTTAATAAATTACCTAATTAGAGATAACATACTCTCATTTATTCAAATAATTATTTCACTGACTTTTAGGATTTTTCACAATTTTCCTAAATCAGTTATGTCCCTTAGGGGCATTTTCGTCATTTTGGCACTTTGGCCCTTAAATTCCCTAATTCAAATTTCGGGGTATTACATTTCTCCCCCCGTTTAAACAAAATTTCGTCCTCGAAATTTGTATTCTACCCACTAAACTTTGTACTATCCTGATCTCGGACTATACGCGTCAGATCTTCGCTTTATTTGTCAGCTGCTCCTCCTGGTGATCGAGAATTCGCTTTGGTTTGACCATAAAGATCTTGTCATATTGTACTTTGATATATAGTGTCTCCCGAGGCGCCCATACACCGCGGTCAACACCACAAATACCAAAATGTCTCCATGGCGCCCATACACCATGACAACACAAGATATCATACATGTCACCATGGCGCCCATACACCATAGCAACACAAGATACCTCCTACTCAATGACACGATCACGGTCGAATTACTAAGAAACGTAGAAAACGTTAAGGAGGTTTGGTAAAGTTATCTAAAATCCGACATAGCCAGGTTCTGATCCTGGGACCTGTGGGTTAACGCATTCAGAAATCAGAGTTCTCCGCATCTCCTGCATCTCGTTCTGTTCCGGTTGGTTCGGAACTTGGTTGTGCTCGAGTTCAAGTATCGCTCTTACTTGAGGTTGTCTACCTCGTCCCCTACCTCGGCCTCTGCCTCGGCCTCTGGGAACTCTGGCTCCTCTCAGATTCGTCATGTCTTGTTCTTTTTCCTTTATTAGGGAAAACGTTAGTTATACAAGGAGTATAACGATGATCATATCTCACTTCATATTTCTACTACTAACGAATAGGTACCCGCAACATGTCTCTCGTTAAGAATTTTGTTGGTTCGTTCTTCTCAGAAAACAGTACGTAAATACGTATCGGAAGTTCCTATACATGAGTCAAATATACATGAGTCAAATACTACATGTACTTATCTTTATTGGTCTCGGAGTCTCATCCGGCGTGGCCTATCTTCGCATATAAGCTCGATGCTAGGAAATAATCACCGTCCAACACAAATTGGTGATTATCAGAATGACCAGAGACTGATATTAGAGTTATCAGAAATATCAGAGTTCAGAGTTATCGGAGACATCAGAGTTATCAGAGTCATCAGAGACTGATATCAGAGCTATCGGAGACTGATATCAGAGCTATCAAAGCTATCAGAAACTGATATCAGAGCTATCAGAGCTATCGGAGACTGATATCAGAGCTATCTAAACCGATATCGAGCTATCGAGCTATCGGAGACCGATATCGAGCTATCGAGCTATCGGAGACCGATATCGAGCTATCGTAGACGATATCGAGCTATCGAGCTATCGGACACCGATATCGAGCTATCGAGCTATCGAGACTCGATATCGAGCTATCGAGCTATCGGAGACCGATATCGAGCTATCGAGCTATCGGAACCGATATCGGGGTTATCGAAACGATATCGGGATTATCGAATTATCGATACGATATCGTGGTTATCGAAACCGATATCGAGATTATCATAATTATCGAGACCGATATCGGGGTTATCGAAACCGATATCGGGATTATCGAATTATCGGAGATCGATATCGTGGTTATCGAAACCGATATCGATTATCGAATTGATGTACCGACGAAAGTGGTACACCGGTTCGTAATGGTATACCGGTTCAAATTGGTACACCGAAATGAGGTGGTACACCGACCTTGGGCTATATCGCACTCATTTTCAAAATATGCTCTTTAAAAGGCGTAGAGCCTAACTCCGATACTCAAACCAATTGGCTGTAAGTGTCTATCATGGGAGCCTCACCGAGTTCACTACGACCGATTGGCTTACCCACATAGACTAGCCTTGCCTTCGGTACCAATGGTTTGTATATAACATAGTTAGATCTATGCCAGGACAACTGCTCTGATACCAAATGTAACAACCCGACTTTTCTAAAGCAGTATAAATTTTTTTTTTCAAATATCATTTCAAAATGATCAGAGTAGTGCACCGGAGCGATTGAGTAACTAATATATATATTAAAATACCCATGGTAGCATGTCTTGCTGTTTAAACAGCGGAGTACAGACAATAGTACAATCGGAGTACAGGCATGACAGACAATTGGCATGACAGACAATATACACATATGCATACAATAAACATCAGAGTTAAGGTTACCAGTACGCGAACGTACATACACCAATAAGCACACAACAAACCTACAGTCATCATCTACCTCATATAGGTATACAATAAACATCAGCGTTAATGTTACAGTACGCGAACGTACCTTCGTTGACGGTAGACGGCACTTCCGTCGAAAATCGTACTTTCTACGTAAAAACGTGAAATCGTCCAACAGCGCACTTCGGCAACAGAACGGCAGCAGATTAGGATTTCGACGTCCTATAGGAGTAATATCACTTTCATTAGTGATTTGGCATTATAATCGGCATTTTAGGTAAAAATTACCATTTTGCCCCTATACCCCTAATCGGCGGAATTTCGCCAAAGACTTCGTTACTCTTACAAATTTTCTTCCCGAAATTTCGCCAGAACTTCGACGCAATTATGATTTTCGAAATTCTAGACTAAAATAGCCCTATCATATGATATCTAATCATACTTTGAAAAATAAAGGCTACTCTAGCATTACTACTCTAACTATTGAAAGAACTACGAAAGCTTGAGTATCGAAAAACTTACTCAGAGCTTCGCTTCAGAATTTTCCCCGGCTCCTCCTCCTCCTCTATCCTCTCTCCAGATTTCGGCCTAGAGCTTGTGAGAATGGTGTGAATTGTGAAGAAGGGAGCAAGGCTATTTATAGAAAAATGAAGGGCATAATGGTCTTTTTGCATTTAATCTTAGCCCTTGAATTAAACTTGTTTGATAAGGCAACATCTTGACCCTTGAACACACTTGGTCGACATACATGAAGAGGTGGCAGCAAAATTGCATCATCCTTGATGATGTAATCAACTTGTTAAGGAAGGTTTTGTACCGATAAACCTCGATCGGTACTCCGATTCGCGTAATTTCGGAAAAATCTCAAAATTATGGATTTACAACTTTGAAGACCTTCTCTTCCTCATCAATAATATCTATTTAAACTTGAATTTTGACTTTAGACATGGTTCCAACTGTCCACTGAAGTTTCTCGAAAACGTGTCCGATCGCGTCTGGTTTCGTAACGCATTTCGAAATTATCAACTTCTTCGAAAAATTCACCGATTCCAAATATGTCAAAATAAATTCAAACTCATGCCTAGATGTTGAGTTAGAATTTATTTTCCTTATATCCAAAAATATACCTATATGCATTTTTCCCTATTTTGTTTTATTAGGAAATGCACCAACGACTTCGAATTTTCTCCTAAGAGTATAACGGAAGACAAAATTCCACCGATCATTATTTTTCCCCGACTTTGGAAATCCCATTCCTAGATCTCTAGATAGGATCCGTTTCCTATTTATTCCATTACTATTCACTACAATTAATTATATTATATAATAATATAACTCTAATTAATTATATAATATAATAAAAATACAAACTTACCAACTAAGTTATCCATTTTTTTCTTTTTTTTTTCTGCCCATTTTTATTTTCTTTTTTTTTTATTATATTTTTTTATTAATTATTTAATTAATTATTTAATTAATTATTTAATTAATTAAATAATTATTTTCACATAATTTCTACAAAATTTTCCTATTGGTCCATTCTTGCATTTAGGCTTAAAAATACCTAAACTCATCCTTTTTCCTTCAAATTTTCCAATTAATTAACCAATATATTTATGCTAATTTTTAGCCATTTATCACTAATTTTGGAGCTTTACATAATTATCTCCGAATTTTCTATACTTGTGCTTAAGTAATTTGCTAATAAATACTTAATCACTCAGTTATCACTGCTTAGTAATTTTCTTAATTAGAATACCACATTACCTCTTAACCTTTGCTTTAACATGAGATTTTTCATGCATTCTCGTATTATTCTCGCATTTTTCCATAATTGCAAGGGTATTATGGTCATTTCCTTACTTTTTGAGTATTCTTCTACAATTTCTCTAAGTTTGTAACTTAATAAATTACCTAATTAGAGATAACATACTCTCATTTATTCAAATAATTATTTCACTGACTTTTAGGATTTTTCACAATTTTCCTAAATCAGTTATGTCCCTTAGGGGCATTTTCGTCATTTTGGCACTTTGGCCCTTAAATTCCCTAATTCAAATTTCGGGGTATTACATAAAGACTTCAAAATTAGAGTTGTGACAACTGAGAAAGAATTGGGAAATTTTATGGACATATTTGAAATCAGTGCATCTATGACTATAAGCTGGAACTTCCGGATTTTCGTTTCGAAACCGGACATGTTCGACACGTTTTCGAGAAAACTTCCGTCAACCCGGAAATGGCCTAGGCAGAGTCAGAAAAATAGTTGGAATAGACATTTCTAGTATGGAAGAGAAGGTCTTCAAAGCTAGTTAACCAGAATTTTGAGATTTCTCCGAAAGTACGCAATTCGGACACCGATCGGAAACTTATCGGTAAGACAGCTTCTTGAGGAAGTAAGTGACATCACCACCATGACATCATGGCTTTAAATGATGATGTCAGCTGCCAAGTGGCCCGGTGAGGATCGTGACATGTGGCAAAGTGCGATCCGGGCCGATATCCGATATGAAAAAGTAGTGAATAGTGTCACATTTTCTTCTATAAATAGCCAAGTTTCCTCTTCATTTCTCACACCATTTTGAAGAGCAAAACCGATTCTAGAGAGAGGATTTTAGAGAGAGAAGCTCTGGGAAAAATTACAGCGAAGCTCTGGGTAAGTTTTCCGGTATCGAGCTTTAAGCTTTCATAGTTCTTTCAATAGTTAGTAATGCTAGAGTAGTCTTTATTTTTATGATTGGATATCATATGGGAGGGCTATTTTAGTCTTTATTTTCGAAAATCATGATGGCGTCGAAGTTCTGGCAAAATTTTGGGAAGAAAATAGCCTATGTAGCGGAAGCGCCGCGAAATTCCGCCAAGTAGGGGTATAGGGCAAAATGATAATTTTTACCTAAAATGCCGCTTATAATGTCAAATTACTAATAGAAGTGACATTATTCTCATAGGATATCTGAAACGCTGATTCTGCTCGCCGTTACGCCCGACGTGCCGCCGTAGGACTTTTGCACGTTTCTCCGTAGAAAGTACGTTTTCCGCCGGTAGTACCTAACGTTGCCAACGAAGGTACGGACGCGTCTTCGTAACACTAATCTTGCACATCTTAAATACTTATATGTCAATGATATGTTCGTAGACCGTTATACGACGGTTATACGGGTTATAGTTTTGATAACGCCGTTTTGTTTTCCTAGCGCCGAGGACACGACTAATTATCGTGGCACCGGTGAATAGTGCAAGCCGTTGTTGTTATTTACCTTATGGGGCTTTACATATTGCTCGTGCTTATGTTTTGTCGGCATAATGATCATGCATCTCTAGTATGCTTATGATATACCGTTGTATTAGCTCTTGAATATCTCATTGGCCATATACTGTGTTGTTTGGGTATGAGGTTAACCGTTACCTGAGATTCAATGCGTTGAATTGAATCTCACTGTAGCTTCAGGTCGGGAGGACCACGGTTCGTGGATCGAGGCAAGTACCGGAGTAGGCATGCAAACAAGATTTATCTATCTTATCGCTTTGTTTCTTTCTCGTTATTTCCTTTCTAAACTCTAGGATTACTGTAATCAATACAATGTTACACAATGGTTGACGTTTTGGCTAAGAATCCAATTACTCTTTCGCTCTTTTGCTCTACTCTGATTGTTTGTTTGAAAAAAAAAAAAATTCCGCATTTCAAACATGGGATGTTACACTCTTTCTCTTGATAGAATTCCCTCTTCCCTTCGTCGTACGTTATCCCGAAAAATAGATAACTTTGTTGAATTCACCCACCTCCTAGAAGATGCCCTTATTAATTCAACATGATTACCCTTAGTTAGTCACTACTCTCTTTAACACTGGCAGAGATATTTAACTAGATCTGTTTGCAATATTATAAGCAAATCTTCCTCACCTATAAAAGAAGTTGTTCAGAGCTCTTCCCTAAACCAGTGTGGTTTACCTGTAAGTACTGTAGAACAATATGTTACTCTGGAGATTCCACATCCTTTTATTGGCCATCATCTTAACCAAGACTATACCTATCTTCATATTGGTGTTATTCATCTTATCTTGACCTTACATGGATGAAAAGGTATCCTTGCTACTACCAAGGTAGCCCTCCTTGATACTACCTACAAGTCATACCAAAATCCTTTAATTGGTTCTCTCCTTAGCACTCTCAGCAATGGTAGTGTTATCATGATCATAGCCCCTGATTTTAATATCAAGCTCTTTGACAGAACAACCTCTCAGCGGCTGAAAGTTTAGATTCAGATCACTGCTGCAAATAAGGATCCAAAAGCCATGAAGGCCGCTCTTCATCACCAAATGATTTACAGAGTTCAAAACCACTCCTTGGACCTCCATTTTCCCAATTCCACCAATGACTCTCTCTATATGTTCAAAGATAAGGGATCATGGCCCAACCATCATCAATATCCCAACACTACTACAAAATATGGATATTACTACCCTAAAAGACGTCCTTATTTTAAAAAAGGAAGTAAAAAATGAAGGCGGTGGCATTGTCGTAATTATTTACTTGATTTTAAGACTTTAGACAACCTAAATATTAATTTAGGACGCCTAAAGTTTTTTTAACTACCTAAATTTATTTTAGGTAGTCTAAAATGTAATATTTGGCGCAATTTAGGATATTTTTTGGCGCGTGGAAAATTTTTGGCGACCTAAAGTATATCGTCGCCAAAAGCGATATTTTGGCGACCTAAAGTATTTCAGACGCCAAAATCAACATTTTTGGCGCAATTTTGAAAATTTGGGAAATTTTTTGGCTCAGAATTTTTTGGCGACTGAAAATGAATCGTCGCAAAAGGATAAAAATTTTCGGAAAAATTTCGAAAAATAATCAAATCAAATCAAAAAATCGAAACTAATACTAATCAAATCTAATCAAATCCAAACTTTTACTAATCAAATCAAAGAAATAAAAATAATACTAATCAAATCAAATCAAAGAAATCGAAAATAATACTAAACAAATCTAATCAAATCCAAACTTTTACTAATCAAATCAAAGAAATAAAAAATAATACAAATCAAATCAAATCAAATATATAGAAACTTTTACTAATCAAATCAAAGAAATCGAAAAATAATCAAATCAAATCAAAAAATCGAAAATAATACTAATCAAATCCAAACTTTTACTAATCAAATCAAAGAAATAAAAATAATACTAATCAAATCAAATCAAAGATATAGAAACTTTTACTAATCAAATCAAAGAAATCAAAAATATATATTTAAAAACATTTTAGCATCCTAAAATATATTTTAAGACGCTTAAAAGGGAAATTTTTGGCGCTGGGTAATTTTTTAAAAAATTTGGCGCTAGGGTAATTTTGGCGCCCGAATTTGTTTCAGACGCAAAAATAGTATTTTTGGCGACCTAAAACAAATTTCAGGTCGCCAAAAATAGTATTTTTGGCGACCTGAAACAAATTTCAGGTCGCCAAAAAGGATAAAAATTTTCGGAAAAAAATTTGTGCCAAAAATAGTATTTTTGGCGACCTGAAACAAATTTCAGGTCGTCAAAAATACTATTTTTGGCGACCTTAAACAAATTTCAGTGTCGCAAAAAGGATAAATGTATTTATTAGCATTTCGATCTCACACGCGCGATACACAATCGATCTCCCTCACACAAACGCTAAAACTCCTCTCCTTTTCCACTCGTCTCGTGCCTCGTCCTCCCTCCATCTTCCCTCCTCGATCCTCTGCTCCTCCTCCGATTCAGCCGTCGTTAGTTTCGTCTCGCCTCTTCCCGCCATGAGAAGTTCGAGAGGAAAACAGATCTAAGTTTCCTCGCCACCGAGATCCGAAACCGAGCGACACCGGACGCCACCGCGGATGAAAGCCACGCTTGATTTCGTTGCAGATCTGTTCGGTGGGTTTGTTCTAGGTTTTTTTAAGATAACCTTATCGCTTGCTTCTTATTTTTGATGTTTTCTCGGATTTGCTCCATGGCATTTTTTATTATTCTAGATTTGCTCCTTAGCATGTTTCTTGAATTTCGATCTCGCTCTTCCTCTGCCCAAATCGTGGCTTGCTATCTTCGATCCGCTTGGCTTATCACTATCTAGCTCCCCGAAATTGAGGTTCGGGGGATTTTTTTTTTTAAAAAAGGCGTCATGTAAGGCGACTGAATAAATTTCAGACGCTGATATTAGGCGTCTGAAATAATTTCAGACGCTCGATATAGCGACTCAATTTATTTCGTGTCGCCTAATATCAGCGCCCCAAATTTATTCGTGTCGCCTAATATCAGGCGTCCTGAAATAAATTCAGGTCGCCAAACTTAAAAAAAAACGACTACCCAGCCCGAGACGTCCCTCTGAAAAAGGACGTTAATTGGGCCTTATTTAGGTCGTTTTTTCGTTTTTTTGTAGTAGTGCAAGGTAGATTCCCACTGAGGAACTTCCACAAAATATGCCTCTTGAGTGGATAAATAATTATGAGAAGGTTTCATTCCACTCCAGTAGATGTCCATACTACTGCTCCACCTCTTGTACAAAGAACACCTGATGGAACAGTCAAATCTATCTTGCGGAAACCAGGAACCGAGGGATCATTCCCACTAAGCAGGATGATTGCGACAATCACTCCTATTTATAAGAGTAAGGAATTCCCTTTAGTAGATCATTTCACAAAGGAAGGCAAACCAGTCTTTGTCTCTCATGTCAATGGACACTTCATAATAAGACTTAGACTACCGCATGTGTGAGCCAAATTGTGAGTGCCAGTACCCCTGATTTCTGAGATCTATCAGATGATGAAGACCTGATAGATTTTAGCTCCAAGAGAAATCGCAAGAAGAAGAGAAAAAAGGGTTCTCCTATTCCCATTTTGATCACCAAAGGTATGATAAAGGTGATCTAGCCTCTAAGCTAAAGGTTAGAAGACCAGTTCCATCCAACATTCCAAACTAAACAGTTGGTCATCCTTTTGGTTGAAGACCTTTCGGTTGAGCGAGAAACATTCCATTTCAAAAATATATCCAAGTCCGAACTAAAGAAAGAAGACCTTCCTCTAGACCATGGTTTACGTTTGATGACATTCCACCATATAAGTGGCGAGAAAGACTTCATGGCATTTTGAATTTCAAATAAAAGAACAAGAACTTTCTAACATCAAAAAAGGAGCTAAGATTGACATCACCTAGATTTCTTTGTTAGTGAAATTTTAAATAATATTTTTCTAACATGCGGGTGAAATGGTTTTGTAAATCCATTTTGTAAATCTCAGATAATATTTTTTTGCAGTACTTGCAGGTAGACCACACTAGTTTGGGGAAGAGCTTTGGACAATTTCTTTTATAGGTGGGGAAGATCTGCTGATAATATTGTGAATAGATCTGGTTAAAGATCTCTGTTAGTGGTAAAGAGAGTAGCTAGGGACTAACTAAGGGTAATTCTGTTGAATTAATACAGGTATCATCTGGGAGGTGGGTGGATTCAACAAAGTTATCTATTTTTCAGGATAGAATACGACGAAGGGAAGAGGGAATTCTATCAAGAGAAAGAGAAAATGAAAGACGAATAGGTTTGGAAGAGCTAGAGGCTTCACTCAAATATGTAAATTATTGTTACTCACTTTCTCAAACTATAACTTTCTCTATCTCCTTATATTAGTTTTAGGGGCAAAGATAGAAGTGTCTTTTTAAAAATATAAAGAACAGTTAGTCGTAATATAGATGGGTACAGTCCATGTGGATCACATGGGCGAATCATTCTCTATTCGTTAATATTCACAAGTTGTCTCGTAAGACGCCATTATTCTTCATTCCCTCATTTCACAACTCCTTGATACTCTTTCAATATTCCATTTTAATTAAAGTGAAGAAGATGGATAGATGTATAAAAAAAAGTAAAACGAAATCATTACTTTTTATTGTGTCATTTTTTTGTCTTCTTATAAGTGTGGTCCAATTCTAATGGCCGCGCACTGAAAACGTTGTGGGCGATAAATAATTGACAAAATTAATTTAGGTGTGACTGAACAAGCTAACCTTGAATATATATATATATATATATATATATATATATATATAATAATTTAATTTTCAGTAAGTTATAGATGTGAATTAATCATAAATTCAAAAATAAAATTTAGAAACTTATTAATCCTTTATATATGAATAAACTGCAACAAGATTAGCATCATGTTTTGACTCATATATGTGTAATTGATTAAATAACCAAAAAAAAAAAGAATTAATTATTTTTTAAATGGAGGTTATTATACATACATATCAGTTTAATACATCTCACTGCTGAGCCGAAGCCATCAAACCTGGGAAATTTTATATCAGCAAGATAATTAAAATTATATGAGATTGTCATGCAAGTTACATCCTAATTAAAAAAAAAATCTGTATAAAAGAGAAGATTTCTGTGACGTTAATGAACAAAGAAAATAATAAATTATTATTTTTTAAAATAGTTAGATATATCATCAGAGAATTGACAGGTTTCGTGATGCAAAGGAAGCGATAAGACCCGGGGTCTGGCACGCCCACACAACCCAACCTGACAACTAAGCAGAGTCCTTAAGTCAAACTTCGTACTCCCTCTTTCTTCTTCCAAGTCATAATCATTATCCCATTTTATTTATTTATTATTATTATTATTGCCCAAAATATCTCACACAAAGTAAAATTTTGGACTAAATAGTACAATTATAAGTGCATTGAATTGATGTGAAGAAATTCACTCTCTCAAATTTAAAAAGTAAAAATAGTAGTAGCTTTACTCTCATAAAAAGAAAAACAAAAGTTTGAATTTTAGAAATTAAATTTGTTGAAAAAGTCGAATGAAAAAGAAAATATGAAAACATTTTGTTCGACATGGGATGGACATTAAAAAAAATAAAAAAAATTAAATTAAATTAAAAAAAGCTTCAACTTTTTGGAGTTTCTTGTGCCCATCACAGTGACTTTTTCACTTTAGCTAAAAAAAGACCAACTGCCCCACTCACATACGCATTACAGTGGCTTAGTGTTTTACGTAAGGCAAAAATAATTATGGGCAAAACATAAGAAGGGATTCTTTTACGTTATAAATGTTTTTTTAAAGGAAAAATAATTTTGGGCGAGGGAATATTTTTTACTTTGCAAATTTTTTTTTTTTGTAAGGCAAAATAATTCTGGGCAAGGGAATATTTTTTTCGTTGCAATTTTTTTTTGTAAGACAAAAAAATTCTGGGCAATGGAATTTTTTTACTTTGTAAATATTTTTTTGTAAGGAAAAATAATTTCAGGCAAGGGAATATTTTTTTATGTTGCAAATGTTTTTTTTTATATATTCAATAAGATTCATACCCTTTTCAATTATTTTTTATTTCAACTGACTTTTCAAACACTATGCCAAACAAGAACCTATTTGGAAAAAAGTAACTTCTGCCACCGTTATCCCAAACACAAATCATATCTACAATCTGATTTTTTTTTCTTTACAAAAAAACCCATCTGGAAAAGCTCAACAGAAAAAAAAAAAAAAATCACTTCTGTCACCATTATCCCAAACAAACTTAGAGAGAACCTTCACATTATTAAAAATATATATATAATTTGCACTTTGCAGTGTAGTTGGCTTCATTATATTATTTTTTTCTAAAAAAAACAATTCAATATTTAGATCATATTGAAGCTTATCAAATTTATAAAGGCGAGTCTTTACATATGATTTTATCCCTTCTTTTTATTACATCAAGAAGGATTGAACTTTAAACATTTTAACTACGTACGTACACACCCCGTTTTTTATTAAATCTAAACTAGTTTCTTACATTACTTTGAATATAAATTATGTTATAGAAGAGCGCATGTTATTAAGATTAAAGCAATACCCATTAGACTCAGTAAAAAACCAATTCTTTTAAATTGATTTTTTCTTTTTAATCATGATTCACCTGAAGGGAGCAACTCACACACTTATCATATCCCCAACTCGATGACAATCTCACCGTTAAAAAAAAACTCAAAGAAAGTGCTTATTATGTGAAACCTTCATCAAAGGTATTTTCTCTGATCCTAAATATAAGACAGAGTTAATTTTTTTAGGGAGATTAAGGAAGCTAAATAAGTAATTTAATCATATCATATGTTGTGTATTTTTAGATTATATAGCAGTTTATTATTCAAATTAATTAGTTTGGAGAAAAAATAAAAATATACTATAAAGTAATTTAATTAAATCCATTAATCTTTCCAAAAAAAGTTAACTATGTCTTATATTTAGGATCGGAGGGAATAGTTTCTTTAATATTCCCACTGGTTCTTAATATAAGACCTAATTAAATTTTTTGAGACATTAAAGAAATTGAATAAGTAAATTATAGGGAAAATTATAATGAAGGATCTAAAGGAAAATATATTTATAGAGAAAGACCATAAAAATTGTAATTATTTAGAAGGACCAAGTATAAAAATATAAAATTAAAAGTACTAAAATGCCCCTAACAAAATATTCTGCATTGCCTCTTATATTCTCTTCCCCATTCTATTTTTAAAACTAATACAAAATTCTAAGTTCCATTAAATTAAACAATGGTTTTCTCAGTTTTCACAACTTGAATATATATCTATGAAAAAAAAAGTACAAATTCTTCAATTTTTAAAAATTAACAATAAATTTAATTAAAAATGGAATTATATAGTTTTAATAAAAGTCAAGGTCTTTTATAATTTATCATATATATTAAACCAAGAAAGTTTGTATGACTTATTTTTGTTTTAGAAGAAATTTATGTGGGTTAAAAATTCATGTAATGTTAATAAAATCAAAAATCTAATTAACCTATTATATCCTAAAAATATGAAATAACTTTATTTTTTATTTTTATAAAATGAACTTAGACATCAATGTTGATAATATAAATTGGGCAACTTGATGATATAAATTGGTGAAAAATAAAAATTAAGAAAAATATGAGTTTAACAATTGTTAATTAAATAATATATTGGGAAAAAAGATATAATCATATCGGGCAGTTTTAGTTATTTTTTTAATTTTAAATACAAGAGATAATACATGAGGGTTGATTAAGGGCAATTTAGTAATTTTAAATTTATATTATGATGTTTGGTCCTTCTAAGTAATTACAATTTTTATGGTCCTTTATAATAAATATTATTTTCTCTTGGTCCTTTATTTTAATTTTCCCTAAATTATAACATGTGTTATATAATAGTTTATAAGTTAGAAAAATTAATTTGATATAAAAATGATAGGCATAAATACCTTAAAGTAATTTATCCAGTTTCCTTAATTTCTCTAGAAAAGTCAAATGGGTTAAGACTAAGATAATAATAATTCACGATGTGTGAGAGAGAGGAATTATTTGTGAGCTTGCTTAAGTGAACACCAAACTGGCACTAATTTGATTTCTATTTATGAACAATAGAAAACTTTGTACTTTCTCTCATCCTAAATATAAGATAAAGTTAACTTTTTTGAAGAGATTTAGGAAACTAATTAAATTATTTTAGAATATTTATTTATTTTCTCTAAATTAATTGGTTTGGTTAATAAACTGATAAATAATCTAAGGATATATAACATATGATATAATTAAGTTAATTATTTAATTTTCTTAATTTCTAAAAAAAAATTAACTAAATTTTATATTTAAGGAGTATTAATTAAAAGAATGGAATCCGAAATCAAAAGAGCAAAAGTCTGTTAAGTGTATTTTATTGGACGGGGAGCGAATCAAAAGTAGATATCTCACCTCTATAAAAGGAGCCGTGCTTTGAGTTTGAGTATCCTGGCCCTGTAACAATCCGAATCTCTCTATCATCCACATCCATCGGCTCTCTCTCTCTCCCCCCCTCCCCCAAAGTAATTAAAAGCAGAGATCGAAGCTCCAACAATCCAATCAAACAGTGAGGGTGGTGGGATAGATTCATGGATATGGATATGGAAACTTCAGAAATCAGCGGAGGAAGCTTCAAACTCCAAAACGACGACGAATTGGACCTCCGGCGAGGCCCTTGGACCGTCGACGAAGACCTCACCCTCATCAATTACATTGCCTCTCACGGCGAAGGTCGCTGGAATTCCCTCGCTCGATCCGCCGGTACCTAATCCATTCCCTCTCTCTCTAGAAACATCAAACAAGTAGGAGAATGATAGTGATCTTATGTGTTATCTTTTCAATTTCTCAATCACATAAATCTCTCTCTCTCTGTATATATATACATATATATAACATAGCTTACGGAGAAAAGAGTCGGAAAGCGAACAATGCTCTTTCTTTTTCTCTCTGTGATAGTTTTGTTTTTTGTGTTCTTTTTGTTAACTTTACCAATATCAGAAAATCAAGTGATCGTTCGATATCTCATTTTAATTGGATTCGCGAATTCTGCAGGGCTCAAACGAACTGGTAAGAGCTGCAGATTGAGATGGCTCAACTATCTCCGGCCCGATGTCCGACGTGGCAACATCACCCTCGAAGAACAGCTCCTGATTCTCGAGCTTCATTCTCGCTATGGAAACAGGTGATTCCCACAGATTAATTAATTAATATCTTATCACAATTAATAATACATACATGAGATGTGTTTAAATATATAAGCTATATATAATTAATCATTTCCGGTTCGTTTTTGTTTCAACCTGGATCCATTTCTGAGGAAGCCTGTTTTATGATGATCAGATGGTCGAAAATCGCGCAGTATTTGCCGGGAAGGACGGACAACGAGATCAAGAACTACTGGAGAACACGAGTTCAAAAACACGCGAAGCAGCTCAAATGTGACGTGAACAGCAAGCAATTCAAGGACACCATGCGTTATCTCTGGATGCCCAGGCTCGTCGAGCGTATTCAAGCCTCCGCCTCCGGCGCCGCGGCCGCCATCTCCGTTTCTCCCCCTTTATCTACCATCGCCGCAACCGCCACTGCTCCCAATCACACCCCATACAATTACAACAATTTTGAGTTTGGGCCGGCCGGCGCCTCTCAGGTCACCGGAAGCAACTACACAACGACTGAGAATAGCAGCGCGGCGGCTTCGTCCGAGTCGTTCGGGTCGACTCAGGTGTCGGACTTGACGGAGTATTATTACGGTGGGGTTCCGATTGGGAATAGGGGTAACCCTAATCTGGATTACGGTCAAACCGGGGAATTGAGCTACTCGGATAGCATGAGCAGCTTGGATATGCAAACCGTGAAGCCAAACAACAGCAGCAGCAGCAACTACCAGTATTGGGGTGGGGAGACGTCAGACAATTTTTGGAATATTGAGAACATGATGTTTTTACAGCAACAGCTCAGTGACAACATGTAAAACGTGAAAACGGAGTCACTCACAATCACAAAGACGGTGTGAATCTTCACTGTTCGTCCTCTTCACGCCTCATCATACGCCTTCGTCACCTGGTCTTATTCTTTTAGCAGGAAAAAAAAAAATATACTTTACCATTGTTCTGAAATATATCTTCTTAATTAGGACAGTTGGTTATAATTAACTTGGGATATATTTGATTTGTCGTTTTTTTCCTGTACAACTTAATGTATTGATTCTAATATATTTGGAAATAGTATATTTTTAATTTGACATTTATGATCAGAACGTAAGTTTTTTTTAATATTTTTCTTGTTTTTAAACTCATGCAAAAAAAAAATGCTGAAAGAGTGAGGAAGATGAAATGGGAAGTTCAGGGAAGTTGATGATATACCCATAAGCGGTTTTCCTACTTATCCAAAAGATGAGTAGAGAAAACTCGATTAATCTAGACCGTCTAGATGAAATCTGTACAATTCAGATTTCATTTTATTTTACTTTTTATTTTTTTTCAAAATAAATTATTTTAATGGGTAGAAAATCTAAAAAAATAAAATAAAATCTTTGAAATAACATTAAAAAATTACATTTTTTATTTAAAAATCATCAAATAAAAAAATTAAATATAAACAACTCAGATTGATCAAACTATCTTTGCTCATTCTTAGAAAAGTAGAGGAACCGGTTCCTCAGAAAAAAAGGAGGGATTACTTTGGAATTTCAGTTAAATGAGAGGTAATAAATTCATATGTTATTATCGGGTTTTTTTATACAAATTATAGGTTTTATATTAGATTAGATGTGGATTATCAGGGAGGGGCAGCAGAACCAATTGTGGGTTTTAAGTTTTAACTTTGACGTCAATTGCTCCTTCTTTTACTTCCATTTTTTCCCTTTATTTTACAGAGGGCGGCTATATTTGTAATTAAAAATACTATGAACTAAATGAAGCCTTGATACTTTTTCTTATATTCCAATTTCCAATTTCTTATATATAGGTAGCTATGTGTAGCTAGGAAGTACCTTAACGGAGCATGATGGGAATTGGGAACAACAAAAAGAAAAAAAGGAAAGGTATTAAAAATAGATGAGAATAATTGATGCCACGCCACCCATTTTCCTTTGATCATTTATTGAAAGTAACGGTTAAGATGTGAGCAATAATAATACCTCTTTTGAAACATTGTCCATGTTACATACATGAACCATGCCATTACAAGTCTTCCTATATACTACATCCGGTCTTAATTATAAACACACTTTTTTAGTACAATTTTTATTACACAAATGTTTCTATAATTAGGATCGGAGTAAATATATATCCCATGTGTTTCTAGATACTTAAAACAATACACAAAGTTAAACTTGAACATATCATTCTTTTTAATATATATATATATATATATATGACAAAAAATATAACTATGAAATTAAACTAAAGATATTTTTATGCATGTAGAACAAATTTTAGAATAAATTATATGATCTATAACTCACAAATAAGAATAAGAATAATTCAAATGTTCTACAATAATCTAACAAGTAATTTCTTGCCCCCTTGGCACGGTTCCATGGATTATCCCTAGTTTCCATTTTCCACCACTATGATTATTCCGTACAACAGTTATTATTTTTTTTAAAATGGGAGGCTTTAAAATTTTCAATGGAGTCCATAATTGTGCGGGCAATTGCGTAATTGCGCGGGTGGTGGTGGCATCCCATACTGGAGAAAGGGAGGCGTCACACGTGCCGAAAAAGGAACACACACACACAAGTGTAGCTTCAGAGAAATTGTATGGCGGCGCGGAATCTTTGTAGGCGCGTGTCTTTAAGCGAACCGCCCCTAGGTGGTCCATGTCGGAGAGATGTTCATGTGCTGCCACGTGTAATCCTCACTCTCCTTAATTCAGCATGTTTATACAGCGAGATTATTACATGCTTCGGTCTTGTCATTTTTACTAATCCAGTTAAGTAATCACTATTCGTGTCAGTTTTTTAATTTCCAGTCCTGCCACGTGATATATATATTAATTTTAGTTATTTAATTATTTTCATGACTTAGTAACGTCAAGTAATCAAGACTAAGATAACACAGGTTAAAAAATAAATTATTAATTTTAATAGAAGTATTTATATATATGTATAAGGGTTTATCATTTGTCATATCACTCTAGATAAGGTTTTGTCAAGTCACCTAAAATTACGCTACTTTAGGAGTTAGGAGATTTAGTGAAAGGTGTTTTGGTATTTTTGTTTTTGTATTTATTATATGAATTTTACCAAAACACCCTTCATTAATTCTCCTAACCCCAAAACTACGTTGTTTTGGGAGTTAGGAGAATTAATGAAGGGTATTTTGATATTTTTGTTTTTGCATTTAATATATGAATTTTACTAAAACATCATTCATTAATTCCCTTAACTCCCAAAACAACGTAGTTTTTGGGTGACTTAACAAAACCTTATGTCAAATGACATACCACTCTAGTCCTATTTATAAGTCCAGTTTGACTAAAAAATTTGGTCCTATTTATAAGTCCATTTTGACCAAATAAATGAGATTGTGACAATTTTGTCCATATTAATGATGATGAGAGAGATTGGTTAGCTATGTTGGAAAGAGAAAAAGATGGGAGAGATTTGATAATAAATTTTAAAAGGTACTCATTCATAAATGAGGGTAAAGTTGGAAATTTGTTCTATAATCATTGAGATACCTAACTTTCCTTGGTATGTGAGATTTGGTCAAACTGAACTTATAAATAGGACCAGAGTGGTAACAAATAATAAATCCTATGTTAAATATGTTAATCATTTTTTAAGTAACACAAGTATATTCCCCCTTTCTTCGAGCGAGTGGATGCATCCATACAATACAGAATTTAAGAACAATCAAAAAAAGAAGAAGAAAAATGAGAAGCATTGTTGGACTTTTCTCTCCTCTAATTAAGCACTTACAGCTGCAAATGTTGAAACAACAATGAAGCAGCCATAAACTAGGCCACGCACGACCTCCAATATAATCTCTATAAGCATCCCCAGAATTTATTATTTTTATTATTATTCAATTAATAAGACCAATGAAAAGACACTCCATAATTCAATGTTCAACTTTTCTTTTTTCCGTCTTTTTATATGAGAATTTTTTAAGCATAACAGCGCAAATGAAACGACGTTTTCCACTAAATTGATAGGAAAGTTAATATTTAATTAAAAACTTATGTACTTTTAATTTCAACAAAATTTTCAATGAAAAATTCAAATTTAAAAAGTAAAATATAGAGGAAAAGAGAGGATCAGCTATGGAGGAAGAAGAATTTTAAATAATGGAGCTTGCATGAAATTTTATAAATGCATAGCTAAAGTGAATATAATATAAGAAAATAGAAGGAAATAAATCATTAAATAAATAATTAGATTGGGTGTGAAGAAACGCGGAGAGAATAAGATGGGGTCCACAGGTGAGGTCATAATTAGTTACTGATAACTTGGACTGAAGAGCCATATAACGCGGAACTAATTTCCGGAGAGCCACCACGCACTCGGGATTTGGCTTTGCTCCTTTGCCGTGATTCCTCCGCTCTGTCCGCTGTACCCCCCAGACACCCCAAACGGCGCCGTTTCAGCGCCAAGTTTCTTTTTTAAATTCAGGCACTGTCAGGTAGTAAAAAAATAATTCAGGATACTGAATCGTACTGAAAAAAATCTTTCATGATATTTAAAAATTATTTTAGAATCTTAAAAAAATATTTCAAGGTACAGACTGATATTAAAAGCATACTCCAGGATAATGACTAGTACTTAAAAAATAATTTATGATATTAAAAAATTACTTTAGAATTCTGAAAAAATCCTAAAGTATCCAGAATTATCTTTTTACTACGTGGCAGTGCTTGAATTAAAAAAAAAAAAGATCAGTGTGTGTTTGGCGCTGAAACGACACCGTTTGGGATGTTTTTGGGTGCAGCGGAGGAATCACTGCAAAGGAGCAAAGCCAAATCCACGCACTCGTCCCACCTCAATTTCTTAGATGGGATCTAAATGATTTAGATTTGATTTTTTAATTTTTTTTAAAATAAATATATTTTAATGAGTAAAAAAATAAAAATAAAAATAAAAATAATCAATTAACTAATGTTTTTTTAAAATAAAAATCATCAGTAAAAAAAAAAATCAAATTTGAATGGTTCACAAGCACATGATTGGCACCGAAACTGGTTCCTTATAACCCCCACTGCATTTTAATTTCTTCCCCAATTAATTTGCTCATATATTTGTAAATATCTGGTATAAATAACAATTTTTTTATTCACTTGCACAAAAAAAAAAATCAAATTTTTTATTCACTGCTTCGTCTTAAAAAATCAAAATACATATCCTATTAACTAATTTAACTAGCTTCTTTAATTGAATCAAATTAAATAAATATGTCTTATATTAAGGATTGAATCGGAGGGAATTTTATAATTTTAAAAAGGAAAAATCCTAGAAAAAGACCTCACCACCTATTTTAGAAGGAAATCACTTATTTGAGATTTTGAGATTTTGAAATTTTGAAGTTTTTTTCTTGAGATTTTCCCCTTTAAAAATCTGACAATGAAGTGATTATATTTTTTTCCAAATATTGTATATATATACAGATTTTCTACTCATCACATTTTGACGCTCATCACCCTTCGGTGGTCCCACCTTCGTTGCTTATCACAAATTATGCTTACCATAACCATCAATAAAGTATATGATCTATTTTAACCAAATTTAGGCCTCATCATCACTTAACATAGTGTTCATAAATTTTGAATGAAGATACGGTGATGCATGGCAACAGTGAGTTTGTCCAATTGATATTTGATACTCCCTCCACTCCTAATTATAAGACAACATTTGAGGGTTCATTTTGGTCCTAATTATAAGACAACATTCTAATTTTTTTCAATTTCTTCCTAAAATACCCCTATTTTGTTCTCTCAAGTGTGTTTGATTTTTTGTGAGTATATGTATATAGGTGCATAAACTCTTCCAATCAATGAAATTTTAAAATTGTTAGATTTTAATTTGTTTATCGATCATTTGACATTAATTTGCCAACACACACAGAATTATATATATATATATATATATATATAAAATTCTGTGTGTCTATAATTATGTATCTATGTGTGTGTGTCCATATATGCGTGTGTGTATATGAGTGTGTATGTCTATATATTTGTGTTTGTGCGTGCGCGCATATATATGTATTTGTGTTTGTGTATATATGCATATATATGCTTGTGTAGATATATGTATGCAGTGGCGGAGGCACACTGGTTTTTAGGGGGGCAAGTGAACCCATAAAAAATATATATTTTGTGAAGGAATTTTTAATACAATACATCTGATTAGGTCAATTGGTTAGAGCTTGACCTTTAGTACTATAGGTCCCCAGGTTCAAGACTGGCAACACCTTTTTTTGCAAATTGCTCAGTTCGCCAGATTTCCCCCAAAATCGATCGGCCCCACTCTTCTTCCCCAAATCGATCCTCAGTTCGCACTTCGCCAGATCCCCCCCCCCAAATTGATCCGCCCCCCTCTTCTTCCCCAAATCGATCCTCTTCTTCCCCAAATCGATCGATTGCTCAGTTCGCCAGATTCCCCCCCAAATCGATCCGCCCCCCTCTTCTTCCCCAAATCGATCCTCTTCTTCCCCAAATCGATCGATCGCCCAGTTCGCCTGACTTCCCCCCCAAATCGATCCGCCCCCAGCCCGAGCTCGTCCGCCCCCTTTCTTCCCCAAATCAATCCGCCAGTTCGCCCGATTCCCCCCCTCGTCCGCCCCCTTTTCGTTTGGAAGAGATCAAATGGCAGCTTTTGACGTTTGAAGCAATAGCCAATCGCAACTCGCCCCAATCAATTTCACAGGTTTTAGCTCATATTTTTTACTTAATTCATCGGTTTTGTTCTTTTCCAGCTTCTATAATTAATGCCTGTTGGTTGTGAGCTATAACTTCTGAGATTGATTGGCTGGTAAGAAGAATTTGTAGAGGTGTTTGACTCATAATGGTTGTGAGCTATTAATCTATGTTTCTGTTCTTATCGAACCAGTGGCGGAGGCACACTGGTTTTTAGGGGGGCAAGTGAACCCATAAAAAATATATATTTTGTGAAGGAATTTTTAATACAATACATCTGATTAGGTCAATTGGTTAGAGCTTCAGCCTTTAGTACTATAGGTCCTTGGTTCGAAGACTGGCAACACCTTTTTTTTTGCAAATTGCTCAGTTCGCCAGATTTCCCCCCCCCAAAATCGATCGGCCCCCCTCTTCTTCCCCAAATCGATCCTCAGTTCGCACTTCGCCAGATCCCCCCCCAAATTGATCCGCCCCCCTCTTCTTCCCCAAATCGATCCTCTTCTTCCCCAAATCGATCGATTGCTCAGTTCGCCAGATCCCCCCCCCCAAATCGATCCGCCCCCCTCTTCTTCCCCAAATCGATCGATCGCCCAGTTCGCCTGACTTCCCCCCCAAATCGATCCGCCCCCAGCCCGAGCTCGTCCGCCCCCTTTTCTTCCCCAAATCAATCCGCCAGTTCGCCCGATTCCCCCCCCCTCGTCCGCCCCCTTTCCGTTTGGAAGAGATCAAATGGCAGCTTTTGACGTTTGAAGCAATAGCCAATCGCAACTCGCCCGTCGGCCGATTGTGCTCAACCTCAAGCTCCGCTCGTCCGCCCCCTTTTCTTCGGCAATTTGGTCAAGTCTTCAATCAATTTCACAGGTTTTAGCTCATATTTTTTTACTTAATTCATCGGTTTCTGTTCTTTTTCCAGCTTCTATAATTAATGCCTGTTGGTTGTGAGCTATAACTTCTGAGATTGATTGGCTGGTAAGAAGAATTTGTAGAGGTGTTTGACTCATAATGGTTGTGAGCTATTAATCTATGTTTCTGTTCTTATCGAACGAACTTGCTTTGTGTGTTACGCCACCGGTTGTTGCACGATCCTGGTTAGAAACTATGTATATGCACGATCCTGGTTGTTGCACGATCCTGTGAGCTATAATTAATGACCGATTAATGCTTCTGGTTTCCTTTTACTGGTTAGAGGTGTTTTTAATGTAACATGAGGTGGTTATAACTTCTGTATTTGCCTTTTCTTGGTTGTTGCACGATCTGGTTAGAAACTATGTATATGCACGATCTGGTTGTTGCCTGATCCTGTGAGCTATAATTAATGACTGATTAATGCTTCTTGTTTCCTTTTACTGGTTAGAGGTGTTTTTAATGTAACATGAGGTGGTTATAACTTCTGTATTTGCCTTTTACTGGTTGTTGCCTGATCCTTTTTTTCTGATTGCCTGATCCTGGCTATAACTTTTGTATTTTTGATGTTTTTGGTTGGTTTAGTACTACACATATAGGGCCTTGAGAGGACCCTTGTCTTTCACCTCAAATCTTCTTCTTCCATGTGATATTTTATATATTTATGTAGCTCCCATTGTTTATAGGAAAGGTTTCTGTCTTGTTGGATGTTACCTCTTCGAAAACGAAATCTGGTTGTTTATAGGAAAGGTTTCTGTCTTATAGGAAAGGTTTCTGAGAGTTCCAAGCGAGTAGTACTAAATTCATGTGTGTGTAAATATATATATATATATGCATTTGCATCTTACACACACAGGTGTGTTCTTAAGAAACTATATATATATGCCTTATTGTGTAGCTTTTTTTGGCCTTTGATAGATTTCCCATTTCTATATAGGTGACATTTAAACATGTTCCCTAATCTTGTCAAACTTTTTTCTTCCAGAAAATGTCAACGATACAATCTTATTTCAAACGTCTAAAACCCACAAATACAGAACCCGAAGCTCAAAGTGAGCAACTTTCAAACAATATTTCAATTCCAACAGACCAAGAATCCTCCCAACCACCACCAACATCTCAATTTCAATTACCACCTCAAGCAAAAGTTAATATAGAAAATCTTGAAGCGGATCCGGGAAAAAGACCTTCAATTTATTCAATGACATCAAATCCTATAGAAAGAGAGGATATTCGGAGAGCTTATTTGCTCAAGGGCCAACTCAACCAATTCTTAAACCATTCCCTCAAACGGATGTGTATGGAAAAATGCGTAGATTCAATCCTAAGTGGTATGAAGAATTTGGTTCCTGGTTGGAGTATAGTATATCAAAAGATGCTTGTTTTTGCTTGTATTGTTATCTCTTTGATATGGAGGTTGGAGGTAGTGGTTCGACGCAGGAAGCATTTGTCGGTGTGGGGTTCAAAAGTTGGCATAAGAAGGATAGAATCAAAGGTCATGTTGGAGATCATAAGAGTGTCCACAATAGATGTTATCAATCTTGTCAAAATTTGATGAAGCAAAATCAACATATTGATATTGCTCTTTCAAATATTTCTGACCAACGAAAATTGATTATCGTATTAGGTGAAAACTTCTTTAGATTGTATTAGATTCCTACTACGCAATGGTCAATCTTTTCGGGGACATGATGAATCTACAAGTTCAAATCATCAAGGTTTATTCCTTGAAATTCTAAAGTTTTATTCTAAGCCAAATAAAGAGATGAGTGATGTGGTCTTGGAAAATGCCCCCGATAATAACAAAATGACTTCACCAATGATTCAGAAAGATCTTGCCCAAGCTTGTGCTGATTTGACTGTTAAAGCAATAATTAGCGAGCTTGATGACGATTACTTTTCCTTGCTAGTTGATGAAGCTCGTGATGTTGCAATTAAAGAACAAATGGCGGTTGTACTTCGGTATGTAAACAAAAAAGGGTCTATTGTTGAACGTTTCATTGGCATAATTCATGTTTCAGATACGACTGCACAATCACTAAAAGTTGCGATTGATGACCTATTTTCTAAACTTGGTTTAAGTTTGTCTAAATGTCGCGGGCAAGGCTATGATGGTGCTAGTAATATGCGGGGTGAATTCAAAGGGCTTAAGAGTTTGATTTTGGCAGACAACTCATCCGCATTCTACATTCATTGTTTTGCTCATCAATTACAATTGGCACTTGTAAAGGTTGCAAAACAGCACACGGAGATTCAAGAATTTTTCGACATGCTTCAAAAGATGACTACCGTTGTGGGGGGTTCATGCAAGCGGAAGGAAATTCTTCAAATGAATCAGTATGAGCTAATAGTTGAAAGAATTGCTAGTGGTGAAATACCAACTGGAAAAGGTTTAAATCAAGAGACAACCTTAAAGCGACCTGGAGACACTCGTTGGGGTTCCCATTTTGGTACGGTTACAAGTGTTATCTCACTATTTTCTCCAATAATTTCCTTGATGAAAGTTATTCGAGACGAGCCGAAAAATGATGCTACAAGAACCGATGCGGTTGCATTTTGTATGCCATGGAGGATTTTGAATTTGCATTCTTGTTGCATCTTATGAAATTGATCTTGGGGATTTCTTATGAGTTGTCACAAGCACTGCAAAGAAAAGATCAAGACCTTTTAAATGCAATTGGTTTAGTGAAGGTAGTCAAGTCTCGTTTGCAAGAGGTGAGGGATAATGGTTTTGATAAATTGCTTCAAGAAACAAACATATTTGCCAATAAATATGATATTGACATTCCAAATATGATTGATGTTTATTGTCCTAAAGGGAGATCGAGACGGAGATTGGAATCATTCACATTCCTCCACTACTTTAAGGTGGAGTTATTTAATCTGATGATAGATACTCAGGTTCAAGAGTTGAATGATCGATTTGATAATGTCAATATCAGGTTGCTTGAGTGTTTGGGTTGTCTTGATCCTCATGATTCATTTGCTAATTTTAACAATGAAAAGTTGATTGAGTTTGCTCGATTCTATCCTTCCGAGTTTGATGAACTTGCAGATATCCCTTTTCGTCTTCAAGTCTCGATAATTTTATTGTTGATGTCAGGGCTGATTCTGATTTTGTCAATTTGCAAACAATTTCTGACCTTGCTTTGAAGATGGTTGAGAAGAGAAAGAATATTGTTTATCCACTAGTCTATTTGTTGATAAAGTTGGCACTCGTTCTACCGGTAGCAACTGCTAGTGTTGAGCGGGTTTTTCGCAATGACTTTTGTTAAGAATAAGTTGCGCAATCGGATAAGTGATGATTGGTTTAACTCATGCATGTTAACTTTTGTTGAACGTGATATATTTGATATGATTGACGATGAGGATATAATGCAATATTTTCAAGGAATGAAGAATCGAAGAATGATTTTGTAATCCTTATGATGTAAAGGTTAGTTGACTATTGATTATTATTTTTCTATGTTAATGCATTTGTGTTCTCATTGTTTTCCTTCCTCCTTTATGTAGGTGTTTGGTGTTGAACCTATTGAAAGTGTCGTGCTCTCTAGTGGATAGCATTTTTTGAGGCATGCTGGACTTGTAGTGCCGGTTTGTAACTATCTTTCTCTTATTCCTTTGCCGGTTAATGCATTTGCTGAACTTGTGATTTTTGTTTATGATGAATGAAGCAGCATTTTGGTTTGCTTGCCCACCTTCTAGTTATGATAATTCTTCATTCTTTGATTTCTTATAGGTTGCAACATGTTCTTTAATTTTGTCAAACTTTTTCCTTTCAGAAAATGTTAACGATACAATCTTAAAGCATTTAAAACTTTCCTTTAAAAAAAAATTTCGGGGGCGCTGCCCCCGAACCCCTTCACTAATTGTGCACCCATAAACTCTGATTCCTGGCTCCGCCACTGTATGTATGTATGTATATCTATATATATATATATATATATAGACACACACACACACACACACATATATATATATGTGTGTGTGTGTGTGTGTATACATATATACACACACATATATGTATATATAGTAAGACCATTATTTTAATTAGAAAACGTGTGGAAAGAAAAATTCTAGGTCAGAGAGGTATGAGGTAGGAGCTATTGATTTACTTTTACTTATGTCATTTAAAATTTATATAAGGGCATTTTAGAAAAAAGAGTAAAATTAACTAATTTAACTCCTCTCCTTAATCTCCCCAAAATTGATTAAATATGTCTTTTAATTAGGACCGGAGAGAGTATTATCTACTCCATCCATGCAATTACAAACATATAACGACTGTGGTAAGTTGTATTATATTTTTTGAGTTTTTTATTTTTTTATTTTTTTATTTCATGAATATATGATAGCCTGAACCTACCTCTTTTGAATTCGAAGGATTACTAATCCAAATTGAGTAAGGTAGAATCTCAAGAACAGAAAGCCCTAGTACCAAACTTGAAATCACTGATTAAGATGGACAACCTCTACTAGTTGATCCAAGTATTTGATGGTATATTTTTTGAGTTATTAATTAATAGCACAACTTGAACATCATATATATATAGTTATATTGATTTTTGATTCATGATACCAATATTATCCTTTAATTAATAGCATTTGTGTGTGCATGTGCGGGTGGATATATAATTGTATACGTTAAAAATTGATGTATAAATTACACAGAGTGTTTGTGTGTGTGAATATGAGTAATTATTTCTAACAAAAAAAAAAAAAAAGAGTAAATACATGGCTATAAGTTTGGAGGTAGCTTCCAGAAAAAAGAAAAGAAAAGAGAGTAGAATAGGAGAGGACAAGTAGTCATTGATAATCTAAAAGATTCATGAAAATGGTCAAAAAATAGAAAAATGCGATGTGTTCACGTACATAAAAAAGAGATTCAATTTGTGGACTCTAATATAATTAATTAGCTAGCTAATTAACTAAACATGATTGATTTGTTTTTATTCTCAAAGTGATTGAGGTTATGTTCTATTATTATCACTTTAATTTTTGTAGTTGCGTGAAGGCTTTCTCATGAAAACGACACACCTCAGGCTCCCTGGCCTCTCCAAGATAATAATAAAGCTTTCTTTAATTTGCTCTCAATCACGTATACACAATCTTTAACTTAATTTCCTCATGCCAAAAATATCACGTCCACACATCTAAATTTGACAAATCTTCTAATATATCACTTTACAAATCTATAGTCTAACTGCTCCTACAAACCTAATTAACGACATGAGCATTATTTATTTATTTTTTTGAGAGGGAGAGAATTTATTACAATAACCAAAAAAAATTCTAAATTTAATTGTATGAACTATGAAGTTTTAAAAATAAATTATGCTATTCAAATATCATTAATAGTGCGATTTATATATATATATATATATATATATATATATATATATATATGAGGTTATCGTTTGTCATGTCACTTGACATAAGGTTATGTCAAGTCACTCCAAAACTACGTCGTTTTGGGATTAGAGGAATTAATGAACTCTCAAAACGACGTAGTTTTGGGTCAGGGGAATTAATAGAGGATATTTTATAAAACTTATATAATAAATTCTAAAACAAAAATACAAAAACACCCTTCATTAATTTCCTTAACTCCTATAACGACGTAGTTTTGGGCTCACTTGACATAATCTTATGTCAAGTGACATGACAAACGATAAACCCATATATATATATATATATATATATTGATGATTACTTTTTTTTTTTTTATTTAAGATCAATCTACCAAAGTCAACACTGGATATAACTTTTTGATGCTAATTCATAATTGTGAACCAATATGTAAGAGAAATAACTTCATACCAGTAAAATAAAGTCATTAATTTAATTTGTAGCCGCCTAGGAAAGCTTAAATATGTAGTTTTTTTTTTTTTGCCCACCCGGTTCACCAGAGCTTTGTTCTGACTAGTCCGGATCCCGACCCGGGTCGCGCACCTAGCTGTGGTGAGTGAGTCTCCCAGTGGGGTGTAGTAATTTTTTTATAGATATAAACAAGTTGTCAAACTCACAAATTTAAGTAAATTAATAGTAAAAATGTAAATTTATATGGTGAACTTAAATGTAAACTCGTAAGAATTACTTTTATTAATAAATATGTGTTAAAAGTATATAATAAAATAAAAATAATTTAATAATGACAATAATTTAAATTAAATATATTTTAAATATGAATAATTGAAATTAAATTCATCAACATCTATAATTTATTGTATGCAAAAAAAATAAAATAAAGTAAAGCCATTGAACATGATTAAAATGAACAAACTAACCCAAGTTCGAAAGTAAGTTGACACAATTTTATAAAGTAAAAATAATAAATTTAGTGTGTAAACTCGCGACTTTAACTAAGTTTATGACTAGCATAGGTTTAAAAAGAAACAAATATGATTTTATAAATTAGAAACGTAAAACCGATAAATTTAGAGATACAACTCAGTGAGTTTGACAACAATGAATACATATGTCAGAAAACATGATTATGTATTAATTAATCTTATAATGATATATCAGTTAGAAAATAAAATTAAAAGCAACGCGGCAAGCAACTAAAACTTTCTTCTGAATGAGAGAGAGACTAAATGGTAACTCTCTAATTATTAGAGTTATGAAGCCAAGCAATTAAACTAAAATTCTGATATGATAATAATAATAATGTATTTTTAAAATTAAAGAAGCCTAAATAGTGACTTTCTCATTTAAAAAAATAAAAAATTAATAGACGGTGAATTTTTATATATGCTAAAAAATAGGATAATTTATTCCTTAAAAATATAGTGTGAATATGTATGAATTGTTGTCAAACTCGCAAGTTGACTCTCCGAGTTTACTGTTTTTACATTTTTACCTTACTAAATCGAGTTAAGTCTCTAATAAAATCATGTTAGCTGTAAACTCAGATAAACTCATGAGTTTACATACCGAATTTATCGTTTTTACGTTTGTAGCTTACAAAATTATGTTAATTTTTTTTTTTTCAATTTTGTCATCCTCAACGGCTTTATATATGAATTTTATATAAATTTATTTATTAAATATAATAAATTATCAATGTTGATATATTTAATTTTAATTATTTGGATTTTAAATATATTTAAATCAAATTATTGTCATTTTTATATTTAAATTATTTAATTATATACTACTAATACATATTTAATGATAAAAGTAAACTCTTATGAGTTTACCGATTCGAGTTTACGATACGAGTTTATGTCACTATCACGAGTTTGTTTAGACTCGTGAGTTTGACAACCTTGCATGATCATTATCCGATAACCAGAGATTTTAATAAATATCTACTTGTAATAATGTATTGTTAATAAAATAATTGATATACCAAATTAAGCAACTTAATATGGGTGGTCTGTTTAGAAACTCAAGTTGCTTAGGTCATTTACTTAAAAATGCACAGAATATATTCCCAACCCGTAATAAACAATATGCATGTGCTTCTCTTCCACTTCCACTTCAAGCAAATTAATTAAAATAATTTAATTTTTGCAATTAGCTACTTCTTTTTCATTCCTTAATAAATATCTATCCACGATGATATCACCATTAATAATTAATAGTATTCCACTTTAATTTGCTTATAACTAATTTGATGTCTTAAGGATGGGATTAGAGGGTGGGATTAGGGCTTGAGGTCCTTAATTGGAAGTGTTTTATCTTTTATGTTAAGCCTAGTTGAAATCATAACGAAACATTATTATACTTATAATTGGGATTTGCCTTGTTAATTATTCCACACGTTTGATTATTTGGCAATTGTAGTCATCACAATATTTAATTTTCATATTAAAAAGAGTATTAAATATTATAATAATTTTTCGGACTACTTAAATATCAACATCAACATCAATCATAATCTAATATCAATCATATGTAATAGCCAAGTTATTTATAATACAAGTTGTAAATGGTATGATTTGTTTTAGACTTCAAGATCGCATCACATCTAGTTATTATGATAATTTACAAGGTTTTTTATTTTATTTTATATATATATATATATATATATATATATATTTGCCTTCAAATTTACATAGCTAATTAAAAAATATAATTTATACTTGTAATGTTTATAGTTTCGCTAAATTTCTAATTTAGTTCCCAAATTTTAAATATTTGTAATTTAATCACTGCACGGCTTGCAAAATTTTTAATTAATTAGAAACCCTTTTAGTTTGTTTTATGTTTGCAATTGTTAAATTATCTTTATTACATATACTTATTAATTTCTTCATTGTTAGAGTATATATTTAAATTATGAAAGTATAAGAGTAAAATGCTCTAACATCCCTTACATTTTATCTTAATTACATGGACCTCTCCTCTATTTTGAAAACATACACTTAAGTACAAACTGCTAACTCTTTTTAAAAAATATTTTTACTTAAAATTTATATTAAAATACATTTTATTTACTAATTTTCCTTTCATTATTATTATTCCCTAATCTTGGCTAAAATTGTTTAAGTAATTTAAGATTTTCTTTTTCTTTTTCTAATTTATTTTTACTTTTGCAAATAGTCATCTGTTAATTTTTTTTTTCCATATTAAGATAAAGAAGTAATTAATTTAAGTAATGTAGACATAGACAGATTAATTAAAAATATGATTAATTCTATTAATAGATGCATACTAAAATAAACATGTTTATAAATGTTTGTGCAAAAAATGTATATAAAAAAATTAAAAATTAATCTAAGTCATATAATGTCTCAAATTTACATTATTAATAGCATATAGTGAATAAAAATACATCTTTAGAATATATTTTCAAACATGGTGTTTTTAGTCATTGAATATTAAATAAATAAGTTTCAATAAATATGATAAAAAATTTAAATTTTTCTAATATAATAAAAAGTAATAAATTTTATAATATATTGGAAATTTTGAACATACAGTATTAGAACCTTTTTTTTTTGGTATTAAAATTTGTTTTTAGGCAAGTATAAATGATTATTCATTTGTTGAAAAAGGGGTATCTTGGTTAGAACAAATGTTTAATAGTCAAACTTAACCCTCAACCAACTTTTTGGTAGATAGATATAGAATATCAAATATATAAGGAAGATTTTTGTAATATGCATTTTAATTTCAAGAGAAGTCTATATACGTTTTCAAAATAGAGAGGAGGTTTGTGTAATTTAGATAAAATAGAGGGGTAATCAATGTATTTTACTCAAAATAAAATCCTTATTATGAGATGTTAACATAATTGAATAAATATACACATTTTTTGAACTACTTCGAGTTTTAATTATTACTTATGTGAACTTCAATTCATGCAATCATTATTGAGAAAACACATCTAGCTGTGACTAAAACATAAACTTATTAGTTTAAATAGTTAAGAAACTCGTTTCCTTAACTGCTAATTAATCCAGTTTATTAGGATTACAGAAAAAAGCTTGTTTATTAAAGTCATTATTAGCGATGAGACTGTCAGCTAATTAAGTGCTTTGAGTTTGACTATAAACATGGACGACGCAATTTAAAACTTAAGAAATAAAATATAAATTTCATAATTAATGAACCATAGTTAAGTATAACACACAAAACACGGGTAGTCAAGCATTACATATATATTAAACCACACGTCGAATCAGGGGCGGACCCAGAAAATTTTCTTACAGGGGGCGAAAATAAAAAATGTTACATTGTAAATAAAAAAACTTGAAATACAATACACACATACTATATAAAAAAATGAGAAATATATTATAGAAATTAAGATTAGTTCACTTGATTCTTACCCTACGTGTTTTTATATTGTTAAACTCAATTAGAATTGATACCTCTTTATTTTGCAGTATTTGACAATTCAACATTAGAAGTAGACAAGAGCAAAGACTCACTATTTTTACTCTTAAAATAATTATCAATAGTAGCACTCTTCCCCATAATAATCACCTACAAAGAGTATGAATTATTTCATGACCAATATGATTTTAAAAATATTATTAATAACAAAAGTAAACCAATTAAAATTAATTATTAGTCATCATCTATATTCCCATAGCCATCTTTTAACAAAACTTAAAACTTACTCAAAATCCTAACCCTAAAATATTCTCTAATCAGTATAAAAGTAGTATCATTAGAAAGATAAAATCATATATAATAAATTTCATGAAGAAAATATAATGAAAAGAAGTAATTTTGAGTATTTTATTTATTCTCAAAATTTTTCATAAGTAATAAGTGGGGTTTGGGGATAATTAAAGGTTCTGGATCTCACCTCTTTATTATTATATTCTTTATTTTAAAATATATGAAAGCAATGAAAGCCATAGGGCCTCACCACCTCTTTCTTTTTACAATAGCCCCTCGTATTTGACCATATATATATATATATATATATATATATAAAACATCTCCATCACTAGCTTCATGTTGTTTTAAAAAAAAAAAAAAGTTAGGGGGGCGGGGGCCACCCCTAGCCCCCCCTTCTGTCCGCCCTTGTGTAATACCCGGATATTTATCTAGAATATTATAAATAAAAGTTGGATATTTCTGATAAGTGAAATTTCAATCTCCGGTCTTGTATAATTATAGTCTATTTTCTAAGTAGAATTTCTGTAGGAAATCAGGGAAATTAAGGGCCAAAGTGCCAAGATGACCAAAATGCTACTAAGGGACATAAATAACTTAGAAAATTTATGAAAAATCCTAAAAGACAGTAAAATGACCAAGTGAGATAGGAGAGTATATAATCTCTAATTATTGTAATTTTATAAATTATGAAATTGGAGAAATTGTTGGAAAATACTCAAAAAGAAGTGAAATGACCATAATACCCTTGTAATTATGGAATAATGCAAGAGGCATGAAAATACTAATGTTAATACAAGTGTATGAAGGTAATAAGGCATAGTAATTAAGAAAATTATCAACAAGTGATAATGAAGTAATTAAGTAATATTGGACTAATTACTTAAGCATAGGCAAAGGAAATTCAGTAATAATTACGTGAAGCTCAAAAATTATTGGAAATTAGTGGAATATTAGTAAAAATGTATTTACTAATTAATTGTAAATTTCTATGAAAAATCATGGAGAGTAGGTATTTTTAAGCCTAAATACAAGTATGGACCAATTAGATAATTTTGTGGAAATTTTTGGAAAAATTAAATAAATAAATAAATCATTAAATAATTAATTAAATAAAAAATAAATATTTATTAAATATAATTAAGGGCCAGCCGATTTTCCCAAGAGAAAAAGAAAAAAAAATGAAAAATGAATATAAGAAGCAAGTTGTGCAAGTTGCACATTATTTTATTATTATAATTAATTAAAGTAAAATATGTGAATAGTAATTTTAAAATTAGGAAACGGATCCTATCTAGAGATCTAGGAATAGGAATCCCAGGGTCAAGGTAAAATATTGATCAATCAGTTTTTACCTTCAAGTGACCTCTTCCGGAAGTAAATTCCGAGGCCGTTTGTGCATTTTCCTAATAAGACGAAATAGGGAAATTCTGAGAAAAGGCCAGATAGCCAAGAGGACGAAAAGGTTATGTTGTGACATTTGGAAAAGAATTGGGAATTTTCATGAACATATTTGGATTCAGTTTGAAAAGTTGCTTTGGACGGTCCCGGATCGCTTCTCACAAAGTTGATCCGACTACGAAACCCTACCTCCTTTTCTATAAATACCCCCCCTCCTTCACATTTCTTCACACCATCTCTTGCTCCTTGGCCGAATTCTAGGGAGAGAAAGAAGAGAGAGAAGCTCTGGGGGAAGTTCTGCAGAAGTCTTCAACGGGTAAGTCTTTTGGTCTTTAGTCTTTAGTTTGGTAGTTAGTAGAATTGTTAGTTAGATTTAGGAAGTAGGTGATGAGATTCCTATTCTTGTTTAGGCCTTGTTTGCGTTGAAAAAATATGCAGAGGTAAAAACATAGTAGGGATCGAGTCGCCGAAAAGTTGAAGCTTTCGCAGTTTTTCAAAGTTAGGGGTAGTAATGTTAGAATAGCCTTTAAATTTTCAAGTATGATTGGGTATCATATGGGAGGGCTATTTTAGTCATTATTTTCGAAAATCATAGTTGCGTCGAAGTTCTGACAAAATTTCGGGAGGAAAATTTGCTAGAGTAACGAAGTGCTGGCGAAATTCCGCCAATTAGGGGTAGAAGGGCAAAATGGTAATTTTTACCTAAAATGCCAGTTATAGTGTCAAATCACTAATAAAGGTGATAATATTCTTATAAGATATCAGAATCTCTGATTTGCTGCCGTCACGCTGCCCGACGAACCGTTTGAAGTTCACGTTTTCCGTAAAAGTACGTTTTCCGCGGTGGTACCTAACGTCGCAAACGAAGGTACGGACGCGTACTGTAACACTAATCTTTCACATCTTAAATACTTATATGTCAATGATATGTTCGTAGACCGTTATACAGACAGTTATACGGGTTATAGTTTTGATAACGCCGTTTTTTTTTCCTAGCGCTGAGGACACGACTAATTATCGTGGCACTGGTGAATAGTGCAAGCCGTTGTTGTTATTTACCTTATGGGGCTTTACATATTGCTCGTGCTTATGTTTTGTCGGCATAATGATCATGCATCTCTAGTATGCTTATGATATCTTGTTGTATTAGCTCTTGAATATCTCGTTGGCCATATCTTGTGTTGTTTGGGTATGAGGTTAATCATACCCGAGATTCAATGCGTTGAATTGAATCTCACCGTAGCTTCAGTGGTCAGGAGGACCACGGTTCGTGGATAGAGGCAAGTACCCGGAGTAGGCGTGCAGCTGAAGACTATCTCTATCTTATCGTATTCTGTTATTACACTATTTCCTTTCTAAACCTTAGGATTACTGTAATCATTACAATGTTACACAATGGTTGATGTTTTGGCTAAGAATCCAATTACTCTTTCGCTCTATTGCTCTACTCTGATTGTTTGTTTGAAAAAAAAAAAATTCCGCATTTCAAACTTGGGATGTTACACCTTGCGTCGAATATAGATGTATTATATCACTGCTTACACCTTATACTTTCTTTTATCTATAAGAGTTAAATAATTAATTTGTGGATGTTAAAAAAATTAGTCAAATTAGTTATTAATAATGTACATTGCACTAATATAAGACTAATAATACTATACGTCATATTGGGCTTTAAAGAGACAACAAAGAATAGCAACATACCTCTCGATTCGAAGACAGGAAGAAGAAAAAGTGAAGGAATAGGGAAATCTAGAGAGTTTTCTGGGCAAAATGGGAGCAGGAATCTTCAGGAATGCAGAGAAGAAGTCGCACCGTTGAGATAGTTGGCAGGAAGAGCAAAGTGGTGGAAAGCAAAGTTTTGGCTGTAAAATGAAGAGTCCCAACCACATATAGCTCAAAGGAAAGAGGAGGGAAGTTCAAAAAACTACCCAACCGTCAGGGGCAGAAGGGACTTTTCACTCCAAAAGTAGGGGTGATGCACGACCTGCCACTGGTGCATTAAATGCACATGAGAACCGAGGTCAGCTAGGCGTGACGGTTGAAACCCATCCCCAATCCGCGAAAGCCAGGTGTCAGGAGGCAATCATGGCGAATCCGGAGGGGTTACTCCCCTGGATTCACGCGGGGCCCACGACAGCCTCCCC
Organism: Acacia pycnantha; assembly: GCA_025563575.1. NCBI lineage: Eukaryota > Viridiplantae > Streptophyta > Magnoliopsida > Fabales > Fabaceae > Acacia > Acacia pycnantha. The sequence continues at coordinate 7,515,999 of JAMWYP010000011.1, read as the reverse complement.
AGATCCTCAAGCCGCAGGTTACCACCCCGACACCTTGATCCCTTCGGCATCACCACGCACCCCGGGAAAAGGGGGGCCGAGGCTGATGCCCAAGAAATCTAACCCGGCGGGCCACGGTATAATTGCCAGGGCGCCAAGGACTCCCCAATTTACCTCGGATGACCCATCCAGGACATAATACACCCCGACAGCTCAAAGGCTTGAACTACCGGGCTGAGGGCAACTGTTACGGACTTATATTAGGCCCAATAGCGGTGAAGCCCAACAAAAAATAGATAACGCATAACCGATCCTAACTATTAGCAAGGAGGATCCTAACTCCCCCACTAATCTAGGAATATCTCCAGATATGGATGAGCAGTTAGGATCCCTGGGCCGGAGATTACGTCAGGCCTAGAATATCCTACCTAAGGTACACTCTATAAATACTGAGGTCAAACCCTAAGGTACACACGTTCTAACCCTGAACTAGTTTATATACAGTCACACTGTGCATACACCTCACTCCCTAGGCTAAGAGCCTGGTTTTGTACAATGATCTCATCTCCTACTGAGTGCTTCCCTCATAGGCATTCAGGGAGAAACCTTTGATCCAACATCAAAGCACCAGCCATCAGGCTGGACATCTGTGTTCTACACCAGAACATATTGGAAATTTTGAACATACAGTATTAGAATTGTTTTTTTTTTGGGTATTAAAATTTGTTTTTAGGCAAGTACAAATGATTATTCATTTGTTGAAAAAGGGGTATCTTGGTCCGAACAAATGTTTAATAGTCAAACTTAACAGTCAACCAACTTTTGGGTAGATAAATATAGAATATCAAATATATAAGGAAGATTTTTGTAATATGCATTTTAATTTCAAGATAAGACTATATTCGTTTTCAAAATAGAGAGGAGGTTTGTGTAATTTAGATAAAATAGAGGGGTAATCAATGTATTTTACTCAAAATAAAATCCTTATTATGAGATGTTAACATAATTGAATAAATATACACATTTTTTGAACTACTTGGAGTTTTAATTATTACTTATGTGGACTTCAATTCATGCAATCATTATTGAGAAACACATCTAGCTGTGACTAAAACATAAACTTATTAGTTTAAATAGTTAAGAAACTCGTTTCCTTAACTGCTAATTAATCCAGTTTATCAGGACTACAGAAAAAAGCTTGTTTATTAAAGTCATTATTAGCGATGAGACTGTCAGCTAATTAAGTGCTTTGAGTTTGACTATAAACATGGACGACGCAATTTAAAAATTAAGAAATAAAATATAAATTTCATAATTAATGAAACATATAGTTAAGTATAACACACAAAACACAGGTCAAGCATTACATATATATTAAACCACACGTCGAATATAGATGTATTATACTCCCTCCGTCCCTAATTATAGGAGCAATTTAACCGATTTTGGGAGAATTAAGGAGAGGAGTTAAATTAGTTAATTTTACTCATTTTCCTAAAATGTCTTTATATAAATTTAAAATGACATAAGTTGCCCTAATTATAAGTGTTTCTAATTTGCCTTACGTTAGATATCCATGACATATTAGTTTATATATGTATATTAGTTGCTTTTTATATAGCTATGTGTATACATATATGTGTGTGTATATATGTGTATACATATAGATCTATCTACATACATAGAGACACACACTCATTATCTACACACACACACATAACACACAGACACACATATATATATATATATATGTTTATATATGTGTGTGTGTGTTCACATATATATCTACACATATATATATTGACACACATAAACACAAATCTACATATATATGTAAACACACATATATATAATGCTCCTAATAATAAGTATAAATAGGGGTATTATAGGAAAAAATTGACAAAATTTAAAACTTGCTCTTATAATTAGGACCAAAACCAACTCCAAAATTTGCTCCTATAATTAGGGACGGAGGGAGTATCATTGCTTACACCTTATACTTTCTTTTATGTATAAGAGTTAAATAATTAATTTGTGGATGTTAAAAAAATTAGTCAAATTAGTTATTAATAATGTACATTGCACTACCCGTCCATGAAAATCTCGCTAGCTACCACGTACAATCAATATGGATACTTTAAAAAAAATTAAAATTTGAATGACAAAGTGAACTGAAGTTTTATATTTTGACTCCTATATAATGTTTAGGACCGAATTTTTAATATATAATATGTAGCATAATTTTCTTAACTCAAATGATTAATTATTACCATATCAACTTAATTGTATGTGCCCTTTATCTCATACTACTATAAGACTAATAATACTATATGCCATACTGGGTTTTAAAGGGACAACAAAAACATAAAGTGAGAGTGGCCGAAATGATAATATTGAGATGTATGTGTGATTATACAAGAAAATATAAGATCCGAAATGAACACATACAACTGAGAGTTTGGTAGCATTTATTAAAGAAAAAATGGTATAAAATCATTGGAGGTGGTGTGGATACGTAAAAAACCGATCATTGGATGTGCCAGTAAGAATGTTAGATCAAGCAGTATGTAGAGTCATATGGAAATTTATAGAGGTGGAGGAAAACCGAAACGAACGTTTGATAAAGTTATTAAGAGGGATATTTCTTGATTAACAATTTAATTAAAAAATTAGTTATTAATAGAGTACAATGACATTGATCCATGTATCTAATCTGTCTAATGGAATAATGCTTATTGTTGTTTAGTTTAACCTCTGAGCCTCTAACTATATTCCGCTCTTTCTAACATTGATTTTGTTGTTATTTCAATGATAACACACAAGCATGTGTTTGTAGTAAATGTGACCCAAGCATTTAAATTCAACGAAGAGAAAAACGTGTCTAGTTTGAAACTCATGGAAACTGATTATTACTTTTAACACATGGTTCTGTAGACTATAAGACTAAGCAATCAAAGAATGTGTGGACCATAAGACTAAGCAATCAAAGAATGTGTGGACTATAAGACTAAGCAATCAAAGAATGTGTCTTGGACCATAAGACTAAGCAATCAGAGAAATGTGTCTTGGGGGGACTAATTTATATTCCATATCTGATCCTTATTATAAAGCACCAACTAACAATTCTTACAAATGAATAAAAATAGTTAAAATCAATAAGGTTGTTCTAAAATTTAAGTAATCTCCAATATTACCTCTACTAATTGCACTAAAATATAATATAATATTAATTATTACTTTCATCCACTACCCTTATTAATTATGGGTATACATGGGAAAAAATAATTAATGCGCCTTGGAAACAAGTAAGTGCCTTATAAAAAAGATTTGATACAATTACAAGTTGGTGCCTTATAATAATGACCAAAGTGAGTACATTTAAAACATATTTTTTTATATGAAAATTTTAGGAAAGAGGTTGGACTCACCCACGATCCAAGGGCAAAGCAAAATCTCTCTTCCTCCTAGGTGATTCCAATGTTGGGCACGGTGAGCCGTGTATTACCCTCAGGTATTTAACTAGGCACCTAAGAGCTAAAATGCCTCCCCCAGCCTCTTAACCAACTCCAGAATCGAAACCCCTCTTTTTGATGAGAATGTCTGACCCATTTGTCAGTTAAACCCAAGGACGAGGGGCATTTAAAACATATGTTTAGGGCTGAATGATTTGCTATAAACTAAATAACTAATGGGCCTATAGTTGGTGTGCTCGTTGACTTAGAGGCTCCCATGACTCTTCTAGATGCTAGCCCATTGACTCCTCTCTTCTTCTTTTTTCCCTAAAAGAATTAAATAAATAAAGTTATGTTGAACTCTAACTCCAATAGTGTTGAATTAAATTAAACATCCTCATTATTAATATTTGGCATGTGGGGAAATTGTAAACCAAGTCTTACTCGTATAGTTGAAAAGAGTCAAAACTAAACTAAAAAAAGTAAATAAAAGACAACTCAAATATATATGTGATATGGAATGTGCATGACCACTTGAGGACTGAAGCCACTAATTTAGCTTCAATCATGCCATTAACTTCTCTCCATCATATACACATATATTCGTGTGTTGTGTATGTCCCTTTTTCTTATTACGTTGAATAGATTGGTGTGATAAAATTTTGATTTTAAATCTTTTAATTTGATAAACAAATTATCTTTTATTGAGAGAAACTGAAGAATCAACAAGAATAATTCAAGTCAAAAAATAAAAAGAAAAGCATTCACCCAATATTAATTAAAATATTTTTATTTAAGTATCGTGAAAAATAAATTGTATTTTTAGAAAAACTCGACATAAAATTTTCTTTGTCAATAAAAAAAAGTCATACTTCATTAAATTTTTATTTGAATATTGTAAATCTATTTGTTTTATCGTTTTTTTAAAAATGACGCTAATGAAAATATTTGATGTATAATTTGAAATATACATACTAGTCAGACTTTTTTTTATTAACATAGTCTAATTTTATTTTCATCGAAAAAAATCTAGTCAGAAATAAAAAATGTTATTCTTTAACATTCAACTGAAAATAATTTAATTGATATTGGGGTTATGCCTTCCTTTTCTTTTCTTTTTTTGCTTGAATTATTCTTAATGATCCTTCCACGACATAAAAATTATTTGATTTAAGTTAATCACATTTTATTTTATTATATATTGATGTTGTATACATACTTATTGAAAAAAATCAAGTACAGCCATTAAGGCCCTTTAAGAGGAGAGAGAAAACTATGAAAGGGAATAAAATCATTTAACTCACATTTTAAAATCTTAAATTAGGTCGATAACTTAATTAGAGATTTATTGAATTTACCTGATTTAAAAGTTTCCTGCAACTTTATAGGGGATTTTCCCAAAAAATTAACTATGATGAAAATCGAATAAACCAAATTGGACCATTCAAATCAAATATATCCAATATTTTGCAGGCGCAAATGACTTGAGTCTCATTTTTCACGTACCCTCCCTTACTTGTACGGGTTGGGTTTCTCTCCTTATCTTTTTCTCATTATCCCTCATTATCCTTAAATCATATCCATCCATCCAATCAATCATAATACTACTTTAACTTCTCTCTCCTCTTCCCAATCAACAGCTCAGATGAGCCTATGAAAGAAAAGGAGAAATGAGATTATGAGAATACCGTCTCCCCACTTGTACACCGGTTTATGTTTTAACTCGGACGTTGTCTCACAAATAATTCTTACAAAAGTCGGGAAATTTCCTCCATTAAAAATTGTTATTGGTTAGAAATAGCTCATAAATTTTTATATGCAAGACGTATGGTAGTCTATAAATCATGTACATACAGGGATTTGGCTATGATACTCTTCATCTCCCATCCTCTTCCTCATTTAAGTCGTTGGATGAAAAGTTGAACGGTACAGATTTTTTTTATAATTTACCGCACGTGGTTCACGATACCGCACGTTGTTTTGAGTTAATTATTAGGCAGAATAAGACAGTGGACGGTCCACTGCAGTGGATCGACCGTAGCCGGATCCTACATACATACAGAGTACCAAGAATCTGATTTAGGTCATTGATAAAATTGTCAACAGGGGCCTTTTTTTTCCCAATTTCCCATAATTTTTTATTTCAATTTTTTAATTTAAAAAAATAAAGACCAGATGAAGACAACGTACCCATGATTACGTTAAATTCAGTTGATAAAAAACAAGAGATTACATCCAATTCAATGTAGTTCATAATGGTTCCCATTCCCAAATTCAACCATTGTAAACCCAGATTCAACCGTAATTGTAATCATATCGAGGTGTACGGGAAATTCTCTCGTAATCAGTGGCTTTAACTGATAATTATGTCATCAACAAAACTATACTACCTCCTCCTCACTTTAACTTAATTAAGTCATCATAATTTTTTTTTTAAAAAAATGGTAGTTACCTCATTCAATTCATTTTAAACTGGAAAAAAAAAAAATCAACTTTACACATATTAAAGGAGAGGGGAAAAAAATTCAAAGAGTTATGTTTAAATATTAATTATAGTGAAAAAATTGACAAATGAGCAATAATTACTCTCGAATTGATTTTTATTATTGTAAATCAAGTCATTCTACTAAAAGTGATTTATATTGTGAAACAGATGGAGTAGTAATAATATTGGCTTAATCAGTTTCAGTGTTCATCGTAATGATAAACACTGAGAGCTATTAATTGTATAGTAAGCCTTGATATTAATTGTATAATTTTAATTTGTCAGCAATAGATAATATCAGGCTTTTTGACCTATATAAATTTTTTTTTTAAAAAAAAAAACCAAATTAAGGCTCTTTCAAAAATATTTCCCATAATAAGTCTCACGTTTTTCACGCCACCTGTGGCGTGGGAAACTTTCACGCCACCTTGGTGGCGTGAAACTTTTTCACGCCACTTTGGTGGCGTGAAAAAACATGGAATCAGACCCAATTAATGGGTCTGATTCCATTATATTAAAAAAAAAAACTATAAAATAATAATAATAATAATAATAATAATAATAATAATAATAAATGATAAAAAAGTGGAATAATTTAAAGCTATACTTCATTTAATTTGAAGTCAAAAGAAAGAAAGAAGAGAGCTGAAATAACTCATTAAGAACGCCTTTTAAAAGATTATGCGGTACAATTTGGGTATAACAACAGATCCTAATAAATGGGATCTATATATTTGTTATGGGAAATATTTTTGAAAGAGCCTTAATTTGGTAATTTTTTTTAAAAATTATATAGGTCAAAATGCCGATAATATCAACCACGTAAATATCAGACATCCCCTTCACTTTTTATAAAGGTGATAATAATTTTTTTTAAAATAAAAGACTCTAAGATATATTCAAGGACGAGCATATATATATATATATATATATATATATAATGCACGATTCCACTTTGTTGCGTTAATATGTTAAAATAAAATATTTTGACTTGTCTCACACTAAGCGTGTTGAATTTTATTTCCCTAGTTTTGAAAATATTTTGATAATTATATTACCAATGTGCGACTAGTTGTTGTATAGTAGTTGTGAGAGAAACACGTAACAAGTAGTTAAATAAAAATGTGTTATTAAGAGAGATCGTCAAAAGAGAAAATTGGATGGTTATATACCTAAATCACTCATGCTAAGATCTCTTGACTAATTTCGTAACTTCGTTTTCAATCATTACTCGTCTTCCTTCCAGAAGGTTGACATTCTATTCTTAAACAAAATATTGATGTCTCTTTCATGAAAAAAATACTCCTCCGGTCCTAATTATATGACATATTTAACCGATTTTGGGAGGATTAAGGAAAGAAGTTAAATTAGTTAATTTTACTCATTTTCCTAAAATGTCCTTATATAAATTTAAAATGACTTAAGTGAAAGTAAATTAATAACTTCTACCACATGCATCTCCAACCTATTTTTTTTCTACATGCTATCTAATTAAAATTGGTCTTATTATATATACATATATATGTGTGTGTGTATAGATACACACACATATATATGTGTGTGTACATATATCAACAGACACATATAGGCACACACACCCCACACACATATAAACACACACACACACAAAGATAGACATGTATATATGTGTGTGTATTTATATTTGTACACACACATATTGACAAACACACAAATATACTTATATGTGTACACACACCCACATATATATATGTGTAGACACACACACACATGTGGATACACACATATATGTGTGCGCGCACACACACACAAAATATATGTGTGTAGACACACACACACACACACACACATACATACATACATACATACATACATACATACATGTATACATGCATATATGTAGACACACATATATGTGTGTGTCTATAGTTTCTATAGATATTTGTGCGTAGACACACACATATATACATACATAGATACACACATATATATCTAAAAGTTTCGTTGACTGGAAGAGTATACGCGTCCACATACATATACTCACAAAAAGTCAAACACACTTGAGAGAATAAAATAGGGATATTTTAGGAAAAAATTGACAATTATTAGAATGTTGTCTTATAATTAGGACCAAAATCATCTCTCAAATGTTGTCTTATAATTAGGACCGGAGGGAATAATTAAGTAGTACTACCTCCGTGTTCTTATTATAAGACATGTTTAAAGAGTTGATCTTAGTTCTAAATATAAAGCATATCTTTTATATTTGTTAATTTTTTCTTAATTTATCCTCTATTGATGTTCCCTCAATAATATTTAAGGAAGAGAGGAAATTAAAGAAAATGTCTAGGGTGTTTTAAGAGATATATGTAATAATAACTAATTTAACTAACTTCATTAATATAATCAAATTAAATAAATATGTTTTATATTAAGCACCGGAGAGAATAGTTTGTGTTCAAGCATTAGTTGTAAGTTGTAACAGTGATGGGTTTAATTTCTCCGCTGTACCATCTCCCTTACTCCACGAAAAAATAACTACTTAGAAATTACTCACTCCGGTCCTAATTATAAGACATATTTAATTGATTTTGTAGAAACTAATGAAAGAAGTTAAATTAGTTAATTTTACTTATTTTCCTGAAATGTCCTTATATAAATTTAAAATGACATAAGTAAAAGTGAATCAATAGCTCCTATTACATATCTCTTCAACCTAAAATTTTCCTTTCTACATGCTATCTAATTGAAATAATAGTCTTGCTATATATACATATATGTGGGTATATATATGTATACATACATATATATAGATATATGTGTGTACATATATATATCTACACACATACATATGCATACACACAGATATATGTGTGTGTGTGTGTGTTTATATATGTACACACACATATATATTGATAGACACACATAGATATACATATTCTATACATACACACACATATGTGTGTGTCTATATATATTTCTGTGTAAACATAAACACATATATACATACATACATACACACACACGCACACACACACATGTGTATGTGTGTGTGTCTATATATATTTGTGTGTAAATACACACTCATATATATATATAGACACACACATATATAAAAGTTTCACTAATTGGAAGAGTCTACGCACCTATATATATATTCATCAAAAATCAAACACACTTGAGAGAATAAAATAAGGGTATTTTAGGAAGAAATTGACAAAAATTAGAATGTTGTCTTATAATTAGGACCAAAACCAAATGCTAAATGTTGTCTTATAATTAGGATTGGAGGCAGTAGTATATAATAAGTTGTTTGGTTAATCCCATCACTTTTGAGAAATTATAATAATTATTTTTTCTATTGTGAAGACAAAAATATTAGGGAAGTATAGAACTTACTTGGGTCGTGTAATTCAAAAGTTACTTCGAAGTATGAGACATAAAGTCCCAAGAATTAAGTTGAGTCTTTTAATTAGCGAACCAAACAAGATAATTTCATTAGGATTTCGCAGAAAATCTAATCAATCAATACTTGGAGTCCACATTACATGCCCATTTGTTATATGTTTCTTATGTGTTTATATCTCTATTAGAGATATGAGCATTTTTTTATATATATATTGTATTTATTTATATTTAAATTATATGCAACAAAAACATAAATTACTAAGATTGCGAATGCACTCAAAAAGATAAATTATGTTTTGATATTTATATGTCTACGTGTGTGTGTTAGAGATATATTTTTCTTAGAAAAATGTATGATTTATGACTAATAACAGTGCCCGAGGATATATTTCGAGTGCTAAATAAAACTTTAAAAAAAAAAAAACCGAACATAATGCAGATGATACCTGGATTAGCAAGCTTTTGTGTATCTTGGGATTCAATTCCATCACAATGAGAGAGAGATGGTCCTTCTAATTGTATAAACCCAAGTTTAGGTCTCATAATTTCACACACCCTCCTCTACCACCAAAAACAGTTTTTTAAATAAAAAAAGTTAAAGAAAACCAGCAACTTGTGTGTAGCTAACAAAATGTTGGTCCAGACCCAGGAAATTACAGAAGGGGGGGCACAATTGGTGGGGGGATTCGGGGGTTCGGGGGCAGCGCCTCCGAAATTTTTTTTTTAAGGAAAGTTTTAAATGCATTAAAAAACAAAAGAATATAAACAAGAAAAATATATATATAAAAAAAATATTTATGAAATCAAGTGAATATTGATGATGTAATAAAAGAGGAAATTAGTTTACAAACTTGTCATTTAGAAAAGCAAGGTTAAATACGGTTAGAAATGCATTATATAAATTACAATGAAGAATTTGACACTCAATAAGTTCAAGTACATATATTTTAATAAAAATTAAATTAAATTATAATAAAAATAATTACAATGTCATCCTTCTAGGCCTTATGTTTTGGAATTCCATCATAATTTCATTATTATCAATGCTATCAAATACATATTTTTCAATATAAGGTACTAATTAATCATTCAACCATTCATCTTCATCCGATTACGAAGTGCAATCTTGATTTATTAAGGGTGGACACTTAATTTAAGGGTGGACAATCATTCAAATATGTATTAATTCAAAGAAAGTACATAAATAATACTAATGCTAATGAAAATTTGAAACCATTATATTCAAGTTACTAATTCTAACTCCTTTAACTTGAATTTATTTTTTATTTTTTTTTAAAAGCCCAAAATTTTTGGGGGGCACTTGCCCCCCCAACCATGAACGTGGGTCCGCCCATGGGTCCAGGTTAAGTCTTATGTTTGTGGTTCAAAACTCAGCCGAGGTGAGAACATTGTGGAGAATTTGTAAATGTCTTTGTCAGCACTCTTTGAACTTAAAATCATATCTTAACCCTAGTGAACTCTTAGTATCCAACTCATCTAATCTTTACTTTACTTATACCAGAAAAAATAGAAACTCATGCACAAAGAGAACTTTCATTTGAGACTTGGACTTACCAATTAATCGAAGCCTCCTGGGCCACGATAGAAAACTTGATATATGTTCCATGACATGAGATATTGTGACCATTGACGGTTTAATGGGTTTAAAAAGCCCAAATTTTATATACCAAAAAAAAAAGCCCAAATTTTCAGAGACAGAATCCAACAAAGGACCATAGCTTTCTGGGCTTTAACATAGTTTCACCAAAGTCTTCATTGTTACTCAGTGGACCCTTCCTTTTAGGAATTGCCTTCGCTGTTTCTGAAGAGTTCAAAGAACATGGATGGGCGTTTCAGACTTCAGATCATGGATTACTTGTGAAAGTGGGTTTCACTTCTTTACCCGGAAATTGATGTCCATCCTGTTGGACCCTACCACCATCATATGTTCAGTTAGGTCTAATCCAAATCTAAAAATACCCTCAGCTTTTGATATTATCTGTTTTAGAGACCCATCACCCCTCAAGCTTTTAAGAGGCGTCAATAGAGGAGGTATCCAGACTTTCAAGGCCCGTTTGGAATAGTGGTGACAGAAGTAGCTTTTTTTTATATAGATTTTTGCAAACGGAAGATAGGATAAAAGTTAGATTGTAGATGTGATTTGTGTTTGGGATAATGATGACATAAGTAATTTTTTTCTAAATGGGCTCTTATTTGAAATAACGTTTGAAAAGTCAATTGAGATGAAAAATAACTGAGAATGACATGAATCTTAATATTAAATACTACACATATAGATATATGTATACACACACATATATATATTAGTTGTACATATTGCGATAATTGAATATACAAACTTTAAAGTACTTAATTAAATATATTCTAATGGATAAATTAGAATACACACAAATGTCTATTTAATAATACATTATTTATTGGATCCCTATCCCTAACATTTTTCTCTAGAAGCTGAAACAAGTGACTTCTATCAGAAGTGTCTTTTTCTATAGAAGCCTGTCAACCTTTGAAGCTATCTCAAACGGTTCAATACTTTTTTTCTTCGGCTGAACTTCTCCTCCACTGTACTGGTGTTTTGGTGCTATACCAAACCGGCACTGAGGGGTCTTTCATTTCACTCCCCAACATTTGATGTGACATTGTTCATCTTGTGAAATTTGGTGAGAGAGAATATTTGCAGGTTCTTTTGTTCCTTTACCAGAGAGAATTAATGCTGCTGGAACAGCTCCCTTTTGTCCACATGCCTTCTCTCACAAAAATTTAAAAGCCCACACATACGGCTCCCTATCATTGCTGTCCTGATTTGCTCCTCCTTCCCTCTTCTTTTATTTGCTTATATTGGGATGTTAAGTAGCATATGCCCTTAAACTTGTTGTCTTAAGTTTTGGATTAATTAGTAGATGTGATTTCTCTCTTAATTGGATAAATTAAAGCTTTTGATCTTGCACAATCCAATCCCCAACAATATGCACATCGTGTTCGTGTGTGCGTGTGTGAATGCCCACCAACTGTTTGATATTATTATCCAACTAGACTCTGTGTCTCATAGTTTTCAATTGATTCTGTATGATCTACCCCTTGGTCACATCACATCAATAACCTTACATATTTTCATCCCAAACCACACCAATTGGCTGCTGCAACCCACTTTTATTACTCATGTCTTTATGGAAGTAGCAAGTAGCAACCAACAACACTTGAAACATTATAACAGGTCCAACACTATGTCATTCACACAAAATTTACAATCTGTCAAATCAAATTTTACCCCTATCAGTACATTTTTACATAGTGTCAAGTTTGTTGGTTCATGTATTTTTGTGGTAAATAGATAGCTACACTTGGAATGTTATATAAAGGGCATACTCAAATATGCTCTCAAAGGGTCCACACGTTTGCACTTCATTAATGGGGGAACTGAAACTGAAGTGGCCATATGTATACCCTAAATAAACAAATAGGAAAGAACGTGAACTGCCATAAATACACCATTCTTATCTTTGTTGTTAAGAAAGTGCTGTCAAAAGCTGTCTCATAGAGGAAGCTTTCTGATGTGATGTATAATGTATTTGACTGCGTGTGAAGAGAGTGAAAACCAAATACTCTTCTTAACTAACCCACTAGGATAAAAAGGTGAAAAATATTATTGCAGGTCAATATATACGTGTGTGTGTGTGTTGCAACCCCACAAAATAATGAAAGTATATGACATATGTAGGGCATTCTTCAACTTTGGCTTTTGCATTGTTTTTCTGGCTAATGTTTTTTGGGACATTCAATGAGAAGAGAATCAAAAGGACCAAATGGTGAAGGAGGAGTGGTCCAAACAGGTCAGATGTACAGCCAAACCTTTGCAACTAGCAACACTTTGCTGCTATATATAAGGCAATAGATAGATTAATTATTATATGAGGGCCCAACAACTCAATATTCATTCTTGAATATACTAATTAATAAACAATTATCAAACAAAAAGGAACTTAAAGACTTCTTGATCCATGCAGCTCAATTATCCTTACCTATTGTGTAACCGTTTTGTCCATCTTTCTTTCTTTTGGTTCATGTAGCTAAATGGGATCAAACCCTTGTTCCCAAGCTTAATTGCTCAAGTTTTGAAACTTCACACACACACACACAGATGTTTCGTGTAAGAATGACATTTCCAATGTGGTCCTGTTGCTGCAGAATTATTCTGATATGTTTGACCTTTAACCCAAACTTACAGGATACGTGCACTGATATCTATGGTTGGAAAAATCAGAAGAATGAAAAAGAAAAAAAAAAAACTATTTGAAGGTCACGGAATGGAATAAAAAGGACCCCTGATGAGATGATATCAGAAGGTACTCATTATTCTTCTGATGCTTAAGAATTAACAGTGACACAAGACCTTTTATTTTTTTTCCTCTGCTATATCATTCACTGCCCTCATATGAGAATCATGGAGTGGACCTGCTTAAGCGTGTAATGATGCCAAAAGGTCTTTGGAAAAATTGAAAAGCCCAAGGGAATAATAGAGAGAACAAAAGAAAAAGGGTACGTTTATGAGTGGGGACACTTGGCCCCTAACATGAGGTACAAATAGAGACTCCCCATTGATCAAAGTCTCTGAATTTTAATTTTCAGTCCACTGAAATCTCAATATTCATTGGGAAAAATTCATCTTTTAGTCCATTTAGTTATTACTCAGTATAACTTAGTCTTTATAGTTTTCACTCGCATAAAATTCAGTCTCTAAACTTTAACTTTTTGCAATTCAGTCCCTATAGTTTTAGTTATTTAAAACTTTAGTTCCTAAGCTTAATGAAATATATTACCTTTGGTCCTAAATATAAGATCTAGCTGATTTTTTTTTTTGGAGAGATTAAAAAACTAATTACAATAGTTTAAAGTATATATATTCATCATTTTTCTCCAAACTAATTTGTCTTACTTATAAATTGGTACTACTTCCGATCTTAATTATAGAAACACTTTTATAGTATAAATTATACTACAAAAGTGTTCCTATAATTAGGACTAGAGGGAGTATATAATATAATGTATGATACACGACATATGATATATTTAAGTAACTCATTTAACTTTCTTAATCTCTCCGAAAAAGTTAACAGGGTATTATATTTATGACCATAGGGAATATGATTTTGTTATCTAAAATATAAGGACCAATATTTTAAATGGCTAAAACCGTAAAGACGGAATTGTATTGTCTTAGAAATTAAAGTTCAAGAGGACTTAATTTGATAGAGTCAAAGTTTAAGGATTGAATTATAACATAATGCCTCCCTCTTCTCTCAATGTCATTGGAACACGTAACCATGTTAGAGGAAGTCATTCATTACAACTAACCAACATGACATTCAAATATTGACGAATTACGATACAACTATAAGTCAGAGTTATAAGGTTATTCAAAAGATTAATTTTCCGATATTCAAGGATGTTGCTGCAAAAATTACTCCAAAAAGTGTGAAGAGAGGTTGTGAGAGTGAGGGTTCCTAGTCAAACAAACAACAATGCACAACTAGAATATATTTTTATATTATAGAAAACGGAGGCCAATGAATTGGGGAAGGTGAGGGACTTTGTAACTTGCTTGACCATGTTTGTGTGTGTGTGTGGGTCACTGACCCCATAACAAGAAGACCCTTGTTTATTGAGCATTTGGAGGTGATAATTATGACTAAACATATATAATTTTCTTTGGGGTAACCCTAGATTCCTTGTTCCCTCTTCATTTCATTCAATGGGTTACAATGTTATTTTATTCTCTGTTTGTCCCCTCTTTACAGGGTAACTACTAGGCACAGCTTGAGTTTCAAACCAGTTTTTAAGACTTGACCAAATCCAACTGAATCATTAAATTTGAAATATTATAATATGACTATAATTAAACAATTCAATTTAGAGAGTGATATACCCAAGATAAAAATGCGACTGTTAAAAAGTAATTTATTTATTTATTTTTTTTATTGGAGTTTGTCATGGCTTTTTCTTTTTCTTTAGCGAAATAATGCCAACTTGACCCACCTTGTTAATTTTCCACGGGCATTGTCTTCCCACATGGGTTACTTTGACGCAACCAGTTGGCGATTCAACGGAGTTAAAATAATTAAGATTTGATACAGGTGGGTCCCACCCCCCCAATTTTCACTTTATGTTTGGGATTCTTTCTAAAACAGTGGAAAAAAAATCCATCAAACAAAAAAATAAGTCCAACGGAAGAAGAAAAAAACTTAAGCTACACCGTTTGAGATAGCTTCAAGAGTTGATTGACTTATTGTAACAAAGTGATTTGGGATAGAAGGCACTTTTTTAATCTTTTGGAGAAAAATGTTAGGAATAGGTGATCTAATAAACAATGTACTACTCCCTCCGGTCCTAATTATAAGACAACATTTGAGAGTTGGTTTTGGTCCTAATTATAAGACAACATTCTAATAATTGTCTATTTTTTCCTAAAATACCCCTATTTTATTCTCTCAAATGTGTTTGATTTTTTGTGAGTATATATATGTGGACGCGAATACTCTTCCAGTCAATGAAATTTTTAGATATATATATGTGTGTGTGTATCTCTGTATGTATTTATGTGTGTGTCTACACACAAATATCTATAGACACTATAGACACACACACATATATGTGTGTCTACATATATGTATTTATGTATATATGTGTGTGTCTACACTACACATATATATTTTATGTGAGCGAGCGCGCGCACACACACACATATATATCTGTGTGGGCGTGTGTACATATATGTATATTTGTGTGTTTGTCAATATGTACGTGTACAAATATAAACACTTGGAGAATGATATAGGGGGTGTACTATGCACACACACATATATATATGTGTGTGGGTGTGTGCATACATATATGTATATTTGTGTGTTTGTCAATATGTGTGTGTACTGTGTGTGTACATATATGTACAAATATAACTAATTTTATTCAGATATATACATGTATATTTGTGTGTGTGTGTGTGTTTATATGTGTATGGGGGTGTGTGTGTCTATATGTGTCTGTCGATATATGTACACACACATATATATGTGTGTGTATGTATATATAGTAAGACCATTAGTTTAATTAGATAGCATGTAGAAAAAAAAAGGTTGGAGAGGCATGTGGTGGGAGCTATTGATTTACTTTCACTTAGGTCATTTTAAATTTATATAAAGACATTTTAGAAAAATAAGTAAAATTAACTAATTTAACTTCTTTCCTTAATCTCCACAAAATCGGTTAAATATGTCTTATAGTTAGGACCGGAGGAGTATTAAATATACATTTATATGCATTCTAATTTATTCATTAGAATATTTTTAATTAAGTATTTTAGAGTTTTAAATTTTTTTAATAATAATTTAATTTTTTTTATCAAATTTAAATTTTATATTCAATTATCACAATATATACGGCTAATATGTGTGTGTGTTATTCAATAAGATTTATGTCATTTTCAGTCATTTTCCATCTCAAATGATTTTTTAAACGCTATTCCAAATAAGAGTTCATTTGTAAAAAAAGTCACTTCTACCACCGCTATTCTAAACAAAAAATCACATCTACAATTTGACTTTTATCTTATTTTACGTTTGCATAAGCTTATCTAGAAAAAAGTTACTCCTGCCATTGTTATCCCAAAAAGGGCACAAAATCAGCCCTTCATTCATTTTTTTCCCTTAGGTCAAGTTAATTATTATTTATTTTTATTTTTTTTGCCGTGGAAGGTCAATTTAATTAGCTATGCTTATTAATTACTCCCTCCGTCCCTAATTATAGGAGCAATTTAACCGATTTTAGGAGAATTAAGGAGATGAGTTAAATTAGTTAATTTTACTCATTTTCCTAAAATGTCCTTATATAAATTTAAAATGACACAAGTTGCCCTAATTATAAGTTTTTCTAATTTGTCTTACGTTAGATATCCATGACATATTAGTTTATATATGTATATTAGTTGCTTTTTATATAGCCATGTGTATACATATATGTGTGTATATATATGTGTATACATATAGATCTATCTACATACATAGAGACACACACTCATATATCTACACACACACATATATATGTTTATATATGTGTGTGTGTGTGTTCACACATATATATCTACACATATATATATTGACACACATAAACACAAATCTACATATATATGTAAACACACATATATATAATGCTCCTAATAATAAGTATAAATAGGGGTATTATAGGAAAAAATTGACAAAATTTAAAACTTGCTCTTATAATTAGGACCAAAACCAACTCCAAAATTTGCTCCTATAATTAGGGACGGAGGGAGTACATGATTTGGCACATTGCTCATTTTTGTATTTATTGGGTAGATTTGGGTTTGAAGGGTGAAAACATCTTTCACTAGGACCAATGTCTATTGATGAAAGGATTTATGTTTCATTATATATGAAGGATTTTAATTTTATACACACATATACATCTAGAAGCTTCCCTTGCACATGTATGTTTTCTACTGGGATTATTAATAATAATAGTATTATTTAAATTAATTGAAGTTATTAGGCTAAATAGCAAAATGGTGGTTATTGATGTGATATTCTGCGCACAGTAGTCTTCACTTTGTGGGTGGTCATCATGTTCCTTGATTTTTTTTATTTATTTTAGATCATACTAACTCCTATTATTGATTTAATTCATTTCATTTTTTAGCCAGAAAAATCATTTCTGGCTAAAATACATTTAAATGAAATTCTTTATATATTATTGAATCACGCAATATAAATTTTATAGTGTAATTTGTACTATAAACTTTATCATATATATTTAGAACAGTATGAAGTATTACAAATACGGGTAGACCCAATTGGATAACCGATAGCGCAATCAGGTCGGGTTTTAATTTTTTATGTGGGCCTTGGAGCTGTCACTTTCAGGTCCATATGAAAGCCCACTGGCCGCCTCACCCACTTTAAAAGCTTCCTCCTTCATCCTCTGCCTCTCCCTCTTCTCGCTGCATCCCCATAACACTATCTTCCTCTTCCCTTCTCTCTCTCTCTCTCTCTCTCAACACTCTCAAATCATGAAACCAAAAGACAGATTCTTTCATAAAGGTATCAGTCCTTAATCCATCTTCCATATAAACAAAAAAAAAAATGTCATTCTTCTTCTTCTTCTTCACTTCTTATACATATTTACTAGTTCCTCTATATATGATCAGCATGCTAAAGTTTGTACTGAGATTATGATGGTGATCTTATCTTATATTGCAGGTCCCTATAAGGGCTCCTTCACCATGCATGTGTTTGGCTCTTTGAGAATTGTGAACAATTGCCATGACCAGAAGGAAGCTTTCCTTGGAGCTGATGATGATGCTTCTTCTTCTTCCTATGGAATGTTAGTTCTGGAAGATACTTCATTGTTCTTCTGATCCGGTGCTATCCTACCTGAGCTTTTTACTTACTCATTAAGTATTGTCTTCTTCTTCTAATTTCTATCCTCCATTGTGTTTCTTATTTGAGTCTTCTTGACCTTGTAAGACCTTTTCTTGACCTTGTAAGACCCCGTATGGAGTCTATGGTCTCTGTTCTCACTTCTGTGAAAGACTCTATATCAGAACCGGCTGATATAGCGTTTGATCCCTCTGTTTCCCCTTTCCCGCCCAACTCTTCTTCTCCTTCCTTGTCTATCCCTCCTGAGCTGTTTCAGTTTTTGCCCAAGCATGCAACAATTCCTATATTAACATGATGTGACACCAATTTTTTTTTGAAAAAGGGCCCTTAAAAAACCCCCCTAAAAAATGGGCTTCTTGAAATGTGGAAGCAAAACGCAGATAGATGAAGCTTGACTTGAAGAAGTAGACTTTAGGGGCTGGTTTTTGCTTTTATGTAAGAGGAAGGCCAGATTCGAGAGAGTAATAATAGTTAAGAAAGATGGGGATGTTGTGTTGTATTCAGAGTGTAAAAGCCAAGTGTGTGTGTGTGAGTGTGTGTGAGTGTGTTTGTATCAAGTTATTCTGTTGAGGCAATCAATTTTCGCTTTTGTATCATAGTGTGTGCAGAATATTTATGCTGCTTCTGCTGTAGTTGCAGGCATCTCAGTTTCGTATTTTTTATGTTGTTTAATTTGCCTGAGAAAAGTGTCTCCATATTCTCTTTGATCTCTCTCTCTCTCGTGACTGCTCTATTTCTGTACAAATATCCACTGTATTATTGGAGCCACCTCTCTCTCTCCCCCCCTCTCTAACCTCATATTTCACAAGAAAAGTAAATATAAATACACATACGGTTCATGTATGAGAAATAAAGCTGAGGCAACTCTGAGAGCAAAAAACAAAAACTCAGAATAAGGGAGAGAAAGAGGAGGAGGTGGTGGTGGGAGATACAGATAATTCTGTGATACTTGCCAGTCTTATACATTGATTTTGTTTTTCTTGTTTCATACAAGACAAGAGCTGAGGAATAAGTCATGATGAAACTCTATTTGGAATTTACTTCTGTGTGGTCCTATGCTTCCTCAAGTATTTTTCTGGGAAAACTCTATGCAGCATCTATAAAACTCAAACTCAAAGCTGTAAATTTTTTTATTAAAAAAATCGAGCCTCATTTAAAAGGGTACCTCAAAGTCAAGTATTCTTCTTAAAAGAGACTGTATAAATGTACGAGGAGTATTTGTATATATGTGTGTGTGTGTGTGAATGTATATATTATGGGTATATGTCGGCATCAGAAAACGAAAGAGGGATGGGGAAAGGTTGTTTGATTTTGAACAAAGCATGAAATGTGAATAATAATTCATCGTTTCAATCAGTGATGCCTACAAATGGTAGCCCTTCTTATGGAGATGACATGTACAGACAATGATCTTTCTCTCTGCTTTTTTCTCAAATAGGTTGCCTATGATTCTGTGTAAAAATATCGACAACAACATTATTATTCAATCCCCATTTATTACATCCAACAACATCTACTTCTTCCATCCAGGCTTTTTGCCGTCACAACAAGTTCATAGTGTTCATTTAATTAACTCATCCCTAAAGTCTAGCATGGTAGATGAGAAAATCTCTTGAACTTGTTATGAAGCTCACTATTTTTTTCCCCTCATGATACTTCACTCAGCCTGGCCTCTTGCCACTAAGAACCCACCCTTCGTGGGTATCGGCATTCTAAACCTCATGCCAATTAGAACCCTTTGCGGGTAGCTTGAGCTTCTCTTTCCCCAGAACCCCCGTTTCCATCGGGGCAATTTGGGTCGTCCAGGTAAGATCTAGACAACTCAGATTTATTTTTTTACTTTTTATTTTTGTAAAACAAAAATTAATGGGTAGAAAATATAAAATAAAGATAATTTCTGAACTTACATGTTTTCAAAAATTGATTTTCTTCATTTAAAAATCACCAAATAAAAAAAAAATTAAATCTGGACTATCCAGATTGGCTAAACTCTCCTTACTCATCCAAAGAATGAGGAAGGAAACGGCTTCCCTCTTTCCCTCACAGCACTTCTTGGCCTCTTGCAGGTCAAAATCTTCCATAAGTAGCCTTCTTTGTGAATGTTGTCTTCTGATCTCTACGAAAACATCAATGTCACGAGAACGAATTAATATAAACAGTGTGCCCATCATAAAATACTGATATGTTGAGTGGGAGGATACCTTAAATTTATAAACCTCACTTTCCTTCTGAGTTCTTCGATATAGGATTCAGAACACATACAACACATATTTCCACATTCTTTAGTTGTTTCTCTCCTGTATAATGATCTTTGAAACGTGGTCTTGCAAGTAATTTGAAAACATAAACTAAAAAATAAATAGTTCGGATATAGCTTGCTTTTGTGGGATTGAAATCTTTGAACTCTTGCCATTGTGTTTGACTGAGTACACTTTCTACTCAAAAGCAAGAAAAAGGGGATCAACTTGGTCACAGTTTTCAGGCTAATTTGCTCCCAAAGATGAAAACTTTGGATATCTTTGGTCACATATGTGGATCAGATGAAAGGAATTAATACATATAATTTCCCACTCTGAAAGATGAACAAGAGAGGAGCTAGTGTGAACTATAAGCTCATTGATATAATAATTCTGATCTGCAGAATACCATGCAGACAGCTGACAACAGTGTGATTGTGTGGGTAAATATGATGTTGCATGCTATAAAGAGAAGGCCAAATGTAAAATGTAAGCTAGAAGATATGTAATTATGAGACGGAGAGATTTACCTATATTTTTTTCAGGTTCCCAAAATGGGTCAGAGCAAGATGACTTGATGCACAAAAATAATGATGATGATGTCTAAAATTGGAACCTTGAAAAGTTACATGCCTTTAACCTTATGTGTGACTCAAATCATTATTCATCCTCTCTTTTTTTTTTTTTTTCTGACTAGAGTTTTTCAAGAAGATCTTCAATTATTACCGTTAATTACCATTAATTATATCGAATTTGAAAGGTTGAGATTTGCAGCTTTATGAAATTAAGGGTTTTGCAAAATGAATAGACTGAAACTGTTTGTTTCTGGTTGAAAAGAGAGGGGAATATGATGAAATGAAATGCATGGACATTGGTACGACCAACATTGGGGCCCACCAGAGTCAAAGCTTTTTCCAGCTTTAGGTTACACGCGAACGTGGCTCTTTCATTACCATTGGGACCCCCTCCCTCTCTTCTATTCTTATTTTCTTAAAAATTCAGTTAAATTCGGGTGTTCTGAAATTTATTTTATTCCAATCCTAAAAATAGGACCTAATGTGTAGTATATTAAAGTTTTTCTACTTAATCATTATTTTTACAATTTCTTTTGCTCTCATTCCCTTTTTATAAATGGAGTAATATTTTTAACAATATTGAACTTATATTGTTAACAGAGACATTACAACATCTTCAATAAAGACTCCTCTTCTTCGTCAACATACCCCTCTTGATCTCTTGATGAATAAAATAAGGAGGTTGATCGAATAGATAAAAATTATCATTTATGCTATAAGGCTAAATGATGAAATATATTAAGTCTTATACTATATCTATTATCTAAGTACTACTGTTATATGTTCCTATTGCTTTTAATTTGTAATGCATTTGTATTATTCCTTCCCAACATACCCTTCTATTTAACAATGACATATCAATAATAATGCCCTCATCACTCATTGTCAATGCTTCTTCTTTTCGTGGGATTATTCCCATTTTCATGGGGCCCACTCCAACACATTATCCAATCCAGCAAAACCATCACACTGTGTGCTGGGTATTACTATTAACCATTAGTATCTTTTACGATTTGATTTGATTTTCTTTTAATATATATGTACCAAAAGGATTTAGGCAACACCTAATCAAATTTATTTTCTCTTGAAAAAAAAAAAGTAAGCAAAATGATAGGGGTGAGAATAGATCAGGCCCCTATCAGGCGGCCTATGACCTGGTCTGTTTAGGGCCTGGTATGACCTAGTCTGTTTGTTAAAAAGGCTAGGCCAATGTCTATTTAAAGGCCTGAATGTATAAATAGGCTAGGCATTTTTTTGTTAAGGCATGACTTTTTATACATATAATAAATATAATTATATTTATATCATATAAATAACACTATTTTTTTTATTCTTATATTCTAATTTCAAGTATAATTAGTTAATTATAGTACTACCCCTATTCTTATATCAGTTAATTATGGCCTTTAAGGCCTGTAATATGAGGTTTTTTTAAAGGCCTACATTGTAAGTAGGTCTTTAAAAAGACTTCAGACTCGACCAGGCCTTATGAATGCTTAGGCCTGAGCCTAAAAAAAAAACCTTCATTTAGGTTTAGGTCCAGGCTCATGCTTTTTACCCCCGCTTAAGCTTATTTAGCTAAAGCTTGGCCTGATCTGACCTATTTCCATCCCTATCGCCACATATTAGAGAATTGAGTTTCAATTGGGGAAAATGATATTATACTCCTCCAGCCCTTCTAAACATGGTTGATTTATTTTTTTTAAAGAAAGATTAAGAAAATCAAATAAGTTAGATGATTAAAGAATATGTCGTATATAATTTAATTATATATCATTTTATAAGTTAGAAAAATTAGTTTGATATAAAAAAAAAGATAAATATAAATATTTTAAAGTAATTTATTTAACATCTTTAATTTTTAAAAAAGTCAACTGACTCTTACATTAAATACTAGATGTAGTACTCCCTCCGGTCCTTAATTTAACATACATTTGGAGAGTTAACCTTAGTCCTAAATATAAAACACAATTTTTATATTTGTCAATATTTTCTTAATATACCTCTATTGATGTTCCATCAACCATGACCAAGGAAGAGATGGAATGAGAGAATTAAAAAAGATGACTAGAGCATTTTAGGGTGTGCATGGTAACGCTCCCAGAATGAGTTTTTCCTTAATTTCTGTTCCCAGGAACAAAATTGGATAGGAATTGTGTTTGATAAATCTGATTTTTTTTCTTGTTCCCGAGATGAACTAGTTTCTTTTTTGTGTTGGGGAATAACAAAAAGAAGCAGAAAATTTCTGCTTTTCTATTCCAGAGCACAAAATTAAAATCTATTTTTCCCTTCCTCTCTTCCCCGCCACCACCACCGTCGTCACACCGCACCGCCGCCGCCGCCGCCACCACCACCACCACCCCCATCGCCGCCGCCGCCATCACCACCGGCACCACCACATAAATAATTTTTTGAATATAAAAATTACATAAATAAAAATAAAATGTGTTAACAAACGTAATTTTGATTCTCCGAGTAAAAATAAAATGAGTTAGCAAACGTAATTCTGATTCTCAGAACTTTTCTCAGGCACAGAATCAGAAAAAATTGTTTCATCTCAGAATCAGTGTTGGGGAACAGAATAGTTCCCATGCACACCCTTAAAAAATACATGTTATATTAACTAATTTAACTAACTTTTTCAATCTAATAAAATTAAATAAATAAATAGAACGTGGAAACAATGGCTGACTAAAAATTTAACCCAAAAAATGAAAAAGAAAGCGAGAAAAAAAAACACTTGTATTGGTGTAATCAAACCCAGTAAGCTTCAAAATTTAAACTTGCCCTTTTTGGGCCTAAAGAACGGCAACTATAATTTGGACTTGTGATTGGGAATAAGCTTCAAATATGATGGATGGATTATGGGCCTTCTATACCCAACATAGCACTTGAGGAAGGCCCACCTAAAAATCTGCTAGGCATCTCGCTTCTTAGCTATCTAGCTAGGCGTGACACTTACGGAAGTAATTGTAGATTTTGGTACAGCATTAGTAAATATCCTTAATATAAAACTTAGTTTATATATATATATATATATATATATATATATATATGGGTTTATCGTTTGTCATGTCACTTGACATAAGATTATGTCAAGTGAGCCCAAAACTACGTCGTTTTGGGAGTTAAAGAAATTAATGAAGTGTGTTTTTGTATTTTTGTTTTAGTATTTATTATATGAATTTTACTAAAAGATCCTTCATTAATTCCCTTGACCTAAAACTACGTCGTTTTGAGAGTTCATTAATTCCTCTAACCCCAAAACGACGTAGTTTTGGAGTGACTTGACATAACCTTATGTCAAGTGACATGACAAACGATAACCCTTATATATATATATATATTAGAACATTACTACCTCGGATTCATAATATAAAATTAAGTTGACCAGCTTTAAAGATTAAAGAAATTAAAGAAATTATTTTAAAGTATTTATATTTTTCATTTTTTAAATCAATTTGTTTGATTGATATATAATCTAATAGTACATATGAGTATTTCATAGAAATCAGGTAACATATACTATAATTAAATAATTTATTTATTTTCTTTAATCTTCTTGAATTAGTCAAATAGATATTATATGAAGGAATGAAGGTGATACAACATTAATCAGTATAATAAAAATAATTGAAAAATGTCATAAAAAGAATGAGTGGTATTTGTTGAGGGATTTGAGAAAACGGGTGCGTAAAGAAGGAGTCATGAATGTTAAAGGTGCAAATGCAAGTAGGATTATTGACAAAGATGCTAGCACAGTTAATCATCAGGCATCAAAATTAAGGGCGAAAGTGCAGATTTAGTAATGAACCATTTTATTAACGTCCAACACAATTATTTTTTGTAGGGTATAAAAGTAGACATAAACATATATTAAGATAGAATATTAATCTGGTCCTATTTATATGTCTAAATTATCTAACTCTCATATACTAAAGAGAGTTAAGTAACTTATTAATTATGGGCTAAATTTTTTATTTTGTCATTATTTATGAATGGTTTCAAGAGTTAACATAAATAATTTTTTTTTTTATTGCAATTAATAGGGATAAAATTGTAAAAATCGCATTTATTATCCTGAAACTGAACTTATGATAAAGACCAAAATTTGTTGTCAAAATAGATTTATAAATAGAACTAGAGTGATATATGACAACGTCGTTAACCATAGTTAACTTCCGTCACATGTGGATCATATCAGTCTTCTCACTATCTATTATTTTAATATATTTTTAGAAATATGTGCATTTTTTAATTGCTCACCCTCTCCCCCCTCCATAATTATCTTTTGCACTGTGGGTCCCACATTTTCTTCTCCCCCCCAATCATATTGGGAAATTTTCATTAATGGTATGTTTGGTTTGAGGGAAGGGGAGGGGAGGGAAAGTTAAGAGAAATTTTCTCTCTATTATCTTTACAAAATTGCCCATAGATAATTTTCAATATTCCTAAAATATACTCTCAATAAAAAAGAATATTCCCTTCATTAATGGCAAAATGATCAATATCCTCCCAAAAGATTTTTTCCTCCCCTCCCCTTCTCTCAAACCAAACATACTCTAAGTCTCCATGGAATAGACTTAATTTCAGTCGACACCTAAAATATTCTAAAACTTCATTGCACCCTTTGGGTTAATATGAAATTAAGTTTTGTAGGAAAAATACAATGATACCATTACTTTATTTTTAAATAATCGTTTAAAAACAATCATGTGGGGCCCCACCCAACAAAAAGTAACGAACATCCGTCAATGTTAATGGAGGTGGCATTTTTTGCTCCATTTTTAAAAGTTCTTTACTTTTACACCTAAAAAAAGTTTATGGCACTGGATGCTCTTATGAGAAAACTATATAGGCATGCTTGCATCTTAATCCTTCTAAGAATATGTAATTAGAGAATCAGAAAGTTGTATATATTCATGTACAGACACGATATATTTATATAAGAGGGGAGAGCGTCAGTGATAATGGCTCTTAATGATGATTTCCTAATCATAATCCCTGATTGATGGGGATACTAATTAATTCTATATTAATTACAATATATTCTCTAACATATATTTCCTAACACTCCCCCTCAAGTTGGAGCATATATATTGATCATGCCCAACTTGTTACAAAGATACTCAACCCGTGTTCCATTTAAGGCTTTCGTTAAAAGATATGTCAACTAGTCATTTGATCGCACGTGCCCTATAGAAAATATTCTCTTTGATCTTGTCATGAATAAAGTGACAGTCGATTTCAATATGCTTCGTACGCTCATGGAACACGGAGCTCGACGCTATATGGAGTGCTGCTTTATTGTTACATTATAGTTTCACAGGTAATGTTGTGGCGATGCTAATTTCCTTCATGAGTTGAAATACCCACACAATTTCATGTACTGATTGTGAAATGGCTCTATATTATGCTTCTACACTTGATTTTGACACAACACCTTGCTTCTTACTTCTCCAAGATATCAAGTTTCCACAAACAAACACACAATAATCCGTAGTGGACCGTCTTGTGACCTTAGATCTTGCATGATCCGTATCACAGAAGTACCATGAAAGTACTTCAATAGACTTAAACTCTTTTGTCTAAAAGAGGAAGTTAAGGAAGACTTTAAGTTCTAAGATTCCAGAGATGTTACTCCCAAAATCACAATGTCATCAACATACATTACTAGAAGAATCATGCTTACATCGAACTGCTGGTAGAACACAGAGTGATCACACTTACTTTGGCTTAAACCAAACTTCTTGACCATACCACAAAACCTATCGAACCAAGCACATGGACTTTGCTTTAGACCATACAACGAATTTCGGAGATGGCACACTTTCCTATGCTCCCCCTGAGCAACAAACCCAGGTGGTTGCTCCATATAAACTTCCTCAAAAAAGTTACCATTCAAAAAAGCATTCTTAACATCCAATTGATGCAAATACCAATGATATGTGGTAGCCAAAGAGACAATGAGACAAACGGAAGTGAGCTTAGCTACAGGGGAGAAAGTCTCGGAATAATTAATGCTATAAGTTTGAGCATACCCTTTTGCAACAAGCCGAGCTTTCAACCGTTCTAAGGAACCATCAGCCTTAATCTTAACAACAAACACCCATTTATAACAAATGGCCTTCTTCCCAGAAGGTAGATCAACAAGAGTCTAGGTATCAACCATCTTAAAGGCCATCATTTCTTCTTCTATTGCTACACGCCAACCAGGGTGAGTCAAGGCTAGGCAAAGGGTGGTAGGGGTAGAGATAAACTCAAGGGTGGCCACAAGGGAAGAGGAAATAGGGGACAAACGCTGGTAGTACATAAAAGAGGAGATAGGATAGGTACAATCAGCATATCTCTTGGGAGGACAATAAGGACAGGTACCTTGGCGAAGGGTAATAGGCAGGTAATCAGATGGGTCAACGGCAGAATCTAGTACAATTGGGTTAGGAACAGGAATGGTAGACCCTGGGGACTCAGGATCAGGAACCAGGAAGCATGAATGGAATCCGTCGGTGAAACATGTATTGGCGAAGGCAGATTAGTGGCAACATCAACATCATCGATGATATCAAGTTTCGGAATAACAGTCTGGACTGGTGAGACAGAGACACGATAAACTAGAAGATCATTAGGCTCATTAATGACGAAGGAAGACTCAGATAATATTGAAGACTTGAAGAAAGGAGAAGACTCATGAAAGGTCATATCAGCGGACACAAGATATATAATGATGGAGATCAATAGAGTAACACCATAGCTTTCTAAACTCGAGAATAACCAAGAAATACACACCTCAAGGACTTGGGATCGAGTTTACTAACACTTGGACGAACATTCTGAACAAAGCAGACATATCCACAAATTTTGGGATCAACAAAAACAGCCTAGTGGTGGGAAACGGAACGAAATATGGAATGTCACCACTAAGGACAGCTGAAGGCATGCGATTGATGAGGAAACAAGCAGTAGACACAATATCTGCCAAAAGGATTTAGGGGTACAAGAGTGAAACATGAGAGCTCGGGCAGTTTCTAAGAGATGACGATTCTTTCTTTCAGCAACACCATTTTGAGCAGGTGTATCAACATGGGAGGATTGATGGAGAATGCCATAACAATGCATATAATCGGTGAATGGGGCAAAAAATTATTCTTTAGCATTATCACATCGAAGGATTTTCACAGGAGTATTAAACTAGGTTTGAATTTCAGCACAAAAATTATGAAAATGAGTAAACAATTCAGAACGCTGTTTCATTAAGTAGAGCCAAGTGGTTTAGGGAAATTCATCAATAAAAGTGACAAAATATCGATAACTAGTCTGATAAAAAATTGAATAAGGATCCAAATATCAAAATGAACTAACTCAAAGGGAGACACAACTCACTCATTGACTCGAGGTGCTAAATGAACACAATGGTGTTTGACAAATTGACTTGACTCACAATCTAAAGTAGACACAATATACAACTTTTTGAGGGACGAAAGAGACACATGACCGAGATGATAATGGACTTCAAAGGGAGACGACCCACTAGAACAAGCAACAGAACACGACACCTGATCATCAAGGATATAATGCCCACAAGATTCATAGCCTCTACTAATAATCTGCTTCGTCGAAAGATCCTAAATTAAATAATGGTCAGGGAAGAGTGAAATAACATAGTTCAAATGTCAAGTTAGTTTACTGGAGACAAAAGATTAAAAGTGAGATCGGGAACATAAGAATAGAAGATATCAAAATGAATGTAGTTGGTGTAACAGTGCCTGATCTAAGTATACAGACTGGGGAACCATTAACGAAGAATATGAAGGATGGTTGGCATAGGGGGCATACGATGAAAACAAATGAAAGTTACCTATCATGTGGTCGGTGTCAATAGAATCAATGACCCACTAGTACTTTATGGAAGTAATAGCAAGGCCAAAGGATAAAGTACTTGTATCTAGGGCCCCTGCTGATGATGGACTGGAATCAGACTGATCAGGTGTCTGGGCAATGTGAGTAAAATCATGCTGCTCTTTATTTTACAATTTATGACAATTTTTTTTAATGTAACTTGGTTCCTTGCAATAATTGCAAATATTACTACCATAAGTCATGTGTGGAATACTAATGCCCTGTTTGGACCCCTAATTTGTGTTTTCAAAGTGGCCATACCCAGCCAAAGCTCTTGCATTCGGTTCAATAGACGGACAAACCAAACTATCAGCACGAAAAATCTGTGAGAACACATTTTCAAGAGATGAAAGCTCCTGACTTGACAAAATCTGAGATCGAACGGTGTCATAAGATGGGTCAAGAGCTTCAAGGAAACTAATATTAGCCTGAAACTTCAGATTCTTGATACAGGTCTGAAGATCAACCTATTGAGACATAAGTATCTTCATCTCTTCATAAACCTCTTAAAATCCAAGAAGAAATCCTACAAGTGACAACCTTGCAACTGAGAGCGATAGAAGCCTTTATAGACTTTGTGAATCTGAGTAAAATTCTCTTCACCAGAGAACATAAATTCAAGATAATTCTTAATTTCTTTCATATTGTTGCAGTGACTAACAGAAGACAGAATCCGTGGTTAAATAGAGTTCCGAATTTGGAAAAAGAGACAAGCATCCGCTCTAAACCAAGCCAAACTTTTCTCATTATCACCAGAAGGGCAATCCTGAATTAAATTGGCTTCCTTCTCAATACCCAAGAGGTAAACCCTAATAGTTTTGTTCCAAATATTATAGTTTGTCTAGTTCAATTTTGAATCAGTAATCTTACCAGACATGAGCAACATATCAAATGTTTTAGATTTAGCCATGGAAGAGTAATCAAAGAATCACAATAACAAGACAACAAGCACTTTTAAGAGAAGAACCAGCAATCAACAAAAACACCAAACAACAAGCACAATCGCTAACCACATCAAAAAACCCAAACTTGCACAAGTCAAAGACAAATAATAGTTTTAGAGTCAGGAAACCCACACCTGATAAACAATAACCTTGAACAACATCGATAAACAGTACTGGTGAACAGTGCGAAACAATACATCGAACAATGTGAAATAGTGAATAGTGCGTCGAACAGTATGAAACAATGCAAAATAGTGTGCTAAACAATACGAAACAGTGCCTAAAGAGTATTGAAAAGTACCCAAACAGTACTGAAACATTACCGAACTCCAAATGATACCCAAAAAGTACCAAACAAAAAAAAACCTAGAATTCATAAGGCTCTGATGCCATGTAATCATAGAATCAAAAAGTTGTATATATTCATGTACAAAGAGGATATATTTATACAAGAGGGGAGAGCCTCAGTAATGATAACTCTTAATGATAATTTCCTAATCATAATCTCTGATTGATGGGATGTCAATTGATTCTATATTAATTACAATATATTTCCTAACAGAGTATAATAAAATAATAGAGAGTGAGAAGACTGGTGGGACCCACAATGTAAAAAGTTACGAAAGTTAACCGTGTTGTTATAACCTTAAAAAAATGTTTATGTTTATGTTTATGTTTGAACCCAACAAAAAATAATTGTGTTGGGTGATAATAACAAAATAGTTTATTACTCCCTCCGGTCCTAATTATAGGAGCAATTTAACCGATTTTGGGGGGATTAAGGAGAGGAGTTAAATTAGTTAATTTTACTCATTTTCCTAAAATGCCCTTATATAAATTTAAAATGACATAAGTAAAAGTGAATTACAACCCCGTCACATATCTCTCAAACCAATTTTCCTTACCATACGTTTTCTAATTGAAATAATGGTTTTGCTATATAAACATATATATGTGTATACATATAGATCTATCTACATACATACATACATAGATACACACATACAAATATATAGACACACACACATATATATATCTATACATATATATATTGACACACATAAACACAAATATACATATATATGTACACACATATATACATACACACACACACACATATATAAATGCTCATAATAATAAGTATAAATAGGGGTATTATAGGAAAAAATTGAAAAAAGTTAAAACTTGCTCTTATAATTAGGATCAAAACCAACTCTAAAATGTGCTCCTATAATTAGGACCGGAGGGAGTACTAAATTTATACTATTGATTCAAAATCAAAAGTAGGTGTTAAGATATGACTACCAGAAAAACCTTCTCCTATTAAGATAAGAAAATGGCTTCTTTTTTTTTTTTTTTTTTGGGGGAATGGCGTGTTTATAGAAAGTGGTTTGGAATTGCTCCCGAGTTAATTTCATTAATTAGCAGTATTAATGAAGGACACACTCTCTGAGTTAATTTCATTATTAGGGTTTATGAAAGTGGCCATTTTTATTGTAGTGTAGAGCTTGTTTATCTCAACATACTATTATTAGTTGGAGATATGATACTCTCTCTCATCTTTAAGATAAGACATATTTACATATTTTTATTAGATTAATTTGTTTAATATGACATTTATTTTCTAAAATAGTCTGGTCATCTTCCTTAATTTTCTCTATTTCTTTCTTACTTGATTATTATTGAGAGAATATCAATAGGGTAAATTCTAAAAAAAATGATAAATGTATATTACATTTAGTATTAAGATCAACGTGCAAATTAACTCCTACACTAAGGACCGGAAAGAGTATATGATATCGGTTAGTTAGTTAAGATCATAATTATTAGAAGGTTAATCATTTTGTGACTGTATATACATAAATAGGGTCTTAATTCATGATTAGGAGAATTGTTGTTGAATATTATTCCCTCCTCTTGTCACCCTACCACCAAGGGCGGACCTAGGTTATGGGTTGGGGGGGCAAGTGCCCCCCAATTATTTGGGATTTTCTTTAAAAAAAAAAAACATGTTTGAATGATTGTCCATCCTTAAATTAGGTGTTCACCCTTAATATATCAAGGCTACATTTCGTAATGGGATGATGGGTGAATGATTGTTTAGTGCCTTATATTAAAAAAAGATGTATTTGATAGCATTGATAATATGGCAATTATGATGGAATTCTAAAAAATAAGGCTTAGAAGGATGACATTATAATTATTTTTATTGTAATATACTTTTTTTATTAAAATATATGTACCTGAACTTATTGAGTACCCACCCTTCATTGTTATTTATGTAGCTGCATTTATTTCTAACAAGATTTAGCCTTACTTTTTTAAATAACAGGTTTGTAAAATAATTGTCTCTCTTATTACATCATCGGTATTCACTTGATTTCATAAATATTTTTTTGATATATTTTTTTTCTTGTTTATATATATATTTTTTAATGTATTTAAAACTTTCCTTAAAAAAAAAAAAATTCGGGGGCGCTGCCCCCGAACCCGAATCCCACGCCAATTGTGCCCCCCCTTCTATAATTTTCTGGGTCCGCCACTGCCTACCACCCGTAGGTTTAGGAGTTTGCTCATCATCACCGCTCTTTCATGATTAATAATTATGTATCTAATTTAATTTCTTCATTTTATTCTTGTTATTATATTCCTCTGAATATATTGTTACTCTCTCTCTCTCTCTCATGGTTAGAAGAAGCAGCTTTTGGCATATGCTTTCTGCAATCTGCACTCTCAAACTCAATAAAGATGGGTCCTCCTCATGCAGTAATATAATGTTACGTCCAAACCACTTGTAAAGGTTTGATGCATACCTCACAACTCACAAGTACTGCCTCACAATATTATCCTTTATTCCAAATCCCCCAACACCTCACATTATTCAAAAAAAAAAAAAAATCTTGCTTTAAATTTCATTAGTCATAATAAAACATAATTAATCAGAGTAAAATGACAAAAATGGATATATATGATGTGGGCAAATTATAAATTTTATCCACATTTATATAATTTTCTAATGGTTATAAATAATTTAATAATAGTAATTTAATTTATGATATGCATACATATATATGAACTATGAAGTACTGATCCTAATGAATAGTTATTAATAATTTCTTATAACAACACAGACAACAAGATATTCGAATATACCAAGATTTTTATATATGAGCGAGCTGAGAGGAAGCATGTAAAAGCACATAAAATTAAGATTTCTTTTTCAGTATAGTAGCTTTCCTTATGGCCAAAAGGAAAAAAAAAAAAAAATATATATATATATATATAGAGAGAGAGAGAGAGAGAATTTATCGTTTGTCATGTTACTTGATATAAAGTTTTGTTAAATCACCTCAAAACTACATCGTTTTGGGAGTTAGATGAATTAATGTGGGAGTTAGAGGAATTAATGAAAGGTGTTTTCGTCAAATTTTTCATATAACAAATATGAAAACACCCTTCATTAATTCCCTTAACTCCCAAAACGATGTAGTTTTGAGGTGACTTGACAAAACCTTATGTTAAGTAACATAACAAACAATAAACTCATATACGTGTGTGTGATTGTATGTATGTATGTAATTGTACATGTTGATTTTGAAAATAGCATTTCCGGGGTCAGCATCAGAAGTACTTGTCCCTGGAACAGCAAAGAGAAAGAAGAGGGAGGATGCGACCCCCACACTAATAAGTAATAATGCAAGTGAGAAGCATGTCTCTGTGATGTCGATCACAAAAAAAAAAAAAAATTCTCCTTCCTCTCTGTTTCCTTTTTCCTTGTTTTAATTATTTATCAATATGATTATGATGTTGACGTTCTTCATCAAATACCCAACTCTTCCTTCCTTTGATATTTCAATTCTAAAGTATTTTGTATGCATCTACCAGCTTAATTAATTTTTTAGTGTATTTATCACCAAAAAGTATTTTTTTATGCAATTTTACATTTAAAAGTTTAGATAATTTAAGGTGTTAGATATATATAAAAAAATAGTTTAAGATTATGCATGCACCTAAAAAAATACTTTAATTATGATGATAGACATAGTTGAAAAAATACTTAGGTATTTTTTTTTTTGAAAAAAAAAACTTTAAGGTTTCGATGCACCTTAATTCAATTTTTTATGCACTAAAATGGGTTGGTCAAAAAATTCCAAAACCATATATCACGTAAGATAATTAAAAATTGCTTCCACAACATTATTCATTAAACTATGACATTTATATGCTCTTTGATTAAACTTGTGTCAAACTTGCGAGTTTAAACAAACTCGTGATAGTGACGTAAACTCATATCTTAAACTCGAATGGTAAACTCATAAGAGTTTACCTTTATTATTAAATAGGTATTACTGGTGTATAACTAAATAATTTAAATATAAAGATAACAACAATTTGATTTAAATATATTTTAAATTCAAATAATTAAAATTAAATTCATCAACATTCATCATTTATCATATTAAATAAAGAAATTTTCATAAAATTTATATATAAAGCTGCTAAGCATGGTCATATTAAAAAAAAATCAACACAAGTTTAAAAGTAAGTTAACACAATTTGGTAAGTTAGAAACTTAAAAATGGTAAACTCAATGTATATATTCGTGAGTTTAATCGAACTTACAACTGGCACGAGTTTACTAGTGACTTGACTCATTTTTGTAAGTTAAAAACATAAAAATGGTAAAATCAAAGAGTCGATCAACTCGCAAGTTTGTCAACAATAATCTATACCACATTATTTATTTGTTTTGAAGTAGTACAGATGATCTCACGAAAATGTCCATATCATATATAATTTTTTTTTTCCTTCAATAATTGAACAGTATATATAGTACATTTGAGACAGATCAGGCTTTGATTTCTCTACATCACTGGCCCTCATTTTTTTCCCCAAAAAATGAACATGAATCTTACTATCAATCTATCATCAATATTAACAAAATATATAACACATGAACCTATTAAAAATAAAATATCTAATCGTTTTCTTGTATAACTTACTTAATCTGTAAAATAAAAACTGTCCCCCACAAAGATGCCATTGTTTTTTTAATATATAAATAGAAAAGGCATGTGTGTTATAAAATTAATGAAAAATTAAGAAAGGTCATGATCAAACTCAATTCAAATTATTAATGGGTCCTTCTTTAGGGTACTACTGCACAATATAAATATATATACTCCTTTTCCAAATGTAAGACTTTTTATATTATTTTATCTCTTATATTTATTATTTTCTAAACTAATTTGCTTAACTTATAAATTGATATATAATGTGATATTATATAGAAATATTTTAGAGAGATCATGTCACATATATTATATTTAAGTAATTTATTTAGTTTACTTAATCTCTTCTAATTAAATAAATAAATATTATATTAAGGATCAATAGTATTATCAAAAGATGGAATAATGCATGTGGGACATGTTGGAATTGTGTGTGAGGTAGAGAATTGAAGTTAGTGCCTTGGTGGACAATTATTGAAGAATACATATAATAATGGAAAGGCATCGGTGTATAATGTAAAATTAATCCGGTCCTAATTATAGGACATATTTAACTGATTTTGTAGGGATTAAGGATAGATGTTAAATTAGTTTATTTTACTCATTTTCCTAAAATATCTTTATATAAATTATGCACTTCAACTACCTTATTGATTTCACATAATCCCTCATTCACATCAATAGGGGTATT
This sequence comes from Acacia pycnantha, assembly GCA_025563575.1. NCBI lineage: Eukaryota > Viridiplantae > Streptophyta > Magnoliopsida > Fabales > Fabaceae > Acacia > Acacia pycnantha. Next base: position 7,479,871 of record JAMWYP010000011.1, on the reverse strand, counting down.
TTAGGAAGAAATTGAAAAAAATTAGAATGTTGTCCTATAATTAGGACCAAAACAAACTTCCAAATGTTATCTTATAATTAGGCCGGAGGGAGTAATTGAAACCCTAAGCAGTAGTACTCATAGTAACCACTGTTTCATTTATTTCTTACCTAGCTAGCTAATTAACTACACGTTTTTATTACTACAATAATTATCAAGAAATAGAAATGTAATATACTAATTATTTTATTTTACACCTTAGAATAATGTAGCTTAATTTGCAAGCATTTTTGTATTTTTGTAATATTAAACAATAAGTCATGCATTTATATACTAATTAGATGTTCTCACAATGATGCTATATGTGTGTGTGTGTGTAATAACCTCTTAAATCCACTCTTGTTAGTTTAGATCACCCCTTAAAAAAATACTAGTGATTCAATTTAATTTACAGCAAATCATATTGGGAAATCATAAACAGCGTAATTTTTTTTTTTTTTTTAAGATGTTGTGCAACGTGCGTAATAAGGCCGATTGTAAGTTATAACATCCATAGAAAATTGAAATATTCATAAATAACGAAAAATATGAATTATTTTAAAGATTCCTTGTATAACATTCTATTCTGAAAATAATTGAGCTGCAAAAATAATAGTACGAATTTGGGTGACAAGATCGACAGTGCATGGGGTTGCATGATAACCCCACCGTCGTGGGAAAATAGTAACCAGGGAAGGTCATGTAGTACTTCTCCCATGTTAGATGTAAAATTCGATAATTAATTGGGTTAAGGTGTAAAATTACATATATGGTTTTATCAAAAGTGCACCTAACACTAAGTGTTTTTTTTTAGTGATTATGTTGTTACAAAAGTTAAACAAAAATACTCATTGATCATTAGTTTAACTTTTTTGTATTTTTAAGGCTGATATAGATGAGGGCTCAGCTAAATTTCATCCCAACTGGTAGTGGTAGAGAACTAGAGAAAATTACAGAAAATGGCTCAGATAGTTTTGAAAATTGCAGAAAGGCGGCAACAGCGGCAAGGAGGTGGAGATGGGCGGCCCAATGAGTAAGATTGAGATTGGGAGAGATGAGGGGAATCTGATAGAGAAGGGTTGAACTGTAATTTTTAAAATATCTATGCAATTTTTTGTAATTTTCTCCATTTCTTTATTGCAAGTTGGGATGTGTAATACCCTAAAATCTGACTTAGGGTAAATATCATAAAATAATAAAATATACCTATTGAAAATAGGTGAATATGAGGTTTCAAATAAAAAGTTATAATTATCTTATTTTCTAAGGTAATTTCTAGTGAAATTGGAAGAAATAGAGTGTTAAAAGGCCCTAAATGAATCTAGGAGCCACAAAATACTGTGATAAATCCTAAGAGGCAATAAAATAATTATTAAAATTAGGAAGTATGTTGTCTCTAATTTAGAGAATTTTTGGGACTATTTTCCTTGGAAAATAATGAGGCAAAAATCAAAAAATATTGTGGGGCCATAATTGACCCTATGATTTTTAATATTTTATGTTGAGCATAAAATACTAATGTCTTTGTAATAGTTGTGAGGTAATGAGTTATTCTAATTAATAAAATTATCAAAAATTAGTGGGTAATTAATTAAATAATTATTGGCTAATTATTTGAGCTTAAACAAAGGAAAATCCAAAGATAATTATGTAAAACCCTATAACTAGTGGTTTATGGCTAAAATTAGCATAAAATATACTTGCTAATTAATTGGAAAATATGAAGAAAAATATATGAGATTAAGTAATTTTAAGCCTAAAAACATGTATGGACCAATAGGAAAATTTTGTAAAAAATTATATAAAATAATTATTTTATATAATATTAAATAAATAAATAATTAATTAATTAAAAACAGAAAAACAAAAGAGAAAGGACCGAAAATCTTAATGGATAAGAGGATAGGATTTTCAAGTTAAAAATCATGCAACTTTAGTTAAATGGTAGTTAAGTTGTAAAAAGCAAATAGGATAAATGACCACCGATAGAAACTAAATCATATCTAGAAAACCATGAACAAGGTTTCTAAAACCAGAGTATATTAGAAACAAGTGAATTTTTAGCTTGGAGTAGGTTACCTCCGAAGTTATTTAAAATGTAGAAAAGGGTTATATTAGACTGGCTAAGGAACTATCTGATGTTCAAAAAGAAAATCAGATAAATGAAAATCTATAGAAACCAAGCCATAACTTGAAATCCAGGGATGAGTTGGTAATCAACTGGACAAATTATGAATCAGTGAATTTTTGTCCCAAAGTTGACGTTACCCGAAGCGATTTCCGTAACCGAAGACGTTTGTCCGAAAATCTTCGGCAGGCAACGAAATGTCCTGAATGAGATCAAAAATTTAGTTAAACCAAGTATTTTGAAAGAGGAAGAAAAGATCTTCAGGGCTATGTTGCCGGTTTTCTAAGTTTCTTCAAGATTACGCGATTCGAACACCGATCAGGGGATTTTATCGGTAAAATCCCATAAAGCAAAATGAAAGGAGCAGAAGAAGCCAACAAGGCCATACTCTTGGCCAAGTATTTTGCATGGAGGAGAATTAGCCACACAGAAACCCTAGAATTTGTGGCCAAGAATTGAAGTTGGAAGTTGGAAGATTATCATTTTGCCCTCACCTTTTCTTCTATAAATAGGCCACCCTCCCATTGAGTTTTTCACACCATTTTCACTTGAGCAATTCGGTTTTAGAGAGAGGGTAGAGAGAAGGAGGAGTCCGGAGGAAGAAGCTGCGAAGCTCTGGGTAATTTCTTCAGTACCGAGTCTTAAGTTCTAGTTTTCGATTCGGTAGTTATAATAGGAATGTTGTTTTGATCTTTAATCTTCCAAGTTAGTTTAGATATCATGTTTTGAGGTTGAATATGATATATATTTCGAAAATCATGTTGGAGTAGGAGTTATGTTGAAATTCTGGAAGATTAGGGTCAAAGTAACGAAGTGCTGGCGAAATTCCGCCGATTAGGGGATCAGGGGTAAAATGGTCATTTATGACTAAAATGTCCGTCGTAATGATAGATCCTTAACAAATACGTTGTTATCTTGATAGGATATCCCTGATTACGTTCTGACCAACTGTCGTACCATATTCCGCCAGAAATACCGTATAACGTCAACGAAGGTATGTTCTCGTACTGTAACACTAACTCTGATATTTATGGTATGCGTGTATATTGTTGGGTGTGTTGTATGAGTAGAGTTGTTATGCTGTTAGAGGATGATTGAACATATGCATGCACTGGGAGTGGTATATCTGTATTCACTGGGAGTGGTACATCTGCATTCACGGGGAGCGGTACATTTGCATTGGGTTGCGTGCTATTATGTTGTTATGTTATGATTGACTGTAGTCCATGTACTGTATATGTAAATATGAGGTTAACCGTTACCTGGGGTCCGATTGCAATGGACCTCAGCCCTTAACATAGCTTCAGGGTCGGAAGGACCAAGGACCGAGGATATAGGCAAGCAGTCCGCATAGAAGACCCAGCTGAAGACTTCCTTTCGTTGTTCCGGCGGAAGCTTTCCTTTTGTTGTTGTATATATCTTTTGAAATACTCGGTTCTTGTACATTTGTTGTAACCAAACGGACTTACGGCGTTATATATATATATATATATATATATATATATATATATATATATATATATATATATATATATATATATATATATATATATATATATATATATATCAGTTACTCTTATGCTCCGGTGCTCTACTCTGATGATTTGAAATGATGTTTTAAAAAGAAAAAAATTTTATACTGCTTTTGAAAAGTGGGATGTTACAGGTTGAAATTTAGCTGAGTCATCATCCGTGTCAGCCATAAAAATACAAAAAATTCAAACTAGCGGTCAATGAATATTTTTGCTCAACTTTTATAACCACTAGTCACTTTTGTGCAAAAAAAAAAAAACACTTGGTGTTGGGTGCACTTATGAGAAAATTACATTTGTATTTTTACACCTTAACCCTAATTAATTTGCTGGTATAAAAAATTTGTTAAGTTAATTACATTATTAGTAAAAAGTGTGTGTTATTGGTTTATTAGCTATTTCTTTTTATCGTTTATATTGGATGATATTTTCTTGATAGAAAATCCCTTAGCATATGCAATTGATATGGAGAGTTTGAGAAAAAAATATTAATTGGGAGATAAGGTGAAATAAAGTATTACATTTATGACTAAAATAAGCTTTTTTTTTTTTTTTTTACCAATGTGAGTTGGCTTAGATGGTAAGGGATCCAGGATTAGGCCCTTGGGTCGTGGGTTCGATCCCCTCTACCGTCGCTGGGACTCCTTTGGTAGGCGATCTTGTAAGTCCCGGTAAGTGCTCATAGAGCCGGGGCCGTGCCCGGCCTTGGTGGGAGACTGATGTCGAACCCCTCCAAAACTTTTTTCAAAAAAAAAAAAAAAAAAAAGCTTTTTTACTGACTCTTCCATTTAGGACTAGAGGGGTAATTAATTAGTAGCACCTTTCTGTTTCATTCCTAGTACAAATAAAATAAAAGAACAATTATAATGGTGTTATGATATAATATTTGTGGATGTCCATATCTCCTATTATTTCTTTTTCTCTATAGTTTTCTATTCTCACCTATTAATTCCTATGACTATGGAATCACATTAATTCTATATTAGAGAGTTGTGCATATAAAAGAAAGGGAAAGGTTATATATTTCATATAACACTGAATAGTGAATGAGAATTATTCTTTTTTGCTTTTTACTCATTCTTCCTTTCTCTTCTCATCTTTCCCTTTGTTTTATAATATGTTATTAGCACGAAAGCTCTAGCGAAGGTATACTTCTCTCTAGTTATTTTAATGATTTCCTCCACCTTCTTTTACCTTGTTTTATTTGATCTATCTGGGATCATTTGAGCCCTTATATGATATTTGTAACATCTTATTTTCCAAAAGCAGTATAAAATTTTTTCATCAGAGTAGAGCATCAGAGCAAGAGTGTAACTGATATATATATTTAAAATGCCCACTAGCTAATTACAGAAGCGGTACAGTGACCGAGAGTTTTCAAGAGTAAAGAGTAACAACAGAAAGTCTTCAGCCGGTCTCTAAGCTTGCTGCTTCCCTCTCTCCTCGGTCCTCGGTCCTCCCGACCCTGACGCTATATTAAGAGCTGAGATCCGCACTGGATCTCAGGTAACGGTTAACCTCATATCTACATATACAACATATGGACTACAGACAATCATATCAACTACAATATATGTGCACTCATCGCCCAAAAGCATGCATACATATATCGCCCAATAGCATGTATACATATATCGCCCAATAGCATGCAGATATATCGCCCATGGCAAACGTAAACATATCAACAGTACAATAACATATCACAGAGCTATCAACTACCACATACAGTACACCTAGCACATACATGCATACCATAAACATCAGATTAGTGTTACAGTACGCGGACGTACATACACCAACAGTATATAAACATACCACAAACATAAAGTCATCATCTATCACATACAATACACATATCACATATATGCATACAATAAACATCAGCGTTAGTGTTACAGTACGCGAACGTACATTCGTTGATGTTATTCTAGCATGTTTTATGGAAAACCGTACTTTTGACGGAAAACGAAAACCAGCACGTCAGACAGCGGTTTGACAGTAGGTCAAAACGTAATCAGGGATATCCTATCAATATAACAACGTACTTGTTAAGGATCTATCATTACGACAGACATTTTTAGTCAAAATGACTATTTTGCCCCTGACCCCCTAATCGGCGGAATTTCGCCAGCACTTCGTTACTTTAACCCTAATCTTTCAAAATTTCAACATAACTCCTACTCCAACATAATTTTCGAAATATAAATCATATTAATTAATGATTCACATCATAACAGGCATTTTAGGTAAAAATTACCATTTTGCCCCTGATGCCCCTAATCGGCAGAATTTCGCCAGAGCTTCGCTACAGAATTCCCCGGACTCCTTCCTCCTCCAGAGCTCCTCTCTCTAACTTCCCTCTAGGATTTCTAAGAGTGGTTTTTGGTGTGCAAATTATGAAGAGAATGCTTGGCTATTTATAGACTTTTTGCAGGGGCAAATTCGCACTTTTCCTCCTTTAATCTCAACCGTCGGATCTAGGGTTTTGAAGTGGCAAGATCTCCCTCCTCCACCTTGCATGCCGACCTGCCCCCCTCTTAGGTGGCATCCATTGGCCAATCAAAAGGTGACATTTGTCCTGCTTCCAGAAGCTTTTGCCGGTAGAATCTCCGATCGGTGTCCGAATCGCGTAATCGTGGAAAATCTTAGAAATCTGGAATCACAACTTTGAAGACCTTCTCTTTCTCTTCAAAATTATCTAGGTTAACTTAATTTTTGATTCCATTCAGGGCATTTCGGGCTCAGCCGAAAATTCTCGAAAAACGTGCCGGTTATGGAATCAACTTCCGAAATCGTCAACCTCTGGACAAAAATCCACTGATTCCAAATATGTCCAGGAAATTCTCAACTCATTCCCAGATGTTGAGTTATGATTTATTTTCTTCAAATTCTAAATCTGTGACTATCTGCCTTTTTCACAGATTACCCTATTTCGTCTTATTATCAAAATGCTCCACCGATCTCGAAATTAACTTCTGGAACAGTCTATTTCAAGATAAAAATCCAATATTTCATATTCTTTACTGACTTTAGAAATCATGTTCCTAGTTCTCTAGATAGGATCCAATTCTTATCGGTGTTTATTTACTTTTTACTTTAATTAATTCTTTAATCAAGTGTTTTATCTTAACACTCTTCCTTTATTCATTTTTATTTTTCTTTCTTTTTTCCTCTCAACATGTCGGCACACACACATATTAATATATATATATATATATATATATATATATATATATATATATATATATATATATATATATATATATATATATATATATATATATATATATATATATTTTAATTAATTATTATATAATTTAATAATTATTTTTATATAATTTTTACAAAATTTTCCTATTGGTCCATACTTGTATCTAGGCTTAAAATTACTTAATCTCATAGATTTTTGGGAAAATTAGAATGAAGGACCTAGAGGAAAAGATATTTATGGAGAAGGATCATATATAAAAATATAAAATTAAAAGTACTAAAATGCCCCCAACAAAATCTCCTGCATTCCCTTCTATATTCTCTTCCTCATTTTATTGTTAAAACTAATACAAAATTCTAAGTTTCATCAAATCAAACAATAGTTTTCACAAATTGAATATATATCTATGAAAAAAATTAGGCATTTTTCCATTTGAAAAAATTACAATTGTTTTTAAATAAAAAAAAATTAATTCGAGATGGAATTATATTTTAATAAAAGTCAAAGACTTTTATAATTTATCATATATTTATCATTTAAAACAAGAAAGTTTGTATGGATTATTTTTGTTTTAGAAGCAATTTATGTGGGTTAAAAATTCATGTAATGTTAATAAAATTAAAAAAAATCTAATCAACCTATTATATCCTTAAAAATATGAAATACTTTTATTTTTTATTTTCATAAAAAGAGCTTAATTGAAAATACATTAGGTTTGATTAGGGATAATTTAGTTAATTCAAACAGTGAAATTACCCTTAAATAATATATTAAAAATGAAATAAGTTTATTTTTTATTTTTGACAGTTATTAATTAAATAATATATTTTTTTTTAAAAAAAAGATATGATCATATCATGATAGACGGTTTAGTTATTTGCTAATTATGAATACATGAGGTTTGATTAGGGGCAATTTAGTAATTTTAAATTTATATTATGATGTTTGGTCCTTCAAAGTAATTACAATTTTTATGGTCCTTTATAATAAATATTATTTTCTCTTAGTCCTTTATTTTAATTTTCCCTAGATTTTCCTTCATATTTTCCAATTAATTAGCAAATATATTTATGCTAATTTTCTAGCCATAAATTACTAATTATAGAGTTCTACATAATTTATCACAATTATTCCATTTTTCAAGCTTAAATAATTAACCAATAATTATTTAATCAATCACTTATTATTTGTTGATAATTTTATTATCTAGAACTAATTACTTCCTCTCAAAATCTGAACTAACATTGCTATTTTATCTCCCATGTAAAATATCAATATTTACGGAGTTAGTTATGATCTCCAAATACTTTATAATTGTTATTTTACAATTCTTCCAAGCTTATAATTTATTAAATTACCAAAATTAGAGACAATATACCCTCTCAATTTTAATAATTATTTTATTGCCTCTAAGGATTTATCACCATATTTCATGGCTCTTAGATTATTTAAGGCATTTTAGCTCTTTATTTCCTCTTATTTCATTAGAAATTTCCTTAGAAAATTAAGATAAATCCTTCTTAATATTTGAGATCTCATATTCACCTATTTTTAATAGGTATTATTTCTTAATTTATGATATTTTCCCTAAGTCAAATTTTAGGGTATTACAATATTAAAGAGATCATTTCATCGTTTGTTTTAAACATCGGGTTCCATGGCTTAAATTGGATATTGTTATTATTTTTCTATCTTATTTTTAATCTTCTTTACAAGTTCTTATATATTATTAATATTGTTATTTTAGTATGGTCAGAAGTCATATACTTATATTTTCATATCTTAAAATTATATGGCCAGAAGTCATATTATTTTAATTTTCTATTATAAAATTATATGACCAGAAGCCATACCGCTTTAATTTTCTATTATGAAATTACATGACCAGAAGCCATACCGCTTTAATTTTCTATTATGAAATTATATGACCAGAAGCCATACCGCTTTAATTTTCTATTATAAAATTTTATGATCAGAAGTCATAACCCTTTAATTTTCTATGATGAAATTATATGACCAGAAGTCATATTGCTTTAATTTTCTATTATATGGCAAGAAGCCTTATTTCTTATATTTTTATTTGAAGATTATATTATGACTAGAAGTCATATCACTTTGATTTCTTATTTTGATATAATGGCCAGAAGTCATATTTCTTTGATTCCTATTTTGATATTATATGACCAGAAGCCATATACATTTTTCTATCTTATAATATGGTTAGAAGTCATAATATGGTTAGAAGTCGTATTTATTTGATTCCCTATTATATGGCAAAAAGCCATATACCTTTTCATCTTATATCCAACCATGTAGAATGGAATTTCTTGGAGAAGGTGCTGTTGCGCTTTGGCTTTTGTGATGAATGGGTGGCGTTGATCATGAAATGTGTCAGATCTGTTCGGCTGAATCTATGCTTATCGGGGGGAAATGTGAGCTCCTTCTTACCTAGTCGAGGCTTAAGGCAAGGCGATCCACTTTCGCCTTATTTATTCATCCTTGTAGTTGAAGTGCTCTCCTTAATGATCAATAAAAGCCACGAAATGAAGCAGATTAAAGGAATCAAATTGAGCTAGAGTTTTCCTTTTCTAACTCATAGTTTCTTTGTGGACAATGCCCTCCTTTATATGAACGCGAGCCAGGCGAACTGTGAATCCTTATCATATATTCTGCAGAGGTATTGCAATGCATCAGGTCAGATTGTTAATTTAGACAAATCGAGTGTCTTCTTTTCTTGCAATACCCCAGATTTAGTTAAAACCTTGGTGGGATCAGTTCTCGGTATCCCATCATCTGAGGACCCGGGGAGATATTTAGGTATCCCTAGTGTTTGCGGTAAAACGAAGAATCAGGCGCTGGCCTATATCCGGGAGCGTGTCATTAAAAAAATGCAAGGATGGGGCCACTCATTTCTATCCTTTGTGGGTAGGGAAGTGATGATCAAAGCAGTTGTTCAGGCGATTCCGATTTATCCTATGCATTGTTTTAAATTTCCTATTCATACATGCAAGGAATTGTACCGGATTATTGCTAATTTTTGGTGGGATGGCACTGCGTTTGGTAGTCGCCTACATTATAAGGCTTGGAATACTCTTACAGTTGGCAAAGGCGAGGGGGTATGGGTTTCCGAGACTTGGTGATTATGAATGACGCCTTGTTGGCCAAAACAACATGGAGACTTATGGTGAGACCTAATGACTTATGGGCACAAGTAATCAGAAGTTTTTATTTTCCTGGAGGTGAGTTTATGGATGCAAAGAAAGGGCATAGAGCTTCATGGTGTTGGTCGAGCCTACTTGATGGCCGGAATTTTATGAAGGATGATTTAAGGTGGGATGTTGGGTTGGGGTCTCAGATTAGAATTTGGGAGGATAAGTGGGTACCGGATGTGACTTTTCCTGGTAAGTTGATTGCCCCTCATAATCATGTGTTCACTCAAGGGAGGGTGTGTGATTTGATTGTAAATGGGAGTTGGGAGCTTTCTCCTATAGCTCAATACCTCTAGGCTGACGTTATACAGGCGATCTATAAAATTCCTCTTTCAGGTAATGGGTTGGAGGACAAACTTATATGGACCTATGCCAAAAAGGGTTCATATTTGGTTAAACTGGGATATCTCAAGGAGAAGGAGAAGAGGCGGGCTAATGTTGTAAGAGCTGGACCTTCTATCATTATTCCTTCCACCTCTTGGAAAGGAATTTGGAAAATCAAAACACTCCCTAGAATACAACAATTTGTTTGGTGTATTCTTCACAATGCAATTGCTACCAATGCTTCATTGTGCCGTCGCCGGTCTAACACAAGTTTATGCCCGATCTGTAACGAACTTGAGGAGAACATAGAGCATTTATTCTTTAAATGTCCATGGACTAGCTGCATTTGGTTTGGTAGCCCTCTTGGTGCCAAGTTTGTTATATCTCATGTGAGCAATTTTAATTCCTGGTGGCTGTTTGTATCAGGTATGTCTTATTTGAATCCCCAAGAGCTGTCTTTAATATGTTGAATTCTCTGGTTTATTTGGAAACATAGGAATGACAAAATATTTAATCACAGAAGTAATTGGGAGTTTTGGGATTCTAGCTCACATGCTGTGTCTCCCTCGATTAGTAATGTGAATGGCAGAAGTATTCACTGGCTCCCTCCTGATGAGAGATTTTTGAAGTTTAATTGTGATGGGGCGTTTTTTGTTAACTTGAATGCTGCTGCCATCAGTGTGGTGTGCCATGATCACTATGACAATTTTAAGTGGGGATATGTTGATAAAGTAAAATTCATTTCTGCTTTTATGACTGAGGCGTTGGTCTTGAGACAAGCTTTGTTACTAGCTTTGGATTTAGCCATGATAAGGTCATTTTTGAAACTGATAATCTTCCCTTGCAAATCTGTGTTGAAGGAAAGTCTCCTGATTTGGGGGATTGGAATTGTAGTATTGTACATGACATTGTTTGTCTTCTGTCTACCAAGGTTGGGTTCTTTGTGTGTTTTACCTCAAGACGGGGGAATCGTGTCGCTAACTCTCTTGCAGCTGATGCTTATAAAGAGGTGATTCCGATTGGGTGGGTCTTTCAACCATCACCTGCTTTACTCTCACTTCTAACCTTGGACAAAAGGGAGGCGGATTTACTGTCTGATGATGTTTCTTGTCCAATCCTGATATAGTGGGGACTATTTTTCTGTCATTTTGCCTTTGTTGTTTACTTGTTTTTTCTAGCTGTGTTTATGCCAAGTTCATGTATTTCGTTATTATGACTGGTTTCTCCATTTGTAATAGTTTTGTTCCTTATTTAATAGAAATATATGTCCTCCTCGAGCAAAAAAAATATCCTACCATATAGGTGAAGCCATATACCTTTTCATCTCTTATCTTATTGTTTGGCAGGAAGCCATATACAAATTTTATTATCTTGAAGATAAAATGCTAGAAGCCATTATTCTTATTTATCCTGAAGATAAAAGGCTAAAAGCCATGTAATCTTATTTATTATGAAGATAAAAGGCCATAAGCCATATAATTTTATTTATCTTAAAGATAAAAGGTCAGAAGTCATAAAACTTTATCCTCTATATTATTAAATGGCCAGAAGCCATATAATTTTTATTTCTTATTTTGAGATTATATAGCCAGAACCTATATAACTTTTATTTTTTTTAAAGGCTAGAAGCCATAATTTTGATTTTTAGATTAAAGGGCTCAAAGCCATTATTTAAATGTATTTTAGATTAAATGGCCATAAGGCATATAATTTAAATTTCTCACCTTGAGATAATTAGCCTGAAGCCATGAGTATTAAATGGCTCGAAGCCATAAAGTTTTAGTTTTGTTATAAAATTTGAAACGGGATGCCAAAAGCTATCCCATTTGTTGCACACATTTGCGCCATTTGAGTATTTCCTTTTTCGCCTTCTCAGTTTTAATTAGATCCTTGAGAGTAAATTTGGTTCTAGGTCTCAGAAGGCTGGTCTTCAATTTCATGTTGGTCGTATCGCTTGCTTTCTCAAGGCCGAAAAGTATACCGAACGTGTTGGCGTTGATGCTCCTATCTATCTCTCTGTCGTATTGGAATATCTTGCTACTAAGGCCAGTCTCTGATTCCCCATGCGATATTTCAGTATTTGTCCTCTCGTTAACATCTGATTATTCATCTTGATAATCTTTATTTAGTTCTTGAGAGTGATAGTGTATTTGCATTACAAAAGTTTCAAATCTTGACTTTGTCCAATGCAATAGAGTCATTCTGTTTCTTGTTTGTTCTGTGCAAGATTCCTTGAATCCACATACTGTTGCTGCCCTTCATTTTTATCCGAAGGCTTTCGAAATTTTTGTACGAGGAATCAAGGACTTAATCTTAAAAGCCGATGAGAACAGATCCAGTGAGAACAGATATGATTATAACAGAGCCAATGTTAACAGATGCAGTCTTCAGAAAGACAGAGACACCGTGCCGACTGTCGTTGGCCGAAAGAGGAGAACGACGATGACAGTGAAACAACGACACCTACCTCGACACTGTCACTCCTCCCTCCTCTCTCTCCATCGTCACTCCTCTATCCTCTCTTATCTCTCCCACCATTGCTCCTTTCTCCCTCTCTCACTGTTGCTCCTCTGTCTTCAGTGGTAGAACATCGTCACTCTTCCAGAACATTGCTGGTTTGGTTTTTTTTTTTTTTTTAAAAAAAAAGGATTAGGTGTCCCTCTTAAAAAAAGGATGCCATAAGTCTCTTACGACGTCCTTTTTTTAACGGACGTTATTCCCAGACTTTACTACATCGCTTACATAAGCGTCCCCCTGGAAAGGAACGTATAAATGGCATAAAAACAAATGTTAGAAGTACTTTCTATAGCAATGTTTCCTGTTTAATTATATTTTCCTTCATTTCCATGTTTCTTTAAAAGAAGCATGCATGAATCTTATTGGCATTAATCCTGAAGATTTATGTCTCGTTGATGGTACAACAACCCACACCATACTCAGAAATGCTAAATATTTTTCTTCCTTGATAATGCAAGAAGTCACTATATCCAGAAGTATAAATCTTATGAAGGCTTTAGAAGAGCTGATATATTGTTTCCTGAAGAAACCCATGCTATTGTAAAGTAAAAGTTTGTCAATCTAAACCTGTAGTTTTCCAATGTAAATTAGAAGTTTACTAATTAATTTAATGTTTTACTTGACCGGTTAGGCCACCTCGATTCAATCATGATGCGAAAAATAATTGAGAACTTATTGGCCATACCTTGAAGTGTAAACAAACACCACAATCTGATGATTTTTCATGTGCTGCATTCCAAGGGAAAGTTAATTATTTAGCCCTCACCAAACAAAATAGAAAGTGAGTCTCTCACGTTTTCATTTAGGTACTATATGGTTTCAAATGATGCATTAACTAAATGGCCACATGTTTGCTTATTATCTTCTCGCAACTTGGAGTTTGCAGGATTACTTGTTGAATTTATTAGATTAAGAGCACACTATCTTGTGAATTTACTTTGCAAGCTTTTAATAAATATTCTATGTCCCTTGAAATTGATATGGAACATCTTGTAGCTTATGTTCACACGTAAAATGGATTAGCAAAATTATTGGTTAAACGGTTGTAATTAATTGCAAGACCAGAACTTATGAGATCTAATCTCTCAAATTCTTCTTAGGGCCTTGCCATTTCGTGTGCATCAACATTAATACACATAAGGCCAACAAGTTATCTTAAAGTTTCCCCCTTAAAATGGTTATTGGTTAGGAACCTAAATTTCCCATCTAAGAACTTTTGGGTGTACAATATATGTGCTGTAGCACCACCACAATGCACCAAAGTGGGTCCTCAAAGAAGGATGAGAATATATGTTGTGTATGAATCTCTTTCGATCATAAAGTATTTAGAACCATCTATAGGAGATTTGTTTACTGCACATTTTGCTGATTGTCATTTTGATGAATCATTTTTTCCAACATTAGGGGGAGAAAATAAGTAGTTGGGTAAAGAGATTAACCGGAATGAATTATCATTGGCTCATTCTGATCCTTGAACTAAACAATGAGAATTGAAAGTTTGAAAGATAATTCATTTATAGAATTTAGCTAATTAAATGCTATAAGTATTTACTGACCTAAAGAAAGTGACAAAGTCATAGGTATGTTCCAGCTTCTAATGCTCCTATCAAAATTGAAGTCCTTGAAGGACAACCTATTGCGAATGAATCTAAAACACGCCTAAAGCATGGAAGGCCCATCGGTTCCAAAGATAAAAGCCCTTGAAATAAAAAAAAAAGGAGCTAATTAAGAATATAGATATTCAAGTCAAGGATAGTTAAGAAACATTAGTAACTCCAGAAGAAGAGTCATCTCCTGAAAAGTTATTAGCTTTAACAGAGCCATCTCTTAAAGAGTTATTATATCCAGAAGAGAATGTCAGTAGTCCCAAAAGAGATGCAGGTACCTTAAATGTGTGAAAATAATGATATCTCAATAAATTATGTTATAAATGGAATCCGATTGGAGTAAAATGAAGTCAACATTGACGACATATTTACTTATAATATAGCATATATATGATGTAATGAATGATAATGAGGATTATGAGCCAAATAATTGAAATATTCAAAAATAGCGAAAAGTATGGATTATTTTGAAGATTCCGTGTAAAACATTCTATTCTGAAAATAATTGAGCTGCAAAAATAATATATAGTACAAGTTTGGGTGACAAGATCAACAGTGCATGGGGTTGCATGATAACCCCACCATCGTGGGAAAATAGTAACCAGGGAAGGTGCATGTACTTCTCCCATGTTAGATTTAAAAATTCGATAATTAATTTGCTGGTCTAAAGAATTAGTTAAGTTAATTACATTATTAGTAAAAAGTGTGTGTTATTGATTTATTAGCTATTTTTCTTTGTATCATTTGTATTGGATAATATTTTCTTGATAGAAAATCCCTTAATTTATGCAATTGATATGGAGAGTTTGAGAAAAAAAAATATTAATTGGGAGATAAGATGAATTAAAGGATTACATTTATGACTAAAACAAACCTTTAATTTTACTGACTCTTCCATTTAGGATTAGAGAGGTAATTAAGTAGTAGCACCTTTCTGTTTCATTCCTAGTACAAAAGAAAAGAACAATTATAATGGTGTTATGAATATAATATTTGTGGATGTTCATATCTCCCATTAGTTCCTATTCTCTACTATTAATTCCTATACTTATGGAATCACATTAATTGTAGATTAGAGAGTTGCACTTATACATACAACATTAAATAGTGAATGATAATTACTATTTCTTGCTTTCTACTCATTCTTCATTTATCTTGTCATCTTTCCCTTTATTTTATAGCAAATGGGAAAAAAAAAGACACATTTTAGAAATATATATCTTTTTGAATTTTAGAAAATAAATAAAAATAAAAAGGCATTATACATAATAAATGTCACATGTCAAAAATTTTATTAATATTTTTGTTTCGCATGTGTATAGCCGACCAGACGTGTCGAGGTAACATGCCACGTTGTTAAGAACAGTAAATTGTGCCTTTTTGTTTGGGACACTGGTAGCTTTTTCGACTCTCAAATCTCAATCTCTTACCAAAATGCAAACCTTAAATCATAAAGAGGTTTCGATATTTTTGGTCACACCATTCTGCCTCAGATATTTATAAAAATATTTCGTGTTTCATTTAATTTCATTCCCCCTTATATAAAGCATTATATTGTACGCAATTTGTCTTCAATTTTGTGACTCCATATTTCATTTTTTAAGCAATAAAAACTAAAAAAACAAAAGACATTGCTTTGGTGTAGCTATATTGACCAATTGTATTATAACAGTTTATTTATTTTATGTAAATATATTGTGATGATTTTTTTATTATAATATATCCTTTTATTTTAGTAAAGATGTAAACTACTGGCTACGTTATCTCATTACGAGAGAACGTGGTTTTAATGTTTAATATATATAAATGCATGCAAGGAAAATCTTGAGCGCGATGATGAAGCGTTAAAATACGCTATTTTTAGCTATAAAAAAAACGTTATTTGTTTCCCACAGTTGCAGTTTCGACTCATAAAATATAGGCCTTCATGTTTGTCTCTGGTATCATTTTAGCCCCTTAAATTTGTAAAGTACATGTTTGGTCCTTTAATGTTAACATCGTTAGTTTAGCTAGCTAACTTAACAAAAAATACTAACTCAACAATTTTAAGCGATGACTATGCAATTAAATGCTGATCAACTGATCAAGGATACTTATACATTAGTATTTTAATAAATTAATATTTTAAATTCTATTAATTGAAAAAAAAAATTAATCTTCTTCGACAAAAAAAAAAAAAATCTTCACAAACTATGAAAAATCGTAAAACAGTTTGTGAAGATTAAATATTTTTCAATTAATAGGATATAGAATATTAATTTATTAAAATACTAACATATAAGTATGCTTGGTCAGCATTTAATTGCACAGTTTTCGCTTAAAATTATTGGGTCAGTATTTTTTGTTAAGTCAGATTAACGAGGTTAACATTAAAGGATCAAATGTGCACTCTACAAATTTAAGGGTCTAAAATGATACCAGAGGCAAACATGAAGGATCAAATGTATACTTTAGCTTAAAATATAATAATAAAAAACCTCTAAATATTTTTTATTTTTGGTTCCTTATATATTTTGTTTGCATTATTATAGTTATTTGGGTTTGGTATTAATTAATTTGTGGTCGAGATAAAAAAAAAAAAAAAAACGTTTAGCATGTGTGCATCAGTGAAATGCGCAGTAGTCAAAGAATATTGAGGAGTCAACATTCTTATCTTTTCATTTTCTATATCGTGGTTTTTATTTTGCCAGATTTTGAATATTGTAGTTTATTAAAAAAATAGTTTCTAATTTCAGGTGAATATACATACCAACGAGGCAACAATTTAATTTTAATTTATAAATAAATAAATATATTATGTATAAGTTTAGTATAATTAAATTTCAGTCTGAATTAATCAACTATGTGACCTTTTGTGGCCTGAAATTAAACATTCTCTTTAATCATACATGACTGTTTGTCCAATTTTTTTTATTTTTTTTATGTGAATTTATAATTAAGTGATAGTAGTACTAATATTTTAAAAATGGGACACATAACCGTACCATGTGCGAGTAAAGAAATTAACATAATGAATATAAAGAAAGTTAATTACCTAAGTATTGTTCTATGTTACTTCTCCGGTCCCCCTACTTACATGTAGAAAAAGAGAAAAGAAATTTTTTGGTCCTATTTTATAAGGATCATCATCGTTAAATTTTTTATATGAATATACAATTTTACCTTTTATTTATTATTGTATTATTTTATTCTCACGTTTAATGTATATTAGATGGGAATAATTTAAAAAATTGTTAGATTTTGCGGCAAAGTTATGTTAACGAAATTTAAAGTTTTTCTTCGTTCATGAGAAATATATTGAAAGTGACTTGGATGAATTTGAGCTGTAATTCTAATTCTGTTTCCTTTTGTTATAATTTCAAGGATCCATCACGCCAATACACAGTAGCATCTGATTTTAAGATATAAAGCGCATTAATTCCTCACCAACTTGTTCTTATATACCCATCCAACTAATAAGCGCTATAGCTCCTTCCATTCTCCTTTTTTTCTACAGACAGACAGAGAGAGAGAGAGAGAGGCAGTCAATGGTCGTGGCATCAGCAAACCCGCTTGTTGGTGACGGCGGCGAGAGGGTGGGGGGTTTAGAGCTGCCGAGGGTAGACCTGTCGGGGGAGAGGTGGGCAGTGTCGGAGCAGATAGTGAAAGCGAGCCAAGAGTACGGCTTCTTCAAGGTGGTGAAGCATGGAGTGCCGGAGGATATCATAGCCACCATGGAAGAAGAAGCCGCCGCCTTCTTCGCCAAACCAGTGGCTCAGAAGAATGCCGTCGCCGGCTACGGCTCCAACACCATCGGCTTATGTGGTGACGTCGGCCGCCTCGACTACCTTCTCTTCAACGCTTCTCCTTCTTCATCATCTATCTCCCAACTAAACCCTTCCAACTTCAGGTTCATATCTACTCAATCCATATATACTCCACTCCCCTCCCCCTTCTATATATATATTATTCATTTTACTCACTCACTCTCTCTCTCTCTATATATATATATATATATTATTCATTTTACTTTCTCATTTATTGCATGCTTGATTTATATATATTATATATATATATGCTTTTACTGCGAAAAGATTCACATAGTTTTGAAAGTGATCTCAGACCATTCTACCAGAGAAGCTCATGGGCTGGTTTAGTTTTGTGTTTCTATGTGTTCAACAAACTCATATATATGTAAATAAATATAAACTCCAAGAAGCCATATTTCTCTGTATTTTTAGCTTATTAACTCCAATCAATACCAACATTATTTATCAACAACAATGGAGATGAAGTGAGATTAAGTTTAGTGCTCACAATTTTTTTTTTTTTTATTTTAAAAAAAAATTATTTTTGTTAGCTCCTTAATATAAGACATAATTTATTAATTTAAGTAAATTAAATATGTTAGTTAAATACTTAGTTAATATGATAATATCTCTTGCCCTTTAATATAAGATCTCAGTGTAAATTGCACTATAGACGAGCTCTTATATGAATGACCAGATATATTGATTTTTTTTTTTTTAAATATTCTATCCATCTTCCTTAATTCTGTCATTCTCTCTTTTACTTGATTATTGTTTCGCAAATATCAATAGTGTTAATTTATAAAAAAAAATGATAAATATATGAAATAAGTCTTACATTTAGGACTAACAACAATTTCCCAATTATATCTCAACCTTGTTTGCTAATCATGTTGAGATTTTGCTTATGTGCTGCTGGATGTTTTGGGACGTCAAGTTTCTCTAGTCAATTTTTAAAAAATGCTTTAACTGTAGTATTAATCTAAGTTTATTTGCAAGACAACAAATTCTCAAAATAATTATGAAGTATATATTTCTCTATATTTATTTAATTACACTCGATGGCCGTTTTACATCAAGATCATAATTAAGCTAGGACCAAAAAAATTGAAAGAACAACATCTTATCATTTTTTTTGTTCAAAATATTTTATGATTAATAATATAATACATTATACATTAGATATGTTTATATATATTGGGTGCGCGTGAAATTTGAAATAAACAATAATTAAAATCAGGGGCAGATCTTAGTAGAAACCATGTGGGGGTCATGATCACCTAACACAAAAAAATTATTCAGAATTATTTTCTGAAATTTAATATAATGTAAAAATATATATTATCTTATATATTAGACCTATTAAAATACTTTTGTTATACATTTGGCCCCAAATATTTTTTTTTTTTAAAATTAGTTAATTAGTAGACATTTGACCCCAAATATTTATCCTAAGGTCATTTATTAAAATATAATAATCGATTCAAATTATTTAATATTAATAATACAGTAATATAAATTAGGGTAAAGGAGCAAAAATACATATGTGTTTTACCCTGGGAGCGCCCAGCACCAATGCTTTTTTTGGGAGCAAAAATACACACGTGGTTACCATTTTGGAGCAAAAGTCACATCCCACCGTTATATTACTGTTCACTTCAACTCTTTCTCTCTCATCACGGTGAACAGTAACATAACGATCAGATGTGAATTTTGCTCTAATATGATAACCACGTGTATATTTTTGCTCAAAAAATAACATATGGTGGTAGGCGTATGTATTTTTCTCCTTTATCCTATATATATTATATGCCGGGCAAACAATTGAGATGGCACATAATGGGGACCACAGAGGAAGAAAAATGTACTAGGAGGTCGGATAGTATGTGTCAGAGACATGTTACCTCCTTTTCCTCTTTTCTTTGAATGACATGTCTGTCAATATCAGTCCTCCTTCAAATCCACACCCTAGTTATCCATTATTTCCGTTTATTTATATTCTCCTCAAAATATAACACTTTATTTTTTAAAATCCCCGTTTATTTTATTAATTATTATTATATATTTTCATTTATATTTTATTAAGATTTTTTTTAATGATTAAATCTCATGCAATCGATGTTTTCAAATACATTAGTGTGACAAATTCATTTAAATTAGAATAAGTTCCAGAAAAAAAAAAGAATAAAATATGAGAGATGATAAAGCAGAGAGGGGGCCTTTCAAGTACCAAGTTGAATTGAATAAGCAGATAATGACACGTCATGGATACATTAACTAGGTCCAATCAAATCAAACATGAAAATCCAAAAAGTTAATAAATCATTGTTACTAGAATAATATTATTTTCTTCAGATTTTTATTACTGGCAGCCTTAACTGTTAGCTTCTTTCACGTGTAACTGTGATATGCAATAAATATTGGGAAAATTACAATCAGGTCCCAAGGAAGGAAAATAATTTATAAAAAAATCCCTTGAAATCACAAAATTACGGAAAAGTCCCAAAAGATTTTTTTGTTGTAAATACATGCATTTCCTGTTGTAAATGGTTTGAAACTTTTTTGATATTATTTGTATGGAATTAAAATCTAGGTTTTTAAATGTTGTTGTAAATACATGTATTTCCTGTTGTAAATACATGCATTTCTTGTTGTAAATGGTCAGGTGTTTAAATGTTGTTGTAAATACATGTATTTCTTGTTGAAAATGATTTGGGACTTTTTTGATATTATTTGTATGGAATTAAAATTCAAGTTTTTAAATGTTGTTGTAAATACATACATTTCTTATTGTAAGTGGTCAGGTGTTTAAATGTTGTTGTAAATATATGCATTTCTTGTTGTAAATATATGCATTTCCTGTTGTTAATACAAATAATATCAAAAAGTCCATTGAGACTTCAATTTACAACAGAAAATGTATATATTTACAACAACATTTAAGCACCTGACCATTTACAACAGGAAATGTATGTATTTACAACAACAAATGCATGTATTTACAACAACATTTAAAAACCTGGATTTTAATTCCATACAAATAATATCAAAAAAGTCTCAAACCATTTACAATAGGAATTGCATGTATTTACAACAAAAATTTCCTTGGGACTTCTAGGTAATTTTGTGATTTCAATGAACTTTTTGTAATTTTTTTCCTTCCTTGGGACCTAAACGTAATTTTCCCATAATTATTTGCAAAGTACTAAACCAAAAAATGAGAATCTTGAGCAAAAAAAAAACCAAAAAATGAGAATGAAACTCAGTTTCCTAAAAACATTGCCGGACACCACGTGATCATCAGGAAGCTTAAATAAAATGTGAATAAACAGAGTACTAATAAAGAAATAAATAAAGGGAATCAAAGTGGGGGTGGGGTATTTTTTGAAGGCTGGAATGAGTATGTACATGCTTGTTGATGGCAGGAACAGTGTGAGTGGATACGTAGGGGCAGTGAGGGAGCTGGCATGTGAAATATTGGAGCTAATGGCAGAGGGCCTGGAGGTCCCTAATACACAGGCTTTCAGCAACTTCCTCAGGCACCATGACAGTGACTCTCTCCTCAGGCTCAATCACTACCCTCCTCTCCTCAATAATGACATCATCAATGTCGCCTTTGGCGAGCATTCTGACCCTCAGATTTTGAGCCTCATCAGATCCAACGATGTTCCTGGCCTCCAGATCTCCCTCCCCAATGGGCTCTGGTTCCCTGTCTCCCCTGACCCCTCTGCTTTCTTTGTTAATGTTGGTGATGCTTTACAGGTATCTCTCTCTCTCTATTTCTACCTCATATCTCATCTCTAATCATATCTACCGCTGATCTTGTCCGTACATAGCAACCTCCAACACTCTAGTAGGTTTAATTTTTTCCTTATTGTGTCACTATGGGTCCCCCTAGCTAAGGCCCAAATAAAGCAAGAATAGTTGGCAGCAGGACAGGTGAAATGAGGTGGCAAGGCAATCACTGCCTACCAGTTTGATGCCTTTTGATGAGTTGAACTTTACTGTGTAGGTCCACACTCCAGTTCAGATTCCGGAACCAGTCACATCAATGCATATCAATCACCAAACTGAATACATGCAATAGTGTTTTATTTAAGTACATGAAGATTGGATTTTGCTTAAACAGTGTAGTTTTCTCAAGAAAGCTGAATTAAAAGCATTGTGTTAGTAGTGACAGTACATATAGGCTTTTCTGAGATGGACCATTGTTATTAATGGAACTGATGTGCGGTATTTGTTCACGTGAAGGTGATGACAAATGGCAGATTTGTAAGTGTAAGGCATAGAGCTATGACAAACTCACACAAGTCCAGAATGTCAATGGCATTTTTTGGGGCTCCACCTCTAAATGCCTGCATAGCTGCTTTGCCGGAGATGGTTACTGCCCAGAGGCCATCGCTTTACAGACCTTTCACCTGGGCTGAATACAAGCAAGCTGCTTACTCTCTCAGGCTTGGTGATCACAGAATTCACCATTTCAGGGTGTGTACACAAGTAGACCAGCAATAGGCTATCCCTCTAGATCGACCACCACCATATCAATGTGAGACTTAGCTTGGGGGTAGTTAGTGTTTCTGGTACCAACTTAAGTTAGCACTTTTGTAGCTCACTCGTCAATGAGAATTTCTTTAGTTGTTTCAAGTTTTGTATCTTCTTCCAGGATTTACAAGGCCAAAACAATCACTGAAAGTAAAAGAAAGCAAAGAGCTACTCTATTATTCATCAAACTTGAAAGAACTAACTAGCGGGGTTACTGTTTATATCCGGCCAACTGAAGAAACATCCTGAAATGCAAACATGATATTACTAATTAATCCACCATGCAATTTCTGGCTATTCTTGAACTGTAAGGTCAATAATAAAATAACATGCAGACATGTCATATAAGTTTAACTAAAAATGCACCTCATTTATTCGGCTTTTAACAATTGACTGAATTTATTTATTTATTTATTAGTCGGTTTTTTAAGCTTTTCTGATAGTACAAAAAAAGTTATACAATGAGCTGCTGTCGCCAAAGGGCATAGCAGTTCAGATTAGATTGTAAAAGCAATGTTTTTGATTATATAAAATGGAGTTTTGTCAGAATCAATTCTGCTATTGAAAGAGGTCACCTTCAAATGATTACTTTCATCTAAAGATTGATTTCAGTGCATGCCCATATACGCCACTGAACCACCAGACAGACTGAAAGAAGAGGGTTGGAACTTGGAGATGCTTCTCTTTGAAACAAGAATTTGTGATCTTACAGCAAAACGTGAACACTTCCTTCTAGCTTCTTTGCTAAGCATGCAGATACAAGACAGAAGAAGTTGATCGATTATTCTTTCTTCTTTTTTTTTGGGTTTTATAACCATCATTGTGTGCAATGAGCACCATAAAGTCTTCCAAGAAACTCATAAAAGCTCAGTAAACCATGGCTTTTCCTCAGATTTTTTCATAAAAAAGTAGGGCTTCAGGGGCCAACTATAAAACGGATCAGGGCTTGTTTCAGCAAATCACTAGCATTATCTCGAGTACACAACCCAAGACAGAAATAACAAGATTTTCTTGGAACATTCTTATCTTACTTGGATCTCAAGAGGATGACCATGAGGAACGTAACCATCAGTAACCAATAGAGAAGGAAACTATCGAAACCATCAGTTATACACAGTTTAAGAATCAGCCTTATTCCTGTCTGGACATCCACTCTCTCTTGCAAAATATTCAACATAGGGCTTTAATATTTTAAGCATGATATTCGATTATAGATTTATAATATAAACAGAAGATATGCAAGAAGGATCTCACAAAGGTAAAATAAAATACAAAATGTTCATGTTTTACCACAATATTAATAATATTGTACTGGTTAATAAGGATATCAAAGCCTGATGATTGTGCCGCAACATTCCATATAACAAAACCATAATGTCTGAGCTTCCACTGTAAAATTTAACATACCAGAATCAACAGGTGCAACACGGCCAATAGCTGATTCTCCAAAATCATCAGGATCCAAAACTTTCTCAAATGCTTCATTGCCATCAAGAGGCACAGTCCTAACTTTGAAGCTTGCTGGCATTAACCCTTGCCCTGGGCTGTAGCAGTCAATAGTCCTCTCCCAACTCTGGCAAATGTAGCCAATTGATTTTTAATTCAATTGTTAAATAAAGTGAGGACATCAAGAGCCAATTACTGAAGTTCCATAAAAGAAATCAATCGGAGAAGGATATGGGCTCTCTGGTCCAAGCTGCATATAAAATAAGTTATACAGATCATTTCCTATCCTGCAATAACAATCCTAACTACAAATTAAATACATTGTTCATTAGATTAACACATAAAAAAAACAGTTAATTATATAAGAAATCAAACAGATAAGGAGAAGTAACCTGAGCTCTCTAACTTATTTACTCAAAAGTTCTCCTAAAAACAAAGACGAACGTGAATCGAAAAGGAAGAAATTACATGTTTAAGCAATCTTGTAACAATTAGGGAGAAAGTAGATGTGCCTTAGGGTTAGGGTCTGTTTGGTTTCAGGGGATTGGAGGGGAGGGGGGGGGGGAGGATGGAGGGATTTTAGCCCCCTCCTCTCGTTTGGCTGATGATATTTTTTAGAAGGAGAGGGGAATTTTTTTAAAATTTTCCTCCCTCTCCCCTAAAAAACGTCACCCCCCAAATCAGACGGATTTGGAGGGATTATTAAAATAGGTGTGTCAATGGACTAAAATATCCCTCAAACTTTTCTATTATTCCTAAAATACCTTTATGCCCCTTTTTAAGTAAGCTGGGAACCCTATTCATCCTATTCATCACTCTCATATATTGTAGGCATATCGAGAATCATGAACCATGGAGGACGCCATTAGATCAAAATGATGAACTCGAGGGATCTGACTATTGTTGCCGGCGCTGGAGGACGCCATCGCAACCCTCTTTGCAACAAAATGAAAGGAGTTCCCAAGTGTTAAAGACCAACGATGCCTATTTATATGAAAACTAATCGCTTATCGAATTAAAATTCATACAAGGATCGTCTTTTAACCAAAGTAAGATCCAACAACCGATGCCCTCCTGAAAGTGATATGCAGAATGAACTTTTCTTCATAAACCCCAGGTCTGAAACCCCTAACATGAAAATTTGTGAAATCATGGAAAAAAATTAGATGCTTGAATTCAACCGTGTCTTTTTCTTATAAGAATCTTAATCTTCAACAGGATTATTTATAAATTTCTTAGATTAATGTCATTGTTAGTCCTAATGATTTGATTGAATTTTAGTTTTGGTCTCTATAGTTTCTAATGGTTGGTTTTAATCCTTATAGTTTCATAAAGACTTGATTTGTGTTCGTTGAAGTAAATATAAGGGTAAAGTTGTCCATGTGAAAAAAAAATTCCCTCCTGTCAGACCCTTCTAAACCAAACAAGGAAACATTAAAATCCCTCATCTCCGCTTCCTTTTGATCAATCCAAATAAGGTAATATTAAAATCTCTCTTATCCACTCCCCTCCATTAAAATCCCCTCTCCCCTCTCCTCTCCTCCGTCGAACCAAACAGACCCTTTAGAGAAAGAAAGAAAAAATAGGCGAAGAAAAATGGAGGAGAAAATAGATGGATGCAAAAAGATTGTACATACACACATATTTACTTGAACATATTCATTGCAAGGAACCCCCAATACCACGTTGGCAAGTGGAAGCATGACTCCAGGTTCGACTATCGATAGTGGGATAGTGGCCATATAAATCGGGAGTCATGAGATTTATTTAAGATTCCGTATGTATTCATATTTTTTATTAAATTAATAGACAAATATATTAATTTAAACGTTTTGAATTTGAGAGGTGGAAGTGCTTACATGTCGCACAGAGGGTTTCTCGAACAGCTACTTTTATATAGTAAGAGATATACATTTTTTAATATTTAAAACTTACATAAATATCTGAAAAATACTAAAGATTTTTTTTTTTTAAAAAAAGTATTGTATACGTAACCTCATGAAATATTAGAAAAATGTTTAAAAAATTAACCAAAATAGTGGATATCATACATAGGGATCTTTCTCCAAGATTTAATGCAATTTTCTTTGACTAATTTCTTGGCAAAAAAAAAAAAATGATGTGTTTAACTCCTCTGTTGTGTTAAAAGCAACAATTATGCATACATGCAACAAGTTGAATTGTAATTACAAACTCATCCTTCCATCCATCCATTTAAAATGAACTATTACAACAACTCATAAACCCAAAAAAGTACTACAATACATGGATACACCAAGGGTAGAAATGTCAAAATGGGTGGAAATAACCTTTTTGATATTATTTTAAGAGATAGAATATTAGTTGTGATATTATGAGAAAAAGGAATAATCCGACGATAACATATAGGATATCCGGGAGGTCCGGAGTCGGGTTCAAAAGGCCGGATGATTGGCCATTACACGGTGAAAGGTACGTTCGCGTACTGTAACACTAACTCTGTGCTGCTCATATACATATATGTGATAGATACATTCACGGATAGAGACTCTGTTAGGGTCACCGTTTCGGATAGAGACTCTGTTAGGGTCACCGAGTATACATACAGCTTTACACGAGTTATAGTCATAATAATGCCGTTATGTTTTCCTAGCGCTGAGGACACGACTGTACATCGTGGCACGGATGTTGCAAACCAGGGATAACTTTGTAGTTGTTATCACATGATCATACGATGTGACTGGATTGATCATTGTTGTTATGTCATGAATATGTGTTGTCTGTATACTGTTTTATTTGAGCATAAGGTTAACCGTTACCTGAGATCCAATGGGGTAAATTGGATCTCAGCTGTAGCTTCAGGGTCCGGAAGACCAATGATCGGAGAATGAGGGAAACAGCATGACTAAACCAAACGCCAGGAACAGGGAGGGCACCGGTAGACGGAACCATAGAGAGGAAATAAAGGGGCAGAGTCGTAGCAATGCACCGGTCGAAGCAAGTGCCGGAGGAAGATCATCAGAGCCAAATGTCAGGCATGAGTCTAATGAAGTTACTTCGGATAGTTTGGTGCCGAAGGCAAGGCTAGTCTACGTGGGTGTGCCAATCAGTCACCGTGAACTCGGTGAGGCCCCCATGGTAGACACTTACACAGCCATTCATTCGGTTAACGGAGTTAGGTTCATTGCCCCAAGTCTGGTCAAGGCTTGGTCTAGATTGTATAGTTACTTTTTGTGAAATGTAATTGTACAAAGCTCTGTATATTGTATCACATGATTATTCCTTCGGGAATTTTTAATATACCAGCATACGCTCGGCATCGTCATATGTCGGGGTATTTTTATATCAGCTCTCATTGTCCATTTGTTGATACATTGCTCTCCGTTTCCGCGGTACTCTGAAGTAGCACCTCAAGTTCTATTGACTTTTCTAAAACCAGGTGTCATCCGACACGATTTCTGCTACGGAATTTGGGGTGTTACAGATATGCACTAACAGAAGCAATCAACATTGATAAATTCATATGGTGTAGATCTTCATTTGGCCTAGAAGAGACATAGACAACATGAAGTTAGCAAGATAGAAAGAATGGTGTGAAAATTGATTGGTTCTCAATCATATTTCCAAGTGGGAGATTGTTAAGCCCACATCGATCGGTGGGCATAAAAGAATGAAGCCGTGGGAGGCTATAAATAAAGCCTCCCCCTTCAATACAATTCACACAAAAAACTTCTCTTCTCTTCCTTCTATGATTTCTTGAATGTGTTTTGTGAGGAGTTCTCTTAATTCAAGAGAGAGATACAAATTGTTCTCTCCTTATAATGAAAGAGAGGTTGTAATTTTAGAATTTCTCATAGTAAGATTTACATATTAAATATCTGTGTTCCATTTATTATTTTCAATTTCTTTTATTTGTTGTTATTGTTCTGTTCGGTGGGATATTAATATTCCAACACAAACATATATATATATATATATATATATATATATATCCTCCGTTCTCAATTTGACGGTTTGGTTGCTAAGGACGAACTTGGCTGGGCTCCGTCGGTGTCAGTGTCGTCGCTGGAGCAAAGAATATGCTGATTGGGGGTGAAAAAAGGGCAGGACAATTTGTTCAAACAATGTTCAATCCTACAACTGATTTTTTTCAATACTAGAACCAACCTTCTCAGGACAACGCCTAAATTTTTTGTGAAAATAATAAGGACTTGAGAGAAATTAAAACTTCGTGTGTAAAAGAGGAAACTCGATAGATGTTGGCTTTGAATAAAGATGTATAACTAATTCTTAGCCGGTAATAATGATGATCAAGAAGAACTATATGAATGTAAGTTATGGACTCTAGCATATATATGTAGAGAATAGAAAGTCAACGGCACGTATATTATGAGCAACCAAAGAGGAACGATTCATCATATGATCCATTGAAAAATGAAAAAAAAAAATGCAGAGAGAAAGTAATTAATTAAAGAACGAAAGCTTACATTATATTTTGAGAGATGGAAGAAGCTAAGCAGATCGATCGGAAGTTTGCGGTTGTGACGGCTTGATGAAGAGCAACTTTTCACCGGAGCTCACCACATATATTTGTCATCTCCGAGATTCAAGTCTTCCTTATATAGTACTGGTATTATGTTTTTCTAGAGTTTAATGTTACATTAGTCCTTAATTTAACATTCATTTAACTTTTTTTTTGAAGAGTTTTGAAGAATGTAAATAAATTATTTTAAAGTATTTATATTTCTCATTTTACGTTGAATTAATTTATCAACATATGTTATGATTAAATAATTTATTTAGCTTATTTAATCTTTCTAAAAAGATTCACTAGGTCTTATATTAAATAATAGAGTAAGAATTGTTCGTGTTATTTAAATTGCAAGTAGGAGACAGAACCTGAAGTTGGTCGCGCTCTCTTGGTCTTTCCTTTAACTCATGTTAGTAAATTTTTGGGTAATTCCTCAGCTTTTTAATTTCTTTCCCATTTTTTATAAATAGATTCTAGATAAAATGAGGGATATTTTGATTATGAGGGTCAGTTTTAACTTTTTTGTTATTTTTAAAGAAAATAAATAAAAATTGCATAATTTTTTGAGTACTTTTCTTTACAAAATTATAAAAAATTGAAATTGCATCATTTGATTTCACTACACAAAGATATAATAATTTCACTAATTTTATATAGAATTTAATGATTTAAAAGGGAAGAAATATTTTTTTCAAGCTGAAATAGAAAAAAAAAGTTTGAGAAATTGAAAAAAAAAAACACACACACACACTACTAATGGCCCCTTATTCTAATTAATCAATTTCAACAGTTGACTAGCAAAGTCGTCTTTAATATAATTAACATCATCGTGTGATGAACATGGAACATAAAAATTGAGGTTTAATTCATGGGAATCTTCTTAACGTCATCATCAATTATCAATGGGTTAAGGACCAAAAATACCAACGAACTATTGGGTCAGAACCACCCAGCACAACAAACTATTTTTTGGACCAAAAATACAAATAAAGCATTTAAAAGGTGAAAGAGGCACAATGACGTTATAACGTCAAAAACGTCCGTCTTCTCTTCCCCCTTTCCCCTCTCTCTCTTTCATCGCTCTCCGCCTCTCTCTCACACTCTCGCGACACTGCGGTACCATGGTGAACGACGAATGGGTGGGAGCGGCCATGACTAATGACATGGTGGTGGTCGAGCTCCTGATTCATCTACGGCAGTCCCAAGCCGCTCCCAAATCTCACCCTCTCACCGCCGCCGCTGTCACTCCCTCTTGGGGCCTCAAGTAGCCGCGCTCCCGGCTCACAACCAGATGGAAGGACACCGATTCTACCAGATGTAGCCCCACCACACCCCTCTCTTGGAGTGGCGCCGCCTCTCCATCCGTCACCGCCGATGATTACGAAGAATCTAGCCGTCCCTCCCTTCTTTCTCAACAAGCACCCAGATCCAAGGTTGGTCCTATCTCATTCTATACTCCTCCATCTCTGTCTCCCTCTGCAAATCTCATCCCCTTCCTTGTGTCACCCGAATATCATCCTCACATACAGCAGTTAATTCCGCTGAAGGTGTCGCGTCATCTTGCGATTTTGGGGATCTTAATGTGCCGATGACGCATTATCGTCTTCAGAACCGTCACTGTCCCAGAAGAAGTCAAATGCTGAAATTAAGAGGCAAATGCTTCAGGATTTCACATTAGAAAGCAGAGAGAATTGAAAAATTGAGTAGCAATGTGAGGATAATGAAGAATTTGGATGGAACGAAGTGATGAGTTGTAATGGAATGGGGTTTCAATTAGAGCCGGCAAATCGGGCCGAGCCCATCGGGCCGGCCCGTTTAGGCCTTGGCCCTGCAAGGGCCGGGCTTGAAAAATAGATGAGATATTTGAAATTGGCCCTGTAGGGCCAGCCCTGGAGGGCCTCGGGCTTAAACGGGCCGGCCACAGGCCGCGGGCCGGCCACTGCGAGCCCTTTTCACTGTAGCTTTTTCTTTTTTCTTTTTTGATTTATTAATTTATATATTTTTGTCTTTGTTATAGAGTTATTTATCCATTTAACTACAAATACATAATAAATATACTCTAATTTTATGATTTGATTTATTATTTGTTGTAAATAAAATTACTCTTATGTTTACCGATTAAATTATTTGTTACAATAATAGTCATCGTACTAATGTCGCTTAGTGGTATGTTTCTTATGTTTTATGTGAGTTATTTGTGAACATAGTTTGCTTTTGATTATGAATTAGTATTTGTGCTTATTTGTTGGATGATTTGTGATGTAATTTACTAATTATATTTCTTTAAAAAAACATAGGAAAATTAATTAAAATTTGGAATAGTAATTTCAGGGCCTGGAGGGCCGGCCACAGCCTGGTGCTCTCGGGCCGGGCTTTGAAAAACATGTATTTTTCTTACCTCGGGCCCTGGAGGGCCGGCCCTGTTAGGCCCTGGCCCTTCACGGGCCGGCCCTGATTGCCAGCTCTAGTTTCAATATAGTTGGATTTAAGTGCGTGTGTGTGTGAGAGAGAGAGAGACAGATGTGGGTGTGGAAAAAGAAGATGAGAGAAGAAAGTGAGAAAAAGCGAATCAAAAGCGCAGAGAAGAGAGAGAGGGGAAAGGGGGAAGAGAAGACGGACGTTTTTGACGTTATAACGTCATTGTGCCCCTTTCACCTTTTAAATGCTTTATTTGTATTTTTTGTCCAAAAAATAGTTTGCTGTGCTGGGTGGTCCTGACCCAATAGTTCGTTGGTATTTTTAGTCCTTAACCCATTATCAATTGCTGTATCAGTTCTGCTACGTGTCTACATATTATACACATAGACGCACTCTGCGTGCGATACAAGTTACGCCTCTAGTATTTAATGAAATACTCTACTGCATATATTTATTAATTTTTTAGAGATTAAGGAAGTTAAATACATTACTTAATTAGAATATGTAACATGATCTCCCTAAAATATTTATATGTAACGTTAGATTTTACATTTAGGACTAAAATTAACACCAAAGCTAGGTTTTACATTTAGGACGAGGGGAGTACAACTAATTAATCAAATTAAGTAGATGAAATTGTTGATTAAAATTGGATAATTATAACAATATATATGACATAATTTTTTTCAAATACATCCTTATTTTTAGAAGGAGTGAGTGAGGGATAATGTGTGAGGGAAAAAAAAAAGGACGAGCTATAGCTCAGGTAATTAATTATATTTTGGGTGAATTAATTAAAAAGTATATTAAAATTTCAGACAAAAAATATAACTTATGTGTGTGTTTTTATAACTAGCTCTTCCTAAAGAATATAGAGTAATAACTTATATATTGGGTCGGAGGAATTACTTTGTACTTCCTCCGGTTCTAATTATAGGAGCTATTTAACCGATTTTGGGGGAATTAAGGAGAGGAGTTAAATTAGTTAATTTTACTCATTTTCCTAAAATGTCCTTATATACATTTAAAATGACATAAGTTGTCCTGATTATAAGTGTTTCTAATTTGTCTTACGTTAGACATCCATGACATATTAGTTTAGTATATATGTATATTAGTTGCTTTTTATATAGTCATGTGTATACATATAGATTTAATTTCTTTTCCACACGCTTTCTAATTGAAATAATGGTCTTGCTATATAAACATATGTGTGTGTGTGTGTGTGTCTACATATAGATCTATCTACACATACACATATATATAAATGTTCCTAATAATAAGTATAAATAGGGGTATTATAGGAAAAAATTGATAAAAGTTAAAACTTGCTCTTATAATTAGGATCAAAACCAACTCCAAAATGTACTCCTATAATTAGGACCGGAGAGAGTAACCTACAAGGAGAAGGCTTTTTCTAAATCCATGGTGATGTGTGGTTGATTCCTTCGTTTTTCAGTACAGCTATATTAAAATTGTCCATGAGGGTTGGCAGAATAATCCAGCCTTTGTACAGCTTCAACCTATTGGTTTTTTTTTTTTTTATAAGAAAAATAACTTTTGTTGGACCAAAAACAATGGTATAGTTTTTTAGTGATCCAATGTTGGTTGGGGATTATGTAGGATTTTTTAATGTAAAGATTAAATGGACTTTTGCTAACTTGATTCAGTGGAACTTCAAAAGGATTTGTATTTTAGTGAATTACGTCCCACACGCTTTAAAATAAAATATAAAAAAAATATTTAATGGCCTTATAACTTAGTATGAAAGCTCCTTTATTTGTAAGAATTTATTGGTTTAGTCCTACTTATAACTTCATATTGGCAGTATATGCCTTATTTATGTTCACACATGTGCATGATTAATTAATATGGGAAAGCCCACAATTATTCAATTTGTTTTATTATTTTTTTAAGAAAAACAATATTTATGTATCAAATGATCAGAATGAAATTGTGAATTTTTTTATTAATGTCATAGCATAGGTAATTAAATTACTCCACTTTTGAAACAAACATATATATTGTGGATAAATTTTAATTTAGTCGTATATTCGTAATAATAATATTCATATACATACCTATAGCTTGTTCTAGCCCAAGCTTTAAATTTGGACGCTTTCTAAATATATGGAAATAGAAATATATATATATGGGTTATGAAATGACATCTCTATATCAATATATTATCCATGACATAAAAAAAGAGATCATTTGAATTAATATAATTAGTACTACCTCCGGTCCTAAATATAGGATAAAGTTTATAGTACAAATTGAATTACAAACTTTGTCATAGATTTAGAATCGGAGAGAGTATATTCCAATGAAGTAAGACATGGAACTGAGGAGTTGTATACTTCTATAGTTCTATGTACTCATTAACTATATACCACTCTGGTCCTAATACAAGCCCACGCACATGATTTACTGAAAATGTAACTCAAAATGCTGAAATAGAAAAATAAAAATAAATAAAATAAATAAAAATTGCATAATTTTTTAGTACTTTTCTGCACAAAATTATAAAAAAATCGAAATTGCATCATTTGATTTCATTACACAAAGATATAATAATGACACTTATTTTATATAGAATTTAATGATTAAAAAAAAACAGACATTACTAATGGCCCCTAATTCTAATTAGTCAATTTCAACAGTTGACTAGCAAAGTCGTCTTTAATATAATTAACAACATCGTGTGATGAACATGGAACATAAAAATTAAGGTTTAATTCATGGGAATCTTCTTCACGTCATCATCAATTATCAATTGATGTATCAGTTCTGCGTGCATATTTTACACACACATATATATATATGTGTGTGCGCGCCTACATATTATATACATGCACGTGCCTCGGTGTTATACAAGTGACTCCTCTAGTATTTAATGAAATGGTCTACTGTACATATTTATTATTATTTCCGGTCCTAATTATAGGAACACTTTTATAGTACAATTTATCTTATAAAAGTGTTCCTATAATTAGGACCGGAGGGAATAATTTTTTAGAGATTAAGGAAGCTAAATATATTACTTAATTAGAATATATAACATGATCTCCCTAAAATATTTATATGTAACATTAAATTTTACATTTAGGGCTAAAATTAACACCAAATCTAGGGTTTACATTTAGGATGAGGGAGTACAACTAATTAATCAAATTTAGTAGATGAAGTTGTTGATTAAAATTGGATAACATAAAGATATATATATATATATATGGTTAAATACCATTTTCGCCATGGAAGTTTAGTCTAAGGAGCACTGATCACCTGAAAGTGTTTTTTATCTCATTTTTATCCTGAATGTTTCAAAACATAGCAATCTTACTCATCCGTTGATATTGACGGTTGAATTGTTGTTCTTCTTTGTAAACTTTTAGGGGCAAAATTGCTCATAAAAAAAACCTTCAAGGGTATATTTGCTCCGTTTTGTTAACATCAGGAATAAAAATGAGATAAAAAAACTTCCAGGTGACCATGCTCTTTAAGCTAAACTTTTATAACAAAAATGATATTTAACCTTATATATGTGTATGTGTGGGGAGGGCGTGCCCATAATTTTTTTTTCAAATACATCCTTATTTTTTGGAGGAGTGAGTGAGAGAGAATGTGTGAGAAAAAAAAAAAGGATGAGATATAGCTCAGGTAATTAATTATATTGAGGGTAAATTAATGAAAAGTATATTAAAATTTCAGACAAAAAATATAAATTATATATATATAGCGCTTATATATTGGATCGGAAGAATTACTTTGTAACTTAAAAGGACAAGGCCTTTTCAATATCCATGGTGATGTATGGTTGATTCATTCGTTTTTCGGTACAGCGATATTAATATTGTTTGGTTTTAAAAGAGTAGGGGAAGGGAGAATGATAACGATTTATCATTTTATCATAACATATTAATTTGTTTTTTATATTTTTATGTTATATAAACTAATTTTCACTTTATTTAGTTAATATAAAAATATGTTTATAATTTATATAATAATATATTTTAAACAACAAATACTTTTTTTTGTATAATAATATATTTTTAAAATTAATTTTGTAGAAATATATTTTTAACTATAATAGTATTTTAATAAAATAATTTTTATTTAATATTAATAAAAATAATATATTTTTAATAATAATAATAATATATTATTAGTTAAATTATATTAACATATTTTAAGATTATAATATTTTTTATTTATGAAAATATATTCTTATAATTTGAATTAATATATTTTTGAATTATTAAAATATATTTTTTAAACATTATTTCATAATAAATTTTTAATTATAAAAATATATTTTTGTTCTAATTAATTTAATAGTAATATATTTTTTAGTTTATGTAATATTTTTAATTTAAATTATAATAGTGTTACGGACCCAGTCAAGGCCCACTATCTCACTAGCTAGTGCAGGGGGCAATCCACGTAGTGGTCACAACCCACTAACCGTGGGACCCAGCCACGACCAGGGCGGTTGGCACGATCCCAGCCACGACCAGGATGATCTGCACGATCCTTGGACACGCACAACATGGGAGTCAGGGCGTCAACCGACCAGGTACACTCTATATATATAGACGGAGGAGATAGGCGCCTGGTACGCACATTCTAATCCCTGACTAATCTACATTCAGTCACACGGCACACACAGCACCCTTTAGGCGAAACGCCTGCTTGTGTACCGTGATCACACCTTCTCCTGGACGCTTGCCCTATAAGCATACAGGAGGAGCATCTAGATCCTATATCAAATCACCGGCCCTCCAATAGGCCGGACATCAGAGTTCTACATCAGAACAGTGGCGTCGACCGTGGGGATTGGTAAACTTCAATTCCCTTAACCATGAGGATCAGCACTCGTGCTTCTAGCCAGAGACAATCGGAGGTTGACCGAGCTGGTGACACCCGTCAACCACCACGACAACCACCCCGTAACAAACAGCCGATCAACCCGTATGAGGACGACCAGGCGGGGAGAAGGAGGACCGGCTATCTCAGCCAGAGGAACCTTTGGTTCCCAGCAACGAACGAAACCGTGAGGACAACCCGTCCGACACGGAGTCCTCGGCTCCACGAAACCAAGATCGTGGGGCCCAGAACTCCAATCCAGGGGGTGGCCGAGACATCCCACCCGCCGAACCAGATTTTCGTTCTCTCCAAGCCGGGATGCTTGCGATAATGAGGCGGGTAGACAACATAGACAAGCGTCATACCCTTCACTACCAGCGAGCGGAAGAGCGGGAGAAAAAACGGAACCGTGCTCTGTTGGCTTTATATTAGTTTTGATGATGTCTTATATAGGTGTCATTCTTAAGAGCAAAAGTTGTTTGATATATTTATCTCCTACATTGACTAACTGCTATATTTAATGTAGATTAATTCAAGATGAATTATAGCTCAAGAAGGAGACAATATATTTTAGAAAGAATAAGTTGAAGAAAATGTCAAGCTCAAGTAATTGAAGAATTAAATTGTAGAGAAAGTTCAAGAGAAAAAGAAATGAAGAAGAACTTGCTAAATGAAATGATAAAATCATCATACGAGTTGTTAGATTGATTCTACAAGTCTCCACGGTAATATAGAAGTTGGAATGGCTCAAATCGGAGTTAAAATGAGCTTGCTAGTGTTTAGATGAAGTTACCTCGAGTCAGCCATATTCCCACCTCGAGTCAGCGATTCTACAGTGTTTTGGCTACAGTAACGAGCTACAGGACAGGTTACCTCGAGGCAACCACATTTGTGCCTCGAGTTAGCTACCTCGAGGTGAAATTCCAGCTACCTCGAGTCAAATGCAAGTCTGGAACACTCTGTTCTACTTCAGCTTCGGGCGACCTCTGGTAATTCGATGATATCTCTCAAACCAGAGATCCGATTGAGGTGAAATCAATTTTTTTGGAAACTAGACATCCAAGAGGTTCTAGTCGCACAAGAATCAAGTCCAAAGGAGGTCATATGAGAGAGTTATGAATTATTAAAGATGACAATACAATTACCGTCATACTGCTGACCAAGCTTCAATGTTTTAAGTATATCTCACAAACTACAAATCCAATGGAGCTAAAATCGGTGCCATTTGAAATTAGACTCAAAGGTATTTTCATCAAGACTTGAACCAGCCAAAACGGACTTCGGACCAGGGAGTTATGATCTTCGAAAGTGGACACACGAAATTCTGGATGCAACAGAGCTCAAATGAAAGACAATGGAATTGAGAATGAGGAGATGCCTCGAGCTAGCAATGCAACCTCGAGTCAAATGTTCCTGGAATTAATGATTAATTCATGATTGCCTCGAGTCAGGAATATTGTTACCTCGAGTCAAAGCCAAACAGAAAGATAGACGTTTTGAGAAGCCTTTTTAACTCGAGCCAACCTCTGCACCTCGAGTCAGATAGTTCTGGAATTAATGATTAAATGGTGATTGCCTCGAGCCAGAGTTTTGTTGCCTCGAGTTGAAGTACCTCGAGCCAGAATTTGGTTCACCTCGAGTTAAATTTTGGAATTAATGATTAATTCATGAGTTGCCTCGAGTCAGAATAATTGGTACCTCGAGTCAAATGGAGACAGAAAAGTTAGACTAATGCAGAAGAGTTTTTGCCTCGAGCCAAATCAGCCACCTCGAGTCATCCACGCAGAACAAAGAACGTAACAGTGAGGAATTCAAAAACGACTCAGAAATGATAATTTCTACTTGCTATACTTCTCAATGTTATTAATCATGTGTGTTAGCAAGTTTCAGATGATCAATTGAATAATCAGAAGAAAAACTCAAAAAACTCAGATTAGTGCCAAAAGCTTGAAGATGATCTCTGCATATTTCAGAAATATGATAGAAGACAGAATTCAATGAATTCAATGAGGAGCTTGAAGAAATGAAGCTGAATACTCATCTATAATGTTCTTCAATGAATTAAAGAGCTCAACTTGTTCATCGGCTTCAAATGCTACGATTTGAATATCCAACGGTAATATTCCAACGGTAATATTTTCCAACGGTCATATTCTAAAATGGAAAGAATTTCTCAAACGGACAAATACTCTTCATCTACTATAAAAGCAGAAGCATTCAAGAAAGAAGGGTTAGAGACACGAGCTTGCATCTTCAATATGCCAATACTGTGTTAAACACATACACCTACTCTCCACTCTCTGTTTTTCAATGTCGATGTAGTTTACAGTAGAGTGTGATGATCAATTGTACTTCAGTGCTTATTCATTTTCTCTATTAGAGAGAACACTTCTGATTATGAAATCATTGTAAGAATCTCAAGTCGTGGGACTTAGAGATTGGGTTATCAGTTTACACTTGTAAGGGGGAGTATATTCTAGTGAGAGAATAACTTCGTTTCCAGCATATATCTTTGAATCATTGATTACTGGTTTATAAACTATTTCTGTGAATTGCGAAAAGATTTTCAAAGTTATCTAAAGATTTATCGGACACCCAATTCACCCCCCCCCCTCTTGGGTGATTGCCAGGTCTTTCATGCTCTTTCTAGCACGGACTGGGAAGATAGAACGTGGAAAGAGGATGACGAAGACGAGAGCTCGGCTAGTCGTGCAGACAAGCAGAGGACAGATACCGCTAATAGCAGGAGGCGGGCTTCCCCGGGTAGGAGTGCCAATAGGAGAAACCCACACCGAGACGAAGAAGGCCGACCTATGATCAGGAGCAATCGAGGTGACAGGGCGATTCCTCCAAATGGGTTCCAGCGGCGAAGATATGTCACCAAATGCACAATAGCTTTTCTCGGAGGAAATCCAAAACGCCCGGTTCCCAGAGAAGTTAAATTTGGGCGAGTTGACGAAGTATGATGGCTCACAAGACCCGACAACTCATTTAGAGGACTTTGACGTTCACATGTCGGTTAGAGGCCTCAAGGAACCGATCGTGCCTCACATTTTCGTCGCGACGTTAAAAGGACCAGCGTTGAAGTGGCTCCACACTCTTCCGTTCGGATCGATTCACAATTTCGAGGACCTGGCCGAGGCCTTTGAGTTGCACTTCGCAACTAGCAAACGGCAACCGAAATCCCAGTATTCTCTGTCTAAAATCAGGCAGCGGCCGGGAGAGCTGCTCCAAAGTTATCTTGATCGTTTCAATCACGCGGTACTGCAGGTGCGCGGACTCAACGAGGACGTACACGTTCACTTGTTGGTGGATGGCCTCGATAAAGAGTCCCGCCTGGCAGAATCTTTCCTAAAGGAGCGCGCAAAAAATCTTAACGACTTCATAACCCGCTCAAAGAAGTACTTGGACGTCGAGCAGATGCGAATGGAAAACAACCCCAATCCTAGGCGGGACCAAGACAGAACCACCCCTCCCAGGGGTCGAGACTTCACTGACACCAGAAATAGGGACTCCCGCAGAAGGGGGAGCGAAAACAAGAGCCGGGGTGGTAAGTTTGATCAGCGGAGCAAGTACGAGAAATATGCAGCCCTGACTGTGCCTCGGTCTCAAGTGTGGAAGGAGGTGTCAACAACCGAGATGAAGAAGGTGGACCGACCTCGTCTGTCCTATCGAAGATCCGGGGTAGACCGGTCCAAATATCTGCTCATTCCATGATGGGCGAGGCCATACAACGGATGAATGCTACGAGCTCCGTGATGCAATCGAACGATTTGTTCGTGAAGGAAAACTTCAACAATATGTCATAGAGCATCAAGGGAAAGGTGGAAAACGAAAAACCAAGAACCGCAGCAGGAGTCCCCCCCGGAAGTTCAAAAAGCAGGACGATAAGCGCAAGGCTCTTGAGGTCGATGACGAATTTCCAGAAGCGGAATTCGACTGTAACGTGATCAGCGGAGCAATGGGCGAGGCGGAGATACTATGAGCCGGCGAAGGAAATACCTCCGAGAAGTCCTATCCGTTAGAGACCGACCAAAATTCAAGGAATATCATAATGAGCCTGCACGTTCGCCCTTATTTTTCACGAGTGACGACCTCAGGGACGTTGTCCCCGGCCATCAGGATGGGCTAGTGATCACCGGGATAGTGGTCAATTGCCGAGTCAAGCGGATATTCGTGGACGCCGGCAGCTCGGCCGACATACTAAGCTGGGAGGCGTTCAAAGAATGAGCCTGGACCGGGAAGACTTGAAGCCGTGCAAGACAACACTCATCGGGTTTAATGGAGAACAGATCCACGTCCGAAGGGTTTATCGACCTCCGGTTCACCCTAGGAGTTAAAAGCGCCTTCAAGTCGGAAAGAGTGCGGTTCATAGTGGCCGAGTTCGTTTCACCCTACAACATAATCTTGGGAAGGCCGACCATTCATAAATGGGACATGCTGGTATCCACTAAGCATCAAAAACTCAAGGTGATCGGCAACCAAGGAACCGTGGTCACGGTAACGGGGGACCAAAAAGTCTCGGCGTGTTACTTGAAACTGTCGAAATAGGGAGGCGGATCCTCGTCGCAGCCCCAAAGAGACAAGCTATCCGGACCACTCTGACCGGGATTCTCCAGATGATGAAATTAATACCGTGGAGTTAGACATCCGCGATGAGGAAGTGCGCCCAGAGCCGGCAGGAGACCTGGAAGATTTGGTGGTAGGAGACCCTCTCCAGACCACTAAGATCGGCAAACACCTGTCTCCCGAACTTAAAAGCAGTTTGGTGGAGTTCCTGAGGAAGAATCGGGATGTCTTCGCTTGGAATTCATCTCAAGTACCTGGAATAGATCCAAAGTTCTGTTGTCACAAACTAGAAGTATATCCGGGCTCAATCCCAGTATCGCAGAGAAAGAGGAACCACGGACCAGAAAAAAGGAAAGCATTGGACATTCACGTCCAAGAATTACTGGAGGCTGGATTTATTCGAGAAATTCAATATACAACTTGGTTATCAAATGTGGTAATGGTAAAGAAGCCAAATGGGAAGTGGAGAGTTTGTACAGATTACAAGAACCTGAATAAGGTATGCCCGAAGGACTCCTACCCAATGCCGAACATCGATCAATTGGTGGACAATGCGTCGGGATTCCAGCTCCTATCCTTTATGGACGCGTATTCCGGATATAATCAGATAGCAATGTACCCGGAGGATCAGGAAAAGACGGCCTTTATTACTGAAAGAGCTAATTACTGCTACAACGTCATGCCTTTCGGATTGAAAAATGTTGGAGCTACATATCAAAGGATGATGAATAAGGTCTTTGCAAACCAGATCGGTCGTAATGTGGAAGTCTACATAGATGACATGATCGTTAAGACGTTAGACCAACAACGTCATATACAAGACTTGGAGCATACATTCGCTAAACTCAGAACCTACAGGATTCGACGGGCCCGGCCAAGTGTGCTTTTGGCGTCCCTGCGGAAAGTTCTGGGTTTCATGCTAACTAACCGAGGCATTGAAGCCAACCCGGACAAGTGCAGGGCGGTGATGGAGATGAAGGCTCCAAGCAACAAAAAAGAGGTACAACAGTTCACAGGAAGGCTGGCCGCTCTAACTAGATTTTGCCAAAATCGGCGGAGAAGGCGTTGCCCATGTTCGGAGCTTTTAAAGAAGGAAGCGTCGGTGGAGTGGAATTCGAAATGCGATTCGCCTTTGAAGAAATAAAACAATGTCTGGCCAATCCCCGTCCTCTCCAAACCTTTACCTGGTGAGAGCCTCTACCTTTATTTGTCCATTGGCGAGGAGGCCGTCAGCGCGACCCTGGTAAGAGAGGCGGAGCACGGACAAATCCCAGTATATTTTGTCAGCAGAACCTTGCAGAATGCCGAGGTCCGATATCAGAAGCTGG
The DNA here is from genome assembly GCA_025563575.1 of Acacia pycnantha. Taxonomy (NCBI): domain Eukaryota; kingdom Viridiplantae; phylum Streptophyta; class Magnoliopsida; order Fabales; family Fabaceae; genus Acacia; species Acacia pycnantha. The sequence goes on along the minus strand of JAMWYP010000011.1, from coordinate 7,437,858 downwards.
AAAAAGTGGCATTCGCTTTACTCATGGCGGCCCGTCGATTAAGACCGTACTTCCAGGGTCACCATATTGTTGTTAGAACAAGCCAGCCGATTCGACAAGTCCTACATAAGCCGGACCTAGCGGGAGGATGACAAATTGGGCGATAGAACTCTCCGAGTTCGACATTACCTATGAAGCTCGCCATGCAATCAAGTCACAGGCGTTAGCCGACTTCATCAGAGAGCTCACCCCGGTTCCTAAAACGGATGATGCGAGGTCGGGAGAATGGAAGGTCTATGTTGACGGATCGTCGAATGTTAAAGGAAGTGGAGTGGAGTCATCATTGAGAGTCCGAGGGGTTACGATTGAGCATTCGTTGCATCTTAACTTCCCTACTTCGAACAATCAGGCAGAATATGAGGCTTTGATAGTCGGGCTTCTTCAAGCCAAGGAAAATGGGGCCACAAGAGTTAAGGTTTTCACCGACTCCCAACTTGTGGCGTCTCAGATCGAGGGTACGTATCAGGCTAAGGGCCCGCTAATGGCAAAGTATCTCTTAAAAGCCAAGGATATAATGTCAGACTTTGATGAAGCCACCGTCACTCATATCCCTCGGGGAGACAACATAAGAGCCGACATCTTGTCAAAGTTAGCAAGTACTAAGCAAGTGGATGCCATCGCACGGTTGTTCAACGAATCTTGAAGATCCAGTGTGCATGATGGCTATTTCGGTTGAAGCGAGATTGGAAAAAGCCAATTGAAGACTATCTCGAGCGTGGAATCATCCCAGAGGATGCAATAGAAGCGAAAATGTTGGTTCGGGACGCGGCCAAGTATACAATGGTCGAGGATCAACTTTATCGGAAGGGATTACACTCTCCAATGCTAAGATGTTTGAATCCGAATGAAGCAGGATATGTCCTGGCCGAGATACATGGAGGGGCTAACGGTCAGCATATGGGGGCTAAGGCGCTCGCCAGAAAAACCCTTCGAGCAGGTTATGCGGCCAACGTTAGAAGCGGACGCTAAGACCCTCGTTAAACAATGTGATAGCTGTCAGAAACATTCCAGAGTCATTTGGGCGCCCCCGACCGAGCTTCATTTCATCTCAGCCCCGTGGCCTTTTTACAAATGGGGCATGGACATCCTTGGTCCATTCAAGACCGCACCTGGGCAACTACGATGGCTAATTGTTGCAGTGGACTACTTCACCAAATGGATTGAGGTGAACCTCTCACTACGATTACCTCGGCCCGTGTACAGCGATTTGTTGAAGTCAATATAATCACGCGATTTGGAGCACCAGCCGAGATAGTAACAGATAATGGAACTCAGTTCACTGGAGTCGGATTCCGTGATTTGATTTATGAATACGGAATACAGCATCACTTTGCTTCCGTGGAGCACCCGCGATCTAACGGGCAAGCTGAAGCCGCCAATAAGGTCATTCTTGATGGTTTGAAGAAACGTATGCTGGAGGCTGACACCTCTTGGGCTGATCAACTACCCTTTGTTCTTTGGGGAAACCGAACAACGGCTCAGACATCCACTCAAGAAACTCCTTACAGGCTGGCCTACGGCTGTGAGTCCATGATTCCTGTCGAAATTGGGATGATGTCTTGGCGCAGGAAGAGCATTTTATCACAAGGAGAAACGGCCAATAGTGAGGCATTAGCAGTCGAGTTGGATCTGGCCGATGACGCACAGGTCACCGCCCACTGTCGGGATATTGCAATGAAGCGGTGATCGCGGCTCGTTATAACAAGAAGGTGAGACCACGGACATTCCAACCCGGCGGCTGGTCCTCGAAGGGCGACATCGGAAACAAGAATTCCAAGGACGGCAAACTTGCGGCTAATTGGGACGGACCTTATCGCGTTTGGGAAACTCTTGAGAGAGGAGCTTATATTCTGGAGAACTTAGACGGAGCCCCAATCAAGCGAACTTGGAATGCGGACAAGTTAAAGGCGTATTACAGTTAGGCTTATCTATTATTTGTCTTAAAGAATCTTTTTCCATTCTGTTCTTTGTTCAATGTGGCCTGCTGGCTTTTCCCTTCATAACAATTGCTTTGTCAAATATAAATGAAACTCTCGTTCGAGGGTATTTGTTGAACTCCAAAGTTGTCTTCTTCAAGATAAAATTATTACCAGCTTTTCAGCTGAGCAAAATAGGTCTGGATAGCTATCGCAGGCCAGACACGCATATTTACTCCGGGGTATCAATAGAAAATGTCATGCAGACCCTGATCAGGTCAAAATGCTCGGACGCTATCGGGACAAAACCGAACCCGGGCTTATGACCAAGAAGCGCGTTCGCAGATTCTGTTTATTTTCGTATGACCTTGGCGGTCGACCGCAATAACTGGTAAAGTTAGATTCTTATATAACGCATTATGATTGCTAGGTTACCATCTACTATTAATCGTATGCAAAAGTGGCCAGATTGACCAATCTGTTCAAAAAGTCAAATACCGGTAACACAACCGGACAAAACATACAAAGCTGCAAACAATAAAATCAACCCACAGGCTTGGGGACAGTCGAGACTTCTTCACCCTGCTCGGTCGCATCACCATCAACTCGGGTCTCGGAGACAACTGGAGGATCCACATAAGGGACGATACGCCCATCTTCAACGTAGGATCAAAAGTGATGCCCGTGGTGTTGAGCTCGACCCCGGGTTCAAAGCTTGGATCAGGGCCGGGAGTTCTTAAACGCCTCAACCACGGATCCTAGCGGCAACTCTTGCGGCGGGCTATCTCCGCTGTCATATGCTTTGAGGACGCCTCCCCCTCAGCTCTAATTCTGTCCTTCTCCTCCACCACGGCCTTCAACTCTTCCTCGCTCTTAGCTTGAGCCGCTTTAAATCCCTCAATTATTACATTGGAGTCAGCCAAGATCCCCTGGGTTTCTTTCGGGCGAATTCCACCTTCTCCAGTGGACTTCGCGAGCTTGGAATTCATTAGAAGCGACCTGCCATTGCTTGAGCCTCATCACGCTCCGTCTGGCACGCTTCATGTCGGCGCGACCTCCACATACTTGTGATGAAGAGTGAGAAAGGCTTGGGTCGGGCGGCACCTCTCGAAAAGCGTGTCCGCCGCTTGAATATCTCGGACATCGCCTCCGGCGGGTACGGGCTCTTGATAGCGGGGAGGAGGCAAGAGTGCGACGCTCAGTTCTTCGGTAATCCCTTTACTCCACAGAAGGGAGCGGGTAAGAACAGTTGGAGGACGAGGAAGAGTCGAGGTAGTTTGCACGAATGAAGGCCCAGCCTCAACCGACTTGGGAGGCGGCATGACAGCAGTAGGAGAGGATCAGATAGGAGAGGCTGGGATAACGGAGGCTGGTGTGGCGTCGGTCGAGGGCCAACCTGTGTTTCTTAGATTCGGCCGGCTTCGAGGACTCTCCAACCTTGGATTTGCCCGCATCCCTGCCGACCTCTTTCTCCCTTTGGCGGTGGGTCGGGATGCCAGATAGATATTGCGGTAGCGGCCCTTTCATTTTGAGACCTACACAAAACATACATTATTTTAGCTACTAGGAAGCGAAACATAGTACTTGACTAAAACACGGAGCGATATCAGTATTAGACAACGGAAATGTCATACTCGGCCGCGATACGAGCTCTTCCTGGTGCCAGGCCTCGTCCGTCTTGGGCCACCAAGGACGCGGCCCCAACGAGTACCATTGGCCTTCACGTGGTCGGTTATGGCATCAATGGCTTTCTTCTCATGCTTCAACAGAGTGGACCACTCCACCTTATAAGCGCTAGGGGTACCCCCACCCATTGGGGTGCAGCGTGAGGAGCTACGCCAAGGAATGGAGGATTGCCATCCGGAATTCGGAAAATGGAAAATGAATTCGAGCACAGTGACATAGTCAAGGTAGAAGAAGAAAAAGGAGTTGTGGCTCCCCTCCCTTATGGAGCACACGGGCTCTTCCTCTTAGGGAGGCAAAAAGAGTAGGAGCTAGTTTCTCGCATGGGGAGATTTTCCAAGTCGGCGTGGTCGGCTTCGGCCGATAGGACGGTACCGTGGGTAACCCGGGGGAATCATTCAACTAAATCTGTGAGGTGCTAGCACGGTTCGCGTTTCGGACCGGACTCTACGGTATGCGAAGAAGAGGATGACGCCATTATACCTACCACAAATAAAAAATAAAGGTAAACGATCGAAATCTTCCTAGCATACACGAGGTCAAAATTGAAGCGAGATTCCACGGTCGAAGAAAGATTGAAGTCTAAATCGGCGGGACTCGGCGAAGCGGCTGGAGGAGCCGGGGCAAGATTGTGTCGGCGGGAGCCCAAAAGGAACTCGGGTGTGGAAGAATCCCCGACGAAAGAAGTCGCGAACATTCATACGGACAATCATAGCGGGGGCCGATGTAGGAATCCACCTCGGCCCTAGGACCGGGCTTGCCACATTATAGTACGGGTCAGTTGGGAGGACAGGAGAAGCAGACACGTCAGATTTCTTCAAAAGCAATCTCGGATTGGTATGGAGTGTGGGGGAAACGTTCGGATTTTCCCTTACAGAGGAGATGCCCTCTCGAATCTTCGCCTGCCCGCCACCAGAAGCTTTCCTCTTGCCTCCACCGTGATGATCGGTTAAAGCAACAGTTTGTGAGGTGGGACGAGAAGATTCATCGCCCCAAAGCCACCAACGGCTTTTTCCCCTGACGGTTTTGCGTAGTTCATCCAGTTCTTCGGGGGTCATATCTTTTATGTCCTTCGACATTTGGAACTACTCTCCCAAAGGACTCAACAATTGACGAGCAGAAAAGGAAAAGGTTCACTCGAAAAACAGGGGGATGTTTGCACAAATATGGAAATTGAGAATAGGATTGCGCAGAAATTCACTCAATGAAGAAATTTAACCAGAGATTCAACTAAGTACAGACGCAACTTAGTAGCGAAACAGAGAATACAAAGCCTTGGACCAATGTCCACAAACAGGCACAGAAAGAAGAAATTACATATCAGAGTGGAACAAAGAGAAAGATAGGAAAGCAATAATACTGCCTAAGAGACGGATGATCGCTCAAGAAATTGAAAAATAGAAACAGTTGCTCGCAAGATGGAACTTCTTCGTCAAGGCGGTGAATCGGCGGGAGAGAAAATCTTGAGAGCAAGGGAGCGAAAGTGAAATAAGGAATAGACTTGGCGGGTATAAAGCTTTCGAAAACCCAAACGACGAGGGCAAAAGCGACTTTTCACTCTGAAGTAAGGGTCACGTCTCCCGCATATTTAATGCGCGTCTGACAGGCATTAAATGCGCCAAGGGCTGCATAGGCTAGCATCCCCTCAGTTCGGCTTCACGACAGTCGAGGGAGGCCAGCTGGCAGAAACTAATGATGACTTAGAGAAGAGGAATCGACAAAAGAAAACGCTCGGGGACAATGGGCGCTGCGGGAAAAGAAAAGGGACAACGTATACCTCGGCTGTCGCCAAAGTCAAACACCCGACTCATTTTGAAAGCGATCCGCTACAGAAATACCTCGGTCCCGGATCGCTTCCTCCTATGAGCTCGGCTGCTATGATGGCAAATCCCAATCTGTTCCTTTTCAGGAAAGACTCGGGTTTAGGGATCTTAACTACGCAAGAAAAGAGCCGGATACCGGATAATTGAAGAACAGTGGCATCTTGAAAATCGCCAAGGTAACCCGGACCACATGCAGGGCAATGCAATCAGAAGACAAGTAACTCCGAAGTTCTTTGAAGCTCGGATAGATGCTTTCTCAAAGTCAAATGAGTGGTAGTAACTTCGATACAAAATCCGGATTCAACAGCATATCCACCCCGGCTGACCAGACACCTGGATAACCCGGCTGGGGGGCAATGATATCATGTTATCTCGCGATCAACAAAATTCAGACATCCGTACTCTAGTCAAGCAAACAACTAAACTCGGTAGCTCATAGACCTGAACAACCGAGCTTGGGGGCAACTGTTACGGACCTAGTCAAGGCCCACTATCTCACTAGCTAGTGCAGGGGCAATCCACGTAGTGGTCACAACCCACTAACCGTGGGACCCAGCCACGACCAGGGCGGTTGGCACGATCCCAGCCACGACCAGGATGATCTGCACGATCCTTGGACACGCACAACATGGGATTCGGGCGTCAACCGACCAGTACACTCTATATATATAGACGGAGGAGATAGGCGCACGTACGCACATTCTAATCCCCGATTAATCTACATTCGGTCACACGGCACACACAGCACCCTTTAGGCGAAACGCCTGCTTGTGTATCGTGATCACACCTTCTCCTGGACGCTTGCCCTATAAGCATACAGGAGGAGCATCTAGATCCTATATCAAATCACCGGCCCTCCAATAGGCCGGACATCAGAGTTCTACACCAGAACAAATAGCATATGTTATAATTATAATATTTTTTATTCTTAACATTTTATTTTTTTATATCAAATAAGTAATAAGTTTTTTATTAATATTTTTTTAATTATAACATTTTAAAATAATATATTTTTATTCTGAAATTATTTTATAATAATGACATATATTTTTAGAATCATGGGTATTATTAGAATAACATATAAAGTAAAAGGGAAAAATGGTCCAAAATTTTGATTCCCCTCCTAACCCACAATTTAGAGGGGCACCAAAATGGGGGGAGTTTGAAGATTTTAGGTTCCCTTCCCTCTAAAATTTTAAATCAAGTGAGAGGAGGGGAGCAACTACCCTAGAGGTGTTCATGAGGCTCAAATGCCCGTAATGTGATAATTGAATTTTATTACACATATTTATATATCTTGGTTAATAATTTTAGGATCATTTAGTTCATAAATAATGGGATTTTGAGCTTAATTGGACTTTGGCTTTTAATTGGATTTAATTCATTTTTATGTTAAAATTCCAGATTTATAGTGTTTGAGTATTTTCACCATAACTTTTGCTCTAGGCATCCGATTAGCCTCATTCTTGTCTCATTTTGCATATAATTCATAGAGCTACAAATGATTTGAAGACTTGAAAGCCAAATTCGGACAAGAAGATGGTCAAAATTGAAGCCAAAGTCAAACGTGAAATTATGAAGTTTTAATTAATTGGGCCGGACATTGTAATTAAGACCATTTATGATTTGTTTTCATTGTGGGCCGGTTTTGTACGTAGAGCTCCATCCTGTTTTGATTTAGGTTAAGACATTAGGATAGCTGAAACAACTGAGTTTTGCATTTTTGGAGTAATTTTCAGATCAAACAGAAGTTTATAATTTTCTCTCGATTGTTCTTCGTCATTTCTTATGTGTTTTCGTTCTGTGCAACCATGTTTGGCTAAGTTTCTTTGGTCAACCCATGATTTAAGGATTCCACAATTTAGTCTAGAGGACCTGCGCTTCTGGTAATTTAATTCATTTCTTTTCGCTTAAATCAGATTCAATTCTAGGGAAGATATTGGATGTTAGATTTAACATTCAGGTTGATTAATCCAAGGATATAATTCGAACCAGGTTACAGTGACCACTGTGCGATCGCACAATGAACATGCTATGTGCTCGAATAAATGCTAGGCAATCGTCTAGTTGAGAGAATTTCTGGACAAATGCAGGGATTCGGATTGTCTAAAGTCAATAATAAATTTAGCAAATTCTTATCTGATGATGTTGTTGGGATCCCAATTCTGGGTTAGTTGCTTTTAATATGTTAATTCCCTCCTTAAATCTTGCTTTAATTTTAATTGAACTGAAACCCCCCATTTAATTTATTGTTTTTACTTGAGTGATTTAGACCCACACGAATTCCTTGAGAGACGATTCAGGTTATCCCTATATTGCAAATCTTTGGAAACCTGGTATTTTACATGAGTTCGACATCTCGCGTTCATAATGCTTGCCTGAGCCCAGCAAAAAAAGGCCTAGCCCGGCCCTAAAAAAAATAAGCCAAAAAGTCATGTGGGCATCTTTGAGTCAAACCAAATAATAGGCAAGGCTGGGCATCGGGCAAGGTTTGCTGCCGTGTTCATTTGGCCCTGCCCGAAATGTGTATATAACTGTGTGTGTGTGTGTATTATATGTATACATATATATATACATCTATACATCTATATATATGTATATACATATATATAGATTATATATAATATATACATGTATATGACAAAGATTTGCCGTAATCTTCCAAAATAATCAGATTAGAAAAGGATTTGCAATATAATGTAACCTGGGTCATTTTCCCAACGAATTCACAGTCAGTCCAATTCTAACAGCAAACAGAAACAGTGAAAATGGGGGGGGGGTTGGTTCAAACATAATTAAACAAGCAAATAGTGTTGGGATCGTACACGCAGCGGAAGGATTTCATCCATTTAATATACATATATATAGATTATATATAATATATACATGTATATGACAGAGATTTGCCGTAATCTTCCAAAATAATCAGATTAGAAAAGGATTTGCAATATAATGTAACCTGAGTCATTTTCCCAACGAATTCACAGTCAGTCCAATTCTAACAGCAAACAGAAACAGTGAAAATGGGGGGGGGGGGTTGGTTCAAACAGAATTAAACAAGCAAATAGTGTTGGGATCGTACACGCAGCGGAAGGATTTCATCCATTTAATATTTTTTTACGAATCCCAAAGAGGATCTATCAACGGCGTTTAAATCGGGTTCATTAGAAAAACCGTACCTATACGAACTTGTATGCGTCCTTTGCAAACACGTGGACTAACACCTTCTTACTCGATCAATCTCTAGGAGCTGACTCTACGAATCCACTCCCTCTACCGGTATCCACACCGAACAACTCTCCAACACGTACGGCAGCGTGCTAGCGCCTTTTTACTTTGTGTCTCACGTCTTTTCTCTAGGATTTCTTTCGTGGCTTGTCTCTCTTATTTCAATAAGACTAAGGGCCCGTTTAGATGGGCTTTTTTTATAATAAAAAAAAGCACTTTTTTAATGCCAAAAGAAATGCTTTTTAATTAATTTATGTGTTTAGATGAAATTTTTTTAAAAAAGCAAAAGTCACAAAAAAAAAAAAACCAAAATGCTGCTTTTTTTAAAAGCTCCAATTTGGAGCTTAAAAAAAAACACACCAAAAAAACACTTTTTTGAAAAGTCGATCCAAACAAGCCCTAAAGCTTCATTTTATAGAGTTTCTCAAACCCTAATTGGACCGTATTAAAATATTCAAAATTAATCTTGAAATTCGAATTTGGATATTAATTAAATCTGTCCGACAGATCTAATCTAATATATTCAATTAATCCAAATTAAAAGCCTGCTGAAATCTAAGATATGATATCTGTCTATTTAATTAAATCAAAGATACTATATCTCAATTTAAATTAAATCAAATATATGATATCTCTATTTATTTTAGTTATTTAATTTATCAAATAAATTAAATACTATATAATAATATTATTATTTATATAAATAATATTATTATTATTATTGAATTTAATATATATATATATATAGACACACACACACATATATATCCATCCTAAATTAAATGTTGTATTCATTAAATTTTAGACATATCTAAGATTCAATCTGGACACTTTTGCTCGTGTTGGGTTATTCTTGTGTGCAACCCTATAGGCCCACATGAGATTGGCAGCAGGCCTATACTGTACTTGCCCACAAGTCGTAAGCGGCCTCTAGCAAGACATTGCGACTACCCAATTCATATGGGGATCGTTGATACGATACAACCTATCATACGACCATGTCACGTCCCTTTTGTCACGCGATAATTTGGTCAAGGATAAAGCATGGATAATGTTAACCTCATGTTCTTGACCATTACTTTCTCGATTCTTAGTCTAATAACTGAAATGGAAACCCCTTTCCATCGTAGTATGGCCATACATTTCTGAGACTCACTCATCGAGGGCCCAATATTATCTCTCTACAAATGTGATGGACAAATTTCATCTTAATCATTCACATTCTTCCTCTTCATAAAAAGCACTAATCCCGATCAAAGCCTTTTATCATCACCCGGTCAAAGGTGACTTTTGACTAAGTCAAAGATCAACGACTCTCATGTAGGAATCCATGATTATCTCAGTTCAAAGGGCGTTGTGACGCGGTTATACATGAGATAAGCTTATGACTAAATCCATGAGCTTTCTCATAGTGGGTCGGTCCAGCACCTTGTACTCTTATAAGTGCCTATGACTTTGATTCATATCTCCATGCTCATCAAAGTCATACTGGTCTTATTTCATCTTCGCTCCCGCGTAGATGAATGACCAGTGACATTTAGGATAATCTATAAGATACATCCAATGATACAGTTATCACTATAAACATGCAAATGATATGATAACTAAACAGAGAAATACTTTAAATAACATAAACGTTTAAAGTACAATGACTCGCCCCTAGGGCATAATTTCCAACAGATAGAACAGAATGAAATAAACGAAATGAAAAGATTAAAATTAATCAATCCATGAACAGGATTCCAGAACTTCCATTCCATCATCAGACGAAAACATTTTAACGAAACTCACGATTGGTTCTGGACGAACCGAAATCTCTGCATTCGTCTAAAGAATTCCTCGACTAGACGATCACCTAGCATCTGTCTGAACAATGGCGTCTCACTGTGCGATTGCACAGTGAAACTCTAACCTAGTCCGAACTCAATCCTTGGAATAAACCAACCCAAATATTAAATCTAATATTCGAACTATTTCCAGAAATCGAATCCGATAAAATGAATAGAAGAGAGTTCAGTTACCATTTAGATCGTGTCCTCTGGATGGAAGTGTGAATCCTCAGTTCATGGATTGATTACAGAAGTCTAGCCAAGCATGGCTGATAAATTCAAAAACCTAGAAATGAAGAACAGTTCAGAGAATTTCAAAACTTTTATTTCAATATGAAAATGTCTAAAAACTTGAATGACAATCTGTTGGTGGCTAACCTAGGTAAAAACCTAATTACAAAATGAATTGGGCTCCAATGGTTCAGCCCAAAACAGAAATAAAATAAAAGTGGGCTTTAATTACAGAATTCGAGCCCAAATAAAAATCCAGAAATATACATCTGACTTCGACTCCAAAATCAACCGTCTTCTTGTCTGAATTTTCCCTTCATGTCTTCATAACAATTTTAGCCTTTGAATTATCTGAAATATGAAAGAAGAATGAGGCATATCCGATCTCTGGTTCAAGAGTTATGATAAAAATAGTGAAGCAATGTAAAATTGGAATTTTATCATTAAAATTACTAAAATCTAATGAAAGGCCCAAAGCCCAAATAAGCATAAAAGTCATTATTTATTAACTAAAAAGTCATAAATTATTAATCAAGAGTACTAAAGAAGTGTATGAAATATTCAATTATCAGTATATATATATTACACACACACACACACATATATATTGTGTGTGTGTGTAGGGTTTATCGTTTGTCATGTCACTTGACATAAGGTTTTGTCAAGTCATCCCAAAACTACGTCGTTTTGGGAGTTAAGAGAATTAATGAATGGTGTTTTAGTATTCTTATTTTTTGTATTTATTATATAAATTTTACTAAAACACCATTCATTAATTCTCATAACTCCGAAAACAATGTAGTTTTAGTGTTAGGGGAATTAATGAAATGTCTTTTGGTAAAATTCACATAATAAATATAAAAACAAAAATACACTTCATTAATTCTCCTAACCCCAAAATGACGTCGTTTTGGGAGTTAGGGGAATTAATGAAAGGTGTTTTGGTAAAATTCATATAATAAGTACAAAAACACCCTACATTAATTCCCTTAACGACGTAGTTTTGGAGTGATTTGACAAACGATAAACCCATATATATATAGGGAAAAATATTTCTCCAGTCACTGGAGATAGAGTTATCTCCAGTGACCCCAAAACTACGTCGTTTTGAATTAATGAAGGGTGTGTTGGTGATTTTAGATGAATTAATGAAGGGTGTTTCGGTAAAATTTATATGATTAAAAAATAAACAAAATTACAGAAACACCCTCATTAATCCAAAACGACGTAGTTTTGGGGTCACTTGGAGATAACTCTATCTCCGGTGGTGGAGAAATCCTTCACACACACACACACACACACACACACACACACACACACACACGACGTAGTTTTGGGGTCACTGGAGAAATCCTTCACACACACACACACACACACACACACACACACACACACACACACACACACACACACACACACACACACACACACACACACACACACACACACACACACACACACACACACACACACACACACACACACACACACACACACACACACACACACACACACACACACACACACACACACACACACACACACACACACACACACACACACACACACACACACACACACACACACACACACACACACACACACACACACACACACACACACACACACACACACACACACACACACACACACACACACACACACACACACACACACACACACACACACACACACACACACACACACACACACACACACACACACACACACACACACACACACACACACACACACACACACGCCGGGAATCGGGGCCGGCCGGCCCTACGGGAATCGGGGCGGCCGGGCCACAGAGGGCCTGGCCTACGGGGCTGAAGTAAGAAAACATCTGTTTTTCAAAGCCCGCCCGATAGTACCAGGCAGGGGCTCGAAAATTACTATTCCAAATTTTAACTATTTTTCCTTCGATTTTTTCAAAGAAATATAATTAGTAAATTGCAACCATTAAAGTTCTAATATATCAAATAAATGTTATCAACATTAATATCTAAACAATATAAATCATTCAACAAATAAACACATTTATTAATTCGTAATAAAAAACAAATAAACACAAAGAATATGTTTTTTCCTCTTTTTTTCAAAAAATATTAAACAAAGGAATTGCTTTATGTGTGCCCACGACAAAATGCCTTTTCCCTCGTAATTTTGTGTGTCTGCAGATTCCTTCGGTTCAGACATGATTTTACCGACAGGTAAACATAATTATACTTATTTTACAAAAAATATATTTATAATTTATTACTTATATAATATTGTAATACCAAAGTATGTGTTTATTTAATATGAAAACATCCCTTCTTTAAAATTTATAATAACTAATTATGTGTTTTAATACAGAATAATAATAAACATAAAAAAAAAGTTATAGTTTAAACTAAAAAAATCTAAATAATTACAAATAAACACATTCATTAAGTGGAAGTCTAGGTAATTAAATTTTTTTTAAAAAAAAAATGCTACAGTTAAACGGGCCTGCAGGGCCGGCCCGAGGCCCTACAGGGCCGGCCCGATTAAGCCCGAGGCCCTACAGGGCCGGCCCTGCAGGGCCAATTTCAAATTTCTAGCCTATTTTTCAAGCCCGAGCCCTACAGGGCCAGGGCTTAAACGGGCCGGCCCGATGGGCTTGGCCCGATTTCCCGGCTCTAACACACACACACACACGTTTGTATACGTACGTACGTACGTATGTATGTATATATAATTGAACAAGTATTTACTTACCATTCACTTAGAATTTAACGAATAAACATATTCTGCATTTACTTGGCACATATGCATATTTTTTCACACATATTTAATGAAGAAGTAGGTAAATTAATTTTTTCAAAACTAAATTATTATCAAATAATAAGAAAATAATCTCTATTGAATTAATTTGTTTTATTGGCCTATGAATTGAATCTAAATAATAAAATCTTAAAAGGATTATGGCATAAAATATGTTTTTGAAATATCAAACTATACATTTTTCTGTATTATTTTTTAATTTTACAAAGATTTTCGAGCACACAAGCCTACTCCTACCAAGCCCTACCCAGCCCCATCCGAAATTACTCAGGCTTTCATCAAGCCGGGCCGACAACGAGCTGGAAAATGTCGCCCTTTCATCTTCTGGGCTGGGCATGCTTCATGCCATTCCTAGCCCTACCCATGAACACCACTAAACTACTATCTCTTTAAGAGCCAATTGATTTTTTTTTTGAGATTAAAGAAACTAAATAAATTACTTAATCATGTCGTATATCGTGTATTATTAGATTATATATTAATAATTTACAAGGTACGCAAAATAATTTAAAGAAAAAAATAAATATAAAAACTTTAAAGTATGTACTTTAACTAGTTTTCATAATATCTATAAAAAAAAAGTGAACTGAGCCTTCTATATTTAGCACGAAGGTAGTAATGCAATATTAAACACACAAACATATTTGTAAGTGATAAATCTACTAATTAAGCAGAGAAGCCTATTTACACATGCTAGCTAGCTTCATTAGTAATAGGACATGACTGTATAAAACGTCTGGACGAAGGATGGAATAGCGTGAGAGGCGGGGTGGGTTGGTTGAAGTCAAATGTATATGAGGGCTTTTTAGGAAAAAAAGATGTAATTAAGTAATTTAACTTCTATCTTTAATCTCTTCAAAATCTGATAAATATGTCTTATAATTAGGACTGAGGGGAGTAGAATATATAGATGCATTATTAAATTATTATTGTGTTTAATTATTATTAAAAAATATCAATAGGGGTGTTTGAAGAATAAATTGATAAAAATTAGAATTTTATCTTTTAATTAGGATAAAAACTAACTCTTAAATATTATCTTATAATTATCACCGGAGATTATGTTTTCTATTTAGGAGAGGATGGACCCTACAATTACCGAATTGTCCCCGGAGATAGCAACTTCTTGGAAAAGCAAGGACGGAACTAGTTTTGAAGCGGAATTTGAAGATTGGTCTTTCTCGCCTTTCTGCTACCTCAGAAGAGGAAATTTCATTTTCAAAATCAAGCATATAGTATATATTGTGTGAGAGGTGATCATAAGATCCTCAGTCGTCTCAAACGCAAACTTCCGAGGAAGAGGAAAGGCCACCGGCCAGTTCACCAGTTCATTTCTCTGCTTCTTTCATCACTCAAAATGTAAGCTTTCGGCTTCGATCTTATTACTTTCTCTTTGCCATTTTTTAAATCCATGAATCGTTCCTCTTTTTAATTTGTTCCTCTCAAATATGCTGTTTCTATTCTGCCTGAATAGTAAAGTTCAAATCTTTGTTCAGTACTTGAATTGAAGTTATCTTTATTCAAGGCCAAAATCCAGGTTTCCACTTATACCCAGTTTTAATTTCTTTCAAGTACTTACACTTTCACAAAAATATTAGTTTTTGTTGGAATAGATGTGAGATACTATGGTTGTCAGTTAGTAGTTTAATCACTAAGGTTAATTAACATAAGACCTCTTTTCCTTTAGTCCTCATAATTAAGTTTGGGCCTTTGGGGTTTGTTCATCACTCTTAAGTAAGGGTTGATTGGTTTAAATACCAATGAGTTTATGGTAAGTTGTTGTAAAAGAGCTTATTGCGCTTTCATCATCAATGAACACTTCATTATATATATCTTTTGTTGTGATTTCAATTCTGTTAACAGTTTTAATTTGATTCCTTTTGTTAATGACTTAATAACCCATCCAATAAGTGGAATGAAGCTTTCTGAAATATTCCCTTTTAGCATTTTTTTTTTTTTTTCAAACCACATCACTTAACTATAGTTCGAATCCAAGTCATATAACCAAAGACTCTTATCATTCAATCTAGAACTGGTAAAAAGGGCTAGGCGCACAGGCCCGGACTGGCTAAATGATAGCCTGCCAAAGTGTGCGTTTAATCAACCCACCCCGCTTAGCTCGCAGGTTGGCAGGCCAGCCTGCCTTTTTCCCCCTTGAAAAACATGTTCAGGTAAGCTATAAAAAGAAGAAATTATTGCTAAAAGATTACAAATAAGTAGAGCCGAGAAATCGGGTCAAGCCCATCGGGCCGGCCCGTTTAAGCCATGACCCGTCAAGGGCCGGGCTTAAAAAATAGACGAGATATTTGAAATTGGCCCTGGAGGGCCTCGGGCTTAAACGGGCCGACCCTTTTCACTGTAGTTTTTTTCTTTTTTTCCTTTTTTAATTTATTAATTTATATATTTTTTTTTTATTTATTATAGAGTTATTTATCTATTTAACTACAAATACATAATAACTATACTCTAATTTTAGGATTTGGTTTATTATTTGTTCCAAATAAAGATTATGGATGTGTTCATGATGGGAAAAGAAATTCATGATATTCTTACTTATGAGCCAGATGCTACTACTCAAAGTGAAGAACAATCAAATGTCATTGGAATTGATGATAGTAGCGAAGATGACGACAATAATAGTCGTCATATTAATGTCGCTTAGTAATATGTTTCTTATGTTTTATGTGAGTTATTTGTGAACATAGTTTGCTTTTAATCATGAATTAGTGACTGTGCTTATTTATTGGATGATTCGTATAGTAATTACTAATTATATTTCTTTAAAAAAAACGGAGGAAAAATAGTTAAAATTTCAAATAGTAATTTTCGGGCCCTGGAGGGCCGGCCCTGGCCCTGGTGCTCTCAGGCCGGGCTTTGAAAAACATAATTTTTTCTTACCTCAGGCCCTGAAGGGCTGACCCTGTTAGGCCCTGGCCCTTCACGGGCCAGCCCTGGAGGGCCGAGCCGGCCCTGATTCCCAGCTCTACACATAAGTGACATCATACGCAAGCAAAATGGCCATGACTCCACGGTATTAAGCTGGAAAAGAAAAATTAAATATCTGTGATAGGATCTTAACGGTATACTATGTTGTACCGACACTGACATGAAACACAATATATGATACGAATCGACACTCCGACACGTTAATTCTAAAAAGATCTAAATTTCGACATGTTAGGACACGTTTTGATATTAAATATATATATTATAATTTACATCCAAGTTCAATATTCCGTAAAATTCTGGCCTCCAGCTTTTGCTCATAGTAGATTCGGCCTCATCATAAAAGTCGTGCCTCCTTTTAAAAAAAAAAAAAATACAAAAGGAAAATTTATCATCAATTCAGTAATATTCAAAACCACGCATATTCTTAAAAAATATGAGTGTCGAGGCATGTCGGATGGTGTCAGAGTGTCGGACAGTGTCGGAGTGTCTGACACACATATTTCTAAAAAAATAGGAGTGTTTGTACTTCATAGTATATATATATATTTTTTTTTTTTGATATGAAAGAGAGGCCAGAGCCTACATTACAAAGAAGAGAAATTACACAAAGGGGAAATTAATCCCAAACACTCTTGGTCAACCCAAGTTTTCAAATAGAAGGGACACTCTCTAAGAACACTCGTCTTCGAAATTCTCATTTTGGCTAAAGCATCCGCGACCCTATTAGAATCACGGGGCACAAGCCGCCATTTAACTTGCCAATCCAAGCTAATCAATTCTCTGATTCTAATGACAGATAAGCTCACTAGATGGCAATTAGAATCAAATATCAATTTCAGCACCTCTTGAGCATCAGACTCGATCAAGACGTGCTTAAGCCCAAGGTCATAGGCAAGCCGAAGGCCCTCCCAAATAGCCCATTCCTCAGCCACATGGGCCCGACAATCTCCTATAGCTTTCACAAAACCAGCATACCACTTCCCATACTCATCACGCAGCAAACCACCACACCCCGCCCTATTAGATGATAAAACCATGGCACCATCAACGTTTAACTTCCACCACCCAGCAGGAGGTCTCTCCCAACTACAGCACTGAATCAAACGAGAACCCTGAGGCTGACCCAAAAGATCATAACCTCCAACATATCTATCCCAAGTTCTCAGAATAACAGCAGTAGGATTAGCCGGCTTAGTAAAAGAACTATCAAAAACAGCTAGATTCCTCCACTCCCAAAGTTTCCAGATAGCGACCCCAAATAACAAATTCCAAGGTATACTGCAACTCTTTCCCAGAGGTTTTTTTAGATTCAACAACAACCAATCACGCATGTTAAGGGAAAAGAATTCAGACACGTACCTACTATGAATTAAGTCAATCCACATAGCTTTTGCAAATTGGCAATCCCTCAAGATATGAATGATGTCCTCAACCTCACAATTACAAGTTCCACATAATGGCGAGGCTTGTGACCACCTACTCCTCCAAAGATTCGTAGGCAATTTATTAAGAGACACTCTCCACATAAATACTTTTATCCTTTCAACCCCCTTCCACTTCCATATAACCTTATAAATATTGTCCCTAAGAGAATCCGGATTCGGCTCAATCAAGTAATAGGCGCTTTTCAAAGAAAACCTCCCATCTGCCGAGGGCCCCCATGCCATCACATCAGGTCCAGCATTGGATCTAGGAGGCGGAACAGCGAAAATCCTTCTAAGACCCGCCTGGTTAAGAAGCTCAGACAGAAGAGGTAGGTTCCAGGAGCCATCCCTCACCCAATCCACAACATTAGACTTTCCCTCATCTAGAGCCAAAGGCCTAAGGCAGAAATCCTTCAGTTTAATACCCTCTCCTAACCAACAGTCGAAGAAGAAATTAACCTCCGAGCCACCCCGGATCTGCCATCTGGTTCCTAGATCCACAACCTCCTTTTGGGAGCAAATAAACTTCCAATACTTACACAGTTCTTTTCAATTCACAATTGCATATAAACTTGTTTTATATTGATTTAGACCATCTACTTATACTTAGGCGGGCTTGGGTTGGGGTTTTGGGTAGTCCGCCAAATTGCAGGCTGCATAGGCCTGGCCTGCATAGCCTGTGAGCTAGCCCGTATTCCCGAATCCTAGCTCTAAATTTCAATCAAATATAGTCCTTTTTTTTTTTTTTCCTTTCCACCTTAACTACTTCTTTCTTTCCAATGATGAAATATCCAACTTGTTCTCTTTTTATATATATAATTTTGATATATACAGATAATGGGGGATGCAGTTTACAAAACCGAAGGATTCAATCACATTGCAGTGGATGTACAAATTCTATCAGATTCACTCGTAAAACGTCTGGAAGACAAATTGGATAGCCTTTCTCCTTTGTCCACTAAATGTAGCATTTGCAGAGTTCCTGTTCGTATACGAGGACAAAATGAGAAAGCCTTCACTCCTCGAGAAATTTCAATTGGTCCACTTCATCACAACAATGGCAACCTCAAACACATGCAACCACATAAATTAAGGTTACTAAAGCACTTCCTTTCACGAGCCAAGGTTAGACTTCATGACTGTGTCAAACTTTTGAAGAAGAAAGAAGTTCATTTACGAAACTGTTATGCAGATCCCATTGAATTTGACAGTGACAAGTTCATTGAGATCATTCTTGTAGATTCAGCTTTCATTCTTGAACTATTCTTCAGAAACATCCCTTATAATGATAATAACCAGGTGCAAGATCAGTTGTATGATCATTTTTTTGGTGGCCCATGGAAGCTTCGTTTCATTATAAATGATATGCTTTTACTTGAGAATCAAGTTCCTTTCTTCATCATCGAGGACCTTCTGTCATTAACCAAATCAGACATTATTCCCATAAAGAACAATGTTCGGCTTTCAGCAATCATGCTAACCTACGAGTTCTTCAAAAGGAAACTGAATCTGTTAGACATGGACAACTTTAATATTGAGGAAAAAGTTGGTGAACTGCAAATACAACATTTTGTTGATTTTTCCAGAATCTGTTACGTGCCTCGGGAGTTTCCATGCAAAAACAGGCCAAAATGTATGAGCATGCCAAGAGCAACAAAGTTACGTGAAGCAGGGGTGAAGTTCAGGGAGAAGAACAGTGGGAATCCTTTTGACATCAGATTCAAAGATGGCGTGTTGGAAATCTCACGGCTGAGATTGAAAGATGTGACAGAGACTCTTTTGAGAAATCTCATAGCATACGAACGTTGTCACCTGCATGATAATTATATGAATGACTATGTGTTTATCTTGGATCGTCTGATAGAAACAGCAGGGGATGTGGAGTTACTGATGCACTATGGGATTATAGAGTCAAAGTTATCAGGAACACAAGAAGTGGTTTCTACCATCAACAGGCTTTCACCAGGAACAACAATGGCGAGAAGAAGGTTCTACTTCTCAGATCTGTGTGAGAATGTGGATGATTATTACAGAGTGCCTTGGCATAAATGGAGGGTCACTCTGAAAGAAGACTATTTTAAGAATCCTTGGGCTGTTATCTCCGTAATTGCAGCAATTTCACTTCTTTTACTCACCTTCGTCCAAACTTTTTATGCAGTTATGTCCTACTATTGAAGCTAGCTAGTAACTACGTTTAAATAGGCTTCTCTGCTTAATTAGCAGTTCTATCACTTACATCTATACAAGTAAGAGAGAGATTGATATTTTAATCTTTATAGACTGATCCACAGAAAAGTTTGGATTTGCTGTGAGTGTGGTACTAGTTGGTTGTTCAAAATATGTAATGGGAGTTGGTGGTGTTGTGAAGATACGTGTCACTATAAATCTCTATTCAAACTTAATACTACTATTGCATTATTTCTTATGCATATCCAAAATGATAATTTTGAGGAAAAAATTATAAATTAGTCTCAAGCAAAGAAAATAAATATGAACAGGCTTGAAATTGAGTTATTGTTAAGGGAATCTTTTGGTCCTTTCTCGATATATCATGAGTTTTTGATTTGCATTGAAAGTTAGCCCCTAACATTTCTGTCATTTATAAATTTGTCCTTATCATCTGGAATGTGCCATTATGAATGGGAGATTTTTTGTTAATGGAAAGAAATTAGAACAAACAAACATGTAAGTTAAAATAAATGGAAATCAGGTGCAAGATGAATGAAGGGATTGTTGGAGGCACTCTGTTTTGTAGGAGAAAAACAAGAGGTATGAGCTATCAGTTTTAAGCTTATGCCACCCAGAGAGTGGAGGGAGTCAGTTCACAACAAGAAGTGTTAATTATATGATGGCATAATTGATTAAAGACGATGTTGCTAGTTAACTGTCAAATTTAAGACTCGAATAATTACTTAACTTGAGGTGAGAAAAGAACGAAATGATATATTCTTGACTTGTCCACTAGTATACTGATGAGATGACAAATATATGTGTGTGTGTGTTGTGTGAGAGGTGACAAGTTCCGAGGAAGAAGAAAGGCCACGCCCTTCAACATTTCTCTGGTTCTTCCATCGATCACTCAAAGTCTAACAAGTATCTAAATGATGAGATATGGAAAAGGAGCTGGCCATCCGGCAACATCTAACTGTTTAGAAATGTCTTTCATCTTAGGTAAATATCTCTTTCGTCTTCATATTTCCTTTCCTGGCACGTTGAAAATCAGATTTCAACATGATAATATTGGATTTTGTTTGTGCACCAGCATATTGTTTCACAGCCTCCCAAAGTCCAGCAACAGTAGAAACAACAACCATTTGAGAGGAGACTTTAAGTGTCGAAGCCATTCAAACACCAATTAATCAGCAGCTACCCAATCGTTAAAAGCAGAATTGAGCTTAGTAACTCCATTTTCAGTTATAAACTGAGGAGATCAGATTTTTATGCCATTGAGAAAATCTTCAAGCTTGTGTTCTTTTGGGTAGGACATGTGTCTTGAGCAAAAAAAAAAGGGTAGGACATGTGTCTGCCACACTAAATAATTTGTTCCATTCAACTTGACACAGCAAATTTGATTCAGATTGTTTCCAGAGGGTGCTTTTGGTAGAGAGGCAGCAGAGATGAGAGATGTTGCTTTAGAGGAGGAAAGAGCAGGATCGCTTGAAGCACTAATAGCAGGAGAGTTTGAATCGTACTGTTTGCCATGGCGATTTGCCTCACGCTCTAATACAATAATAAAGGTGGATTTGTATAATGGTGGTTACTTCAGCTAGTGTATTCTATATATTTATATAATAGGGCTCACAATCCTAGAATGTATGTACATATGACACGTAGCAAAGAATACACAAAGAATAAGAATATTGTGTATAACATCAACTATAAGTTAGCCGGCCTTCCAGTCTTGCTAGCTCCTGATTGGGCTTTATGAGCTTTGTTTCAACATTTTCTATGTAGTAGTAATGTTATAATATTAAATTTCTTCCACTGCCCTTCCCCTGTTTTTCTTACTACAAAACAGAGTACCTCTAACATGTGTGATTCATCATTTCACAACATCAAGGACCAAAAGATTATTTTTCCCTTAACGATAACACAATTTCAAGCCACATGTTAATAATTATTTTCCTTGCTTGAGACTTATTTATAATTTTTCCTTAAAGTTATCATTTTTGACAAATGTTTTTCATTTTAGATATTGGCTGGCGGATATGTATAAGATATAATGCAATACATATTTTTAACAACCACCTAGTACAATACTCACAGAAAATCCAACCAGATTAAAATATCAATCTCTCTCTCTTACTCGCTTATATATATACATAGAGAGGTGACGCAAACAGAGACATATTTGTAAGTGATCGATCTAATATATAATCAAAGAAGCCTATTTAAACATACTTAGCTAGCTTTGATAGTAGGATATGACTATATAAAAAGTCTGCAAGATGGTGAGTACAAGAAGCACAATAGCTGCAATTACAGAGATAACGGCCCATGGATTCTTAAAATAGTCCTCTTTCAAAGTAACCCTCCATTTATGCCAAGGCACTCTATAATAATCATCCACATTCTCACACAGATCTGAGAAGTAGAACCTTCTTCTCGCCATTGTTGTTCCTGGAGAAAGCCTATTGATGGTAGAAGCCACCTCTTGAGTTCCTGATAACTTTGACTCTATAATCCCATAGTGCATCAGTAACTCCACATCCCCTGCTGTTTCTATCAGACGATCTAACATGAAGACATAATCATTCACATAATTATCATGTAGGTGACAACGTTCGTATGCTATGAGATTCCTCAGAAGAATCTCTGTCGCATCTTTTAATCTCAACCGTGACATTTCCAACACTCCATCTTTGAATCTGATGTCAAATGGACTCCCTTTGTTCATCACCTTGAACTTAACCCCTGCTTCACGTAACTTTGTTGCTCTTGGCATGCTCATACATTTTAGTTTGTTTTTGCATGGAAACTCTCGAGGCACGTAACAGATTCTGGCAAAATCAACAAAATGTTGTATTTGCAGTTCACCAACTTTTTCCTCAATATTAAAGTTGTCCATGTCTAACAGATTCAGTTTCCTTTTAAAGAACTGGTAGGTTAGCATGATTGCTGAACGCCGTACATCGTTCTTTATGGGAATAATGTCTGATTTGGTCAATGAAAGAAGGTCCTCGATGATGAAGAAAGGAACTTGATTCTCAAGTAAAAGCATATCAGTTTTAATGAACCGAAGCTTCCAAGGGCCACAAAAAAAATGATCATACGGATCTTGAAGCCGGTTATTACAATCATCTGATGAGATGTTTCTGAAGAATAGCTCAAGAATGAAAGCTGAATCTACAAGAACGATCTCAATGAACCTGTCACTGTCAAATTCAACGGGATCTGCGTAACAGTTTCGTAGGTACACTTCTTTCTTCTTCAAAAGTTGGACACAGTCATGGAGGCTAAGCTTAGCTCGTGAAAGGAAGTGCTTTAGTAACCTCAGTTTGTGTGGATGCATGTGTTTGAGGTTGTCATTTTTGTGATGAAGTGGACCAATTGAAATTTCTCGAGGAGCGAAGGCTTTCTCATTTCGTTCTCGTAGATGAACAGGAACTCTGCAAATGCTACATTCAGTGGGTAAAGGAGAAAGGTTCTCCAATTTGTCTCCCAGACTTTTTACGAGTGAATCATCTGATAGAATTTTTACATCCACTATGATGTGATTGTATCCTTTGTTTATGTCAACGGCTTCCCCCATTACCTGTGTGTATATATATATCTTCAAATTTTGAAATAATGAGAACAAGTTGGATATTTCACCACTATTGCAAATAAAGAAGTAAAGGTGGAAAGAAAAAGGCTACTGCCATTTATTCTGATCTTGTATCCCTGATAGCGACTTCGGCAAGTGCACCGGTCGTTATAAGTAATAAAGTGATAAGAAAAGTATCGTTCCCACGAGGAATAGTACTCCAGCCACTAATTAGTTATTTCAGCTTTAGTTGGATCAATGAGAAATAGGGAGTGAGTTGTAACCAAACATAATTTAAAGAATTAAATAAAGAAAAAGCATTCAAGATTAAGAATTTCAAAAACAACGTTTTTAGAAAAGATGAGTAATCAAGAAAAACGCAGCTAGGGCATAGAATTCCCCCTATGTTCCTTCGAGTATTTGAATTAGATCCTTAATTGACTATTATTCCCATGATTGACGATCAATTCTCTAAAATTAGACTAAGTCCCAATGTCTTGACGCTACCTTAGCCCGTTATCTTTAAAAACAACCTAATGTCTTAGTATTGTTTGGAAAGATCAATGTATTTAAACCAGATTATGAGATCGCATAAACTCGTAAGCCTATGTCTAGGTCATGCAACTCTATGACGAATTAACGGTTCCGATTAAATGCACCAACATCTCTATTGTCATACACCAACCTATGAACAGTCTAAAAGGTGATCGAGTCTTTAAGAAAGCTTTAAGCAAAGATAATTCATTCAATCATGATAAATAACGTTCAATCAAGAATCCAAACAAATACTCAAATTCACATAGGGTTCATCCTCGCCCTAACTACAGAAGACTAGACAAGCGTGGCTAGGTTAACAAAATAAAAGAAAAGAGATGAAAATTAGAATTGTTCTTGATCCTTCTTTCTTTCTTCAGCCGTCTTCCTCCTTTTCTTCGTCCTTTCTCTCTAAACCTTTGGTAAATACCGAGATTTAGAGAGCATAAGGATGTTTCTTTCTTTCTTTTGTGCTTTTCTCGCTTCGCGTCTTGTCTCCCGGTCCTAGTGTGTATCTCCCTCCTTCTTTATATAGAAATTCCCTTAGGTGACTTGGGTCGTGATCGATCCTTCCTTAAATAAAAGATATGCAATATCCTTTTGAAATCTCCAAATCACCTTCAAATATTTTGTAATCCACTCTCTCATATCAATCAATTAATTCAAATTGATTTCCTTTTCTGCTCCTTTCTCAATCACCTAATAACTCCCGCAAGATATATACAATAGTAATGAATTTAATCCAATATATCTCAGAATTGATACTCATTTAATTATAAAATTTGCACTTATCAAACTCTCCCACACTTAAACATTTGCTTGTCCTCAAGCAAAAGAAAGAGAATTCATCATCTAAAAAGAACATTGCCTATGAAATTTCTAAACAGAGAGCAATAAACCACCACACTTAGGTCATATCATCAAATCTTATTTAAGTTAATGTCTCGCTAAGCCAATAGAGTTGTAACAATCTCTTAACGTCTCATGATCAAAAGATCGGCAAGCAATAAGTGCAACAATAAGATTAGAAGAGGGATATTATGCTACTTAATTTCTCCAGAAAAATTCAAACGCCCCCACCAAACCAAGTTTTTTATTTAATTCATTAAGAATTCTCAGGTAGGAAATAACTCATTTTTATTTTTTTTTTTTTTTTTTTTTTTGAGCCGTTGTAGGTCCCCTTTTTACGCGATCCTGCACATGGGTGATGCAGCACCGGTTACTCAGTTACCCCAACAGGCACCTCAAGAGGCTTTTAGCCCAACTCATAACCCTCTTTGACTTTACCGTTTGACGCGAGTGCCAACATTGGTGATGAAGTGCCCCCGGTTACTAAGTGAGGTCTAGAGAAGTCATTGGAGTTTTGTTTTTTGTTTTTTTTTTAGATTTTTTTTTTGAGTCATTTCCCTACACAAAAGTTTTACTTAGCTGGCAAATGTCATCATCTAATTTTCTAAAGAAATCATGTAACAAAATATCCATGAACTAATAATTTGTTGCTCACATTACAAACTAATCCCTATTCTCATAGTCCATTTCAAGATTGCAAAAAAAAAAAAAAAAAAAAAAACTCAAGGCTTAGAGTCTTGGTTGAGACATTTTTTTTTCTATTTTAATTTTTGACTTGATAATATTCTCTAAGATGAGGAAAACTCAAAATTAAGGTCAATCATCAACAATGCAAAAATCTCAAATAAAAAATCTTTTCAATTGCATAAGGACAAGCATAACCAAAGAAATTATATCCCTCCCCCAAACTTAAATCAAACATTGTCCTCAATGTTGCAAAAATATAAAGAGGGAAAGAAACTAGTACTCCCCTAGTTTAGGCCTCTAACTCTAATGTGGAGTGATTTCTCTGGTACCATCCATGATATTTCAAACTGTGAGGGAAAAGAGAGTGCTCAAGCAAGACCTTGCAAAGAACAAGAGGAGTGATCATCTTCAAACCTGAAAAAAAACTGAAAGAAAGAAAGAAAAGAAAAAAATAATAATAAAATATGCAAACAAAACCCTTGGGTTGCCTCCCAATAAGCGCTAAATTTATAGTCTTCACCAGGACTTCTCAAAAGAAACCACTAATCATAAGTATCAAACACCATAATTACCTTGTTTTCATTTCTTTTCAAACAACAAGGTATCACACACAAAAATTGATTATTCAAGTTAATTACTTGTACTTCCTTAATCATAGACAATCTCGGATTACAAGCAATAATTGAATTCAAATGAAGCACAACATGCATATCCTTGAAAATAAACATAGGCACATCCAAGAATTTAGAGCATCCAATAAAATCAACTTGACTCTCATCGAAGAGTCAACACTTCAAGAGGAGGGTCATGAACAACAACAATTGGGACATCTACATCAATTTGATCACCAACATCACAATCCTTAGGCTCCACAAATTAACCTCTTCTAGACATCTATTATTCTCATCTAAATCAATTTGATCACCAACATCACAATCCTTAGGCTCCATAGTCAGAACCTCTTCTAGACATCCACTATTCTCATCTAAATCAATGTCAAGCTTACAATCACTTTCTACATTATCCATAGTCTCAAGGGTTGAAAGAATTTGACTCACATATACCCCTATATTTTGGACACTTGACTTAGTATTTTGGACATGTGACTCAATACTAGAGGAAATCTCCCTTTGCACTCTACTATATTTCTCTAATGCTCCCCACACTCCTCAACTAATCTTTCCAAATTAGATTTTTCCCTGTACTCAATAGCGTGTTCTTCAACATACGAATAGGAGTAACAAGGAGGGGTATTTTCATAAGAACAATAGACATATGGATCCATAAAATTTTGTTGCTCAAAACCTTCACTACGACAAATTGAGTTATCAAAACAATATTGGTTCCTAGTGAAATCATCTCTCACAAAATGACTAGTTGTATTATATGGACAATATTCATATAAATGATTCCCTCCACAATAAACACAAGACATGAAAACATATTGAGAAGAATCAACATATGGAATACAACTATCATTTATGCTCCTTTGATGTTGCCTATGTCTATTCAAAGAATTAAAAACAGCAATCAATCTTTCTTGTATAGAAGACAAAGAATTCATCTCCTTCTCATCATTAAGAGCAGTTGGTTGCCAATTGAAATCCATTTTTTTTAAAAAAAGAAAACAGAAAAAAGAAAAATCCAATCTAGAGTTTCAACAACTACTTAGTGTTGAAATAAAACTATTCCCCGGCAACGGCGCCAAAAACTTGATAGCGACTTCGGCAAGTGCACCGGTCGTTATAAGTAATAAAGTGATAAGAAAAGTATCGTTCCCACGAGGAATAGTACTCCAGCCACTAATTAGTTATTTCACTTTAGTTGGATCAATGAGAAATAGGGAGTGAGTTGTAACCAAACATAATTTAAAGAATTAAATAAAGAAAAAGCATTCAAGATTAAGAATTTCAAAAACAACGTTTTTAGAAAAGATGAGTAATCAAGAAAAACGCAGCTAGGGCATAGAATTCCCCCTATGTTCCTTCGAGTATTTGAATTAGATCCTTAATTGACTATTATTCCCATGATTGACGATCAATTCTCTAAAATTAGACTAAGTCCCAATGTCTTGACGCTACCTTAGCCCGTTATCTTTAAAAACAACCTAATGTCTTAGTATTGTTTGGAAAGATCAATGTATTTAAACCAAAGTTATGAGATCGCATAAACTCGTAAGCCTATGTCTAGGTCATGCAACTCTATGACGAATTAACGGTTCCATTAAATGCACCAACATCTCTATTGTCATACACCAACCTATGAACAGTCTAAAAGGTGATCAGTCTTTAAGAAAGCTTTAAGCAAAGATAATTCATTCAATCATGATAAATAACGTTCAATCAAGAATCCAAACAAATACTCAAATTCACATAGGGTTCATCCTCGCCCTAACTACAGAAGACTAGACAAGCGTGGCTAGGTTAACAAAATAAAAGAAAAGAGATGAAAATTAGAATTGTTCTTGATCCTTCTTTCTTTCTTCAGCCGTCTTCCTCCTTTTCTTCGTCCTTTCTCTCTAAACCTTTGGTAAATACCGAGATTTAGAGAGCATAAGGATGTTTCTTTCTTTCTTTTGTGCTTTTCTGCTTCTGCGTCTTGTCTCCCTGGTCCTAGTGTGTATCTCCCTCCTTCTTTATATAGAAATTCCCTTAGGCTGACTTGGGTCGTGATCTGATCCTTCCTTAAATAAAAGATATGCAATATCCTTTTGAAATCTCCAAATCACCTTCAAATATTTTGTAATCCACTCTCTCATATCAATCAATTAATTCAAATTGATTTCCTTTTCTGCTCCTTTCTCAATCAGCTAATAACTCCTGCAAGATATATACAATAGTAATGAATTTAATCCAATATATCTCAGAATTGATACTCATTTAATTATAAAATTTGCACTTATCAATCCCCAATCCATTTTGTGTTTCAAGTTCATCATAATCACTCCCCCCACCCCCCACCCCAAAAAAAAAAAAAAACCCTATTAATAATACATAGTAAAAGAGTTTTCATCAAGTGGTAGCTAGTTACAATGCACATGATTGAGTATTTTAGAGAAATCAACATTACATATATAATGAAGATAAGTAATGAATGTTTGATGGGCATGAAGATTCTTGTTATGTGAATATTGGGGATAATGTTTGTAGACCTACAAGGGGTCACTCAAGCACCTCATAACTCTCATATGCTAGTCAAATTGAGAACTATGTCGTCTGCTACATATATACTTCATTTGTTTTAGTGGCCCACAACACAAACATCCTTGTAACTTATCAGCTATTCAAGACCACTGTACCAGGACAACACAAATATCCTTGTAACTTCTCAAAACCACACTCTTGGAGGTGCATTTTCAAAGAAGCAAACTTGGCTACTAGTCTTGGTTAAACCCTCTGCCACAGCAACTAGCTACTACTTTGTTTTATCTTGGTCTTAGTTATAAGTTTGCTTTGTGTTTCATTTGTCTTTGATCTGACACTTTCTAATTTGGAGTTTTTGGATTGTACTTCAACTTTTTGTCATACAGTATTAATTAATGAAATTATATTATATTATTATCCCAATGTTTGTATTAATAGCAAAAAATATATGATTTTTCATCAACTACTAGTTGTGCGCAAACCCTATCTAGTGGGATAAGGTTTTCTTATTGTTGTTGTTTCTATTGTTTGGCTGCTAAGGACGAACTTGGCTGGGCTCCGTCGGTGTCGTCGCCGGAGCAAAGAATATGCTGACTGGGGGTGAAAAATGGGCAGGGACAATTTGTTCAAACAATGTTCAATCCCAGCACTGATTTTTTCAATACCAGAACCAACCTTCTCAGGACAGCGCCTAATTTTTTTATGAAAATAATAAGGACTTGAGAGAAATTAAAACTTGGTATAAAAGAGGAAACTCCAATAGATGTTGGCTTTGAATAAAGATATATAACTTTCATTCTTAGCCGGTAATGATGATCAAGAAGAACTGTGAAAATAAGTTATGGATCGGGCTCTAGCATATATATGCAGAGAACAGCAAGTAAACGGCACAGATATTATGAGCAACGAAAGAGGAACGATTCATCATATGATCCACTGAAAAAGGGAAAAAAAGGCAGCGAGAAAGTAATTAATTAAAGGACGAAAGCTTACATCATATTTTCAGAGATGGAAGAAGCTAAGCAGATCGATCGGAAGTTTGCGGTTGAGACGGCTTGATGAAGAGCAACTTTTCACCACATATATATATTGGTCATCTCAGTCAACTTAGTCCACAAGTCAATTAAATATTCAAGTCTTCCTTATATAATATAATACTGGTATTATGTTTTTTCTGTAGAGTTTAATATTACATTCGGTCCTTAATAAGCTGTTTTAATTATATGATATATTTAACAGATTTTGAAGAGATTAAGAATATAAGTTAAATTAGTTAATTTTATTTATTTTTCTAAAATACCCTTATATAAATTTTAAATGACATCACACTAATTAGGTGCAAATTTGCTTTTGAAGTGTATTATTGAAGGGGTATTTTTTTAAAAAAAAAAAATTGATAAAAATCAGAATTTGTCCTATAATTAAAATCAAAATCAACTTCTAAAATATTGTCATATAATTAGGATCGGAGGGAGTATAATATATATGTGTGTGTTGTGTGAGAGGTGACAAGTTCCAAGGAAGAAGAAAGGTCACGCCCTTCAACATTTCTCTAGTTCTTCCATTACACTCGAAGTCTAGCAAGTATCTGAATGATGAGATTTGTAAAAGGAACTGGCCATCCGGCCACATCTAACTGTTTAGAGATATCTTTCATCTTAGGTAAATATTCTTTCATCTTCATATTTCCTTTCCTGGTACGTTGAAAATCAGATTTCAACATGATAATCTTGGATTTTGTTTGTGCACCAGCATATTGTTATACAACCAGCTCTCAAAGTCCAGCAGCAGTAGAAACAACAACCATTTGAGAGGAGAATTTAGGAGTCATGGTGTTCATAAGCCAACCAAACACCAATTAATCAGTAGCTACCCAATCTTCAAAAGCAAGATTGAGCTTAGTAACTCAATTTCCAGTTATAAGGTGAGGAGGTCAGATTTCTGTGCCATTGAGAAAATCTTCAAGATTGTGTCCTTTTATGATAGGTAGGACATGTGTTTGACATACTAAATAATTTGTTCCATCCAACTTGACAGAGAAAATTTGATTCAGATTGTTTCCAGAGGGTGCTTTTGGTAGAGAGGCAGCAGAGATGAGAGATGATGCTTCAGAAGAAGAAAGAGCAGGATCGCTTGAAGCACTGATAGCATGAGAGTTTAAATCACTGTTTGCCATGGCGATTTGCCTCACGTTCTAATACCAAGATAATAAAAGTGTATTTGTATAATGGTGGCTACTTCAGCTAGTGTATTCTATTCTTTTAATAGGGCTCACAAGTCACAAGCAAAGAATACACAAAGAATAAGAAAATTTTGAATATCATCAACTATAAGTTAGCCCTAAGAAACGTATGGACCTTCCAGTCTTGCTAGCTCCTTATTGGGCTTTATGAGCTTTGTTTGAACATTGCCTATGTAGTACTAATGTTATTATAGGAATAATTTGGCCAACGAATTCTTAGCCAAGGAGCGTCCAGTACAAATAAATTTTAAGTGGATCAAAAATACCAATTTTTTTTTTTTAAAAAAATGTGTAGTCAACACAATTTTTTTTATAAAAAAAATATGCATTCAGCACAACGCCATTAGAAAAAGATAATGTCTGTTATCTAAGGTGCAAATTAGCCAACGAACTTTTATTCCAGGAGCGCCCAGCACAAAATTCTAAATTTCACTAAATTAAATAAAAAAATTTCTCAATTGTCATTATTCAAAACTACTTGTATAGTGATAAACATATATTTTATAATTAAATAAGTATAGATTCTGAGATATATTGGATTGAATTTATTAATATTATACCTATTTAATTATATTTTATATATTTATCTATCTTTTAATTAAATCTAGGATAAAAGAATATTATAGCAGAAAATCTATTGATATCCTATTTTGTTGTGCAGGAATATTATGCGATCTAAAAGAGGCCACAAATTACATAAAAAAAAGATATAATATAATATATTATATCAAGCAATTGGAATTAAAGACGTGGAGTCCACACATAAAACTGAAATAGATCACGTACAGGAAGCAATTGTGATATTAATGTGATATAATCTAATATCCAATCAAAGGAATGAAGATATATTCACAACGGCCCAACACGCAAAAGATCCAAGCAATATATATAAGATCAAAACGCACAACCAATGTGAGTTGGCTTAGATGGTAAGGGATCCAGGATTAGGCCATTGGGTCGTGGGTTCGATCCCCTCTGCCGTCGCTGGGACTCCTTTGGTAGGCGATCTCGTAAGTCCCCAGTAAGTGCTCATAGAGCCCGGAGCCGTGCCCTGACCTTGGTGGGGACTGATGCCGAACCCCTCCAAAACTTTTCTTTAGCAAAAAAAAAAAAAAAAAAAAAAAAAAGATCAAAACGCACACAAAGGGGAGGGACGAGACGCACAGAGCCGAACTTCAATATCAAAGAAGCACAGAGACATATTCGGACGCAAGCCGAGAACGAGGAGAACGTACAATGCATCGGGAGGAGCTGAGAGAAGAGCAAGAAAGGGTTTCGGTTATCTTCATCATCTCCACAGAAGGACGGAAGGACTGTGGAAGCGACGGAGAAGCTTTCTTTCCTCTCTCTCTTGATTCTTTAAACCTGAATTTTTATTTATTTCATGGATTTGGTTTTAGCCATATGTGGCTAAATTTTCTTGTTAATCTAGGGGATCTATGAACTTGTTTGAGACTTAGAGATTATTCCCACGGATTATTTTGGATTAATTTTATGTCAATTTATTTATTCTTGTGTCTATTGCTATTGCTTATTAATTGGCCACTAGTAAGCATGTTCTGGGGATTTAGGGTTGAACTTGGAAGATGGAATCCTAAATTGACCATGAGAGTAAATAATGTCGAATTAGGTTTAAATTTAATGTAGAATTAGGTTTTGATTTAATTTGCGTCTAGGATAGGCATATACCTAGAAGCTCTGCATAATCAAATTAGAGTGAGCCCGTTCTAGAAAACGTCTTATTTAGTTGTGTGAGGCATTACATAATTAATTAAGATAGGTATATAGATGGACCGGAAGGCATCTATAGACATTAATACTCTAGATTAACTGATTAAGTTAAGTCAAAATTAGTTTAGTGACGATAAAATATAAGAACCAACAAGGGATTAGTGACTCTAGGTTGCGCGTTCGATTATTTTAGTAGTTTGTTATTTTGATTTTATTTTCTTTTAATTAAATTCAATCTAGTTTTCTCAACTTAAACGAAATTGTGAAATTAATGCCTAACTGAAGTTTGTGATACTAAGTCCTCGTGGGAACGATAATTTTATCATCACTTTATTACTTGATACGGCCCGTGCACTTGCGGAGTATTTAGGCTTTAAAGTTTTGCCCTATTCAAAATCCCCCACACTTAAATATTTGCTTGTCCTCAAGCAAAAGACAGAGAGTTCATTATCTGAAAGAACATTGCTCATGAAATTCCTAAATAAAGAGCAATAAACCACCACACTTAGATCATATCATCAAATCTTATTTAAGTTAATGTCTTATAAGAATAGGTCACTAAGCCAATAGTCTTAAACAATTGTAATAATCTTTTAACATCTCATAATCAAAGGATCAGTGAATAATAAGAGCAACAATAAGATTAGTAGAAGAATATTACACTACTTAATTTCTCCAGAAAAATTCAAATGCCCCCCACTAAACCAAGCTTTTTATTGCACTTAATAGGGATCCTCAGGTAGGAAATAACTCATTCTTTTTTCTTTTCTTTTTTCTTTTTTTTGGTCTTGAGCCGTTGTAGGTCCCCCTTTTTACGCGACCCTGCACATGGGTGATGCAGCACCAGTTACTCAGTTACTCCAACAAGCACCTCAAGAGGCGTTTAGCCCAACTCATAACTCTCTTGGACTTTACCGTTTGACGCGACCCTGCACATGGGTGATGCAGCACCGGTTACTAAGTTAAGTCTAGAGATGTCAGCGGAGTTTTTTTTTTTTACCTGAGTCATTTCCCTAAACAAAAGTTATACTTAACTAACAAAGGTCATCATCTAATTTTCAAAAAAAATCATGTAGCAAAATATTCAGAAACTAATAATCTGTTGATCCTATTACAAACTATTCCCTATTCTCATAGTCCATCTCAAGATTGCTACAAAAATTCAAGGCTTAGAGACTTAATTGAAACATTCTTTTCTATTCTAATTTTTTGACTTGATAATATTTTCTAAGATGGGGAAAGCTCAAAGTTAAGGTCAATCCTTAAAAAAAAAAAAAATCTTTTCAATTGTATAAGGACAAGTATAACCAAGGAAATCATATCCCTCCCCCACACACTTAAATCAAACATTATCCTCAATGTTGTAAAAATTAATAAAGAGGGAAAGGAACTAGTACTCCCCTGGTTTAGGTTTCTAACTCTGAAGTGGAGTTCTTTCTCTAATACCATCCATGACGTTTCAAATTTTGAGGGATGAAATAGTGCACAAGCAAGACTTTGCAGCAACAAGAGGAGTGATCATCTTCAGACCTGAATAAAACTAAGAAAAAACAAAAGAAAAAACAAAATAATAATAATAATAATAATAATGAATAATGCAAGCAAAATCCTTGGGTTGCCTCCTAAGAAGCACTTGGTTTATAGTCTTCAGCCAGACTTCTCAAAACAAACCACTAATCATAAGTATCAAACACCTTAATTACCTTATCTTCATTTCTTTTCAAGCAACAAGAGGTCACACACAAAATTTGATCATTCCAGTTAATTACATGTACTTCCTCAATCATAGACAATTGTGGATTACAAGCATTCCCTGAATTTAAATAAAGCACAACATGCACATCCTTACAATTAGATATAGGCACTTTCAAGAATTTAGAGCATCTCACAAAATCCATTTGACTCTCATCAGTAAGAGTCAACATCTCAATAGGAGAGTTATGAACAACAACTCTTGGGATATTTACATCAAATTGATCATCAAAAATACAAACCTTAGGCTCCACAACCGAAACATCTTCTAGACATCCACTATTCTCACCTAAATCAATTTCAAGCTCACAATCACTTTCTACATTATCCACAGTCTCATGTAATTCCACACTTTCAACTTCCTCACAATAATCATTATTAGCATAAGAAGTGGTTACCATATTTAAGGAATTATCTTGCCCCATAGTCTCAAGGGTAGAAAGAATTTGACTCGTATGTACCCCAATATTTTGGACACTTGACTCAATGCTAGTGGCAATCTCCTTTTGCTCTCTACTAGATCTCTCTGATGCTTCCACACACTCCTCAAATAATCTTTCCAAATTAGATTTTTTCCTATACTCAATGATGTGTTTTTCAATAGGTGGATAAGAGTAAAAAGGAGGGGTATTTTCATGAGAACTATAGACATATGGATCCTCAAACTTTTGTTGCTCAAAACTTTCACTAGGACAAAATGAATAATCAAAATAAGCTTGGTTCCTAGCAAAATCATCTCTCACAAAATGACTAGTTGTAATATACGGACAATGCTCATATAAATGACTCTCTCCACAAGAAGCACAAGACATGCAAACATATTGAGAAGGATCAACATATGGAATACAACTATCATTTATGCTCATTTTATGTTGCCTAGATTCATTCAAAGAATTCAAAATAGCAATCAATCCATCTTGTGTAGAAGACAAAGAATTCATCTCCTTCTCAATATTAAGACCACTTGGTTGCCAATTAAACTCCATTTTTTTTAAAAAAAAAATCTAAAATAAAATATTTACGAACTCAAACTCAAACTACTAATGCTCAATCAATTCTAACCAAGACAGTTGTGACACACAAGTCCCCGGCAACGGCGCCAAAAACTTGATAGGGCAAAACTTTAAAGCCTAAATACTCCGCAAGTGCACGGGCCGTATCAAGTAATAAAGTGATGATAAAATTATCGTTCCCACGAGGACTTAGTATCACAAACTTCAGTTAGGCATTAATTTCACAATTTCGTTTAAGTTGAGAAAACTAGATTGAATTTAATTAAAAGAAAATAAAATCAAAATAACAAACTACTAAAATAATCGAACGCGCAACCTAGAGTCACTAATCCCTTGTTGGTTCTTATATTTTATCCCCACTAAACTAATTTTGACTTAACTTAATCAGTTAATCTAGAGTATTAATGTCTATAGATGCCTTCCGGTCCATCTATATACCTATCTTAATTAATTATGTAATGCCTCACACAACTAAATAAGACGTTTTCTAGAACGGGCTCACTCTAATTTGATTATGCAGAGCTTCTAGGTATATGCCTATCCTAGACGCAAATTAAATCAAAACCTAATTCTACATTAAATTTAAACCTAATTCGACATTATTTACTCTCATGGTCAATTTAGGATTCCATCTTCCAAGTTCAACTCTAAATCCCCAGAACATGCTTACTAGTGGCCAATTAATAAGCAATAGCAATAGACACAAGAATAAATAAATTGACATAAAATTAATCCAAAATAATCTGTGGGAATAATCTCTAAGTCTCAAACAAGTTCATAGATCCCCTAGATTAACAAGAAAATTTAGCCACACATGGCTAAAACCAAATCCATGAAATAAATAAAAATTCAGGTTTAAAGAATCAAGAGAGAGAGAGAGGAAAGAAAGCTTCTCCGTCGCTTCCACGGTCCTTCCGTCCTTCTGTGGAGATGATGAAGATAACCGAAACCCTCTCTTGCTCTTCTCTCAGCTCCTCCCGATGCATCGTACGTTCTCCTCTTTCTCGGCTTGCGTCCGAATATGTCTCTGTGCTTCTTTGATATTGAAGTTCGGCTCTGTGCGTCTCGTCCCTCCCCTTTGTGTGCGTTTTGATCTTATATATATTACTTGGATCTTTTGCGTGTTGGGCCGTTGTGAATATATCTTCATTCCTTTGATTGGATATTAGATTATATCACCTTAATATCACAATTGCTTCCTGTACGTTATCTATTTCAGTTTTATGTGTGGACTCCACGTCTTTAATTCCAATTGCTTGATATAATATATTATATTATATCTTTTTTTTATGTAATTTGTGGCCTCTTTTAGATCGCATAATATTTCCTGCACAACAAAATAGGATATCAATAGATTTTCTGCTATAATATTCTTTTATCCTAGATTTAATTAAAAGATAGATAAATATATAAAATATAATTAAATAGGTATAATATTAATAAATTCAATCCAATATATCTCAGAATCTATACTTATTTAATTATAAAATATATGTTTATCATATAGATATCTATGGATAAAAATTACTCATTCTTCAATTTTGTCAAAATTATAATTTGCTAAAATAAAAAAAGTTTTAATTAAAAATATAATTATATGATTTAAATAAAACTCAAGGTGTTTTATAATTTATTAATATGTTAAAAAAATTATATGATTTATTTTTATTTAAGAAGAAATTTATGTGAGTTAAAAAATTCATTTAATGTTAATAAAATTTAAAAAACCTATTATATCCTGAAAGAAATGAAATGAGTTTAATTTTTATTTTTAAAAAAAGAGCTTAATGGATATCAATGTTGATACTTAATAATATAAATCTGGCAAGTTGATGATACTAAAATTTGTCCCATATTCGTATAATCAATAGATCATTTAATTAACAAATATATAATCAAGTTGCCGGATTTATATTATTAAGTATCAACATTGATATCCATTAAGCTCTTTTTATAAAAATAAAAATTAAACTGATTTCATTTATTTCAAGATATAATAGATTTTTTAAATTTTATTAACATTAAATGAATTTTTTAACTCACATAAATTTCTTCTAAAATAAAAATAAATCATATAATTTTTTTAACATATATAATAAATTATAAAACACCTTGATTTTTGTTTAAATAAGATAATTATATTTTTAATTAAAAATTTTGTTTATTTTAGCAAATTATAATTTTGACAAAATTAAAGAATGAGTAATTTTTGTCCATAGATATCTATACAAGTAGTTTTGAATAATGACAATTGAGAAAAAAATTATTTAATTTAGTGAAATTTAAAATTTTGTGCTGGGCGCTCCTGAGTAAAACTTTTTTGTGCTGGGTGCTTCTGGAGTAAAAGTTCATTGGTCAATCTACACTTTAGATAACAGACGTTATCTTTTTCTAACAACATTGTGCTGACTGCACATTTTTTTAAAAAAATTGGTATTTTTGGTCCACTAAAAAGTTATTTGTGCTAGATGCTCCTGAGGTAAGAGTTCGTTGACCAATTTGCTCCTTAAACCTTATATTAAATTTCTTCCCGTTATAGCTTAAAATACTCCCCACCTGCCCTTTCTCATTTTTTCTTACTATAAAACAGAGTACTTCTAACATGAGTGCCTTCATCATTTTCAAAACATCAAAGACCAAAAGATTAATTTTTCCTTTACGATAACTTAATTTCAAGCCACATGTTAATAATTATTTTCCTTGCTTAAGACTTATTTATATTTTTTCCTTAGAGTTATCATTTTTTTACAAATTATTTTCATTTTATATATTGGCTGGTGGATATGCATAAGAAATAAAGCAATACATATTTTTAACAACCAACTAGTACAACTCACAGCAAATCCAACCAGATTAAAATATCAACCTCTCTCTCTCTCTTACTCGCTTATATATATACATAGAGAGGTGACGCAAACAGAGACATATTTGTAAGTGATCGATCTAATATATAATCAAAGAAGCCTATTTAAACATACTTAGCTAGCTTTGATAGTAGGATATGACTGTATAAAAAGTCTGCAAGATGGTGAGTACAAGAAGCACAATAGCTGCAATTACAGAGATAACGGCCCATGGATTCTTAAAATAGTCCTCTTTCAAAGTAACCCTCCATTTATGCCAAGGCACTCTATAATAATCATCCACATTCTCACACAGATCTGAGAAGTAGAACCTTCTTCTCGCCATTGTTGTTCCTGGAGAAAGCCTATTGATGGTAGAAGCCACCTCTTGAGTTCCTGATAACTTTGACTCTATAATCCCATAGTGCATCAGTAACTCCACATCCCCTGCTGTTTCTATCAGACGATCTAACATGAAGACATAATCATTCACATAATTATCATGTAGGTGACAACGTTCGTATGCTATGAGATTCCTCAGAAGAATCTCTGTCGCATCTTTAAATCTCAACCGTGAGATTTCCAACACACCATCTTTGAATCTGATGTCAAATGGACTCCCTTTGTTCATCACCTTGAACTTCACCCCTGCTTCACGTAACTTTGTTGCTCTTGGCATGCTCATACATTTTAGTTTGTTTTTGCATGGAAACTCCCGAGGCACGTAACAGATTCTGGCAAAATCAACAAAATGTTGTATTTGCAGTTCACCAACTTTTTCCTCAATATCAAAGTTGTCCATGTCTAACAGATTCAGTTTCCTTTTAAAGAACTGGTAGGTTAGCATGATTGCTGAACGCCGTACATCGTTCTTTATGGGAATAATGTCTGATTTGGTTAATGAAAGAAGGTCCTCGATGATGAAGAAAGGAACTTGATTCTCAAGTAAAAGCATATCAGTTTTAATGAACCGAAGCTTCCAAGGGCCACAAAAAAATGATCATACGGATCTTGAAGCCGGTTATTACAATCATCTGATGAGATGTTTCTGAAGAATAGCTCAAGAATGAAAGCTGAATCTACAAGAACGATCTCAATGAACCTGTCACTGTCAAATTCAATGGGATCTGCATAACAGTTTCGTAGGTACACTTCTTTCTTCTTCAAAAGTTGGACACAGTCATGGAGGCTAAGCTTAGCTCGTGAAAGGAAGTGCTTTAGTAACCTCAGTTTGTGTGGATGCATGTGTTTGAGGTTGTCATTTTTGTGATGAAGTGGACCAATTGAAATTTCTCGAGGAGCGAAGGCTTTCTCATTTCGTTCTCGTAGATGAACAGGAACTCTGCAAATGCTACATTCAGTGGGTAAAGGAGAAAGGCTCTCCAATTTGTCTCCCAGACTTTTTACGAGTGAATCATCTGATAGAATTGTTACATCCACTGTGATGTGATTGTATCCTTCATTTATGTCAACTGCCTCCCCCATTATCTATGTGTACATATAATTTTGAAATAAGGAGAACAAGTTGGATATTTCACCACTATTGCAAATAAAGAAGTAAAGGTAGAAAGAAATTAAAAAGGCTACTACCATTTATTCTGATCTTATATCCCAAATCCATTTTGTGTTTCAAGTTCATCATAATCCCCCTAAAAAAAAAAAAAACCCTATTAATAAGACATAGTAAAAGAGTTTTCATCAAGTGGTAGCTAGTTACACTACACATGATTATAATAAAGAGTATTTTAGAGAAATCAACACTATATATTTATTATAAATAACTAATTTAACTAATTTTTTTTAAGGGTTAAGGAGTGATTTGGCCAACGAACTATTACCTCAGAAGCGCCCAGCATAAATAACTTTTAAGTAGACCAAAAATTCCAAAAAACTTTTAAAAATGTGTAGTCAGCACAAAAAATGAGTAAAACCTTTTTTTGCTGGGTGCTCCTGAAGTAAAACTTTTTTGTGCTAGGCGCTTCTGGAGTAAAAGTTTTTTGTGCTGACTGCACATTTTTAAAATTTTTTTGGTATTTTTGATCCACTTAAAAGTTATTTGTGCTGGGCGCTCCTGAGGTAAAAGTTTGTTGGCCAAATTGCTTTCTAACTCTTTTTTTAATATCTGATTTGTAAATTAGTTACCTAATTCTTATATTAAAAATAAGGGGACATGTTTGAGGATGGGAAAAGTAAGGAATGTTAATTTGATGGGCATGACGATTCTCTTTATGTGAATATTGGGGTTAATGTTTCTAGAGCTACATGTAACTCCATAACTCTCAGGAACCGGATCCTCTCATAAGCCAATTTCTGCCCATCTCTCACAGGCCCATCCCATCCATCCATTTTTTGATCCAACGATCCAGAAGGTTTTTCAAAAAACCGTGCGCGGTTTTTCGGAAATTTCCTCTGGATCGTTGGATCAAAAAATGGACGGTCCAGATGGCGACAATGAGGGATAATGAGAGGAAGGGAAAATGAGAGAAACCGGATCCATAACTCTCATATGCTAGTCAAATTGAGAACTATGTATAGGGTGCTACACATATGCTTCGTTTGTTTTAGTGCCCCACAACACAAAAACATCCTTGTAACTTATCAGCTAATATTGAATATTCAATTCAAGACCACAGTACCAGGACAACACAAATATCCTTGTAACTTATCAGCTTCTTGAATATTCAACTCAAGACCACGGTACCAGGACAACACAAATATCCTTGTAACTGGTCAAAACCACAGTCTTGGAGGTGCATTTTCAAAGAAGCAAACTTGGCTACTAGTCTTAGTTAAAACCTCTGCCACAGCAACTAGCTACTACTTTGTTTTATCTTGGTCTTAGTTATAAGGATCCGGCTACGGTCCACTGCAGTGGACCGTCCACTTCCCTATTCTGCCTAATAATTAACTCAAAACCGCGCGCGGTATCGTGCGCGCGCGGTAAATTATAAAAAAAAAATCTGTACCGTTCAACTTTTCATCCAACAACTTAAATGAGGAAGAGGATGAGAGAGGAAAAGGACCGTAGCCAGATCTTAATTATAAGTTTGTTTTATGTTTCATTTGTCTTTGATATGACACTTTTTAATTTGGAGTTTTTGGATTGTACTTCAACTTTTTCTTATATTAAATAATTATATTATATTATCCTAATATTTGTATTAACAACCCAAAAAAAAAAAATCATCAAGTACAATAGCGCTGTGCGATCATATAGCCAATCCTATCTAATAGAATAGGTTTTGTTATTGCATGTTGTTGTTTCTATAGTTTTTTTTAGTAAATAAAAAAAAGAAGATATTGTAATCAAAATAACACAAACCATGGCTTGGTTGTTTGCCTGGATACAAATCTGGTTTGTGAATGGTGGGAGGAAGGTGGAAGGAGATCCACATACTCCATTAAAACTTAGACACATAATCCGCGTCGTTGAAGTTCAATGATCAAACATCCCCCTCCCCTCCCCGGGTTCTCGATTTGACGGTTTGGCTACTAAGGACGAACTTGGCTGGGCTGCGTCGGTGTCGTCGCCGGAGGAAAGAATATGCTGACTGGGGGTGAAAAAAATGGGGAGGGACAATTTGTTCAAACATTGTTCAATCCCAGCACTGATTTTTTCAATACCAGAAACAACCTTCTCAGGACAGCGCCTAAATTTTTTGTGAAAATAATAAGGACTTGAGAGAAATTTAAACTTGGTATAATAAAAGAGGAAACTCCATAGATGTTGGCTTTGAATAAAGATATATGACTTTAATTCTTAGCCGGTAATGATGATCAAGAACTGTGAATATAATTTGTGGACTCTAGCATATATATGCGGAGAATAGCAAGTCAACGGCACACATATATATTATGAGCAACCAAAGAGGAACGATTCATCATATGATCCATTGAAAAATGAAAAAAAAGGGCAGGGAGAAAGTAATTAATTAAAGGACGAAAGCTTACATTATACGATCGGAAGTTTGCATAGTTGAGACGGCTTGATGAAGAGCAACTTTTCGCCGGAGCTCACCACATATATATTATATTATTTGTCATCTCAGTCAACTTAGTCACAAGTCAATTAAATATTTAAGTCTTCCTTAAAGAGTTTAATATTACATCTGGTACTTAATATAAGATTCATTTGACTTTTTTGAAGAGTTCAATTAAGGAATCTAAATAGTATTTATAATTATATTTTTCTTCAAACTAATTAATTAGTCTAACTTCTAAACTCATATATAATCTAATAATACACAACATATGTTATAATTTAGTAGTTTATTTAGCTTTTTTAATTTCTTTAAAAAGATTAACTAAGTCTTACGTTAATGATGGGAGGGAGTAATATTTGGGCGTGTTATTTAAGTTGCAAGTGGGAGGCAGAATCTAAAGTTGGTCGCTCTCTTGGACTTTAACAACTCATGTTAGTAAATTTCTGGGTAATTCCTCAGCTTTTTAATTTCTTTCCCATTTTTTTATAATAAGATTCTAGATGAAATGAGGGATATTTTGATCATGAGGGTCAGTTTTAACTTTTTTTATGATTTTTAAGAAAGTGAATAAAAATTGCATAATTTTTTAGTACTTTTCTTTACAAAATTATAACAAATCGAAATTGCCTATCATTTGATTTCACTACACAAAGATATAATAATGTGAATTATTTTATATATAATTTAATGATTAAAAAAAAATTTGAGAAATTGGAAGAAAAAACACATTATATTGCTAACTCTAATTGATCACTTTCAACAGTTGACTAGCAAAGTCGTCTTT
This sequence comes from Acacia pycnantha, assembly GCA_025563575.1. Taxonomy (NCBI): domain Eukaryota; kingdom Viridiplantae; phylum Streptophyta; class Magnoliopsida; order Fabales; family Fabaceae; genus Acacia; species Acacia pycnantha. The sequence continues at coordinate 7,394,618 of JAMWYP010000011.1, read as the reverse complement.
AATAATTAACGTCATCATGTGAGGCACACGGAACATAAACATTGGGTTTTAATTCATTCCATATTGGAGTGTGATAAATTTTAAGTGCCTGAAAATTCATGGGAATCTTCTTAACGTCATCATCAATACACACAAACACACACACATATATATGTGTGTCTATATATTATATACATACAGCCTACAGGCACTCTCCGTGCTATACAAGTTAATCCTCTAGTATTTAATGAAATACTCTACTGTACATGTTTATCAATTTTATAGAAATTAAGGAAGTTAAATACATTATTTAATTACAATATGTAACATGATCTCTCTAAAATATTTATATGAAGGTAAGATTTTTCTCTCTCTAATACTTAATATATATACGATATATTTGGAAAGTTAATCTTAATCCTAAATATATATAAGACTTTTTTTTCCATATTTGTTAATATTTTTCTAATTTACTCCTTCTGATGCTCTCTTAATAATAATCAAGAGAAGAGGAAAATGAGGGAATTAAGGAAGATAATTAGAGTGTTTTAAAAAATATATTTCATATTAATTAACTTCTTTAATCTAATCAAATTAAGTAAATATGTTTTACATTAAGAAACGAGATATGATTATATAAATTTATAAGTTAGGCGGTTGAAAAAAAAACCATAAATATAAAAGACAAAAAGGCAAAATATCTTATATTTAAGACTAAAATTAACACCAAAGCTAGGTTAGTTTTACATTTAGAGGGGAGTACAGTCAGGGACGGACCTACATGGGGGGGCTAGGGGTGGCCACGCCCCGCTAAAATTATAGAATATGACCCAAAATTTTATAGAAAATATATTTCAATCTCATAAAACTTTCAATTTGTTCACTTTAGTCCCTATTTAGAGTTTTATAGAGGGACTACAATAAAAATATTGAAACGTTTATAGGACTTAATGTAATTTCATAAATACCTGAGTTATATTATGTACTTTTCGCCTCCTAATTTTGATTCCTAGTTCCGCCCCTGAGTACTATATATATATATATATATATATATATATATAAAGGAGCAAGTGAGAGAGAATGTGTGAGGAAAACAAAGATGAGCTATAGCTCAGGTAATTAATTATATTGAGGGTGAATTAATGAAAAAGTATATTAAAATTTCAGACAAAAAATATAACTTATGTGTGTGTGTGTGTGTTTATAAGATCGAGAAACTTATATATTGGGTCGGAGGAATTACTTTGTAATTTAAAAGGAGAAGGCTTTTTCAATATCCATGGTGATATGTGGTTGATTCCTTCGTTGTTCGGTACAGGCTACAGCGATATTAAAATTATCCATGAGGGTTGGCAGAATAATCCATGATAAAGCTTCAAGTTAATTATTCTCACCATCCAATAACTATATGATTTTTTTTTTTTAAGTTTACTTTTTTTGGACCAAAAACTATGGGTATATAATTTTAATTTAGTGATCCGATGTTGTTGGTTGTGGATTATGTAGAATTCTTTTAATGGGAAGATTAATTGGATTTTTGCTACCTTCATTCAGTGGAACTTCAAAAGGATTTGTATTTTAGTGAAGGGGTAGGATATTATTACTACCAATGTTACTATCAGTTTCTTTCACCGTTAGATCAAAATCTCATATACCTTTATTATTTCTCTCTCCTATTGAAATTCTGGTCTAATAGTGAAATAAACTGGTAGTAACATTAATTAGTAGTAATAATATTCTATCCCTTTAGGGAAGTACGCCCCACACGCTTTAAAATAAAAAACAATAATTGCCTTATAACTTAATAGCATGAAAGCTCCTTTATTTATAAGAGTTTGTTGGTTCAATCATACTTATAACTTAATATCGATAGTATATGCCTTATTCATGTTCACACGCGTGCATAATTAATTAACATGGAAAAGCCCACAATTCAATTTTTTTTTCTTAAAAAAAAAATTTATGTATCAAATGATTAGAATGAAATTGTGACTTTTTTTAATATCATAGCATAGGTAATTAAATTACTTCACTTTTGAAAGAAACATGTTGTTTATAAAGTTTAATTTAGTAGCTAGTAATAATAATATCCATATACATACATATCTTGTTCTAGCCCAAGTTTCAAATTTGGAAGCTTTCTAAATATAAGGAAATAGAAATATATGGGTTATCTCTATGTCAATATATTATCCATGACATTAAAAAAAAACACAGAGAGAGAGATAATTTGAATGAATATAATTAGTATATTCCAATGAATTAAGACACGGAACAAAGACTCTACCGAGGAGTTCTATATTTCTATGTACTCGTTAAACTATATATGCTTGAACAGTATTCATCTTTAATGTTTAATTTAGGACCACTGTTCATCACCTTGAACTTCACCCCTGCTTCACGGAACTTTTTTGCTTTTGGCATGCTCATACATTTTAGTTTGTTGTTGCATGGAAACTCTCGAGGCACGTAACAGATTCTGACAAAATCAACAAAATGTTGTATTTGCAGTCCACCAACTTTTTCCACAATATTAAAGTTGTCCATGTCTAATAGATTCAGTTTCCTTTTGAAGAACTGGTAGGTTAGCATGATTGCTGAAAGCCGAACATTGTTCTGTATGGGAATAATGTCTGATTTTGTTAATGAAATTAAAGAAGATCCTCGATGATGAAGAAAGGAACTTGATTCTCATCAAGTAAAAGCATATCAGTTTTAACGAACCGAAGCTTCCAAGGGCCACCAAAAACATGATCATACTGATCTTGAAGTTGGTTATTATCATCATCTGATGAGATGTTTCTGAAGAATAGCTTAAGAATGAAAGCTGAATCTACAAGAATGATATCTCAACAAACTTGTCACTGTCAAATTCAATGGCATCTGCATAACAATTTCGTAAGTACACTTCTTTCTTCTTCAAAAGTTGGACACAATCATGGAGGCTAATCTTAGCTCATGAAAGGAAGTGCTTTAGTAACCTGAATTTGTGTGGATGCATATGTTTGAGGTTTTCGTTGTTGTGAAGTGGACCGATTGAAATTTCTCGAGGAGTACGTGAAGGCTTTCTCATTTCGTTCTCGCAGAGGAACAGGAACTCTGAAAATGCTGCATTTAGTGGACAATGGAGAAAGGTTCTCCAATTCGTCTCCCAGACTTGTTACGAGTGAATCATCTGATAGAATTTCTACATCCACTACGTTGTTACTGATTCCTTCATTTCTCTCACTTGCTTTCCCCCCATTATCAGTATGTATCTTCAAGTTCTGAAATAAAGAGAACCACAACGAGTGTATGAATTAAAAAGACTGTAGTAGGTGTTCGTTGTTGCCCCTCCCGTCTCCTTTGAGAGACAAACTCAAGACCGACCGAAGAAATTTAGCGGGGCCTGGACCAACTCTACGTTAGTAAACAAAATCTCTTTCCTTACCCACACGCGCAAAGACGGAGCAAAGCCAAGCAAATATTTGTTTTAGTTTTTATTCGTTGAAGTCTGAACTCCCAATATTTCGTGGATGCATTATCCTCAAATTAAAATTACGGCCTGGTTGAATATAAGAAATATATATTTTTGAGGAAAATTCGTATGGAAGGAAATCAAGCTATTTTTATATTTTATGTTTACTTTGAAAGTGGATGTTTTGTTACAGCTGCAAGTTGTTGATATTGTTATTTACTTTATGTAGTAAGCATTATTGTTAAACTCGTGAGTCGTGAGTTGACTCTCCTAATTTACCATTTTACGTTTCTACCTTACTAAATTGAGTCGAGTTATTAGTAAATTTGTGTCAGCGGTAAACTTAGTTAAACTTGCGAGTTTACACACTGAATTTACTGCTTTTATGTTTCTAGCTTACAAAATTGTGTTTACTTTTTTTATTATGTCATCCTTAATTGCTTTATATATGAATTTTATAGAAATTTCTTTGTTAAATATAATAAATTATGAGTGTTGATATATTTAATTTCAATTATTTGGATTTAAAATATATTAAATCAAATTGTGGTCATTTTTTATATTTTAATTATTTAATTATACACTGTTAATACCTATTTAATGATAAAAGTAAACTCTTACAAATTCACGATACGAGTTTATGTCACTGTCACGAGTTTACTTAAATTTGTAAGTTTGACAACCTTAGTGGCAAGTTAGTGATTTCTGAAGGAAACATTTTACTGTTGATTTTTGCTTCATTCCTTCATGAGGAAGAATTCTGGTTCTATAAATAGCTCTTACCTCTGCTCAGCATTATATTTAAGTGTGTGTGAGTGTTTTACATCATTACTTCTAATCATAAAGATATAATTTAAATTATAGTGCAAATTATGCTACAAAATAGGTCCTACATTTAAAATTGGAAGAATATTTAATAATATAAAAAATGTACACTTCTCCAAAATGACTAATTTGCTTTCATCTCTAAATCAAAAGCATAAGTGACCTTACTCAATAGTAGTATTAAAAAATCATTAAATTAAATTAGCATTTAAAACTCATATTTAAATAAAAAATATTAACTCTAAAATTAATAATAAATAGCTATTCAAATTAAATTTATAGCATTAAATATATATTAAAAAAAAACCTGAGAAGGAATATAGAAGGACTTTGAGACTTGAGAGAAATTAAAACTTGATAGGACCATGGTTTGTGAAACCGGACCGGACCGGCCGGTTCAGACCGGGAACCGGCCGTGAAACTGGTCCGGTTTAGGGTTAAACCAGTCTGACCCGGTGTGACCCGGACGGGTTAAACCGGACAGACCCAGTAAACAAATTTTTTTTTAAGGTTTTTTTTTTTTTTTAAAATTTTGCCTCCCACTACCGTTTATTTCTTCAGGTAAAACCGTGAAAGAGCTTTGTTCATCTCGATTTAGAGCTTCGTTCCATTGTGCAGAGCTTCAGGTTTATTATTGTTGAATGTTTTATTTTATTTTTAGTTCTTTGTTCTTCGTGTTCGTTGGTGCTCGATATTTATTTTTCACTTTTGGATGTCATATTGGTTTGATTTGGGTTCGTTTTTGGTTTTCCTAAAGCATTGTGGTTGCTCTATTTTTGGTTGGCTCGCTTATTTTTGAATATTGGCTTTGATTTGCCTATTGGTTTCATTGTGCTTCGGTTTGGTTTGGATTTCAAGATTTGGTTTACTTGGTTTGTGAGATTCTCGTGCGTGAGGTTACGTGTTTGATTATTTTCATGAAGCTGTGTTAATGGAGGGAAATATTAATAATGAAAGTGCCCAGAATACTATCACTCCCAATCCCGAGTCTAGCAATCCTCCCATACATTCTGGTAAAAAAGATCCTGTTTGAGAATATTTTGTCATCATATACTTGTTTTTGATATTTTGCTACCATGAATATATTGTCTCAAATGTAAGTTGTAAAGAAAATTGTTAGGAATATCTGAATATGTCACAAGTATTGAAGTATATGGTTATTTTGCTACTGATCTAAAATATTGAAATGATATATAGTATGTCAAATTTAGGTTGGCGTGATGAGAAATTAATTATTTTCAAATTTTTTTATACCTCACCGGTCTGACCCACTAACCCTTAACCCAGTACCCCGACCGGTTCAGTGACGGATCCGGGTTTCACAACCTTAGATAGGACAGAGAAAAATCGACGTTGGACTTGAATAATTGGAGATAATTTGGATTAGAGGCAAAGAGAAACTAATAATTAAGAGACAAAAAAGCTCAGTATATTTTGAGTGATGGAAGAACCAGATAAATGGTGAAAGGGTGGCCGTTCTTCTTCCTCGGAACTTGGCACCTCTCAAACAACGTATACATATATTTATATATTATACATACTTGTCATCTCATCAGTGCACTAGAAGCTAAGACAAGTAAAGTATATATATATTCTTTCTTTTTTCACCTCAAGTAAAGTAATTAATTGGGTCTTTTTGAAGGTTAACGTATGTTTGAGGCTATGGTTTTAAAAGCCTTTCTTTACATGTTAAGATAATACTCCTCTCATAAGTTTACTTTATATCACTCCAGTTTTATTTATAAGTTCATTTTGATCAAAATATTTAATTCTATTTATAAGTTCAGTTTCAAGTAATAAATGACATTGTGATAATCTTACCCATATCAATTGCACTTATGAAGATAGAGAGAGAAGAAATAGTTGAAAAATATCCAATCATAAATGAGGGAAAAATTAAAAATTTTGCTCATAATTATTGAGTTAATTATCTCTCATTGGTATATGATATTTGGTCAAAATGAACTTATAAATAAGACCAGAGTGGTACTCTCTCTGATCCTTATTATAAGGTATTAACTAACAATTAACACAAACTAATAAAAACAGTTAAAATCAATAAAGTTGTCCTAAAATTTAAGTAAATATTACTCCTACCAGTTGCACTAAACTCTAATATTATATTATTATTACTCTTACTCACAGGGCAGGGTCTCACTAAAATGCTGATACGAATATTATATTATTATTACTCTTACTCACAGGGCAGGGTCCCACTAAAATGCTGATACGGTGTCCTAAAGCCGAGCAAAAGCCAATATTAAGCACACAAAAACCCAAGGAGGAAGTTCAGAGAGATAGTCGGTAATGGAAAGTCCGAAAGTGAGGACGAAAACTATGGAAAGTTCTAGCTTCATGGGCAAAAGTCTGAGCTGGGATCAACCTGGTTTTCGCCATGCAGGGAAGTTCAGAAGAGAGATAGAAGCTTACCGGGATTGGGCGTCTCAGATAGTGTTTTGTAGAAAAATATAGTAGAAACTAGAAAAGTCAAAACACTAGAAAGAAACTGCGTCTGGCTTGCTTTTATGCTTACTGGTTCATAATTTCTGATTAAAAGATGTGCCCATTTTCCCGCAAAAATGAGAAAGGAAAAAAAAAAAACAGATGTTTAGGCGTTTGGCGATATCTACAGTAGCACAGTCCGCGAAACGGCGAAAGGTAGACGATGATGCGTTTTCAACGTGTTTCATGTGTTCCGTTTTTCCGTTTTCCCTTTAGTTGCTCTAACTTCTACAGTTACAGCCTACAGGCTCTGTTGTGTAATGATGGGAAATACTTCCTTTAATATAAGATTGGTACCATAAATCAAGCTACTCGTTCAGGTTATCATTACAATTCCATATATAATTTAAAATATTTCAAGTTATATGTGAAGTTTTTGAGTTTGCGTTTATAAACATCTAGATTTGATTAATTTATTAATTAGGTCCGAAATATATATATCAAGGGTTAATAAAAACTGAAAAGTCTATTATTTATCCTCTAATTGATAGAGTGATTAGACTTATACTCATTTTTCCAGTTTCTACAACAACTACTGAAAGATCTTTCTCTACTATAAAAATAATCAAGAACAAGCTTCAAAATAGGATGAAAAACTAATTTCTTGATGATTATTTGATTATATACATTGAAAAAGAAATTGTTTTGAGTTTTAGAATGGATTCAATTATAGATGAGTTTAACAATATAGAAAAATGTAGAGTAAAAGTCAAGTGAAATGATCTTAATTTCAGTAATAGATTTCTTTCAATTTTTTTGTAAATTAGGTATGTATCGCTTTTTTTTTGGCTCAAAAGGTATGTATCGTATTTCAAAAGTACTTTTATTTATGATATAATATTTTTTATTTTCGCTCCCCGTCAATAAAATTCCTGGGTCCGCCATTGCCACTAACCCTATTAATTATGAGCATACATGGAAAAAAAAAAATTAATGTTCCTTGAAAATAAGCAAGTGTCTTATAAAAAGGACCAAATACATTTGTTAGTTGGTACTTTAAAATAAGGACTATGAGAGCAGAGGCGGAATAGGGGGTTAGGGGTGGCCCCCCCTAAAATTACAGAATTTGACACAAGAATCTATGAAATTATATTTTAGCTTTATAAATATTTCTATATTTTCATTTTAGTCCTCACTAAAAGTTTTATAGAGGGATTAAACTGAAAATTTTGAAACATTTATGAGGTTAAAATATAATTTCTTAAATTCTTGGGTCGAATTCAATAATTTTCGCCCTCTAATTTCCAATCCTATCTCCACTATTTTCTATTATGTAATTTTTGTCCTCCTAATTTTTAATCCTGGCTCCGCCCTGCATGGTAATAAATAGTGAAAATATCCCTAAAAAACTAAAACCAACATGTACTGAGCTAGCAACATGTCTTTAATCAATTACAGGGATTTTTACCAGAAAATTATTATTTAAATAAAAAATTACCAGAACAGTGCTACTTTGAAACTTATGCCCGAAATAAGGCTCACGCCAGTAGTGGCGGAGGAGGTCCCCACGCCACTACGACGTGGCGTTTTCGCCCTCACGGCGGCAGTGGCGGGAGACTGTCTCCCGCCACTGCTGCCGTGAGACGTTCTCACGCCACGTAAGTGGCGTGACACTCTGGCATGCCACTTTCTAGTGGCACCTGCAGTGCAGTTTTGACCCCCCCCCCCCAAAAAAAATTGAATCCGTCGCCCTCCTTCAATCCTTCAATCTCCCTCTCACACTTCGTCCCCTCCTCCCTCTCACACTCCTCCTCCACTTCGTCCCCCCTTCGTCCCCTCCTCCCTCTCACACTCCTTCTCCAACCTTCTTCTTTCACTCCCTCTCACACCCCTTCTCCAACCTTCTTCTTTCACTCCCTCTCACATTCCTTCCTCCAATATTTCTCTTTCACTCGACCTGCGCCCCCCACCCCCACTCCCTCACCCCATTTTCACTCTTCCATTCCTCCCTTCACTCTCTACTGCAACTCGTTCCCTCCTTTTCTGAAGCTCAAAAAACACTCAGAGGTTGAAAAACTTTGAATCCTAGAGAAACATTGGAAGGAATAATAAGGAGGCTCAAATTATCTCTTTCACCCTTGACTTCAGGTAACATTTAATATTTTATTTTTGTTGTTTAATAATTTGATTTAACTTTGAATTATATACATTTATTTATTATAGATTATAGATGCTTAATAATTATAATTATTAATTTAGGTGATTACAAAATTTGAAATAATACATGACTAATTAGTAACATTTATTTATTATAGATGCTTAATAATTATAATTATTAATTTAGGTGATTAAAAAAATTGAAATAATACATGACTAATTATTAAATTTATTAATTAGTGAATTAATTAATTATTTTGTATGTTAATTATTAGTAAATTAATGAATTAATTATTTATCTGGTATGTTAATGATAATAAGGTAGATGACTAATTATTTTATATTTTGTAAAATAATAATTTGATGTATAAAATTTAAAATAGTATTATTAGGTAAATTTTATTTAAGAAAGTTGTGTGAAAAATAATTAGTTAATTTATTAATTAGTGAATTAATTATTTAGTTGTATGTTAATTATTAGTAAATTAATGAATTAGTGAATTAATTATTTATGTTGTATGTTAATTAGAGAAAAATGTTGTATATTGTTATTTATAGTACCATAAGATAGATGAAATAAGCTTAAATGAAGAATAATTAGTACTCAAATAATTAATTTAGTAATTAATTATCTAGAGAATAGTAATTAGTTACTTAATAATGTGTTGTGTTATTGTAAATATTGATTTGTCAAATGGATGATGACCAACGCCCGCAATATTATGATTAGGTCAAGTTGATTTAAGAAATTTGTGAGAATAATAATTAGTACATTAATCAATTAGTGAATTAATTATTTCGTTTGTATGTTAATTATTTGTAAATTAATGAATTAATTATTTATCTTGTATGTTAATGATAATAAGGTAGATGACTAATTATTTCATATTTTGTAAAATAATAATTTGATGTATAAAATTTAAAATACTATTATTAGGTAAAGTTTATTTAAGATATTTGTGACAAAAATAATTAGTGAATTAATTACTTAGTTTGTATGTTAATTAGAGACAAATGTTGTATTTTGTTATTTATAGTACCATAAGATAGAGGAAATAAGCTTAAATGAAGAATAATTAGTACTCAAATAATTAATTTAGTAATTAATTAAATTAATTATCTAGAGAATAGTAATTAGTTACTTGATAATGTGTTGTGTTATTGTAAATATTGATTAGTCAAATGGATCATGACCACCGCCCCCACAATATTGAGCCCGGCCCCAAAGAGTGGGGAGTTCTTAGTAAGGAGGTGCAACAGTCACACCGATCACAAGTTGTGTGGAATATAGGAGATTGCAACATTTTGAGGGTGAGGCGAGCCTCACAGGGGTCTTTGTCAGATGTTCATAACCCAGATCTCATCCCACTAGAATTGCAGCAGCACCTTATGCGTGCAGGTTTCTGGCACGTTTGTCGCATGAAGAGACTGCCGGTATGTTGTAAACTTGTTTGTGTCATTAATTATATGCATTTAGTTGTTTGTACATGATACAGTTAATATACGGCCCTTACACATTTGTTCGCTACTTTTACGTTGGTGCAGATTGACAAATACCTAATTTCTGCTTTGGTTGAGAGGTGGAGGCCGGAGACTCACACATTCCATATGCCGGTCGGTGAGATGACTATTACCCTACAGGATGTAGAGGGCATTTTAGGTTTGTCCACTGAGGGTCGAGTAGTTTCCGGTCGGACGCATGGCAACTTTTGTTGTTATTGCAGATATGGGCATGGTCCAGATTTCCTGCTTTATCACCTCCAAAACGGTGTACTATCTGCATATTCACACACATAATATATTTTACGTCAAAACAGGGTTACTAATCAAAAAAATTATATAATAATACAATTACGTAACTAACCTGATGATTGTAACAAACCAGTCTGTTGTGACAAGACATTACCATGATATTCGTCATCTACATCACTATCATTCTGATCATGGTCATTATACAATAACGTGTCTTCATCTTCTTCCTGTTGCTCCTCCTCAGGTTCATCTACCATATAGTCATTTTCTTCTCCAAGCGCAACCGTTGATTGTGTTGGTGAGGTCTACCAATTAGCCTTATCATGGAACTGATGGAGTTCATGAGTCGGTATTGGTACACCCTCCTCTAGGGTCTCAATATCCACATATAACTCAGCAAATTGGGATGTAGCATTTTCGTCGAATGTTTGAACAAAAACATCCACATCCTCATCATCAAATATCTCAAAACCCGCATATTTGCGGTTCCCACAAGGAACTTTACCTGTCACTGAAGAGATTACCTGATTTGGTTGCAGATTTAACTTTCGACGAATCTTCTCGTTTAAATCTTCAGCAGACATGCCTCGAACAATATACATTGCTCTTCTTTCACCTTGAAAACTCATATCGTTTTTACCTATATTTTTAGAACCATTATAATATACAAATGAACGAATGTGATTCATTTTTTTTTGGACGGAGTGAAAGAACTTGTGAAAGAGTCACAAAGTCACAAGGAAAGAGTCACAAAACAGGGAGGGAAAGAGTAAAGAAGTTGTGAAAGAAGAGGGAGGGAAGACGGAGTGAAAGAAGTTGTGGACGGATGAAGGATTAAGGATAGAGTGAATGCAAGGGAAAGATTGAGTGAGTGTATATATAAAAAATGAAACAAGCAGAATGGTTGGTGGGGGGAGGGTTTCGAGCAAAAAAAAAAGGTGGGGAGGGTGTCGTTTTGGGGGGTCGGTAGACATGTGTTTGGGGGTGTCGGTAGAAATGTGGGGGAATCGCGAACATGGGGAGTGGGAGTCAAACCCTGCAGTGCGTCGACTCGACGCACTGCGCAGGAGGTGCAGGCACGCCACTACAAAGTGGCGTGCCATAGTCTCACGCCACTTACGTGGCGTGAGAACGTCTCACGGCAGCAGTGGCGGGAGACAGTCTCCCGCCACTGCTGCCGTGAGGGCAGAAAACGCCACGTCGTAGTGGCGTGGGGACCTCCTCCGCCACTACTGGCGTGAGCCTTATTTCGGGCATAAGTTTCAAAGTAGCACTGTTCCGGTAATTTTTTATTTAAATAATAATTTTCTGGTAAAAATCCCATCAATTACATCATCATATAATTAACACTTAAAAAAAAGGGACCAGGCTTGTCTCCTTTGCTCCTTTGGACCGCTGCCACCCTTTTTTTTAAACGCACCGTTTTTTATATGAATAAGTGACTTGGTGAGGCTAAGTTGTGAAAGAGAGAAAAGCAGGAATAGCCTTCATGTTGGGCACCAGATCACTTTTCTCTTTTAAAGTATTAACTGGTGGTGAAAAAATATTTTAAGGTATTAGTTGGTACTGGGAAAAAACTTCATGATCTTGAAAAATTATTTTAGGATCTTAAAAAAATATTTTTGGATATTGATTGCTACTAAAAAGATATTTTATGATACTGAATGAAGTATTTTTTTTAGTACCAATCAGTATTTTGAAATATCTTTTAGTACCGTCAGTACCTTAAAATATTTTTTCAAAAACCTAAAATAATTTTTTTAGATTATAAAGTATTTTTTCAGTATCATGAAGTATTTTTTTAGTACTAGTCAGTACCCCAAAATATTTTTTCAAAAATAAATGGTGCTAAAAATATACTTTAACATACTGACTAGTACTAAAAAAAATACTTTATAATCTTGAAAAATTATTTGAGATTTTTGAAAAAATATTTTGGGGTACTGGCTAGTACTAAAAAGATACTTCATGATACTGACTACTACTGAAAAAATACTTTATAATCTAAAAAAGTTATTTTAGGTTTTTGAAAAAATATTTTAAGGTACTGACGGTACTAAAAAGATATTTCAAAATACTAGAGTAGAGACTCATGTGGGTTGGGTTGCCCCTGCGAATGGATGTATTAAAGTAAATGTGGATGGAGCTTCAAATAGAGAAAAGCAGACAGCAGGCTGCAGGGGGGTGTTGCGGGATAACACTGGAAAATGGCTTGGTGGCTTCTCTAAGAAACTAGGCTATTGCTCAGCTGTAAGGGCTGAGCTTTGGGCAATGCTAGCTGGATTAAAGCTTGCTGTGTACAAGGGATTTAATCACATCGTTGTTGAAAGTGACTCGGTTACTGCTGTGAAGCTGCTACAAGTATTGCATGATACTGAGGTTGCTGATAACCATTTATTTTCAGAAGTATTTGAGGTTATGAAAGCTTTGGCATCTGTTAGATTTGAGCATGTATATAGGGAAAGCAATTATTGTGCTGATATACTGGCTAGAGGTAGTTTTGTACAGGAGGATTCATATGTTGTTTTTGATGATCCTCCCTTTACTGTTACTAGACAATTGCATCAGGATTCGATAGGTGTTACATACCCAAGGTGTATTCTTGATCCAGTAATGTGATTGGGCTGAAGTGTAACATCCCAATTTCAGAGCAATTTTTTTTTTTGTACATCAGAGTAGAGCATTGTAACAAATAGTGCAGTGAGTTACTGATACAAATTTAGCTGTGGCGTAGCTGCCTGTTCATAAAGAATAATACATTTTCTGTTCAGAACCTTAATATTCTCGGTCGATCATTACTCGGTCTTCACGTGTGTTGTCCACTCGGCTTACTCTTATCCTCCGTCCTTGGTATCTCGTATACTGATGCTATAGTAAGAGCTGAGATCCAATGCCCATTGGATCTCAGGTAACAGTTAACCTCATGCTTATATAACAATATATAGTCAACAGATATTTCTAGAATTACAGTCATGGCTTATGAAATTATCCATATCATATATAAGCATACTATAAGCATTAGAGTCAGTATTACAGTACGCCGCGAACGTACCTTCGTTTGACGGTACTTCGGTACTCTTTGACGGAAATTCAGAAATTCTGACGGTGGCACGACGGCGGTAAAACAGCGATTCGACAGCGGTACGAGTCTACAGATATCCTATAAGGATAAATATCACTTTTGTCAATATTTGACATTATAACGGGCATTTTAGGTACAAATTACCATTTTGCCCCTATTCCCCTAATCGGCGGAATTTCGCCAGCACTTCGTTACTTTGACTAATTTCTTCCAGAATTTTGCCAAAACTTCGACCCAATCATGATTTTCGAAATTCTTGACTAAAATACCCTTAGCATATGATATCTAATCATACTTGGAAGATTAAAGACGAATCTAACATTACTACTCTAACTACTGAAAGAACTACGGAAGCTTAAGACTAAGTACTGAAAAACTTACTCAGAGCTTCGCTGCAAAATTCCCCAGCTCCTCCTTCTCTCTTCCTTCTCTCTAGATTTCGGCCAAGGCTCTCAAAGATGGTGTGAAAATTTCAAAAGGGGTGATCTCCTATTTATAGGAAAAATTGTGACACTATTCATTACTTTTTCATACTGGATATCGGCCGTCGGATCGCACTTTCGCAAGGTGTCACGATCCTCACCGGGCCACTTGGCAGCCGTCCTTTATCACCCTTAGGTGGCAAAACATGATGTCATGCATGACATCAGTTGTTTGTTCCAGAAGCCTAAGCCGGTAGAATTTCCTCGAACGGCGTGCAAATCGCGTAATCGCGTAAAATTTCAGAAACTCGGAATCACAACTTTGAAGACATTTTCTCACCCATTAGAAATGTCCGGGCTAAATAAATTTTTGATTCCATACAGGGTTTCAACGGTCATACGGAAGTTTTACGGAAAAACGTGCCGGTTACGGAAGTAACTTCCGGAATCGTCAACCTCTGGACAAAAATTTACTGATTCCAAATATGTCCAGATAATCATAAACTCATCCCCAGATGTTGAGTTATAATTTATTTCCTTCAAATTCCAAATCTGTGACTATCTGTCTTTTTCCCAGATTACCCTATTTCGTCTTATTATCAAAATGTTCTACCGATCTCGGAATTAACTTCCGGAACAGTCTACTTCAAGATAAAAATCCACCATTCCGTAATCTTTTCTGACTTTAGAAATATTGTTTATGGTTTTCTAGATAGGATCCAATTTCCATCGGTGTTTATTTACTTTTTACTTTTTACTTTAATTAATTTTAAATTAAGTGTTTTAATTCAACACTCCTTCATCATTTCTTTTTTATTATTTTTTTCCTTTTCCCCTCTCCCCATGTCGGCACACACACACAATTAATATATATATTTTTATTTAATTTTTTAATTAATTATTATATAATTTAATAATTTTTTTTCCATAATTTTTTCTTACAAAATTTTCCTATTGGTCCATACCTACATTTAGGCTCAAAAATACTTAATCTCATTTATTTTTCTTAATATCTTCCAATTAATTAGCAAATATATTTATACCAATTTTTAGCCCTTAATCACTAATTATGGAGTTTTACATAATTATCTTTGAATTTTCCTTTGTTTATACTTAAATAATTAGCCAATAAATACTTAATTAATCCCTTACTATTTGTTGACAATTTTCTTATTTAGGATTAATTTCTTCCACACAACAATTGGATTTACATTGGTATTTTATGCTTTACATAAAATATTAAAAATCATGGAGTCAACTAAGGCCCTGTTTTCACAAAAAAAAAAAAGATGGGTCTTCCCCGGTTTTTCTCCAATAAAACCTCCAACAATCCCTTCATTTATCATGCACCAGATCTCCAGTTATTTTAACTTATATTTGTTTGTTCTCAACTTGGAAGTTGGAAAACTTCCTTCATGTTCTCAATTAACAAAGAAATTACTGAAGGATGGTCCAAGTCCGTTTCTGGCGAAAGCAAAATCTTGTTATTATGAATATATTAAGGTTTAAAGACCTAATTTGTTACGGAAATTTTGTTAAAGGAGCGTCCAGTACCTGAAAGTATTTTTAGTATTATTTTTGCCCCGGAAGTTTACAAACATAGCAATTTTGCCCATCAGTTGATCTTGACCGTTGGATTGGTATCATTTTTTTCCGGAAGTTTACAAAAAATTTCACTTAAACAAAACTTCCGGGGCAAATTTGCTCCTAAAAACAACTTCCGAGGTATATTTGATCCATTTTGTAAACTTCTGGAGCAAAAATGATACCAAAAATACTTTCGGGTGCTGGGCGCTCTCTTATGGTATGTTTGGTTTGAGGTGAGGGGAGGGGAGGGGAGGTGAGGGGAGGGAAGGGGAGAGAAAAAAAAGAGGAAGGGAGTGGAAAGTATGTGGGCTGGACTACACCCAATTTTCAAAAAAAATTTATCTCCTCTCATTTTTTTTCTCTCCCCTTCCCTCAAACTAAACATACCCTTAGCAATACTTCCCTGACAAGGTATTTAACCCAATATATTAATGGGAGAATCCTTTCCAATGCCCAATTAAGGTCCAAAATTGTAAAAAGGGCCCCAACAACTTTCACATACCAAAAAGCTTAGGGCCTTTTTTGAGATTTTTCATTAAAATTTAGTTGTTAATTTGACTGATTTAGTTGTTAACCGGGGCTGATATTGTTGTTAAAGTGACTGATTTAGTTGTTAAAATATTGTTGTTAATACGACTGATTTAGTTGTTAATGGGTATTTATTTTGTTGTCAATTTGACTGTTTTAGTTGTTAACGTTTATACCAGAAAATTCCCTAGGGCCCTTTTTAGTATGTGAAAGTTGTTGGGGCCTTTTTTGTAATTTTGGACCTTAATTGGGCATTGGCAAGGATTCTCCCTATATTAATTATCTGATGTCTATTTATTTTAATCTTCTATATTATGTCCCGAAATATTATATTATATAATAAAAAATATATAAAGGCATGGGACCCACCGAATTATATTTTCTCCTTCAGCCGCCTTAATCACGGGGAGCGTTTGAAAATAGTCAGGGGAAAATTACATCGAATTACCCAAAGGTAGAAATTACACTTAAAGACCCATTTTCTTTTTATATATATGCACGCCGTCTAAGAGGTATGGACAAGAGAGGGAGAGAGAAAGCGAGAGAGAAGAGCATGAGAGAATTATTGTTGTGATACAACAGATATAATGAGAAAGACTCCTATTTTCTTCTCCAATCTCTTAGGACCCGTTTGTTACCAGGAAAGTTTGAGGAGGGAAAGGAACTTTGGAGGAGGGAAAGGAAAGGAAAGGAAGATTTGAAAGATGAGGGAAGATGACTTGAGTTGTTTGGTAGGAAGAAAATGAAGAGGGAAAGTTGGTAAGGAATTAGGAAATGTCTATTTTACCCTCAAAAGAAATTAATTCAAAATAAATAAAAAAATATTTTTTTTGCTAAAATATATTTTAAAAAAATATTTTATTGTTAAGTTCGAACTTTTGAAGAAAAAAAATTCTCCAAATTTGAACTTTCCCGCTAAATTTGAACTTTCCCGCCAAATTTGAACTTTCCCGCCAAGTTCGAACTTCCCGCCAAATTTGAATTTCAGGGGTAAATCATCAAAAACCATCTTCCGGGAAGATGGCGGCTTTCCTTCCATTTTCGGAGGAAAGCATCTTCCCTCAAATAAGGGAAAATGTCCAATTCCAGTGAGTTGCTGACTGGACTTTCTTTGTAACAAACACCCAAAATCCATGGGAAGATTGAGATCTTCCCTTTCCCTCCCTGGACTTTCTTTGTAACAAACGGGTCCTTAGTCTTTTACCCAACACGTTAATTTTATCAGCACGATAGCAATCTCCGGTCTCGTTCTTTTCCTCGCCAATGGTACGGCGCTTCTCTAGCGTTCCAGGCTCGCAATCGTCTTGAGATCTCTATCCACTCAGGTACGTTTTCGTCTGTTGCAGTGGGCTTCATCACCTTCCTTAATCGTATGTTGTATTCCCTCTTCTTCTTCGATTTTCATCATTCATTTTACCTTCTTTCTCTTGTATCTCTATTCCTCTGTGCTGTGGCTTGATTGCTCTAAGTGTGTGAACTTTGATGCACAAGTCTCAAGGACGAGAGAGAGAAAGAAAGAAAAATGAATAAATAAATAAATAGGGAATGAATGATTGAAGAGAAAGAGTGAACAATAATGACGAGCACATGGATACAGTAATACATACACACTCATATTGAGGTATTTCTAACTTTTTACTGCTTGTCATTTTGTTTTTGATGTTGGGAAATATCTGTCATAATATAAATTATTATAAGGAATTAAAAAGATATTTTTACTGATTGTTTTAAATATCGAGTTTCATAGTTAAAATTAATGATTATTATTGTTCTTATATTTTATTTTGATTTACTTTACAAGTTCTTTTATATTATTAATATTGATATTTTAGTATGGTTAGAAGCTATACACCTTCAATTTTATATTTCTAAAATTATATGACCAGAAGTCATATTACTTTAATTTCTTATTCTGAAGTTATATAGCCAGAAGTTATTCTTTGATTCTTATTTTGAGATTTATGGCCAGAAGTCATATAGATTTTATCTTCTATCTTATTGTATAGCCGGAAGCTATAATATTCAACTCCTATATATCCTGAAGATAAATGGTCAAAAGTCATATAAATTTAATTTCTCATTGAGATTAATTGGTTCGAAGCCATGAGACTAAATGGCTTGAAGCCATAAGAATTAAATGGCCTGAACCCATGGAACTTTAATTTTTGTTATAATATCATACTTTATGATTTATTTATTGTTTTTACAAATTTATTATTATTATTATTTATGTTATCATATTGTGTTTTATATTTCATAAATTTCTTTTTATTGTATTATGAAATTTAAATTTGTGGTTCATGAAGCATCAAAATTGTATATTTGGCCTTATAAGACCTTCTTGTTCTTTAGAACATATTGAAGGAATTTTGTATAATTACCAGAAGATGGTTATTCTTTCAAAAGTTCATTATGAAGATATTCAATTTGCTCCTATAGTAGCAATATTGTATAAGAGGTCTTAAGAAATTTGATGAATTAATTTCTTGACTCCTATATGACCAAACAAGACAATGAACTTTTGTTGCAAAAATCATGAATCTCGTCCCATAGACTCGACTTCATTCTCAGAAGTGAATGAAATAATAAATGAATCTAATTATGGTTGTGGACATAAATGTAAACATATCTACAGTAGTGGGCATGACTATGGTTATAGTTGTGATGGTTCAAATTCTCACTTGAAGTGGAGAAAGATAATTGATAAGAATTACAAAAGGGAAACTAGTTGGCAAAATAAATATGCTAAAAATCCATGTTATCACTGGGGTGATAAGGATCATTAGTCTCGTATCTGATGTACGCTAAGGCACATTGGTAAAAGGGTCAAATATTGAAATAAATCATGTGGATGAAAATAATTACGTGTAAATTAGCCTTGAATTCAATTTTCAAAGGTGGAAGCCAGTGATTTTTGGAAAATTGGACTAATTTGGCATTTTGAAATTTCGCGATACTACAATGTCATTTATGATTTTAGTGGTCTTATTCTGTAATTTACTTTTTTTTTCACTTTTCTAAAAGTGATGTTAATATTACAGAATAGACCCTTCTTTTTATCAAAATTCTCAAAAAGCCACAAGCAGAATATATATATATTTTTCGTATATTTTGTTCTTATATATGTTTATATTAATCATTTGGATATTTATTGATATTTTAATAACCAGTAGCCATAATACTTTTAAATTTATGATTTGATGGCAAGAAGTTTTATCATTAGTTCTTTTATAAAAGAATATTATTGGTTTAAAAGAAATGATATAACAAGAAAAATTTTGTGGCACTAAATTATTATTAATATTGAGGCCTTGAAGACTTATGTATCAAATATTGAATGATACAAAGCGTTTTTAGTTATTATCCTAAAGATAAATAACTTGCAGAGAATTATGCCACTTAAGGGTAATAAGTCTAAATGCTAATAGTCCTGAGTGCTAATTAGCATATTTTGTCCAACTTGATAATGCAAGAGGTCAATATTTTCAGATTATATTTGGTAGTATAAATTTGATTGAAGGCTCCGGAAGAGCTAATATTTTAATTTGCTATATGAAGGAACATAATTATACAATAATAATACATTTAATCTCAAAAACTTGTTGAATTTCAAAGATATATTCAAAAATGGATATATGAAACGTGTTATTGTAAACCAAAAGTTTATAAATAAACTAGAAGTTTGCTAATGCAGACCAAATGTTTGTCAATGCTGACAATGAAAGAGGCAAAGAGCTGTAGAGAAATATGTCTACATTTATTTGAAGCCAAAGCCCAGAAGGTAATATGATGTTTTATTTTTTGTTATTAAA
Organism: Acacia pycnantha; assembly: GCA_025563575.1. NCBI lineage: Eukaryota > Viridiplantae > Streptophyta > Magnoliopsida > Fabales > Fabaceae > Acacia > Acacia pycnantha. Next base: position 7,374,575 of record JAMWYP010000011.1, on the reverse strand, counting down.
AATTATTATTATTTACATTTATTTCGATCACATCTTAGAAATCTGTTGCCATGAGAATCTTCTATTGGAGAACTTTCATGTGTGTGATTTTAAGTTATTTTGATCATGAATATCTTCATATGTGGTGGACTGTATATATTTTGCATATATAAATAAATTGAAATATATCATTAATGAGTAATGAGATTATCTAGTGATGTAATATTATATAGTAGTTCCTGAAGAATTAACATAGATTTTCTTTTTGAGCTTTAAAGGTTTGAAGTGATTTTGAAATACTGAAAGTATATATGTTTATATGACTCATATTTGAGGGGGAGTTTGTTAGAATACAAGTGTGAGTTAAGTTTTGAAAAGTTATACTTATATACTTCTCATACAAAGCCTAAAATATAATCTCCCAAAGTGGATGTCAGATTATGACTTAAATCATAATTTTATGGAAATTGAAAAGTTTATGATTGGTTGAGATATATATTATAGTAAGCCAGAAGTCTACTGATTCAAACAAATTTATCGTTGGCATGACTTGTTTGATCATCTGAGTCATGTATATATAATGCAAATAAGATTATGTTATCCATTGAAGAATAAGAAGATTCTTCATAAATAATCAACATATTATTTATGAATTATGCAATGCTTGTTCTCAAAAACAAATTGTTTATGAGAATATCATTGGTCATGATTGATTATATATTTCTGGAAATATATCAAACAGTATTATATGAGCCCATTGAAATAGCATGTAAACCATACAATTGTTCGATAAATTCAAAAGATGCACTATAAGATGGTTACATATGACATTATTTGCTTGCAACCTGAAGTTTGCAATAATGTTTGCAACTTGAAGTTTGCAATAAAACTTGCAACTTGAAGTTTGCAATAATGTTTGATTATATTGAAGCGCGCAATTTCCAGATTATACGATCCATAAATCATGTATTAAAGCCTCTATGAATAGTTAGATCACCGCTTATGAGAACAAAATTTCTATGTTGGTATATTTGATTTTATATGCGCAACATTTATATAAACCAACAAAATTCTCCCGGTAAAATTGGCTTTTGGTCAGAAGCCAGACAAATTCCATCTTAAAAGTTTGAATGTGCAATATTTATTAATTTGTCATAATGCACATAGATGGATATAGAAAGAAAGTTGGGATAAATGTTGTGTAAGGACCTCCTTCTTCTTGTTTGTCTCTAAATAAAACAAAATGATGTTTCTAAAAGAAACAAATGGATTTAGAAGACTTATACTACATGATTAATAAATTGTCATTTGACATTGTTTTTCTAACATGAGGGGGAGAAAACAAGCAGTTGGGTAAAGAGATTAGTTGAAATGAATTATCATTGGCTCATGTTGATCCTTGTACAAAACAATGTGAACTGGAAATTCAAAAGATAATTCATTTGTAGAGTTTAGCTAATCGAATGCCAGAAGTATTTACTGACCCAAAGAAAGTGACAAAGTCACATGTTTTAGATACTAATGCTTCTATTCGAATTGATATCCCTAAATGACAACCTATTATAAATGAATTTAAAGCACGTCTGAAGCGTAGTAGGCCTACCGGATCCAAAGATAAAAATCCTCAAAAGAGAAAAAGGAACTAAGAATATAGATGGTCAAGTCGAGGATAATAAAGAAAAGTTAGTAACTCCAAAAGAGCTATCTCCTGAAGAGTTATTATCTCCAGTAAAGTTATCTCCATAAGAGAATGTTATAGTCCCAGAAGAGATCCAAGTACCTGAAATATGTGAAAATAATAAGATCTCAGTAATTATGTTATGAATTACATCCGTTGGGAGCAAATAAAGTCAATGTTGACGACCTCTTTGCTTATAATATAGCATATGATGTAATGAATGATAATGAAGATCATGAGCCACAATCCATTAGTGAGTGCCAACAAAGAAAGGATTGGCCCCTTATGGAAAGATGCAATTAATGCAGAATTACAAACATTGACAAAACGAAAAGTATTTGAACCTGTAGTCCATACACCTGAAGAAACGTATTCACTAGAAGTGGATGCAACTACTTTTCGTTATTTGATTAGCCTAATAGTAAATGAAGGATTCGATATGCACATAATGGATGTCGTGACTGCCTATTTGTATGGCTTACTTAAGAATGATACTTATATGAAAGTCCCTGAATGACTTAAGATGCCAGGAGCATTTAATTCAAGTTATCGAGAACAATACTCAATTATATTAAATAAGTCTTTGTATGGCTTAAAAGCAATCAGGGCGCATGTCACGAGTACAAAAAAGGATTTTAAGACCGGACAAGAGAGGTATTGTAAGACCGGACCTGTGTCTGGTCTTGTTCCAGACAATATTAAAAGTCTAACTTTTAAGACCAGACTCGAACCGGTCTTAAAGAAACTCTTTTAAACCAGACATTTAAAACATTAGGTCTTAAAAGTCGTATTAAATAGACCTGAAATATTTTTTGTTCGGTCCTAAAACTTAACTTTTAAGACCGGACAAAAACTAGACCGCTCTGAAAAGATCGGAATTTTAAGACCAGACAAAGATAAGTCCGGTCTAAAAAATAGCTGCTTCGCTCTAAGACCAGACGACTAATTATACGCAGTCTTAAAAGACTGACTTTCAAGACTGGATGATAGATACATCCGGTATTAAAAGACCAACTTTTAAGACCGGCTTAATATCAAATATCTACACCTGACCTTTAAGACCAGACATATAAATACATCCGGTCTTAACAGTTGAACATTTAAGACCGGCGTATTTATTTCCGGTCTAAATTTTCCCAAATTTTTTCCCTGTTCTGTTCTTCCTGATCATATATATACACAAATCCACCACTCAATCCAGCATATAAAAGTCGATACTTTAAGCTACAAGCTATGAACAATTATGAATAAATTGATTTGGGAAAAAAATACAAATATTATTCACCATGAGTTATGTGGCCTCTTAATTAATGATTATACTATGACTACAACACCTAAATTAATTTATACAATAAGATAACTTACTTACAAATACAATGAGTTACAAATACAACACGTAAATCAACATACATGCCCAATATGATATTCACCATGCCTTCATCTGATTCCCACCCAACAACGTAACATCCTCTTTTATAACATGCCCCTTTGGATCGGATCACATACGAAAATAAAACAAGAACAAACTTCATAGTCAGTGACATTGTTTAAGAACATAGAAGGAATATAATATAGTTAAAACCTTAAAGTTTTCAAAGAATTCTGCATATGAATATTACTTTATAAATTGACTCTTTTATAAAGTGATATCCTTCCATATCCCTTCTTGATGATCATTTCTTATGCCGGGTTCATTATCCGCTTCATCTTCTTCGTTCATGTCCGGTAGACCCCTTGAAAAAGGAGTACTCTCAGGAAGACCATAATTTGAATGACTTTCCTCATCAATATCAATGACCCTCTTTTCTTGGAGAGCTACAGACCACATTTTATTTTCTTGATCGGTGATATAGAACACTTGTTTCGCCTGGTCTGTCATAATAAAAGGTTCATCTCCAAAACTTCTACTATTGACATCGACTAATGTAAATCCTAGCCGATCAATCTGAACACCATTATTGACATTAACCCACTTGCATTTGAAAATGAGAAATCTAATTTTGACATAGTCCACCTCCCAAATCTTTTCAATAACCCCATAATATGGCATGACTGCCAATTTAGGCCTCTTGTCTTTCAAACTGGAGAAGTGCATAGATTCAACCTCTAACATAACACCAATGTTCTGAACTGTGCTCCTATCATCTAGGGACTTTGTGTAAAATGTATAACCATTGATCATATACGAATTCCAACTTATGACACCAACCTCAGGACCACGTGCTAATCATTTTATTGTATCAGAAACACATTCAGATCCCTCGACCTTTTGTTTGAACCAGTTTACAAAAGTTCTGTTATGCTCCCTAATCAACATTTGTTCGGTCATTCGATGGTTTTCTTTCCTTACAGCTTCTTTATGTGCAGCTATGCTGGCTTGAACTTCATCAACATTATTCAAGATGTATAAGTGGACTTGTGACAATTCATCAGGATCCACACTCTTTACCGAAGCCTCTCGTCTACCCCCTTCATCATGCTGACGTTTTGGAAGCCCAATATGTCTTACTTTGACCAAATAATTTTGACAAAATTCCATGGCTTTTTCAGAAACATATTTCTGAACAATTGATGCTTTTGGCCGGTATGCGTTCTTCACATACCCTTTTAGGAATTTCATAGATCTTTCAATTGGGTACATCTACCATAAACGGATAGGGCCGCACAACTTTATCTCCCTTACTAGATGAACAATTAGATGAACCATGATGTCAAAAAATGTAAGAACAAAAAGCTTCTCAAGGTGGCACGAGATAAGATATCCTTAATATATTTTTTAATCATCATAATATATTTTAATTATTAAAATATATTTTCTTAAAAAAATATTTCATAATACATTTTTAATTATAAATTTTTTTTATTTGAATTAATTTTTTAGTTTAAGTAATATTTTTAATTTAAAATTATAATGGCATATGTTATAATTATAATAATTTTTTATATCAAATAAGTTTTTAATAATATTTTTTTATTTATAATATTTTTTATTTTGAAATTATTTTATAATAAAATATTTTATTAATGACATATAATTTTAGTTATCATAATATTTTTCATCATGGGCATTATTGGAATATCATATAAGTATAAAGGACAAATAGTCCAAAATTTTGGTTCCCCCTCCAAAACCCCCAATTTGGAGTGGAGCCAAAATGGAAGTGTAGGAAGGGAGGGGATGGAAGATTTAGGACCCGTTTGTTACAAAGAAAGCTTGGGGAGGGAAAGAAACTTTAGAGGAGGGAAAGGAATGGAAATGAAGATTTGAAAGATGAGGAAAGATGACTTGAGTTGTTTGGTAGGAAGAAAATAAAGAGGTGGTAGTTGGTAAGGAATTAGGAAATGTCTATTTTACCCTCAAAAGAAATTAATTCAAAATAAAAAAAAAAATATTTTTTTTGCTGAAATATATTTTAAAAAAATATATTATTGTTAAGTTCGAACTTTTGAAGAAAAAAAAATTCGCCAAATTTGAACTTTCCCGCCAAATTTGAACTTTCTCGCCAAGTTTAAACTTTACCGCCAAGTTCGAACTTCCCGCCAAATTTGGATTTCAGGGGTAAATTTGTCAAAAAACCATCTTCCTAGGAAGATGGCAGCTTTCCTTCCATTTTCGGAGGGAAAGCATCTTCCCTCAAATAAGGGAAAATGTCCAATTCCAGTGAGTTGCTGACTGGACTTTCTTTGTAACAAACACCCAAAATCCATGGGAAGATTGAGATCTTCCCTTTCCCTCCCTGGACTTTCTTTGTAACAAACGGGTCCTTAGGGTTCTCTCCCCTCCAAAATTTTAAATTAAATGAGGGGATGGGAGCAACTACCATCTCTCGAAAGCCAATTGACATTTGTTTGAGAGGGATTAAGAAAGTCAAATAAATTACTCAATCATATTATATGTAATGTATTATTAGATTATATATTAGTTTATAAATTAGGTAAAATAGTTTTTAAAAAATAGTAAATATAAATATTTTAAAATAATTTAACTAACTTTTATAATATGTGAAAAAAAAATCAACTAGTAATGCAATACTCGTATTAAGTTTGAACAGAGATTTAATATGATACATATCTTCAATACATCACCAATTTCCATGACATATTTTGAACAACCAACTAGTACCATACTCACAGTAAATCCAACCTTTTCTGTGGATCAGTCTATAAAGATTGAAGTATAAATCTCTCTCTTACTTATATATGCTACTTAAAATAATAGGACATCACTGCATAATAAGTCTGAAAGATGGCGAGTAGAAGAAGCACAGTAGCTGCAATTACAGAGATAACGGCCCATGGATTCTTAAAATAGTCCTCTTTCAAAGTAACCCTCCATTTATGCCAAGGCACTCTATAATAATCATCTACATTCTCACACAGATTTGAGAAGTAGAACCTTCTTCTCGCCATTCCTGGTGAAAGCCTATTGATGGTAGAAGCCACTTCTTGAGTTCCTGATAACTTTGACTCTATAATGCCATAATGAATCAGTAACTCCACATCCCCTGTTGTTTCTATCAGACGATCTAAAATGAAGACATAATCATTCACGTAGTTATCATGTAGATGACAACGTTCGTATGCTATGAGATTCCTTAGAAGAATCTCTGTTGCGTCTTTTAATCTCAGCTGTGAGATTTCCAACACACCATCTTTGAATCTGATGTCAAATGGATTCCCTTTGTTCATCACCTTGAACTTCACCCCTACTTCACGTAACTTTGTTGCTCTTGGCATGCTCATACATTTTAGTTTGTTTTTGCATGGAAACTCGCGAGGCACGTAACAGATTCTGGCAAAATCAACAAAATGTTGTATTTGCTGTTCACCAACTTTTTCCTCAATATTAAAGTTGTCCATGTCTAACAGATTCAGTTTCCTTTTGAAGAACTGGTAGGTTAGCATGATTGCTGAACGTCGTACATCATTCTTTATGGGAATAATGTCTGATTTGGTTAATGAAAGAAGGTCCTCGATGATGAAGAAAGGAACTTGATTCTCAAGTAGAAGCATATCAGCTTTAATGAACCGAAGCTTCCAAGGGCCACCAAAAAAATGATCATACTCATATTGAAGCCGGTCATTATTATCTTCTGATGATATGTTTCTGAAGAATAGCTCAAGAATGAAAGCTGAATCTACAAGAATGATCTCAATGAACCTGTCACTGTCAAATTCAATGGGATCTGCATAACAGTTTCGTAAGTACACTTCTTTCTTCTTCAAAAGTTGGACACAGTCATGGAGGCTAAGCTTAGCTCGTGAAAGGAAGTGCTTTAGTAACCTCAGTTTGTGTGGATGCATGTGTTTGAGTTTGTCATTTTTGTGATGAAGTGGACCAATTGAAATTTCTCGAGGAGTGAAGGCTTTCTCATTTTGCTCTCGTAGATGAACAGGAACTCTGCAAATGCTACATTTAGTGGGTAAAGGAGAAATGTTCTCCAATTTGTCTCCCAGACTTGTTACGAGTGAATCATCTGATAGAATTTTTACATCCACTGTGATGTGATTGTATCCTTCGTTTATGTCAACTGCTTCCCCCATTATCTGTGTGTATATATGTATCTTCAGATTTTGAAATAAGTAAAACAAGTTGGATATTTCACCACTGTACTATTGCAAATAAAGAAGTAAAGGTTGAAAGAAAAAGGCTACTGCCATTTATTCTGATCTTATATCCCCCATCCATTTTGTGTTTCAAGTTCATCATAATCCCCCCTCAAGAAATATCGCTATTAATAATACATAATAAAAGAGTTTTTATCAAGTGGTAGCTAGCTAGTTACAATGCATATTATTATAAAGAGTATTTTAAGGAAATCAACACTACACATTTATTATAAATAACTAACTTAACTAAATTTTTTAAATATATGATTCGTAAATTAATTATCTAATTCTTATATTAAGAATAAGAGGGACATGTTTGAGGATGGGACAAATAAGGAATGTTTGATGGGCATGACGATTCGCTTTATGTGAATATTGGGGATAATGTTTCTAGAACTCAATGGGGTCACTCAAGCACCTCATAACTCTCATATACTAGTCAAATTGAGAACGATGTAGTGTGCTACATATATACTTCGTTTGTTTTTGAGGCCCACAACACAAAAATCCTTGTAACTTATCGGCTATTCAAGACAAAGGTACCAGGACAACACAAATATCCTTGTAACTTGTCAAAGCCACACTCTTGGAGGTGCCATTTCAAAGAAGCAAACTTGGCTGCTAGTCTTAGTTAAAACCTCCGCCACAGCAACTAGCTACTACTTTGTTTTATCTTTGTCTTAGTTATAAGTTTGCTTTGTGTTTCATTTGTCTTTGATCTGACACTTTTTAATTTGGAGTTTTTGGATTGTACTTCAAATTTTTGTCATATTAATTAAACTCCATAGATGTTGGCTTTGAATAAAGATATATGACTTTAATTCTTAGCCGGTAATGATGATCAAGAACTGTGAATATAATTTGTGGACTCTAGCATATATATGCGGAGAATAGCAAGTCAACGGCACATATATAGTATGAGCAACCAAAGAGGAACGATTCATATCATATGTGTTAGTATTTAGGTGTCTTAGAGACAATCTGTAAGAACAGATCAACACCATTTCTATGTTGTAGTATTTCATTATTAATAAATGAGCATATTTTATCTTTATTATATTCATGTTTGTCTTTATTTTAAGGTAAATATGTGTTTAAAGATAAAAGCCCTAAGAATAGAACATGTGCTAATCTTGAGGATTAATGATAGAGATCATGATCATGAGGACTTGAGAATACTGGATATCTATTGCCTAAAGGGTCAAGGTGCAAAAATAGACATGTGCTTTTGTCGGAGGAGCGTCCAATAGCAAATACTTTTTTTTGGCGCAAAAGTAACTATGTAGTTACAAAAGTGGAGCAAAAGTATACATTGACCGTTAGTTGACTTTTTTTGTACTGAAAATGATGACGTGGATGTTGATGGTTTCTGGGTTGTTATGAATTGCAGTTCAGCCCCAAACACATTTCAGATAATTTCAAGTTAGTCCCTCCATGAACTTTTAAAAATTTCATTTCAATCCCTAGGTCAGATTTCTTCCTTTCCCGTCAGATTTTGACCTTCTTCTTCCCAAGAGTCCAGAGACATACCCGTGTTTCTTTCTCTGTTTTTGCTCCCAGAAAATGCAGGAATCTAGAGCTTCATGCCTGGTGAGGTCGAGCTTCATGCCGAAGCCGTCTCCGTCTCTGATGATGCCGAAGACTATGAATCGCCGGACTCCATGGAGGTGGACAAACAAGAAGGACGAGATTGTGATGATGGAGAAACACACAATTCTGAGTTTTTTCTTTTTATTTTGGTTTTCGATTCAAAATGATTTTTCAGTTTTATAACTGAAATCGAAGAGCATATTAAAGCTTGTTTTTCAATTCTAGAAGTATCGGGATTCGGATCCAGATCAAGATGGTGGTGGGGGGTTCAGATCGAGATTGGGGGGGTGGCGGATCGAGACGGCAGCATCAGCTCTACCTGGAATTTTCTAGTGAAATTCGACATCAATGAATCATTGGCCTGTCATGTACAAGTTACCTACCACCGCCATACCAGTCGTCTACTCCTTCCAAGAACAGGCGTCTACTCCTTCCCTCTCCATTCTGCTCACATCTCCTCTGGTTCACGCTTAAACTTGTGAGAGACGAGCTCCTCCGATATGAGAGATTAGCTCATAACCAATAATTTTACATTAAAAACATTATAAATTTGATAGCTTTGAGCTCAGATCTGAAGCTTTGTTGTTGGGCGAAGGAGCTGCAGAAGAACATTACAGGTACCCGCCGGTACAACAACTGCAGAAGAAAAACAAATTTGGGATGGGTTTAGGTGCCGGGTTGTTGGGCGGAGCTCTCGGCAGTTTGCTGATCGGAGATATGGTTTCCACTTTCCAGATCGTGGAGGTGGGGGGAGGCGGCGGTCCAGGGGGGGTGGGTCTGCGAGTTGAAGGAAGGGGGAGGGTTTTGTTTTTTTGTTTTTTAATTTCGAAGGAAGGAAAGAAGAAAGGACGGATGATGTTGAATTTTTTTTAATTTATTCTTTCTTCTTTCACTGCCAACTAGGATGAAAATTTGCTGAGTCAGCATCCATGTTAATGTTTTTGGTCAAACTAACGGTCAACTAACGGTGCATGTCTACTTTTGCTTTACTTTTGTAACCACATAGTTACCTTTGCGCCAAAAAAAAGTATTTGCTACTGGACGCTCCTCCGACAAAAGTACATGTCTATTTTTGCACCTTGACCCATTGCCTAAAACTTGTTCTTAGTGTTGAATTACCAAGAAAGGGCATTGATGATCTTAATAAGGCTAGTACGACATCATCTATATGTATAAGATACAAGGTTAGGAATACAGGCATGGTGATGCCTTAGCTAATGTTGTGGGTAGATTATTTGTTGGATAACAGATAGCACCGAACAGACCCGCCGAGAGACTACCATAAAAATTCATTGTATAGAGTATCGTTGGATGTGTAAAATCTCTCATTGTTTGGTAGTACGGATCGTCCTGGACTTAAGGATGTCATCGACATTATGTCCTAGGGTTCTACTTTGATTTTACAACTCTATCCGCCTAAAAAGGAGAATTGTGTACTCTTGAGTATAACTCAAATACATGAGTATATATGGACATGTTGAAAGGACTCAGTCCCTACAAGGGATTAGTCATCCACAAGACTGGTAGAGCTTGGATAGCTTCTAATTAACTCGGGAATCTATGCGCACAACAAGTGATCATGAAGAGTCATGATCTGTCATAGAATTAATATAAGAATATTCCTAATTCTATGAATTAGCTACATTTAGTCAATTAAGAGAGATGATACTCTATCTTTACTCTCGACTAAATGTGAATGACGATGTGAGGGATGAAAAACGCTCTCTGTGAAAACTGAAACGATAGGAATTCACATTAGGTGTTTTTCCCTCTAATTAGAAGGATTAGACAATTTTTTTTATATATGTATTCTATTTATTTAGATTAGATTATATGTTGCATCCTGAAATTTTTGTTGCACACAATATCTCAAATTAATTAATTTACAGGATATTGGGGTTATAGGAAAAATATTTCCGAATGCAGGACTGAAAATTAATTAATTTGAGATAGTGGGTGCAAATTTTTTTTCAGGATTCAGCATATAATCTAATCTAATCTAAATAAATAGAAAAATTTAAAAAAAAAAAAAATTACCTAATCCCTCTAATTAGAGGGGAAGGTACCTAAGAAGCACCTAAGAGAAAATCACCTAATGTGAACCCAAATGATAGAGGGCCCGCCATGAAATAATTATGTCCATTAAAAAACAAACATAGTTTCATCATTTTTTACCCCTCTTTCAATCTATTTTTCCCCTCTTTTAATCTTCTACCCACCGACAGCAAATTGACAAATTGCCATTCAGGCTTGTCTATTTTCCCATCTTTGTTTAGATCATAGTCCAAAAAAGTCTTATCAAGAATTGTTTCAATGGTCTCATCCGCTAGCTTCATTTCAGACTCACAAAGAAGTGCAATTAGCATTTGCTTGACCTCTTGTCGCTCTATGAAGCCCGTGCTGTCCAAATCGTAGAGCCTAAAGGAAAAATCTATCTTATCTTCTTGTGGTGCATTTGGGTGGAACACATTGAGTGATCTAACAAAGTCACCAAAATCAATGACTCCCTTCTTTTTAACATCAAAGAGATCGAAGATCCGATTTGCAAAGAGATTCTCCCTCTTCCTATACTTGAAAATTGCCAACTGAAATTCTTCCTTGCTTATCAGTCCATCATCAACAACAGAACCACAGATGCTCTTAAAAAGCTCCAACAGTGCTTCAACCTCGCTAACATTTAAAGCTGTCAGTGATGCAAGAGTCACAAGATCCTCATGCCCAGGAAATTGCCTTCTTACTTTAGAGCTGAAACAACCCATGTATGCTACGGACGGAATGCAGGCAGCAAGGTGCTAGATCGGCGCCCAGGCTTCGCTACAATATATCATCAAAATCATCTTAACCTTGCAACTGAAGAGAAGTGAATCTGATAAAAAGGCGTCGGCGGCTGGTAGACCGGAAGAGAGAGATAGAGAGCAGGTAACGAACGCGGACTTGTTCGGAAGGAAGAAATCGCTGGCGAGGTAAGGATCGTGGGATTCTAAAGCAATTTACGCGCTCCTTGTCTAAAAAAAGAGGAGTAAAATGGATTGAAGAAGGGAAAAAAAAAGAGAGGATGAAAGTTAGAGCTGGGAATCAGGGCCGACCCGGCCCGACAGGGCCTGGCCTTATAGGGCCAGGGCCCAACAGGGCCGGCCCTACAGGGCCTAGAGCAAGGAAAACATATGTTTTAGCCTACCCGATAGTACTGAGCTGCAGGCCGGTCCTACAGGGCCTGAAAATTACTATTCCAAATTTTAATTATTATTTTTTGATTTTTTTAAAGAAATATAATTAGTAAATTGCAACCATTAAAGTTCTAATCTATCAATAAATGTTATCAACATTAATATCTAAACAATATAAATCATTCAACAAATAAACACATTTATTAATTCGTAATAAAAAACAAATAAACACAAAGAATATGTTTTTTCCTATTTTTTCAAAAAATATTAAACAAATGAATTGCTTTATGTACGCCCACGACAAAATGTCTTTCCCTCTCATAATTTTGACAGGTAAAAATAATTATACTTATTTTACACAAAATATATTTCTAATTTATTACTTATATAATATTGTAATACCAAATGTGTTTATTTAATATGAAAACATCCATTCTTTAAAATTTATAATAACTAATTATGTGTTTTAATACAGAATAATAATAAACATAAAAAAGGTTATAGTTTAAACTAAAAAAATCTAAGTAATTACAAATAAACACATTCATTAAGTGGAAGTCTAGGTAATTAAATATTTTATTTTTAAAAAAATGCTACAGTTAAACGGGCCTAACGGGCCGGCCCGAAGCCCTGCAGGGCCGGCCCGATTAAGCCCGAGTGTAACACCCCTAATTTTCATGTAAATTAGTCAAGGAAATATATGAATATTTCATCAAGTAGTAGTAGTAGTCAATGATATTTATTTTTCTGACAGGATATATTAATTATGGGGAATAATGTGGAATTATTCTAAAAGGTGGTTAATAATTTGGTTATAAATAATTGGAGATAAGTAATATCAAAGAAGGCAAAAATATATTTTTCCTCAATATTCTTATATTTTTCGACCAATAAAAGAAGGGGAAAATTTTGATGAAAAATTAGTAGAGTTTCAATATAAGTCTAATTTACCTTAGAAATGTGGACATTATAAAGGAGATTCGGATATGTCAAAGCACAAATAATAGAAGACGGTGAGAGAAAGAATGAAATCGCCAGATGAAAGAGAGAAAGAATGAACTGATGGATTGAAGAAATCAAAATAAATGAAGGAAAGAGGGAGTAGGATGTGATGGGTCAATTGAATGTTAATTGAAGGAAGCAAGGGTGTACGTTGTATAAGAGTATAATTATATATAAATAAAAAAGAAAATTATCATTCCTCACTCCTTAAAACCGCCGGCTGTGCTGTGAGAGGTGAATAATGGGACGACATTAATTAATGGAAGGGAGAGGTAGACACGCGTGGGTTGTGGCAAATGGTAATCACACAATTCCTTCAACGTTTCCAATGTGTCTGACATGAAGAGAGCCAAAGGAAAAAAAAATATATATATGTAATTACCTACCCCTCATTAAATAGCCGGCTTGGAGAGAGAGTGGGAAAGAGGTGACAATGGGCATTTAATGAAGAAGCAGTGTTCGTCACGTAGAGAAGGAAAAGGATAAAAAAAAAAAAACAAACAAATATTATTATGTTAGACAATAATCCTTCTCCTGCTCCTCAAACCGCAGGACGAGGAATTGGAAAAAAATTTCTCCAGACTTCCCAAACCATCGGCCGAGTGAAGGTGTGTTCAGGAAAAAAAAAATATTTCCCTATTCCTCTAGAATAAGGAAGAGAGATCTAACACCGACTTTGGAGATTTATTTAAAGGGACCTGTCCTCCCATTTTTGCTGCTGGTAACGTCTGTAGAAGAAAGGAAGAAGGGGACTGTTGAAGACGAAGACGTTAGCAAGAAGACACAACAAAAGTGGGAGCAAACACTCAAGAAGAAGGTAGGGTCTCTGTATACTCTTTCCACCTTCTTCAACTCGTTTTTTTTAAGTTAAAATTTTGAAGGAAAACTCCTTCCTTGATCTGTGAAGGTGAAGGCTGAGAAAGGGGAAGAAGAAACATTGAAGATCAAAGTTTCAAGTTGGTGGAATATAAAGACCAAGTAAGTAACAGTTCTAGCTCCTTTATAAATTCATAGTTGCTAATTCTGAAAAGGTGGTAACTTGCGTTTTGTTCTGCAATATGGGTCCGATTAATAGACAAATTGGGTGAGTAAATGATTAAACTTAAGGTTAAGGTTTAGGAAGAAATATTAGTATGAGATAAGAAGAGTTGGTGGTTAAAAATGGAAGATTGATTGCTTAATCTAGAGGGAGAATTTCGTCCAGCCTCCTAAACACCATAATCTGATTCGTTTTGGAAGTTGTAATGTCTCTAAAGTGTTTAGAATGATTATTTGTATAGGGGTATTCATGGATTATTTTTCTGAATCAAGACCGAAAGTTCAAAAACATTGAAAGATGTTTGTTGAAGATTTTGTGGGAGTCAGTCAGGTCTCTTATGCGTTTTGACTTATCAAATGGACTTGGAAAATTTTGTAATTTTACAGATAGCAAGTAGACATACCAAGGATTAATTTGATAGGTAACACGAAAATTTCTGAGTTTTGTGCTAAGAGAAACAAATTTTTGGAAACAGCCTTGAATCTGAAACTTTTGTTTGACCTGAGGTGGTGTTCTGGTTTGTGGCTAGAGTTTCGGTTGTATCTGGTTCCAATTAATAATTTTCGTTCAAAATAGATATACTAAGGATTATTTGGCCTTTTGAACCACCTCAATCGGATTTTTCTAAATTAAGTTATGAATTTTTGAAGATCAAACACTATTTCTGGAATTTTTAAGAACAAGTCCGAAATTGGAAGGGAATTGACCAACAATGGATTTATTTTTTTGAGAAAAAGAAATTGGGATTTATGAATGGTTGAAGAAGGATTATTTTTAGCTATCAAATAAATATTTTTCAGAAGAGTCACTTATATATATACTTTGGTTATTTTAGGGTTACTTTGATTTTCCGTGCACCGAGAGAAATTTTACTAATATTTGTGGTCAACTACCAGGTAGTAACCTTAATCCTCATATGCCTTGTGTTACTTTGTATGTTTGTTTTTCCATGATTGTGGACCCGTGTCTCCTGTAAAGGGACATGCGTTTGTGTGCATTCAGTGTGGTCTGGGTTCAAAGCCCGACTACTGTGTTTTCCTAGCGCTGTGGATCCGGGGCTTGCTTTGTTGAGCAGTCCTGCGTTTGTTTCTAGGACATGTAGTCCTTCCGCAGTTAACACTGTGCATATGGTATGTTGTATTTGTGTTACTGCGCGTTTGTTACTGAATGCTATTATTTGGTGTTTTTCCTAATTATGGTTGCATACATACATTGTTTATGCATTACATATGAGATTAACGGTTACTCTGGGATTCATTTGTGAATCCCAGATTTTTGTAAAGCTTCAGGAAGTACTATGAGGACTATATCTCGGTGAGAGGGTAAGACTGCTGAGCAGGAGTAGTTGGAGTTGGAGGCGTTGGAAGATCATTTTGTTATTTTATTTTGTGTTTGGATAACTGTATGTTTTTGGCCTTGTGGGCACAGAGTGGATGATTGTATATTTAACCCCTTCGGGGTGAAATCCAACCGGGATATACTTTGCCGCGTTAACCTCTGATACATGCTAATATGTAGTAATTGGGTAATATGCGGTAATTATAAAAAGGATTCCCTCTATCCGCCACCCGAAAGGGCGAGGCCGGTAGGGGTGTTACACCGAGGCCCTACAGGGCCGGCCCTGCAGGGCCTATTTTTCAAACCCGAGCCCTACAGGGCCAGGGTTTAAACGGGCCGGCCCGATGGGCTTGGCCCGATTTCCCGGCTCTAATGAAAGTATGAAACTGTGTGTGTTTTTTAATGGACATAATTATTTCATGGTGGGGCCCTCTATCCTTTCAGTTTTCATAGAGAGCGTTTTTAACAGAAAAACGACACCGTTTTGGGTCGCTGTAGATATATTTATCTGCCTCAGATGCAGAAATGTTATCCCCATATATATATATATATATCCAATAATGATTGGATGAAAATAGGAAAAATAATAAATGAAGATTGAATTAAAAATGATTTTGAATATTAGTTTTAAAAAAACCATTATCTTAAATTATTATTCAATTAATCAATTAAGATATAAATATTATTGATCATCTTAAATGGTTGACTCAATCAATCAATCAAGAAATAAATGTGATCCATCATCTTATTAAATTCAATCATGCATGATTCATTATATTAAATTCAATATGTAAATTTAATATGACTTGGTTGACAAATAGTGAGCTTATTACCTAAAACCTCTTTTTTTAATGCACAAGTCAAAAAGTCCTATGGCAATTAAGGCTTGAAATTTTTGGTCCAACAAGGCTATAAGAAGGGAGAGGTAGGACGAAATTTTAGAAGGCTTTATGCTCTCTAAATTTTAATTTTAGTGTTTACCAGGCTAAAGGTCTAGAGAGGAAAATGCGTCATCCATAAAAGGGTAAGGTTTCAACCTTGTTCATCCTATCATTAACCTAATTCCAAGAAGCCACCACCTTCTTGAAAAGAGAAAAACGTAAGGAAACCAAACCTCAATCTTGCCTTTACCTAGCAAACATCCAAAGAGTGGGAGGTTTCAAGAGAAGCAGTTCTCGTTGTAATCGGGAGATAGCCGTGTGGATCAACGTTAGAGGACATCAACAACATTGAAGTCTTCGAGTGATATAAGGTAATCATAATCTCTAATAGTCGTTTTATCAAGTTATCATAATCCTCAATAGTTGTTTCAATGAGTAATTTTGAAACTCATGACATAAATTGTTATGAATGCTCATGAGTTCCGTAAAGACAAGGGCGGAGTTTGGGACAAAAATTTAGGGGCCAAATAGTGGTGGGGGATTCGAGGGTTTGGGGCAGCGCCCCGAAAATTTTTTTTTTAAGGAAAGTTTTATATGCATTAAAAAATACAAGAATATAGACAAGAAAAGAAAATAATATAAAAAAATACACCACAAACATGGGAAGGCAAGAGACTTTAATTTATGTGATTGTGAATCTTTGGTTCAACCACTTCATGTAATTGAACACCACAACATTGGAAGGTAAGAGGCTGATGTTTAGAATGAAAAATCAATAAACTTCATCCACATGTGTAGTGTAAAATGGGTAAAAGCATACTAAAGAATACACCATAAAAGTAAATTTCACTAATAAGCTAAAAATTTCAGGTAATTAGAATGAAATATAGAAAAAAATGACAAGATTAACATAAATCATATAAGACTCCACATAGAACACAACTTGAATTATAAGCCCCAAAGATATAAAAAGAGGGGGGGAATTTAATTTTACATTATATTAAAAAAAAATAAGAAAAATTCTAAACAAATTTTTTTTTGGGGGGGGGCATGGCCCCCTAGTCCCTTAAAAGATCCGCCCCTGCGTAAAGAGTTATAGATTAATGATTAATAACTAATTAACTTAATAAGTTAATATTAATAATTTATGAGGACCATAAGAAGTTACGGGTTTCTGCAACAATTAAACAAAATTTTTGTTTTCAACCTTACGAAACTTTATATGAAAATCATGTAATAGGTAAAATTAACCACCAATATGATCCATTGAACAAGGAAAAGAAAAGGCAGAGAGAAAGTAATTAATTAAAGGACGAAAGCTTACATTATACTTTGAGAGATGGAAGAAGCTAAGCAGATCGATCGGAAGTTTGCGTAGTTGAGACGGCTTAATGAAGAGCAACTTTTCACCGGAGCTCACCGCATATATATATATTTGTCATCTCAGTCAACTTAGTCACAATTCAATTAAATATTCAAGTCTTCCTTATGTTTTTTCCTTTAAGAGTTTAATATTAGATCTGGTGCTTAATATAAGATTCATATGACTTTTTTTGAAGGGTTTGAGGAATCTAAATAAAGTATTTTAAAGTATTTATATTTATATTTTTTTTTCAAATGTAACTAATTAATTTGTCTGACTTCTAAACTCATATAATTTAATAATATACAATATAGTTATGATTAAGTAGTTTATTAATTTTCTTAATATTTGTGCGTGTTATTTAAGTTGGAAGTGGGAGGCAGAATCTACAGTTGGTCGCTCTCTTGGTCTTTAACAACTCATGTTAGTAAATTTCTGGGTGATTCCTCAGCTTTTTAATTTCTTTCCCATTTTTTAATAATTAGATTCTAGATGAAATGATTGATATTTTGATTATGAGGGTCAGTTTTAACCTTTTTATGATTTTTAAAGAAAATAAATAAAAATTGATAATTTTTTAGTATTTTTCGTTACAAAATTATAAAAAATCGAAATTGCATATCATTTTATTTCACTACACAAAGATATAATAATGTGAATTATTTTATATAGAATTTAAAGATTAAAATTTAAAAAAAAAATATTTGAGAAATTGGAAAAAAAACACACACACACATTACTAATGGCCCCCTCTAATTAGTCAATTTCAACAGTTGACTAGCAAAGTCGTCTTTAATAATTAACTTCATCATGTGATAAACGCGGAACATAAAAATTGGGGTTTAATTCATTCCATATTGGAGTGCGATAAATTTGAAGTGCCTGAAATTCATGGGAATCTTCTTCTTTTTTTTTTGGGGGTGGGAGGGGGTTCAACCTGGGAATCTTCTTAATGTCATCATCAATTATCAATTGCTGTATCTGTGTGCATATACATGTGTATCTATATATTATATACAATACACGCACTCTCGTGCAATATACAAGTTACTCCTCTAGTACTTAATGAATTACTCTATTGTACATATTTATCAATTTCATAAAGATTAAAGAAGTTAAATATATTACTCCCTCCGGTCCTAATTATAAGATAACATTTAAAAGTTGATTTTGGTCCTAATTATAGGACAACATTCTAATAATTGTCAATTTTTTCCTAAAATACCCCTATTTTATTCTTTCAAATGTGTTTGATTTTTATGACTTATATATGTGGACACGTATACTCTTCCAGTCAACGAAATTTTTAGATATATATGTGTGTGTGTCTATGTATGTATATATGTGTGTTTACACACACATATCTATAAACACTATAGACACACACACATATATGTGTGTGTCTACATATATGTATGTATGTATGTATATATATGTGTGTCTACACAGTGGCGGACCCAGAAAATTAGTGAAGGGGGGCATAATTGGTGGGGGCATTTGGGGGCTGCCCCCGAAAAAATTTTTTTAAGCAAAATTTAAAATGCATTAAAAAAACATAAGAATATAAAGGGAAAAACAAGGATAAGTATATTACAATAAAAATAATTACATATTGAAAAACAAAAGTTAGAGCACATAAGTAATTTTCAACCCATGAACAACAAGGATTTCCACAAGGATTTCTCTACAAAAATCACATGATTTCTCTACAAAAATCACATGATTTCTTTAATTTTAAAAAAAGGGTAAATTATTCTCCCTTTTACTGAGTGATGATGTCTAGATTACCCTCAGTTATAATAACATACACAAAACCCCCTAGCTAATATAAGACAAACTTGCCCCCAAGCAAAATAGATATAAAGGTATTTTGGTCAAAATATAAGTAATTGTTGCTTTTTTCATCGTATAAACTTGCCCCCAAGCAAAATAGATATAAATTAAAATCAAAACTAAAAAAAAAAAAAAAAATTGGGGGGCACTTGCCCCCCCAACCCCTTACCTCGGTCCGCCTCTGTGTCTACACATGTATATTTTGTGTGTGTGTGTGTCTACACATATATATTTTATGTGTGTGTGTGCACACAAATATATATAGACACACACATGTATACATGTATATCTTTGTGTGTGGGTGTGTGTTTATATGTGTGTGGGGGTGTGTGTGCCTATATGTGTCTGTCGATATATGCACACACAAGTGTGTGTGTGTGTGTATCTAAATGTATACACATATATATGTATATATAGTAAGACCATTATTTCAATTAGATAGCATGTGGGAAAAAAATTAGTTTGGATAGGCATGTGGTAGGAGCTATTAATTTACTTTTGTCATTTAGGTCATTTTAAATTTATATAATGACATTTTAGGAAAATGAGTAAAATTAACTAATTTAACTTCTTTCCTTAATTTCCCCAAAATCGGTTAAATATGTCCTATAATTAGGACCGGAGGGAGTATTTAATTAGGACATATAACATGATCTCCCTAAAATACTTATTCGTAACGTTAGATTTTCTCCCTCTTATCTTTAATATAGGATATATTTGGAGAGTTGATCTTGGTCTTAAATATATATAAGACTTATTTTTTCATATTTGTCAATATTTTTCTAATTTACTCTCTTTTTTATGCTACCTTAATAATATTCAAGGAGGAGAGCAAAAAAAAAAGGGGGAATTAAGAAAGATGATTAGAGTGTTTTAAAAAATGCATATCATATTAAATATATAACTTCTTTACTACAAAAAAACTTCAGATCAGGGACGGAATTACTGACGGAAAAAATTCTATCGAAAATTACCCATGGAATTCCGTGGGTAATTCTGTCGATAATGTCTTCTGCTACGGTTTTTAAAAAATGGATATTTTCCTTCGAAAATCCAATTACTGACGGAATTTCATGGGTAATTTCCGTCAGTAATCCGGTGTTTGAAAAAAATAATAAATATAAAAGATAAAATGAAAAATTGTCTTATATTTAACACTAAAGCTAGGTTTTAAATTTGAAGGGGAGTACAATAAAATATATATATATATATATATATATATATATATATATATATAGGGGGGGGAGGGAGTGAGGGAGGGAGAATGTGTGAGGAAAACAAAGATGAGCAATAGCATAGGTAATTAATTATATTGAGGGTGAATTAATGAAAAAGTACATTAAAATTTCAGACAAAAAATATAACTTATATATGTGTGTGTGTTTATAACTAGCTCTTCCTAAAGAATATAGAGTACTAGCTCCGGTCCTAATTATATGAACACTTTTGTAGTGCAAATTACACTATAAAAGTGTTCCTATAATTAGGACCGGAGGGAGTAACTTATATATTGCGGAGGAATTACTTTGTAACTTAAAAGGATAAGGCTTTTTCAATATCCATGGTGATGTGTGGTTGATTCCTTCGTTTTTCAGTCAGCGATATTAAAATTATCCTTGAGAATTGGCAGAATAATCCATGATGAAGCTTCAACTTAATTATTCACACCATCCAATAAAATTATGTAGGATTTTTTAGTGGGAAGATTAATTGGATTTTTGCTGACTGGATTCAGAGTGGAACTTCAAAAGGATTTGTATTTTAGTGAATTACGCCCCACACGCTTTAAAATTAAAAATAATCACCTTATAACTTAATAATATGAAAGCTTCTTTATTTATAAGAGTTTGCTGGTTGAGCCCTGCTTATAACTTCATATCGTTAATATATACCTTATTTATGTTCACACGTATGCATGATTAATTAATATGGGAAAACCCACCATTCAATTTGTTTTATTTTCTTATTAAAAAAAACAAACTTTATGTATCAAATGATTAAAATGAAATTGTGACTTTTTAAATAACATAGCATAGGTGATTAAATTACTTCACTTTTGAAAGAAACATATTGTGTATAAAGTTTAATTTAGTAGTAATTATAATATCCATATAGGCATATACATACATATATATAACTTGTTCTAGCCCAAGTTTTAAATTTGGAAGCTTTCTAAATATAATATATGAGTTATAATTAAATGACATCTCTATATATATCAATATATTATCCATGACATAAAAAAAAGAGAGAGATAATTTGAATGAATATAATTAGTATATTCCAATGAAGTAAGACAAGGAACAAAGCTTCTACCGAGGAGTTCTATACTTCTATGTACTCATTGAACTATATATATGCTTGAACACTATTCATCTTTAATGTTTAATTTACGGTAATAATTAATTTTCTCTTAAACATATTGATCTTGAGGATTATTTTAAAGCTTTTTATTGGAAAAGAAAAGTCCATATATAAAAATGATCAGCATTTAGAGTTACAATTTCAAAAAAGAATCTTTTAAGAACCATGAACTTGTCAAAAGCCACGGTAATAATACAAGCGCGCGCATGATTTATTGATTGAGATGATGAAGTTATTAATAGTAAAATTATAGAAAGTAATTAAAGGTGATATGTATTCATACAATTATATACATCGAACCTTTTTTTATACAACTATTACATTGAACTATTTGTTCTATAAACAGACAAATGTAAATACCAATATATATATATATATATATATATATATATATATATATATATATATATATAAAGTATGAAATTATGGATGACGTGATGAAAAATATCCTTATTATCATATGAAGATAAAGCAACAAATTGAAATATTAAACAAGGGCTTTGTTAGGTACAAGATTCAGATTCATATTGTGCACTCAAAATTGAAAATATTTATAGAAAACACTTTTATCCTTATCCTTGTTTGCAGTCTAAAATAGAGTCGCTTAACTTAAGGGCTTGTTTGGTACACATAAATTTGAAGAAGGGGAGGGAAGATCCCAAAGCTCACATGGCATTTGACATTTGGTACACAGAAGATCTGGCAAGGCATTTTCCGGTGAGTGCTCAAGTTTCCATGTTTGAGGGAAGATCCAATCTCTCAGATATTGGTGGGATGTGATATTCCTTCCTACAAAATTTTCATTAGGTCCCTTTATCTTCTTCATTCCTCCTTTTTCATCGACTTCACCTTTGACTCTATAATATCCTAATTTTTGCCTTATTAAATTCCTTGTATAATGTAAATATTTAGTGCAATAGAATAGTGAAATATTAGTTGAATATTTGGTTTTCCAAAATTTTAAATTTCGGGATATAATGTAAAACAAAAATATTTGTCATAATTTTGGTAAAAGAAGGTCATGTGATTTTTTCCTTAACAAATATGCTTGAGGAATAAAAATGTTAATAATAGCTAATATCTGTCTAAGTTGGAAATCACATGTTGAATTGGCCAACCAGTAAAATTCTAAAGATCACATGATTATATTCAGACAATTTTGGAACCCTTTCTTTAAGAAATTAATGTTTTCGGCCAGCCCAAGGACAAGGAGAAGGCATGGAAAGTTAATGTCATATAAGCATGTGTAACTCAAAGAGGAGTAGAGGTGAAGTTTCTTTTGTATGGCTAGGGTTTTTCCAAGTATTCAAGGGGAAGACCAAAATATTTTGACACATGAAAGGAAACTTCATGAAGCTCCAAAAAGAGTTTCAAATTCGTCCAATAAGGAGGATAAGGGAGGTCATGAGGATTTGATATTTTTGACAAAATGGAACCAAAGAACAAGTCATAAAATCCTAACTTGAACCTTAAACCACCACTTGTCTTGCTAGGGAAATTCTGTAACTAGATGACAAGGAACCTATGTACATGCGTAATTAAGTTGAAAAGGAAGACTCAAGACTTCATGAAGAAGCCCCTAACTTCGTGCAAAAGGAGGACCAAGGAAGAAATAAGAGAATTTCATGCAAATGTCCATAGGTTATTAGATAAAGGAAAAGGCTAAGGAAGAGCAAAGACCAAGCCATTATTTTAAGGGCCATATTTCGGCCAACAAGGCGAAGAAAAAGAGAAGCATGGAATTTAACACGAAGTACAATTGGATAGGGAAGATTCAATTAAGTTTAACTTTATTTCATATAGCAAAGTTCAAAACCAACCAAGTTCACCCTATTGTGCCACATGTTTTGATAAGGAAATTTGAAGACTTTAGGAGGACACCAAAGCATGGTCAAATGAGATGAAAGTGATGACTTAAACCCTCCCTCAAGTCATGAATAATTCGAACCATGGGAAAAAGACAAGAAGACAAAAAATTTACCACATATTCAAAAGTGAAATTGAGGAGCAAAATAAGGCCAAGTTTCTGCCAAGTAACAAAGGGAAAGGAGAGATAAAAAATCAAGCCATAATAAGTCACACAAGTAAGGGTAATTTGGGACAATTACAGAAGGGGACTTTTAATTTAGGTAACTTTTTATCAAATATAAGACAAAATTCTATCCCCTTGTCATGTAAGTTTCGGCCAAACACCCAAGAGAAACACCAAGAGTGGACCTAGGTCGAAACATATAGAAGGAAAGAAGGAAAGAAACAATAAGGAATCAAGGTGAGTATGGTGATTTAAATGTTAGTTTCTCTACTTCAATTATTGTAAGCTTCACATATTGAAAATCCAATGTCTATGGTATTTTTTTTTTAAGGAAAGCCGAAAGCTAGAAAGAGCCAAGAAGGAGGAATATTTTATCAAGTGCAAAGACAAGCTAAGTAAGTGATTCATATAGCATCTTGCACTTGTTTGTGTTATAGATTTTGGATTAATTTTCTTATGTTTCTTGTAGATTTGAAGATTATAAATTTTGAAAAGGAGGTTCTGTCCAAAGACTTATAATATGAATCAAAAGGTGTATTAAGCCTAAAAATGAAGTTGGAAGGCAAATAATTAAGGAGCATAAAATCATAAACTTGGTAAAATGGAATTTGGAGATTTTTGTGATCCACTTTTGGTCAGATCCAATACATAAGGAAATAGTGTGATTTTGTCCATTTTAATGTTTCAAAAGTGTTTAAAATGAAAATTTGTGTGGGGTTAAGGTTGAAAAATAATTTTGGAAGCATTAGAGCTAAATCTTAAGAAATTTCAAAATTTGCTGAAATGAGTTAGACTTGTGACGTAATTTTGATTAAGTAAATGGTGTTCCATGGCTATGAAATTTTACAGTATTAAATTTGACACCTCAAGCTTTAATTTGATAGGTAATTTGTAATTTTTAGATGTGTATACAAAGAGATATGAATTTTTGAAGTTGACACGTGAATCTGGTAACTTTGATCTGGACAAAGACAGGATTTAAGTGAAACTGGACCAGTAGGCGTGTAACTGACTATCTATGGTATTTTTGTATAAAAATAGATTTATCAAGGATCTCATAGCCTTTGGAATCACCGTAATTGAATATTTGTACAATTATTTATGAATTTTTAAAATTGCTACAAAT
Source organism: Acacia pycnantha (assembly GCA_025563575.1). Classification (NCBI taxonomy): domain Eukaryota; kingdom Viridiplantae; phylum Streptophyta; class Magnoliopsida; order Fabales; family Fabaceae; genus Acacia; species Acacia pycnantha. The sequence goes on along the minus strand of JAMWYP010000011.1, from coordinate 7,349,573 downwards.
TTCTAGACAGCTTTGAAAAAATCCGAAAAAGAAGGTTTTAAAGGTCAAGATTAATTATTTGTTGTTTTTGAAATTAATAAAGGACTTTTAGCCATAAAGGGGTTAGAAGATAATTAATTCAAATATTATATGAATTTTGGAGAATTTGCATAAGTGATAAATATTATTTATAATTATAGGAATTTTCATCGCAGGGAACCTTTAAAAAGAATTTGGGAGAGAGTGACGGTGTAAAAATCTTTCAAGTAGTAACTCTAATCTCATGTACTCTGTATATCTATGTATGCATGTTTGTACCATGATTTTGATCTGTCTCTAAGACAGTGCGTTTTGCATTCAGTCGTGTTTGGGTTCAAGGCCCAGTTGTTGTTTTCCCAACGCTGTGGATTCGGAACTTGCTGTGTGCTTTAAAGTCGATGTTGTGTGCATTATGTGACTGTAGGTTCCGGGATTTTCTACGTGCATCATGTGACCATATATGATATATACTGAATGTCGTATTGTTTATTTTATGATTGTGGTTGACTTTCATATACTATTTATACATTGTACATGAGATTAACCTGTTACTGTGGGATTCCACTAAAATCCTAGACCTGGCTAAAAGTTCAGGAAGAGACCATAGTGGAGATCAAGGCTCTCGAGGCAAGACGGTGGACACGGAGAGTAGCTGAGGGTTGATAGGTGGTGAATTTGTAGAAATTATTTGTATTATTTTGTTTGGGATTACTATAATATTAATGGTCCTGGGGAGTTGTTTTATTATTATTATCAGTATTCATTCGTTCAAACCAATTTATATATTTTGTTACGCTATTTAATTTGATGAATGATGTTTATTGGAGGGGTTGTGACAGACTCTCTTCGTCGTCGCAAAGACTCCCTCGACCTCCAACATCACACCACCACCAACACCAAAACCCGCAACCTCCAATAGCAGACCACCACCACTGTCGGAACCTGCAATTGTGTTCCTCGATCTGGATATTTTTTTTTTGGGCAGTCGAGACGTCAGGGATGAAGAAGGGAGATTTTTTTTTTTGAAGGAGTATTTTGGGCATTTCAAATCTTATTTTTTAAATTTTAATTTTTTAAAATTATCATCTTTCATCTCAATTTCCATATCTAACAAATGGAACACTTTTTTAAGTTCCCTCTCAATCTTCCTTTCTTTTCCATTTAGTTCCCTTCCTTTCCCTCTTCAAATTTTCCTTGTACCAAACAGGTCCTAAGAGAATGATGTGGTAGATCGTTGACCAGACTTGCTAGCATCTTATTTTAGACTAAAAATTTTAAAACTAAGTCGGGTTGAACTAGAGCTGGGAATCAGGGCCCGTCGGGCCTACAGGGCTAGGGCCTAACAGGGCTCGGGGTAAGAAAAACATATATTTTTTAAAGCCCGGCCCGAGAGCACCAGGGCCGGCCCTACAGGGCTTGAAAGTTACGATTCCAAATTTTAACTATTTTTCCTCTATTTTTTTTTAAAGAAATATAATTAGTAAATTACAACAATTAAAGTTCTAACTTATCAAATAAATGTTGTCAACATTAATGTCTACACAACACACTTAATGCAATAAACAAGCACAGTCACTAATTCATAATTAAGAGTAAACTATTATCCACAAGTAACACACACAAAGCATAACAAGCTTACCACTAAGCAATATGAGTACGATGACTATCATTTTCATCTTCTTACTACTATCATCAATTTTAAAGATATTTGATTATGCTTCATTTCGAGTAGTAGACTCTGCTTCATGGGTAAAAATATCAAGAATGTCTTTTCTCACATCATGAATACATCCATAATCTTTATTTGCAAAAAATATTAAACCAAATCATAAAATTAAAGTATAATTATTATGCATTTGTAATTAAATGGATAAATAAATCTATAACAAATACAAGATACATATAAATTAGTAAATTAAATAATCAAGTGAAGTAAATGAAACAAAAAAATATATATTTAAAGGGTCTAACAGGCCGGTCCTTTGAGACCCTTGGCCCCACAGAGCCAACTTTATTTAGAAGCTTCAATTTACAAACCTGACCCTCGAAGGACTAGGAGTCCGATTTCCCGACTCTGGGTTGAACTCGAGTTGAGTTGCTATATATATTGAGCTAAAACCCATAATTAAGCCGAGAATTGCAACGACTTTTAGAAAGCCAATTAAATTTTAGGTCTAGTCATAGCAAAAATGCTGAAAAAAATAAAAAACTTTAAGAATGTGTACCATATGTCCATATCAAAACGTCTAATATATTTTTAGACCATGTATATCTATGTAGTTTTATTTCATTAAAAACTGTATATATTATTGTATTATTATGTTGATAATTAGACAGACTTATTATGATTTTTTTTCAAATATATTATATGAGAATAATTAATTTTTATTTAATTATTACAACATTGATTATATTCGACAACCAGTTTAACCCATTAAACTAACAGAAACGAGACCAGCTAGCCTTTCTGGTTTAACGTTGGGCCGGGATCCAAATTTCAAATATATTGTATGAGAATAGTTATTTTTTATTAAATTTTTATTTAATTATTACATCATTGATTCGACTACCAGTTTAACCAATTGAACTAAAAGAAACGAGACCAGCTAGCCTTTCTGTTTTGACGTTGGGTCCGACTTTCAAAATACTCATCCAACGCGATGGTAGAGAGAGATTGGACTAAAAAGCTCACAAACTAAATTGATTTCCAAAAATAAAACCATCAATCATGCCAAAATTATTTCTTTAATTGATTTGATAGTTGTTCTCATCAAGAGGCCAAGTTCAAAGATATGATCAAACAATTAAATTATTTAATCAAGTAATTATTTCCTTGTTTCCTATTTTAATTACTTATAGGTTGACATCACATACAAACTACATAAAAGCCGTGATGCACTAACACCAAACCTTCATGCTCTTCTTTATAAAAGATTTGATTTTGACTATCACGATAATTAGCATTAAATATTATTTATACATATTTATGGAATGGTGTGTTTAAATTTGAGGAAGCTTGGTTATATCAAATCAATCAGTCAGTACTAGTACATAACCGCAAAATAAAAAATGAGATTTCTTTCCAAATATTTGAAGATTGTTGCATTTAATATAGGGTCTCTCTAATTGAATATAAATAAACACGCCCTTCTTCTTTCTTCTTGATTAATTTGAATCTCATTACTCGTACAGATTCAAAAAGTTAGATCTTCTTTGTGTTTCTCTCTGTTTGGTTTTGTGTTTTCTTCTTCCATGGCTGCAAATAATGGCAGTACGGATCTCTCTCCCTCTGAAGCCTCTAGCATATCAGGAGGGTCCAAAGGAAAAAGATCCAGAGAAGAAGTGATCGAAATCAAGAAGATGAAGATGGTTCAAGTGAGTAAATTTATATATCTATATAGAACTTTGTTTCCTTTTCTTTTGTTTAATTTCTTTTGTTAGTTGTTTTGTTTTGGTTTTTAATTGCTATTTTTAAGGTCATGGCCGGTAGGGAAACTTGTCAATATGACTTATTTTATTACCAGAGGGATTCGAAATGACCTTTATATATAATTTTATCTCACTGTCACAAAGGTTCGACTCAGATAACAGATACAATCCAATTGAAATCCTCTTTTTGAATCACTTTTTATTTTTTCAAAGTTAGAGATCACATTTTTTATAGTCATATGTATTAATACATATAAAGAAGGAAGGAAAACCTATATTTGCAGGTACCTATACTTTCACTCAATTTTTAATTTGGTACCTGTGTTTTTTTTTCCCTCTTAATTAAATCATTTAACGTTGTTAGCTCCCATAACTTTATTCTATTAGCAATGTTAACCTATGTACAGGAGTTAACGGTACTGATAAAGCAAAATCAAAGCATTTAACTAAATGAAATAAATGCCCATGTAACAAATTAAAAATTGAGTGAAAATATATATACATGTAAATGGGTTTTCCCTAAAGACTAATAAAGAAAAGTGTCTGACTGCCAAAATTCTTATAATCTTGACATGTATTTGTTATAGTAACACAAAGCTGTTGCAATGGATCAAAACACACTCACAGAAAAAAAGTAATCTAATTTTAAATTATCGCAGATATTCACTATGTGTGACCAAACTGATTTAATTTCTCTTAATTATATGAAGATTACCAGCAGCAACGATGATTCTCTTCCTAAATCGAAGATGGAGCTGGATTTCTTCAAATCTGAAGGGAACATCATAGGTTCTTCATCTTCATCCAAAACAATCGTTATTAACAACAACAATGGAAAAGACCATGAATATGAAAATCTAGATGATGATCATGAGAAGAACAGTACAACAGAAAGGACTTTTTGTTGCAACTTTTGCAAAAGAGAGTTTTCTTCTTCGCAAGCCCTAGGAGGCCATCAAAACGCACACAAACAAGAGCGTGCAATTGCAAAACGACGACAAGCTGGGATCGTTTCGGATCATCATTTTGGTTACTTTGGGAATCACTATTATTCCCCACACTACCCTAGTTATTATGGTGGTAATTACCCTAATTATCACCCTAATCCTCTGGTTAATAGCCCTTTGATCAATTATAATAGGCCACTTGGGGTTAGAACGGACTCCATGATTCATAAGCCTGTTGCTTCTTATAACCCTAATTTTAGGTTTAGGCATGATCATCAAACCCTAGATAGGTTTGGGATTAGGGCAAGTTCTGGAACTTTGAGGATTAATGAAGAAACTAGTGATACTAGTCCTCCAACTCGTTATCAACAGTTTATGCATAATCCTTCCTCTTCTTCAACTGCTGCTACTAATGATGATCAACATATCAAGTTTATACCAGAAGAAGCTCCCATAAAGGACGGCGAAGACGGCGATCTTGATACTTCTGGTCTTGACTTGTCCCTTAAGCTTTAAGATGTGTTCAAATTTGTGGTAGTTTAATTTACTGTCCAAAGAATGTCTTTAATTTGTTATAGTTAACTACATTTATTTTTCAATTTATTCTTGTTGTTGAAGAACTTTGGCAATAACAATAAATTTTTTTAGTCACTGAGTTCACTCGTACTCTCATGTTTGGATTTCAATGGAACCAGTGCTCGTCATTTTGATAAGCAATACTAAGAGCTAATCGTTACAATGAGATCTATATATTTCAAATAGAAATTCAATGGTTCAGATTTTAAGATTTTCAGCTAATGATTTTTAATTAAAAAAATTATTTTACTGACAGTCAAAATATTATCTTTATTTTGGATTCTATTACATTAAAATAATTTTTTTTTTTTATAAAAGTAAAAGTAAAATAAATTCAATCTAAACCATTCAAGTTAGATCTAACCGTTTGCAAGGGCAATTAGCTCTTGGTGCTCATCATTGGGATGAGCATCGAAACTAGTTCCAATTTGATCTGATCTAATAATTATGTAAATAAGTACTAACCAGCTAGCATAACAATATATATATTAGTGTGGCTCCGATCAGTGGTTTGTTCCCTGGCCACCTTCAATAATACTTTAACTTCAAGTTATGTAACATCCTCCTTTTTCAAAAGCAGTATAATTTTTTTTTATTAAACATCATTTCAAAATTATCAGAGTAGAGCAACAGAGTGATTGAGTAACTGATATGTATATATAAAACGCTGTAAGTCTCTCATCGCCCAAGAGCATGCATACATATATCGCCCAATAGCATGTATACATATATCGCCCAATAGCATGCGAGATATATCGCCCATAGCAAACGTAAACATATCAACAGTATATAAACATATCACAGAGCTATCAACTACCACATACAATACACCTAACACATACATGCATACCATAAACATCAGATTAGTGTTACAGTACGCGGACGTACCTTCGTTGACGGAAATTCGGTACTGCTGTCGGTATACGGCACGACAGTAGGTCAAAACGTAATCAGGGATATCCCAGAGCTTCGCTGCAAAATTCCCCGGACTCCTCATTCTCTCTAAAACCGAAATTCTCTCTTGGAATGGTGTGAAGAATGAAGAGGCAAGGCCTCTTATTTATAGGTAAAATGTTGACACTATTAATGCCTTTTTCATACCGGATATCGGCCGTCGGATCGCACTCCTGCTAGGTGTCACGATCCTCACCGGGCCACTTGTCCAAACCATCCTCTCCCTCCTTAGGTGTCAAAATATGATGTCATGCATGACATCAGTTGCTTGTTCCAGAAGCCTAAGCCGGTAGAATTTTCCCCGATCGGCGTGCAAAACGCGTAATCGCGTAAAATTTCAGAAATCTGGAATTACAACTTTGAAGACAGTTTCTCACTTACTAAAAATGTCTGGTCTAAACAACTTTTTGATTCCATACAGGGTTCCAACGGTCCTGCGGAAGTTTTACGGAAAAACGTGCCGGTTACGGAATCAATTTTCGGAATCGTCAACCTCTGGACAAAAATTCACTGATTCCAAATATGTCCAGAAAATTCTCAACTCATTCCCAGATGTTGAGTTATGATTTATTTTCTTCAAATCCTAATTTTATGCCTATATGCATTTTTCTCAGATTTTCCCTATTTCGTCTTATTATCAACTTCTTCTACCGATCTCAGAAACGACTCCAGGTACAGCTCAATTTAGGATAAAAATCCACTCATCAATATTATATTTTGACTTTAGAAATCCTGTTCCTGGTTCTCTAGATAGGATCCAGTTCCTATCGGTGTTTATTTACCTTTTTACTATTTCATTTAATTACTTTATTAATTAAGAGTTTTAATATTTCATCCAACCTCATTTTCAACTATTAATCATTCAATCATGTCGGCCAAAAACACAGCTGGTCCTTCATCCATTTTTTTTATTTTCTTTTTCCATTTATTTCATTTATTATATTTATAATTACTTATATAATTATCTTACAAAATTCCCTATTGGTCCATACTTTGCATTTAGGCTTAAAATTACTTAATCTCATTTATTTTTCTTAATCTTTTCCCAATAATTAGCAAATATATTTATGCTAATTTTCTAGCCATAAACCATTAATTATAGAGTTCTACATAATTTATCACAATTATTCCATTGTTCAAACTTAAATAATTAACCAATAATTATTTAATCAATCACTTATTATTTGTTGATAATTTTCTTATTTAGAACTAATTACTTCCTCTCATAATCTGAACTAACATTGCTATTTTATCTCTCTTGTAAAATATCAATAATTATGGAGTTAGTTACGATCTCCAAATACTTTATAATTGTTATTTTACAATTCTTCCATGCTTATAATTTATTAAATTACCAAAGTTAGAGACAATATATTCTCTCAATTTTAATAATTATTTTACTATCTTTCAAGATTTTTCACAATTTTCCTAAGTTATTTATGTCCTACAAGGGCATTTTCGTCATCTTGGCACTCTAATTTTCAAGAGATTTTTCCCCTACAAATTTGATATCACATATTCACCTATTTAATAGGTATTATTTCTTAATTTATGATATTTTCCCTAAGTCAAATTTTAAGGTATTACAAGTTATATATGATTGAAGAAAAATATATCATCGTTTGAAAGAATTTTATTACAACTATGTGAACTGCACAACCGAACTTGACTTAGACTAGCCAGGACTCAATATAGCTCTCGAAGAGTGAACAATATTCACAGAAGAGGGAAAAACTGTAAGTGTTGTTCTTCTAATTATTTATTTGCATTATTTTTAAGGGTTAAGGTGCAAATTTGCCAACGGATTATTACTTAAGGAGTGTCTGACACAAAAAAACAATTGAAGAGACCAAATTGGCCAACGAACTATTAAAAAGTGAAAAAAAATACCAATTAATTATTAAAAAAAACAACTATCACTACTACGTTAAAATATGAGGCACTGGCGTAGGACGGTGGCGGAAACACTGGAGAAAATAGCGGTTAAGCCTTCTTGTTGGATAAGGCAAACACCAACAGAGATGGGACCCATGCAAGCAAGCGTTGTGGCAACGGCAGTTGCTTCTTGTGGCATCAGAGGGACGTAACCAGGGTGCAAGGCGCGTGCCGGTTGAAAGCTGTGGACTGCTGGATGAGTTCAAGAAGGTGAGTGGAATACCTAGCAACAATGGAAGCTTTGGAGATGCCAACGTCGCCGACATTGTGACAGTCAATGGAAGACGGAGACACCAAGACAGTGACGAGGTAATAGTTCGTTGGCGAATCTGCTCAAAATTGTGTTTTTTTCACTTTTTAATAGTTTGTTGGCCAATTTGCTCCCTTCAATTGTTTTTTGTGCCAGACGCTCCTCAGGTAATAATTCGTTGGCAAATCTGCACCTTAACCCTATTTTTAATTAGCATGTAAAGGTTTTTGTTGTTTTTGTGATGATGTTCATGTTGCATGTGCTCTCACATATTCATAAAAACTATTCTAATAACTTTAAAAAAAAAATCAACCATAATCAAAGTTAGGATAAACCTAGCTTAGGGTTCAAAAACCATATATAATATTTAAATACTACCCCGGCCCCGGTCATTAAGGCTGTGCATGGCAACCATTCTCTTCTCCAGCACAGTTTCTGAGATGGAACAGTTTTTTCTGATTCTGTGCCTGGGAAGAGTTCTGAGAATCAGAATTACGTTTGTTAACTCATTTTATTTTTACTCCGAGAATCAGAATTACGTTTGTTAACACATTTTATTTTTATTTATGTAATTTTTATATTCAAAAAATTATTTATGTGGTGGTGGTAGCGATGAGGTGGGGGTGGGGGTGGCGGCAGCGGCGAGGGTGGTGGTGGCGGTGAGGTGGGGGTGGGGGCAGTGGCGGTGGCGATGGCGGCGGCGGTGATGGTCGTGGTGGTGGTGGTGGCGGTGATGAGGTGGAGGTGGCGGCGGCGAGGGTGGTGGTGGTGGGGGTGGTGGTGGCGGTGAGGTGGGGGTGGTGGTGGTTGTGGTGGCGAGGCGGTGACGGTCATGGTGGTGGCGGTAGTGGCGATAAGGTGGAGGCGGCGGCGAGGGTGGTGGCGGCGGTGAGGTGGTGGTGGTGGCGGTGAGGTGGGGGTGGTGGTGGTGGCGGTGAGGTGGGGGTGGTGGTGCTGGTGGTGGTGGCGGCGGCGGTGGCGGTGGCAGCGGCGGCGAGGTCATGGTGGTGGCAGTGGTGACGATGAGGTGGGGGCGGCGACGAGGGTGGTGGTGGTGGTGGTGGTGGCGGTGGGGGTGGTGGTGGTGGTGGTGGCGGTGAGGTGGGGGTGGCAGCGGTTGGGGTGGTAGCGGCAGTGGCGGTGGCGGTGGGGAGGGTAGTTGACACTGCGAAAGGTTTTCGAGAGAAAGAAGAGAGGTTGTACGTTGAGGAATAAATTCGATTTTGTGCCCGAAATAGAAAAGCATGAATTTTCTCGCTTTTTTTTCTATTCCCAAAGACACAAAAAGGAACCGGTTCATCCCGGGAACAAATAAAAAAACCGGATTTACCAAACAGATTTCTCATCCATTTGTGTTCCGGGGAACAGAAATTAACAAAAAAACAATTCTGGGAGCGTTACCATGCACACCCTAATATAAAATCCACTTTAATAAAAAAAAAAATGTGAACTACTAATTAAGTTTATATTATATTTAGAATCGAAGAGAGTATTTTAACTCTTTTTTTAGAGACGGCCTTTTAAGCTGTGATCTAGCTAAGAGGACATAAAAGAAAACATATTTTCTCCCACGTGCTCATAAAAATTATCCCAATACCTTCGTCATTAAGAAAAAGGTTTGACAACATAGTACAGCTTATCGATCAAGATCCGGTTAAACCTCACGATTCGAAAATTACATATAATATCCAAATATTTTGATTTTTTGTGTATATGGAGGGTAACATTATAATTTATTCTATATATAGAGATGGCAAAAAAAAAAAAAAAAAACACATGATATGAACTTGTCTTATGTATTAATATTTTGATTATCTTCTATCAAAGTGATTTTTAATGGGTATTTAAAAAAAAACATTATCTACATAATGAAAATGTATATATATCCTGATATAAGGAGCTATTTGGCTCGTTGGTGCAATGTTTAATATTTGGTAATAAGAAGGAGGATTAGAAAAATGTTAAATGATTTATGCTTGCTCTCAGAATTTGAGCTATATATATATGTTCCTCCTTCAAAGGTATTTATAATAAGAAGGTGAGTTATATTATTAACATAACTACATTATTATTTTTCTCATAATTACTGTTACTAATAATCTCGTTCATGTGTTGTATCCAGTAGGATATAATAAAAATGAAATTTAAAAATGATGCATGGACCTCGGATTTCTTTAATTAATGTCCTCTCGTATATACATTTTTTAAAAAAGTTTTGTATTTATGCATTACTTGTTTAATTTGGTAAGAAGAATTAGCAAGGAAAGGGGGAAATGGTGAATGCATTATGCGTATATCACCTTATCTTTTCTCTAAGTGATTTAAAAGGTTTATTTTTTTTCTTACATTTGCCACATTTTTCCTTTTAAAGTGTTACTCAGAATTGGTTCATGCATCGTTTGGTCGGAAAGATTACAATTAATTAAAGGAAAAAAATGATGCACGTATGAGCAAGGTTGTCAAACTCACGAGTCTAAGTAAACTCGTGACAGTGATATAAACTCGTATCGTAAACTCGAAAGAGTTTACTTTTATCATTAAATATGTATTAATAGTGTAAAATTAAATAATTTAAATATAGAAAAGACAATAATTTGATTTAAATATATTTTAAATCTAAATAATTGAAATTAAATATATCAACATTCATAATTTATTATATTTAATAAATAAATTTCTATAAAACTCATATATAAAGTTGTTGAGGATGAAAAAATTGAAAAAAAAAAAATTAACACAATTTTGTAAGCTACAAACGTAAAAACGGTAAATTCGGTGTGTAAACTCGTGAGTTTATCTGAGTTTACAGCTGACATGATTATACTAGAGACTTAACTCGATTTAATAAGGTAGGAACGTAAAAACGGTAAACTCGGAGAGTCAACTCGCGAGTTTGACAACAATGCGTAAGAGCGTTACATTCCCCAGTCCTTAATATAAGATATATATTTGAGAAGTTGATTTTGGTTTTAAATATAAGACATCATTTTTATATTTATCAATCATTTTCTAATTTACTCTTATTGATAGTCCCTTAACAATAATCATGGAGAAGAGGGGAAAGAAGAAATTAAGGAAGATGATGACTAAATTGTTTTAAAAAATACATGTTTTATAAACTAACTTCTTTAATTTAATCATATTAGTTAAATATGTCTTATATTAAGAATTAAAGGGAATACATTATTTCAAAAAAAAAAATCTAGAAGAATATTTTTTTAAAAAGGACTTCATGTATTTACGGTTCACCCAAAGTTCTATCCCTGGTTCATACATCATGTTGTAACTTAAATTTGACACAGTCAGATAATCATATAAACAATAAAATATGCCAAAATTATTGCTTAAATTAATGTTTACAATATTCACTTCAACACTTTCTAGAAGACTAAGGGCCTGTTTAGATGAGCTTTTAAAAAAGTCTTTTTTTTGTAGTGTTTTTTTTTTTTTTAAAAAAACTCTAAATTGGAGCTTTTAAAAAAGCAGCATTTTGGCTTCTTTTTTTTTTGTGACTTTTGCTTTTTAAAAAAAATATCATCTAAACACATAAATTAATTAAAAAGTATTTTTTTTGGCATTAAAAAAGTGTTTTTTTTAATCAAAAAAGTTCATCCAAACGGGCCCTAAACTTAAGTGTGAAAATTTAGCAGAAATACATGTCCCTTTTCTTGAGATGCATGCATGGATATATAGTAAAAGTATACTCCATCTCATTCTTAATATAAAATCTAATTGGAGAGTAATAATCTTAGTCCTAAATATAAAGAATACTTATCATATTTATAAAATTTATTTTTCTCTTCTTCATTTTTTTTTTTGATATAAAATTTTTAGGAAAGGGGTTGGGCTCACCCACAATCCAAGGGCAGGGTGCTTGGAGCCCAGTCCGCAGGGCATACTGGACAGAGAGTACACATGCCTCCACCTCTACCAGCGTTTCCACTGCTTCCTGCACCCCTAGGATGCTCCCCAGCGCGCCTTGACCAAGGCAGGAATTGAACCCCCTCCCTTGAGGTGAGGAAGTCTGACCCCCTTACCAGTTGAATCCAAGGACCAGGGGTATTTTTCTCTTCTTCATTGTTTGTTATATATTGACATTGTCACACAAAATTGAATCGATTAGGTATGTAGGAGGGACCCAACTGCTCCAGTGACGTTCAAAATTTATAATTATCACCTGAAGTAAATCAAGTATTATCATCACCTTACTTATTTAATACTTTTTCTCTCTTAGAGAATAAAGCTTATTATTATATTAATACTTGAATACCATTATTTTCCTTCTGAGCAAAAAAAATACCATTATTTTCCTTCTTTTTTTTGGGGACCCACTCAATTATTGTTTTACACTCACCAATTGTTTTGTTTATTAGTTTTTTTTTGGGTGAGGTATAGAAAGTATATACCCCACCCTAGGGATGGAAATAGGTCAGACAAGACTTTGGTTAAATAGGCCTGAACCTGTAATGGTGATAGAAGGCCTGGGCCTGAGCCTGAACGCAGGCCTTTTTTTAAGGCTCAGGCCTAAGCCTTCATAAGGCCTGGTCGAGCCTGAAGCCTTTTTAAAGGTCTACTTACAATGTAGGCCTTTAAAAAAGCCTCATATTATAGGCATTTGGGGGCCATAAATAGGCTTTTGTACACTTTGAGCCTATCAAAACTATATAAATATAATGCAACAAAAAAAACTATATAAATATAAGCTTTTAGTAGAATATAAGAATGAAAAATAATAAATATTATATTATTTATATGATATAAATATAATTATATTTACTTAATGTGTAATCAAGCAAAACCTGAAAGCTGACAGACCAGGCCTTAATAAAATAAGTCTGACATATTTATACATTTAGGCCTTTAAATAAGTCTTGACCTGACATTTTTAACAAACAGGTCAGGCCTGACCAAGCCCTAAACAGGCCAGGTTGTAGGCCGCTGATAGGGGCCTGACCTATTTCCATCCCTACCCCACCCACACATACATTATCTAATATTTCTTGTGGTGATGAGAAAAATGGTACTACTACTTCAAATCTTAAATATAAGATAAAGTTTTGCATTACAAACTTTATTCTATATTTAAGATCAGAGAGAGTAATTTGTACTATAAATTTTATCCTATATTTAGAATAGGAGGAAGTGTACAGTATTCTTCTCCCGTCTATATCGTTATCCACATACAATGGTTAAAAATAAAAATTAACTGGAAAAATAATAAAAATCACATACACCATTTTTCAACAGACGAAATATCTTTATTACAATAAAAAAAATTAGTATTCCCTCCGGTCCTAATTATAAAAATACTTTGTAGTATAAATTGTACTACAAAAATATTACTAAAGACCGGATGTAATATTAATATTATTATTTTCTTTTAAGGCAAGGTGATGTGAAGCTTGCAACTCCGTGAGGAATTGGGCTTCATTTTGGATTGGGTTGTGATTGATGTTAACAGAACTAAGCTCTCGACGGCCACCACATGAACATTGCTTGCTTTACGCGGAAAGCACCAGAAAACGCTGATGGTGGTTGCCGTATTCCGCTCAGCCACCGTGAAGCAGAGGTTACGTGCACATAATATTTCGCTGGGCCCCTTGAAGCTCTCTCTCTCTATGAGTTCGTTATCCCTCTGAGATACGTGGATATCCGCTCCTTACTTGTGTTGCGTTTCAGTGAGTGTGCGTGAGTCCGGAGGCCGCACGACATGACGTTTGTAGCTCTCTTCGTTACCGCAACGAAGCTCGCCGGAGCAATTGTCACGATCACCGTCGCTGCTAATGCCTTCTCATTCTCCCGTTTCAAGCGAAAGAATCTACGCCCATTTCGCTCGCCTATTGATGAGTCCTCTGATGTACTCGCTGACTTCAATGTTGATGGTGAGCAACCAGAAATGAACACTTCCGTTTTCAGACTGTGTGAGCAATCTAGGTTTTGTTAGTAAAGGCTAAATGATTATTGAGGAATTAATTGTTGACGTCCTACTTCTGGTCTTATGCTTGGGGTCATGGGAATACTCTGTAAGCTTAAGTACGTAGTAGATGGGATAACTCGTATATAGTGCAATTGCGAGGGCTTACTCTGGTGATGTCTGAAGTTCGAACCTGATTTTGAATGGGAGGAGATATAGTTCAAGTTCCTAGTTTAGCTGGAATTGGTTTCGGGCTACGTGCTCAGGGTTAGAAGTTAGAATTAGACACTTGTTGGGAAAGCAATGGTGTCATTGGTTGTCGAGAAGTTTTTCTCGAGAAATGCATTTTGCAAATCGAGAGGTTGGCTACCCATCCCCAGGTGTCGTGTCGGGGCCCTGTTTCTTGATTATATTCGAGGGGTTCTTCTTCCCAGGATTGTGACTACGCTTAAGTTTCTTGGCTTTGTCCCTATACCAAATATTTAAGAAAGACCTGCACAGCTGCCAAAAGAGAAGTTATCGTATTATAATTGCCTTTAGGAACTATATTCACCAAACTAATTACTCGCTCCGGTCCTAAATCTAAATATAGGACAAAGTTTGTAGTGTAAATTGCACTACAAACTTTGTGCTATATTTAGTAACGGAGGTAGTAACTCTTTTTAACTTTTGGCTTATCATTGGTAATATAACATTTTCATATATATGGTGATCCTACTTAATTAGCTTTTTCAATCACGTGTAATTGTGTTTATCTGAAAGAAGATCATGGAGTTTTTTTCCCCTTCATGACTACCTGCAGAAGAGGAAAATGGTTTTTTCTTTGGCCTGGCTACTGCACCAGCCCATGTTGAGGATAGGCTTGATGATGCTTGGATTCAGTTTGCAGAGGAACAAAAGCCTGACGGTGACTCACAAGAGGTCAAACAGCAAGCTGATGCTTTGATGGGCTCTGCTACTGGTGATGGTGGGTCTCACCAAGCTGCTTCATCTCGGCAACATGATGATTCCACTGTCAAAAAGAGAAAAAAGCCTTTAAAGGTTGCTATGGAGGCCATGATTAGAGGATTTGAGAAGTACACAGAAGAAGATCAAGAAGAAGCACCAGCTGCTGTGCCAAAAGAAGAACAGCAACACAATGTAACTGCTTGGCATAATGTTCCACACCCGTAAGCCCAGATTTTAATGTTGATATCATGTAGTTTTTTAAGCGTTAATTACTAAAAGAGATGGGTATTGTGCACTTTTGGAGTATCTTAATTGTATCACAGTGAATATGTTCGTGCTAATTGGAAAATGATGCCTGATTCTCAGGGAGGAGAGATTAAGGTTTTGGTCTGATCCAGATACAGAACTGAAGTTGGCCAAAGATACTGGTGTTACTGTCTTTCGCATGGGTATAGATTGGTCAAGAATAATGCCAAAGGAGCCAGTAAATGGGCTAACAGAATCTGTGAGTGTCATAATGGTTTTCCATGCTGATTAAGTATTACAATTATGCCATCTTTCTCTACTTGGCAAGTGTCGTAACTGATAAATAATACTGTTAAACAGCTTCTTAAGGAGCCAGCTGAAGTGTTTTCTAATATTGTTTTATGAAAAACCAGTTATGGATTCAACTGGTGCCAATGTTTTACTTTTATGAGTAAGTCACTCGATCTTCTTAGGTTAATTATGCTGCTTTGGAGCGTTACAAATGGATTATCAATAGAGTTCGGTCATATGGAATGAAGGTCATGCTCACTCTTTTTCATCACTCACTTCCACCCTGGGCTGGTGAGTATGGAGGTTGGAAGCTGGAAAAGACTGTTGATTATTTCATGGACTTTACCAGGTTAGTCTTTCCTTTGTGTTAGTTGTCCATACATGCTATTTCCTCTAACCGCTTCCGATGACATTTTCGTCAGAACAACCACTGCACTGCGCCAGCCTATCCTTGGTTGTAAGTGAAACTAGTGCATACATACCCATATTACAATATAATGTGATATCAGAAGGAAAAACTTAGGTACTTAAACTTAGATACTGAAGGTACTTTATTCCAATCAAATCAGGACATGTGCATTTTTCCATGCATTATTTATTCTATAACTTTATTATATTAATATCAATTATGATTTTTCCCAATACATATAGCAATTGTGGTGTCAAACATGATTGAACAGCCTATTTGGATATTTGATTTTCATTGTATACTTTTTTCTAAATAAGCTCTCCATTATGATATGGGAGCAATTTACGGCAGAATCCCATCATTTTCTTGTTTCTGGGCCTTTGTTCTCCTTCTCATTGAGGTGTGTACATATGATAAGGAAAAATAAAATTTAAGGGAAAAAATATTACAAAAGAAAGTGGAGGACGAGATTTTCCCTTTAACAGAAGCCCAAAAATGGAAACAGTATAGAGATTAAGATATGGTGTCCAAACCATTTTTGGACCTTCTTCTAAAAGCTTAAGCTTTCTGTAATTTATGGTCATTGATAATGCCTTATTTTGGATGAGTGTCCTCCTAACCTTAGTGGTTGGGTAGATCATGAGTGTTTGGGATTAAATTCCCCTCATGTGTAATTTCTTATTTGTAATGTAGGCTTCAAGCCATCCCTTTTAACAAAAAAAAAAAAAAGCCTTATTGACTGAGTGGTCAGGGTTTTGATCATTGTCACTACCATTATCTTTTCATGACGAGTTATGTTGAGCCTATGCTATAAGGATGCCATGCATTATTTCTCGTTAGTTAACGCTAGCAGATTCAATATCTTGGGCATATTGACGCAATCATATATCATATATATTATAATACTGATGATTTTGATGGTAGTAGCTGGCCAAATGAATCACTTTCTTAGCTTTTTCATCTGAGAGGTTCAATCTTCTGTCACTGGATTTTCACGTGTTAGTATCAGCATGTAGTTTTTACTTTTGAGACTTTATTGAGCAGCTTGGAACTTGTCCTCATATTCCTTTTTTTTCCCTACATGATCATGTCTGTATTCAATGTCATTGAGTCATTCATCTTATGGTTGTATATGAAATGATGCTTTTCCTCATCACTCGCATTCCATGGTGCAGGCTTGTTGTAAACAGTGTATCTGATCTGGTAGAATATTGGGTTACTTTTAATGAACCTCATGTCTTCTGTATGCTTACTTATTGCGCTGGAGCTTGGCCTGGTGGTAATCCTGATATGCTGGAGGTTGCTACTTCTGCTCTTCCGACTGGTGTTTTCCAACAGGCCATGCATTGGATGGCCATTGCACACTCAAAAGCATACGATTATATCCACGAACAAAGGTTTTCCTTTCTCAAAGAAGCTGCAGAATGTGTAGCTTTCTTATAGAATATGGAACAATATTTTATTACTTTTTCCTTTTCATTCCATCTCAATTAATTTTATAGTTGATGTTCATGGTTGACCTCTTTGCTGATTTTGTAATTATAATTTTCTAATTCATGAAAACCTTTTGACAGTGACTCATTAAAACCAATAGTTGGTGTAGCTCACCATGTGTCATTCATGCGACCCTATGGTCTGTTTGATGTTGCTGCTGTTTCACTGGCTAATTCCTTGACTATCTTCCCGTACGTTGATAGTATTTCTGACAAGCTGGATTTTATAGGCATAAACTACTATGGGCAGGTTTGTTTTATTAACCTTGATGAATGCACTATGTACATTAGGCTCATGCTTATATAACTATTCTGGCATTTAGGAAGTTGTTTCTGGTGCGGGACTGAAACTTGTGGAAACAGATGAGTACAGTGAATCTGGTCGTGGGGTATATCCTGATGGCCTGTATCGCATGTTGCGTCAGTTCCATGAAAGATACAAACATCTAAATGTTCCCTTCATCATTACTGAAAACGGAGTATCAGATGAAACAGATGTAATCCGACGGCCATATCTGTTGGAACATTTGCTTGCTGTATATGCAGCCATGATAATGGTTTGGACTGTGAATTTAACATTGATCAGCTTTAAATCATGCGATTCTTTGTAATTACTGATATCACGCCAGGCCTTCCTTTTCTGGTTTTATAGGGTGTTCCTGTGCTTGGTTACCTGTTTTGGACTATTTCTGATAACTGGGAGTGGGCTGATGGATATGGTCCCAAGTTTGGACTTGTAGCAGTTGACCGAGCTAATAATCTTGCACGCAACCCCCGCCCTTCGTACCATCTATTTTCTAAAGTTAGAACTCTGTTTCTATAGTTGTTTTACGTGACACTATTTTTTCTCTGAACGGACACGCCTTTTATGTACCCCTAATTCCAGATTGTGAACACGGGTAAAGTCACACGTGAAGATCGCGACGGAGAATGGAATGAACTACAGAGAGCTGCCAATGAGAAGAAAACAAGACCATTTTATCGGGCTGTGGACAAGCACGGTTTGATGTATGCAGGTATCCATTGAGAATCTGAGTTGGTATCATTTATGGATTATAATTCAATTACCCACCAAAGGAAGAAGGCTGCTGTTACCTTAACAGAATTGATTTCTGAATATCAGGGTGAAAAAAAGAGTAACAAGAGAAAAGAAGAAAATGACAATGCTTTCCCTGGTATTCAAGAGACCAACACTTCCTTTCACTAATCAAATTTTGCTTGCCTCCTCCTGGCTCCCTTCCTCTATAATGTTCTGCCTAGCTCCCACTCTCTCCTACCCTTACACTACCAGACATGGGCAGTTAAACTGGGTTTCTCCCCATTCTGCCCCTCTCTTGCCAGCTCCTTGTCTCTATGTCTTTGGGCCCCCCACTTTCTTCCTTCTAGTATAAAAATAGGCCCCCTCTAGCTTCCTTTTGTTCACTCTTCACTCTCCTGCCGTAAACCTTCCCCTACACCCGTTATAATCATTTACATTCAGAACTTTCAGCTTATATTCTGTTTCATGCTTTCAGGGTGCATGTGACTGCATGCTTTTATGGATTTCACATGTTTCTCTCTCTATCTCCCCTCTCAGATTAACAATTTGCTCACCGATTCATTCTGTCGTATTGTTTTTCTTGCGGCACTTCAAACCAATAATTTAGTGAGTTCAAGGTTATGAAGTAATAATGTAACCGATGTGCAGAAGTTGAGGACGAATGTTTCTGGGTCCTTCATCAGTTATAAATAATTGTCTTAAATTACCATGACTTGTTGCATAGCAAAATTAAAAATTTTATCAAGTAGTGGTTCAATTTATGAGCTATGTGGAATCTGACCAGTCAGAATGTCAGATCAACAAATTACATTGATAGCATGTAACTGTAGTTTGACATGTCTAGAATCCCAT
Organism: Acacia pycnantha; assembly: GCA_025563575.1. Taxonomy (NCBI): domain Eukaryota; kingdom Viridiplantae; phylum Streptophyta; class Magnoliopsida; order Fabales; family Fabaceae; genus Acacia; species Acacia pycnantha. The sequence goes on along the minus strand of JAMWYP010000011.1, from coordinate 7,330,272 downwards.
GTGACTCTGGAGCGAAGGCTGCATTATTCTACATTAGTGGTTAAATTTGGACAAAAATTAACCAGTGTTTTTGTTCCTCATTGAAGGTGGACTCGATGAACCTATTCAGCGACCTTATATTGAGAGAGATTGGCGGTTTGGTCACTATGAGATGGATGGTCTACAGGATCCTTTGAGCCGCTTCTCAAGATTCATTATCCGGCCATTCTCCCTGAAAAGGAAAAGGAAACCTCAGGAGAAGAGGGACACATTGGTTCTTCAGCCTCTTGAAGGTAGATTTTAACATTCTGCCACATGTCCAGAACTCTTATATAGTTTCTCACAATGAGCACTTTATCTAAGGCAAGACACATCAAGTCTTTAGTCCATTACTCCATCTGTTTGTTGTTGCTTTCAATCGAAAGCTTCGATTATTATGACGTTTAACACCAAATAATACACACACGCACAACAAAGAAGTCATTTTCTGCATATAATAAGTATAGAATTGTCTACTTTACCTTACAAACCAATGCAGAACCCGAGTTTCTCTTTGCTTAGTAGCCAGATATTAGGTCCTAAGCATTCCCAATCCCCGTTCATCATCATTGGCAGAATATCTGTTTTCTAAATACTTCAATGCTTAATACATAGAGAATCTAATTTTAAGTACTGCTCAAGTCATAGACAAGCTCATTTTAATGTGTTCCAATTTGTGCAGCCATATGAATCAACTTTATTGGGAGGCAACCGCGGCAAGGGAATCGCTTCTAGTTTGGTTTCATCATCCCACTATATCATGCATAAATGTACATCCCCAAGGAACCTCTTAATGCCTTTTGAGGCCGTCTGTTCATATATGCTCTCTGCCATGGCTTATTAAATGCCACAACTTGCTATAATGTTTGATTAAATGCTTTGCTTTGCATCAATTGTGACAAATCTTCTTGTTTTCCCCCCCTTTGTGAATAGTATTCTGTGGCAGAACCAAATCATCTATAATATTGAAAAATGCTTGCTTTCTTGTCTTGAACTGGAATCTCAGCTGAGTAATCTCTGACCTATAAATAAAGTCAACCATATTAAATTTGACATTCTTAATAATATTTAATATTAAAAAAATTAATGGAGACTACGTGTGTACTTGTATGTGCCTATTTATTTTGTTCAATGTTGCAATTATCATTAGCAACATTTGCGAGTGACATCTTAAGAATATCGATCACCATAAATACATCCAACTAAGAGTTGTAATGGAATTATTAAGACGAAGATCTCCTCCTTTTGGTGTTTTGATCTCCCACTTATATTATAAACCACTTTTAATTATATCACTATTAAATTTGTTTGAAAATGTATCATTTTTCTAACTTATATTTATGAGTATAGACATATACATTGTACTATTAGATTTCAAATTCTTTCATTGTACTTTGTTACAGGAGTAATGTTTAAAAAATTCATTAATAGTTAACCAAATAACGTATATTACATTACGGTAAAAAATATTTTCTATGAGCCGTTCTATAGTTGGGGCTAAAATGAGTAATTTATAAAGTTTGTGGTTGGAAAAAAAGTCTGTCAAAGCTCGAAACAAAAATCCTTTATTTATAAATTGAAAAATAAAATAAAATATAAATGTTGAAAAAAGGTCCTTCCTCTTTGAGCAACGAACTGCCGCGCCGTTCGTAGGCGCCAACCATTCTTTGGATCTCTCATTCATTCACTATGACTAGTCTCGAACCCAAGTGCTGGCTGGACGGTCCCTTGTGAGAGATTGTATTCGGCCACGAGTTGGAAACTGCAGCATGTTTCTGTCCAGGTCGTGAGGTAAAAAAAAAAATCTTCCTAGACTCTTTGTGGAGAATTTTGGGCATTGTGGGGGTTCGGTTCCATGAGACAAGAGTAACCAATATTGCGATATTTTCATCTTCCAAGTGACGAAATCCCTTCGTTTGTGATCCTGTATATTGTGGTTCAGGGAACGAAGAGTTTTTTATTCTGAATTTTGGTGGCGAGCGAGAGGGCCGGGCTACCTCAAAGTCTTCCTTTTAACGGATTTCTTAGTCTGTTTTCTCTTGGGTTTTCAGCTTCTTGAGTCTCAAGCTGAAAGCTTCAATTGATTACATAATACTATGTATCTGAAAGATGGGTGTTCTTTAGTGTTAAAAGTGCGCAAGCCTTCAATTCCGTTTGTACTCAACACAAAACCAATTTTTGATGTTGATAAATCCCAAGTACAATCCGAAAATGTGTCCGTTCGTATGGAATCCGAAGTTGTGAAAAGATTGAGACATGAACGAGATATTGTGTTGGCACTTGAATACTTCAAGTCCTTGGCCAATTCTAGAGCTTTCAAACACACCCATTTGACATACCAAACTATGATCGAGAAACTGGGGAGAAATTGCAATATTGATGGTGTTCAGTATCTTTTGCAACACATGAAATTGGAAGGAATAGATTGCTCTGAAGATTTATTCATCCGTGTTATACATTCTTATCGGCGAGCTGGGTCAGCGGATCAAGCTTTGAAGATGTTATATAGGATAAGGGAATTCGGGTGCAAACCCACAGTCAGGATATACAACCACCTGTTGGATTCGTTGCTGGATGAAAATAGGTTTCAGATGATTAATCCTGTATATAGCAACATGAAGGGAGAAGGGTTGGAGCCAAATATTTTCACCTATAATATTCTTATCAAGGCTCTCTGTCAAAATGGAAAGGTGGATGGCGCTTGCAAGCTGCTTGTTGAAATGTCAAGTAAGGGTTGCCCTCCAGATGCAGTGAGCTACACGACTATTGTATCTTCTATGTGTAAGATTGGTCAGGTAGAGGAAGCAAAGAAACTAGCTTCAACATTCGCACCTGTGGTGCCTGTTTATAATTCTTTGATACATGGATTATGCAAAGTATATAAATTTAAAGAGGCTTTTGATTTGATCATTGAAATGCTGGATAAGGGCATTGATCCAAATGTTGTGACTTACTCTACAGTTATCAGTTGTCTTTGTGATATGGGAAATGTTGACTTGTCTCTTGCTGTACTTGGCCAAATGTTTATGAGAGGATGCAGCCCCAATATTCATACATTTGCTTCCTTGATGAAAGGCTATTCTTTGTGTGGTCGATTGCGTGAGGTTCTTAGCTTGTGGAGTCATATGATTCAAGAGGGAGTTAAGCCCAATGTTGTTGCGTATAACACTTTAATATATGGTCTCTGCGCCAATGGTTATATAGAAGATGCTATATCTGTCTGTAACCGTATGGAAAATAATTGGTGCTTTCCTAATGTTACCACATATAGCTCTCTTATTTATGGTTTTGCAAGAGCTGGAAATTTGCAAGGTGCTACTGAGACATGGAACAAAATGATAACTTGTGGTTGCCATCCTAATGTTGTGGTATATACCTGCATACTGGATGTCCTTTGTCAGAACTCTATGTTTAATCGAGCCCTTCGTCTTATTGAAATTATGAACAAAGAGGGCTGTCCTCCAACCGTTGTTACATTCAATACATTTATTAAGGGTCTGTGTGCCAGTGGACGAGTAGAATGGGCAATGGGTGTGCTTGATATGATGGAGAAATATAAGTGCTCGCCAAATATCATAACATATAATGAGTTATTGGATGGTTTATTTAGGGTCAACAGATTTAAAGAAGCTTGTGGGCTTATGAAGGAGCTGGAAGAACTGGAGCTGGAACTAAATTCTGTTACTTACAATACTATAATGCATGGATTCTCTTGCGTTGGTATGCAAGAACAAGTTTTCCATATTCTCGGGAAAATGTTGGTGAATGGAGCAAAGCCAGATGCCACTACCATTAATATAATTATTTATGCATACTGTAAGTTGGGTAAGGTTAAAACTGCCATGCAACTTTTTGATAAGCTTACGGAAGGGAAAGAATGGCGTCCAGACATAGTTGCATATACTAGTCTTCTGTGTGGCATTTGTAATTCGTTAGGCATTGAAGAGGCTGATGTGTATCTTCATAAAATGACAACTGAAGGAATCTTTCCCAATATCGCTACTTGGGATGTCTTGGTTCGCTGCTTCTTTAACAACTTAGGTCATGTGGGACCGATTCGCATTCTGGATGATATATTGGGGAATGGATAGCGCTCAACTTTTTTCTCTGTCTTAAATGATTAAGACTCTCATCCACAGAGTGCAATACATTCTTATTTTTCCTGACACTTGCAAACGGGAGAAAGTGTTGGCGAATGAATTTGAAATAGATGAAAACCTGTTGGACCGGCAAACACTGACTGTGTTCTGGAATGAAGATAGAAAATGAAGGGAATAATTATGATAGGAAATGAAGGACCTGAAAATTGTTCTCCCAAACATTATGTTGGAGAATTGACAAAGAAAATGATTGAAAGGAGAAGTCTTCACCTTGGTCGTGTGTATAAACATGATAACAGAATATGAGATTGGAGTCTATTTTCCCTATTTTGGTTGGACGATCAAAGGGAATAGAAATTTGTAGTTGTTTGGAGCCTCCACAGGATCTTGAGGGGAATGGATTTGCTTCTGTAGGTGGAGAATGAGGGGGAGTGAAACTCCATTTTCCTTCCTCTGTGACTAGAAAAAGCAATTAAAAAAAAAAAACTCAAGTGTCCCTTTTTCTTCCCTAACTTTGTCTACGTTCAGTAACACCATAAAAGGGAGTGAGGAGGAAGTCGTTGTGACAGGTGCAAGATGTTTTGATGTTTAAGTTAAGCCCTTAGCTGCTGAATTAATGGCTAGGAAAACATTGAAGGTGAATGGTTTACAAAAACTTCTTCAGCGAAATCCGAGATGCTGAAGATGGAATGCTTGCCTTGAGGAGTTGAGGTCCACTCAGAGGTCAGGAATCAGGATCAAAGCTCTGTTTCATAACATAGCCCAGCTTTAACTCTCATCATCAAGTTTTCAATGAATGCATCTTTAATGTTTAAGGAAAAAAAAAAAGATCAAATCCAAGAGTCTATTGAGTATGGATTGTCCAACTAAGTGAATTTCAACCAATCTGAGTTAGAAAATGCGGTTAAGTATAGCAAGGTCTTTGAAAGGATGGAGGATGAGGATGTTGTTTACTACAATTACTTCATTGAAAAGTGGTCAGAATGGAAAATAGAGATTCTGTGTTGCTCTCTGCTTTACATCCACCAACAAGTTCATGGAGAATTTAAGGTTGGTCCTCTGCTTGTGTTAAATTCCTTGTGTCTACATCATTATTGTTGATTAATAGGTTTCATCTCATTATTCTTTTCACTTTGTTATATACAATTTGCTCATCGTAGTGATCTTTTTCTTTTTTTAATTTGTAAGCAGGAATTATACCATCAGCTGTATTCTGGATGATGACACTGCTGACATTAACTTTGAAAATATCCAATAACACCATGATGAATCTTCAGTTGTCGTTGTCCAACATGACACCGTGACGATATTGACAGGTCTAATTCCTTCCAGCTGTATCGTCTTTCCATGTGCTTTCTTCCTTATTATATTTTATATCCTTTCTATAAAAAATTTCCTCCTAACAGTTGACAATGTCCTAAGAAACCTTTGAACCGCAACTACTGCCTGCGGTCCTAAATATATATAAGAGAAAGTTGATTTTTTAAGAGAAATTAAAGAAACTAATTAAATTACTTTAGAGTATTTATATTTTTTTTCTCTAAATTAATTAGTTTGACTAATAAACTGATATATAATTTAATGATAACAACATATGATATGATTAAGTAACTTATTTAGTTTCATTAATCTTTCCAAAAAGAGTTAACTCTGTCTTATATTTAGGACCGAAGGGAGTACTATATTATTCAATCCCCTAATCAAACTTATTTAGTTTCCTTAATCTTTCCAAAAAGAGTTAACTCTATCTTATATTTAGGACTGAATGGAGTACTATATTATTCAATCCCCTAATCCTAGAAGCTTCCACATCAAATTGCCTGAAGTTCGTGCATCTCCGCTGTCTTCAAAAGCTTACATATATTGTCAATGTTGAGCACAAGCACTAATACATGTGTGTTTGTGTGTGTCCATTGTGGTTTCTATCTCTTGTGAGTTGTGATGAAAAATCGCTTGAGAACCCAGAACCCAGTTCTGTCAAATCAAGTGAGAATCTTTTTTGCCCCAAAATAATAGTCCAAGATAGAAAGAAGCTAGGAGAATGCCACGTGGCACAATTCGTACTTCCAGGAAACTGTGTGCGCTTCAACTTTCAACTAATTTTAGTAATTGTTTGTTGTATACATGTTGACTGGAGATTATGTCATTATAATAGACTGTCTACTTAGTGGAGAGAACAGAGAAGCCAAGTCTGTCAAACCAATCGCCTGGCAAGAATTCTTCCATGGAATTTGATAATCACATTTGACATTGTCGTGTTGCGTATTTCAAATTCTATCAGATAAAATTTTCACCAGAAAAGTTCTAAACCGTGTGGAAAAGTCAAATGGAAAAAAGTCAACACTGGGTGTTATATATACAAGAGGCGCGTTTCTCATCTCTGCATATCTGAGTTAGTGATCTGCATGTATGGGAACTCAACCACCAAGCGACGACTCTTATGCTGCCCCTACCGCCAACACTGTAACATGCCTTCCCACCTTTTATCTTTTCTTTTCATTTCATTTAACTCCCTTTTTCTTTGGTTTATTTCTATTCTACTTTTCTGGAATTTTCCTAAACTTTTATGCCCAAAAATAAAACGAATGAGAATATATATATATATATATATATATATATATATTATGAGAATCTCTATTAAGATGTGTGTTTGTGTTTACTCAATGGTTCCTGACAAACCTTTTGCCTTTCGCTTCAGTCTTTTGGTAATAATCATAATGTGAGGTGAACAAGTAATTTAACCAGACTTTTTTTATTTGATTAATCATATTTCTAAGATATTTGGATTTGAGATTAATGTTCGAAGTTTAGAGCACATGAGGTTTTCATTTCTCATAACACGTGCGTAATAAAAAAAAAATAGTGGGAACAAAAGTTTATTAATACATTTTAGAGTTATTATTACTTAAAGTTTTTATTAAGATAATGTAATAATAAATTTAATATATATATATATATATATATATATATATATTATCAAAATAAATATAATTAATTTAACATTGAAAGGGTAGACATGATATTTATAATTTTTTTAGTCACAAGGTTTATTTTCTCTCATTCATAATTAGATAAAAAACTATCTGTATTTTATTTTTTTTAATTAACATCATTATAATTTATTCGTGACGTAAGTAGTTAAGTTATTGAAACCATCATCTTCCATTTGAATACTGTTTAACCAATAAAAACAAGGGTTTAATCAATATAAACAGGGGTTTAATGTTTCTTTAATACAGGGGTTTAATATTTCTGTTTTTGCTGTATAAATATTTTTTCTGTTACGCTCACATAAGAGTGAGTGAGTCTCACTAATATTTTCTCTCTCTTCTCTTTATAATGAGACTCATTGAACAAAATTTGCAGTAAAAGTAGAAACATTAAACCCAATAAATAAAGTGTGCTGTTTGCTTCTGGGAAGACTAAGCGATGGAATGGAAAACACCCTCACTCACATTCAACCAAAATTGTTTGTTTGTTTTTTTTTTTTCTGATTCATTGCATATCTGTTCTTACGTTACGTACCTCTGCTCTTCTGAGTTCTGACTAAGATGAATTGTGCGGTCATTTATGCCAATATATCGAACAGGTTGATGAAAGATCAGCGACTCAGAGGGAACTTGCTGATTGGCTTCCAGTTACTTCTTCAAGGGATGCGAAATGGTACTACTCAGTTTTCCACAACGTTACGGCCATTGTTGGAGCTGGTGTACTCAGTTTCCCTTCTGACATGTCCGCCCTAGGATGGTAAGAGTATTATTCAAACCCAAATTGCATTAATTTCAGCTCCATTTCTCTGCAATTTTTCCAACCTCATTTCATCCCGTCATCACGCAACCAAAAAAATTCTTGCTTATATTCAAGCAACACTAGTGAATACCAAGTGTTTGTCGATCTGCTGATTACAATATTGTTTCTATGCAGGGGTCCTGGTGTGACTGTACTGGTCCTCTCGTGGACCATTACACTGTATACTCTTTGGCAGATGGTGGAGATGCATGAAATGGTTCCGGGAAGGCGTTTTGACAGATACCATGAACTGGGACAGTATGCTTTTGGTGATAAGCTGGGCCTCTACATTGTGGTGCCTCAACAACTTCTTGTTGAGGTTGGTGTGAGCATTGTCTACATGGTCGTTGGAGGACAGTCATTGCTGAAGTTCCACGACACCGTCTGTCCCGGCTGCGATAAGATCAAATTGTCTTATTTCATTATGATTTTCGGCTCTGCTCAATTTGTACTTTCCCATCTCCCCAACTTCAATGCTATTTCTGGTGTATCTTTGGCAGCAGCAATCATGTCCTTTAGGTACATGCATCTATGTCCCTTCTTTTATCTTTGCAGCTTCCGTTGCTAGATATATAGAACCGCACAATCACTAATGTTTGGTTTGTTCGTTTTTTTTGTCCCGCAGTTATTGTACAATTGCCTGGGCAGCATGCTTAAAACAACATGGTCTTGTAGAGTTAGATCATAGTACTTCAAGGAATGTGTCAGACTTTTTTAATTCCCTCGGCAGTGTGGCTTTTGCCTATGCTGGGCACAGCGTGGTGCTGGAAATCCAAGCAACACTCCCATCCTCACCAGAGAAACCATCCAAGGTTCCTATGTGGAGAGGAGTTGTTGTTGCCTATATAATCGTGGCTCTCTGCTACTTCCCAGTTGCTCTCATTGGTTATTGGGTTTTTGGAGATCATTATGTCGGCGAGAATATTCTCATCAAATTAACGAAACCAGCATGGCTTATTGCTATGGCTAATTTATTCGTCGTTATCCATTTAACTGGAAGCTATCAGGTTATGAAGATATGCACACACATTACTTTGCTATTTCTGATTCCTTCTACTTACTGTAAAGCTCTCCATGTTCCATCCTAAAGCAATATATTTCTGGTTGTTCTGTGTTTCTTGATCTAGATTTATTCAATGGCAGTGTTTGACATGATTGAAACCATGTTGGTAACGAAACTGAAATTCAGACCTACTAAATTTCTTCGTTTTGTCGTGCGTAATGTATATGTGGGTGAGTCCAACTCTTAGGGGTTTATACTTTATATGACATCTTCAATGGATTTGCCTTGATTTGTTGATGTACATTGATATCCTTTCATATTGCAGCGTACACAATGTTTATTGCTATCACCTTCCCATTCTTCAATGGTCTCGTGGGATTTTTCGGAGGATTTGCTTTTGCCCCAACAACATACTTTGTAAGTCTCAAACGCTTGAAAAAGTTGAATCTAGTAAGATCTCTCCCCTGAGGATTAACATTTGGTTTAACAATTCATGTTGTTTCAACTTTCAGCTGCCTTGCATGATATGGCTCACAATCCGCAATCCAAAGAGATTTAGCTTCTCTTGGTGGACTAACTGGGTATGTTGGGATTTGTGAATTTTTCTTTTGATGTTATGAATCATTTGTCCTTTTTGATTAATATATAGAATTAAAGGATTAATTTCAGATTTGCATTGTGCTTGGAGTGAGCTTAATGATAGTAGCACCCATTGGAGGATTGAGGGCAATCATAATTAAAGCCAAGAACTACAGTTTTTACTCTTAAAATTAACATTAACTCTGATGAAAGAGTGATGTGTGGCATATGTAAATAGAAAGGAATGAAGCTGGTGGTGGTCCTGAAATGGAGCCAGAGGCTTGTTTATTAGAGTTCACCTGCAAATCTTCTCCATTGAAATAGGTTTCTCATTAATAATCTATCAACCAGTTGATGGAAAGAAAACCATGGCCAGAGGGATTTTGTTACACAGATATATATCATGTTTGTAGCTTTCTAATATTATGAGAGCATGTTGCCTATGTTTCTTCTGGGAAAACTAGAATTTTTATTATTTTGGACCTTGTAAAGAGAATAATCATTTATGTGTGCCTCTTTTGACAAGGTAGTGAAACCTATGCCATGATTTGATTCAAACTTCCGATTATGTTTGAGATATGGAAACATCCATATCTGCTTTCTCTTTCCCATTGCAATATTAGATACTCCTTTTGTCCTTAATATTAGACATATTTACCTAATTTGATTAGATTAAAAAAGTTAGTTAAATTAATTAATATGACATATATTGTATAGAACACCTTAGTCATTTTCCTTAATTCCTTGATTCCTTCTCTTTTTTAATTATTGCTGAGAGAGCATCAATAAGGATAAAATGAAAAAGATTGATAAATATAAAGTTATGTCTTATATTTAGGAATAAGATCAACTCTCCAAATATATCTTATATTAAGAACCGTTGAGTAATTTGGAACGCATGTCAAAATGCAAGCAATTGTAGAATGTGGAAGAGATTATCTATCCAATCAATTTGAGGGATAGAAATGTAATGTTCATATGTATTCAGAATGCTGCAGAAGAAATAGAGGATTAGAAGAGGAGGTTGGTGTCCCCACCACATATAAATTGAGTACAATTGAATGTAGAACTGTGATAAGGAGGGAAATTGCATCATGGCACTCATAAAATTTTTTGCCCCTATTAACTAGTGTTCATTAATAATTAACTCATCAATTCTTCATAAATATCATTAATTGAATTTGAAATTGTGAGTGTATTTGAAGTATATAAGGTGAATTTAAAATTTAATTCACTGCATTTGATACATCGACCATAAGTGGGTGGTTGTTGTATCACATCTCCCCCCCAAAATCTCTATCATCTTAATCCATTATTTATCCATTAATTTTACTTATTATATTGGAAATAGAGGAATCGGTTGAGCTATCAATTTTTCCAATTTTTACCCATTAATACCTATTTTTTTTATTGAACCAATTGCCCAATTTTCAAACAATTGGTGGCCAATGGCAAACATAGTAGTTATAGAAGAAGACTGCTAGTAGGGGAACTGAAAATGATAGCAAGATTGAATGTTGATAAGATCTCCAAGTTGGGGATCTAAAGTATGCCATTTGTTCGGTGTTGAATACGAGTAATAATAATTTACTGAATTTATAGCTTGCCTTTTCATTTCCCATTCATATTTTATTGTTATAATTACTTTTAAACAGGAGTTTTGAGTCTAATAGAAGTCAATCCACCATAACATGAGAACCAAATCTCTGCTGGGAGATACGCTCAACATTTAGTATTAGACTATGCCTTTAATAGAATTGTCTTCAACAACAAAATGATACGTACGCATATTAAAAACGAAAGCAGAAAGTGTGTTGTGCTTTTATAAGCAAAGTTACCCTTAAATAAAATATTATCCCAACCATTCCAAGGGGCCTTTTGTTGAAGTAAGATTGTAAACCAAACACATACAAAGTATAGTGTAACATAAATGATCAAGTAGAGATCTTTTTATTATCATGATGAGATTTATTAAAATATGCTACCTTAAACTGTGAAAGCTAAATAATTATTAGGAAGACTAATTAAATGATATGTAAGATTTGGCAATACGACCATCAGCACCAAGTGGATAGAAACCACCAGGGCGATGTTCATCACCATCTCCATAAACAATCCTCAACACTTCTTCTGGGGATCTTCCATACGTAAGTGAGTACTTATCACCAACAAGTACGTTCCCTTCAATTCTTCCCTCTGCTCCAAGGCTTCTTAACGCTATAAGCCCTTCATATTTCATCCCTTTCTTCCCCAGCTTGTCCCTTAATGCCGATATCCAATTTGTAAACTCCACCACACTCACACCGTATGGTGCCACCGGCACCTGCTGTCATTCGTATAACAATGTTCTGGTCACTGCGTCTTGTCCTGATTCCACCCTATAAGCCCCACCACAAGTTGTAAAATTCATGCACACTTAGTTAGTCACGAAAAACTCTTTTCCATGTAACAAATATTGTCTTAGTTCTCTATATAGGGTTAAACCCACCCAACTTCCTATACTTTTAAGAAATTTTGTTTTAGTCCTTATCCTTTCTTTTCATTGTTTATTGTCCTTGTATCTTATGCTATCCAAAATGTTGATTCTTACTGACCGTTTGTTATAAAGAAAGCTTGGGGAGGGAAAGGAAAGGAAAAGAAAGGAAAGGAAGATTAGGAGGGAACTTTAAAAATGTGAGCTGTTTGGTAGATTAAGGAAAGGAAGTTAGTTGAGGGAAAATAAAATGTTTGGTATGAAGAATTGGGTGTTTGTTGAGTGGGAAGATCGGGTGAAATTCCGAAATTGTCCCTGAACAAAATGGGAAAAAAAAAGTTGCTCGATGACCATTTCGAACTGGGTTGGCGAGACATGAACGAACCCTATAACCAAAGTGCAATGATGATTGAAGTAGATGGCGATTGGGTGTGAAATAGCGCCGACGACTGGCTTCCGGTGGCTAGAACGACAACGGAGATGGAAGGAATTGAACGACAACGGAGATGGAAGGAATTAGCCCGGGAAACCAGGAAATTATATGAAAGGAGTTGCGAAGACGAGTATATAAAGACAAACAGGGAAGATTAGATCTGAACATGGAACCCAGGCGATGGTAAAAGAACTGAACAATGATTTTGAAAAAAACGACTGCTAAACCCCTAACCTGTTTGAAGTCGCTCAAAAGGAGTTTGTTGGGTTTGGGAAACAGAGGTGTGGGTAAAGGAGTGAGGAAAATATGGCATTGTTCATGTGACTATAAAATAATCAGCACAATGAACCACCACATGACAATAATGAAAATGACAACCGTTAAACAGGTAAGAAAAATTGCAGTAGTGAGGATGAAGAAGAAGACAATGACAAGTATGCAATGGGCCTTACAGGATCATTGGTTGCTGTCAAATGGAGTGTACAAGTGAACCAATCCAAAGCACAGACACATCCCATCGCAATTTTTAAATAATGTTCAGTGAAGTGAAACCAACTAAAATAAACGAATTTCGCTTTCTGAAATGCTGCATAAGAACGCCACGAAGAACAAAAATGGGAACTAGACTTGTAAAAAGCTCTGCGAAACAATAAAGTTGAACCAAGATATGACAGTATGGTCCTACGAAATAAAATGACGGAATTGGCCTTCTTTTAAATGTCCGTCTAACAAATAATTGACCAATTTGTTACAACTCGCATGAGGCACGCAAAACTTGCACGTAAAGTAACATAAGCATCGCCTTCGCCACGTGACAGGGAAAACAATGGTTTGTGTTCGAACGAAACAACAAAGTTCGAACTCCCACCACACTGTAAATCGACTGCAGCAGCTTAAGTATCTGTCATAACATGTGAACTGTAGGGTGAAAGGAAATAAAATGAATGAAGTTGGCTTTTTCAAATGTTGCACAACAATTAGTTATAAACTTTATAACAAGGGTGCACCCTCTAACCAAACAAGATCGCATAAACCTAATGTCGACATGAAATAAACATAGAAAATGGTAACACACAAGAAGATAGAGTAAACATCATTGAACTCTACAACAACAAAGATAAAAGTTAAAGTGCAAACCAAACAACGAGTTCCAACTTTACATGACAGAATGGAAACCATGTCGCAATAGTTATTCAAAGAAAAAAAACAACAAAAAACATTGTGAATACTGTACTGTTTCATTACATGTAACTCAAAACACAAAAGATAAATAGCTTTTTCCCTAGTTCTTCTTCTTCTTGTTCGATGGGGACCTCATTCGACCGGTGCGCCTATGCGATGATGTCGTGAACCAGGGAGGTTAACTCAATGGAACAGCGTCTACTATGTTCCTGGAAGGAGCAGGAGGAGGGTTCACTGGTTCAGGCAGACGAACAATTGACAGTGGGGATGGATCCAACTCCTCACCTTCATCCACTTGTGCATCAGGTGCTGTGCCTCCACACACATCGTTACCCTTCACTTCATCACCATCCCTTCCTTTCGTTGGTTCTTCATTTCTCTTCTGGCTTGCTGTCATTCCCACCCTCATGCTCAGAATCATTCTCACCATCCCCTTCCTCCTCTCCCCCATCTTCTGGCATGCTGTCATTCCCACCCTCATGCTCAGAATCATTCTCACCATCCCCTTCCTCCTCTCCCTCTTCTTCTGTCATGCTCTCATCCCCACCCTCATTCTCAGAATCATTGACACTATCACCTTCCTGGTCTCCCTCTTCTTCAACCCTCCTGTCATCATTCAAGGTTGAGTGTAGGTCAGCTTTAAGTAAGCCAAGTTTTTCGTCCACAATGTTGGAAAACATGGCTCCCACCTCTGCAACTCCTTCCTCAAATGAAGGATCTCTTGAAGATGGACCAGGTGTAGTGCTTTCCCTTGTTCACGAAGTTCCTGCTGTACAGGTAATGTAGGACCCTATACTTATAAGGCAGCTGCTTGGTCTATGCAAGGCCTCACCATCCTCTCGTGGTCCCTCCCTCTAGCAACAAGTTATCCATTTCCTCCCGGTAAAGGTTGTATCAGTTGACTGTGCAGTCTTAATCCCTAACCAATTAAGGAGTTTCTTCTCATTCAGTTCAATGGTTTGGCCCCTAACACACGTTGACACTACTCCAGTCCTAGATAATATGAGGTTTGAATAAAACACCTTCACAACGGAGTCACTATAAGGCAAATTCAGCTCTAACAGTCCCCTAAATGGTCTAATAATGTCGTCTAGGCCAAATGGATAATCGGATTCAAATGTATCCATACTGATCCTACTCATCTTACACGAGTATGGCCTACTAACCTCATGTCATACTCTTCAAGCTTCGATTGATTGAAGTCAGACTTGCATTCAGGGATGGCACTTGCTTTCGATGTCTTTTTTCATTTTCTTATAAAATTTGGACCTCATCTGATCAACAGGCTCATTCTCTTCATCATCGTCACTAGGGGAGTCAGAACCTGATTTGGTGTTTGTGGCTTCCCACTCTTTGTCTTCCCCACTGGAACTAACATCAACCATTTTGCCCTTCCTCTTTCTATGATCCTCTGGCTTTGTTTTTTTTTCTTTGGAGAAGAGTCAGACACAGAGTGGGCATGATCGTCGGATGGGTTCTTCCTCTTCCCAGTCACCGGAGTTTGCCGCTTCTTCTTGCCACCCGTTTACTTCTCCTGGTCTCTTTAGCCTCAACCTCTCTTTTCCACTTTGCTGCTTCTGCATACTCGTCATACGCATTTGGGTCGTTGGTCGTATCCTTGAACCTCCCACCTCGGCCACCCCGTCGGAGTGTTGCCCTGTGCTTTCTGAAGGCTTCAACGTCTTCCATTGTTATGCCCAACTCCTTTAAACGGTTATCAGTTCTTTTTGACTTTCCCATTATCTTCAACAGGTTATGTATCCGGTCGTGGCTAACTGCTACGAAGGTGGAATAGTGGAGGGTCACTTGGGTTACCAGATTCGAGTGCGGGGTTTGCCTTTTGGGGGACTTGCTTCGGGTTCAGTATGAAGAACAGGGGAAAATGGGGTGAAGAAGATGTCCAATGCCCTGGGTTTGAGGTTGGAGCTCCGAAGTTCGAAAGGTCGACGATGGGGTTTGTGAAAACAAAATGTGAAAAGGATTGGCCTAGCATGGGGAAGCAGCGATCATTCATTGATGTGGCATAGGTGTGGCAGTGGAGAACAGAGTAGTGGGCGGTGACAGTTAGCTGACGTTCGAACTGCTCCTAATGTACTTAAAAAGGGGTTATTTAACATTAAAAAAAATTAACGTCCTGTCATGATCACAGCGGATATCCTAAACCCATTATTTTTAATTAAATAAAATTATATCATTGCAAAAAATTACTATGGTCACGTGATGCCCTCCAATACATGGACTTGGGAACAAAAAATTTATTCTTAAAAACACTTTCAGTTAAATAACCACTCAACTGTCTGCAAGGGAGTCATACGTTCGAACTTGACTTCAAAGTTCAAACTTTACTCCAAAGTTTGAACTTTACTCCAAAGTTCGAACGTGACCAGACAGTGTGACACTCGGTAAAACAGAGGGATTTCATCTAAACGTTCATAGTAACCTTGGATCATACCAGTGGGCAACAACCTTAGGTATGCATATGTTGAATAGGAAATAGCATTCACAATATGTGCTATCTTTGTTTGTCACAAGAAGCATGTATAGTAAATAGGAACCACAACAATTATGCAGCAACACTTATTTTGTCACAAGAAGCAGGTATAGTAAATTGGAACCACAACAAATCTTCAAGGAACACTTTTTTGTTACAAGAAGCGGTATAGTAACTAGGAACCACAACAATTATGCAGAACTTTGTTACAAGAACCAGTATAGTAAGTAGTAACCACAACAATTATGCAAAGAACACTGGCATATACCAAATAGCCTCAATTACAATACATTGAGTAAATTAAACTTCAAGAGGATGCTACCCACAAACTTGATGCCATGTTCAGTTTTCCCTGAACCTTTTGAACATGGTAAAAAGTTTTCCATGTTGCGGCCAATCAAAAAAACAGTTGTGACAAAAAAAAAACCCAGCTATGTACTCAACACTGTTACACAACACTACTATTTAGGTATGCATATAGTCTACTGATTAAGCAAGGTGCGGATCCATGAAAGCTTGAACTCGGAGGAATCGTTCCAAGTGCCTTCAGAAGTTTGTCAGAAGCAAGGATCTTCATGTGGGCAATGTTTCTCTCATTCCAAGTTAACTCCTCAACTTGGAGTAGCTCCATGAATAGGGCATCTTCTTTGGCAGCAAGTTCAGCTTCTTTGGCAGCAAGTTCAGCTTCCCTATCCTGTGTTGACATGAAGTTGCCTAGCTTGTCAAAAGCAGTACCTATGGTCTTGTCTAATTGTGTCACTGTATCTCGCAAGGCTTCAGCTATGACTTCTGCATTGTTCAGTTTTCACTTCTTCTTTGGACCCAATGATGCATCAGTTGGATTTATTGGAGTGGTCATAGTTTCGTGATTTGTTTGTGACAACTCAGATTCATCAGGAACAGCATGTGGTGTCTCCGGAAGGTCGTCATCTTCAAGATTAACTTGTTCCTCCATTGCCCCAGGGCACTCTCCCTCATCACCGATTGCCCTGTCCTTTCCCCAAACCATGCATAGAGAGTCAAAGTTTGGCAAAGGTTTGGTTCGGAATTCCTTGTGCTTAGAATGAGCCTGCAGTTTAAGAAGTAGATGAGTTTATGAAATTCAAGACACTGATGATTAGTAATTCATAAGTAAAGTGACAATTCCAACACAGTTGTGGCATCACATACCTTCAGATACTCATCCCAAACATCGTCATCTGCAGTGACAAGTTTTGTCTCCGGATCCCATCCAAATCCAGAGGTGTTAGGCCCATAAATGATGTCATAGGCCGTCTGCCATAGGCGCTTCAATGTCTTCGATCTGGAGGTGATGTGGGAGTTGCTTTTATACCACATCCAGTAGCTTGGCCTCCATCATGGTCTGCAAAGCATTCGCATATCCGGATTTGAACCCGTTGTCGGCCATGAACTTTTGGTCCAACTTCAACCCAACAAGGCATTCGACCAAGACCCTATCCTCAACGGTACTCCACATTTTCATCCTCGAACCACATGCTTGTTGAGATGGATCCACCTAAACAAAACACTGATTAAGATAAAATATTGCAATTATTGTTAATGTTAACATAACAATGAAGTAGTAACAAACCACACCACAACATGGACATAGGAAAAGATAAAGTTAATTGAAATTCAGATTCACATGGAAACCAAATGGATGTAGTTTGTAACATAAACATATGGGATAAAATGTTAATACTCCTATCAATACTTGTGTGCCACATTATCGCTATATCTCGTGCGAGAAAGGCAGCAAACATCTCATTTCCAACTTGTTCCCTATAATTATTCCAGACATCACTAGTTTCCATAGGAACTACAGACGCGTCATCAACCGCTTGCGGGTTCAATGTCAAAGGACTCAAGCCGCTCATCAAGGGGATCTTGAACACTCTCCCGACGAATAAGATTATGGAGCAAACAGCAAGCAACGATGTATCTGCTTTGCAGCCTAATCGATAAAAAGATGGGCTCCTCAATATTGCCCACCGTAGCTTTAGTATGCCAAAGCATCTTTCTATGACATTTCGGGCTGCAGAATGTCGCATGTTGAAACACTCATGCACAGTTTGTGGTTGATGTCCTTGTCGCCAGTCATTAAGGTGGTATCTTTGACCTCTATACGGAGCCAAAAAACCTTGGCAATTACTGTACCCTGCATCCACCAAGTAGTAGTTCCCTGCACAAACAAATACAAGTTAACGAATAAAAGTAGAAATAAATTTATACCAACTAACGCACCCTCACATCGGTACCTATCGGTACTCTTAGCCCATGTGGTCTCCTCATAGCATCCCTCAGAACCCTCCCATCCACAGCTGAGCCTTCCCACCCGGGGAAAACAAATATAAATTGCCCATCCGGTGAGCATACCCCAAGGACATTGGTTGTTACCTCTCCTTTTCTATTTCGGTACCTCCCCTTGTGTGTTGCAGGAACTTGAACACGTATGTGCGTACCATCCAATGCACCGAGGCAACCCTGGAATAGGAAAAAACATGAACATCATGTACATACCTTGAACCACTTCCAACGATGATCATTTGAGTCCTCCTAATTGGCTCTGGTTTCTTCAATAGCAATGATTGAAGTCTAATGGTTGCATTGAGCACTAATTTGAAGTATCTACTTATGGTTTCTCCTGACCTTCCAAACTCAAACTGAATTACTCTGTTCTTCACATGATGGGCCAATATGTGAAGGAACATAGCCACTTGCTCATCAACTAGCATATGCTTAGTTGCTCTCAATCCGCCAATTGTGTCTAACATGTGACACAATTTATCAAACGTTGCCCGTCATTCCCGTCTGCGTGGCTCCATACCTATTTCAACCACACCAATTTCCTTTTTATATAGTAATCCACTACTCCTCTTTACAAACTATCACTGTTTAACAGTCAACAATTTGTATCTTTCATCACATCAGCTATATTAAAACAACTACTTTAGATGACCTAACATGACACTCACTGAATTAACGTCCCCCATAAAACGTTCGAACTGGGCTGTCTGGTTCGAACGTAATGTTCATTTGCTTTTTTCCCCAAATTTCATCATTCACAGAACAACAACACATTGTACACAAACAAACAACATATTTTCATTCATTGAAATTTCATTCAACACTGTGAACATTGTTTAAAACAGTGTCTGCATCTCATTTATGCCCAGGAATATAAAGAACATTACACTCATCTTTGTCTCTATCCCTAACGTCGACGAATATAAACCGTGTCTACCTAAAATTGTTTGCATTCAAAACTGCGTGTGTCTACCTAAAATTGCCCCAGGTCGAATGAACAGAAAACCCAAATCTCCTAAAAACGTACCGGTAAATCACACATTTATTTTAAATATGTATACTGACCTCAAATGCAGCTCTATTCCCTAGGTTAAACTTCTCCTTCGCCGAAAAACACCCACTGTTTCTACAAGCTTCTTCACCGACAGCTTCGTCCAGATCCAGCTCGCGCCTTCGTCGTGCTTTTATAAATAGGTACAGTGTTTTCAACGGGCCTTTTTGTCCGACATTTTCACTCTCCCGGCAACATTTTAACATTCCCGCGGCTGAAGGAGGGAAAGCACATTCCAATGAATGATGGAAGATTCGAAGTGGCGGGAAAGGTACTCGAAGGAAGATGAGAGAAGCAAACACGTTTTTTGGGTGGGAAGTCTCTTATTTTCCCTTTCCACCGCTATCTTTCCGCGTAACAAACGGGTCCTTATAGTTTTCATAATCACTTGGATCTTAACTTACTGGTATTGACTTTGTTGATATGGTGTTAACACCGCGTTTAGTAAATTAACATAGACTACCAAACTAAGATTGATGTGGATTATTGATAGGGGAACCAAAACTATAGTTTAAAACACATGGATTTGGAGTGGGTTTAACCCATAAAAAAAAAAACAACTTAGATGTGACAAAAGACAAAGAATGTCGATTTCAATGTTAAAAAATGATTTCTCCACTCAAAATCGATATCTGTTATGACCACTCAATAAGATAGGAAATTATAGAAGATAAGACTTCTATTGATGTCAGAATTTCAGTATGCGTTTCAGCTTTACAGTAATGATTATGCAATATCTCATACACTGGATAACGGAAACACGTAAAATAAGAGAATAATAGAATGAGAATTACAGAAGGGAGTAGGGGACCCCAGAGAGAAAGAAATATTCCCAAAATAATTCCACACCCTTCTCTAACAACTTTTCTCCTCATATAGTTTCTATTCCTCCAATTCTCTCAATTTCCAGGTCTTTCTCTTCATTCGTTTGCTCTTTCTTATGGGCCCTTGCCCATTTATTGATAATGCATGTATTGGGTCCTCTATTATATTGTTGTGCCCATTCTATCTTCATTCATCACAATATCCTTGCCCTCTCTTATGCGTTCAAGTTATCGTTTTTAATAGGGTTAATCCCCTCCTGTAAGTAAATGTACACTTATTTTTTTTTAGAAAAAACAACTCTTCCACATACCAAAACTTATTGTCATGGTTTTACGAGAGAAAATAATCCGTTTATTTTGAGGCTTAACGCCTTAGAAGTGGAGTTTTGGAGCAGTGGATTAGCTCCAACATAACCAATGAGACCAACATAAGGAATAACGTAAGACGCAAGCAAATAGTTTATTTGATTTGCATAAGGATCAAAAGGAGGGTCTAGACTTCTCCCAAATGCACTATTCATCACTTCCCCAAATACTTCCTTGCTTTTCAACAAAGAAACCTTCTCACTGTACTTTTTATAGCCCTGCAATATAATATTAAACACACCACAATTCTTAAATCTGTATATGTGATTCAACATGTTGGAGTATTTTAGAAAACACATTTCAGGTTAACTAATTTAACCAACTTTATAAATCTAATTAAATTAAATTCATAAGTCTTATATTAAGGAGCGGAGGAGGAGGAAGTAATATCAAGCATAATGTGTTATTTCAAACAGTGGAAGAACAACCTTAGATGACCAACTTCTTGGAATGCAAACTGGAGGATGATGTCTCAGACTAAGAATCCCAGTTTAGCCAATCCGGCACCAACTGGAGGGGGCCCACCTTCAGCTAGTTCTAGAGCTACTGAATCCAATCCTCGACCCAAAGCTCCGAAGAGAAAGAACTCAGCTTCCAAGAACTCCAGATTCAGAGGGAGAATCAAAGGGAATGGAAATTTGTAGTTGTTTGGAGCCCCACAGGATCTTGAGGGGAATGGATTGAAACTCCATTTTCCTTCCTGTGTAATTAGAAAAAGCAATTCAAACAAGACTTAAGTGTCCCTTTCCTTCCCTAACTTTATCCACGTTCAGTAACACCATAAAAGGGAGTGAAGAGGAAGTCGCTGTGACAGGTGCAAGATGTTTTGATGTTTAAGCCCTTAGCTGCTGAATTAATGGCTAGGAAAACATTCAAGGTGAATGATTTACAAAAACTTCTTCAGCGAAATCCGAGATTCGACTCTACTTCTAGGATGGAAGATGTAATGCTTGCCTTGAGGTCCACTCAGAGATCAGGAATCAAGATCAAAGCTCTGTTTCATAACGTAGCCCAGCTTTAACGCTCATCATCAAGTTATCAATGAATGCATCTTTAATGTTAAAGGAAAAAAAAGATCAAGTCCAAGAGTCTATTGAGTATGGATTGTCCAACTAAGTGAAATTCAACAAATCTGATGTTAGAAAATGCAGTTAAGTATGGCAAGGTCTTTGAAAGGATGGAGGATGAGGATGTTGTTTACTACAATTACTTCATTGAAAAGTGGTCAGAATGGAAAATAGAGATTCTGTGCTGCTCTCTGCTTTACATCCACCAACAAGTTCATGCAGAATTGGAGGTTGGTCCTCTGCTTGTATTAAATTCCTTGTGTCTACATCATTATTGTTGTTGAATAGGTTTCATCATATCAAATCCTCAATTACCACGAACTTGCATCTTATCTCATTATTCTTTTCACTTTATTTTATTGACATAGTCGTGTTGCGTATTTTAAATTCTATCAAGTAAAATTTTCACCAGAAAAGTTCTAATCTCTGTGTTGAAAAGTCAAATAAAAAAGTCAACACTGTGTCATATATATATATATATATATATATATAAAAGATAATAAGAGGCATGTTTCTCATCTCTGCATATCTGAGTTAGTGATCAGCATTTATGGGAACTCAACGACCAAGCGACGACTCTTATGCTTCCCCTACCGCCAACACTGTAATATGCCTTCCCACCCTTTATCTTTTCTTTCCATTTCATTTAACTCCCTTTTTCTTTGGTTTGCTTCTATTCTACTTTTCTGCAATTTTCCTAAACTACAAAACGAATATATATATATATATATATAGTGAGAATCTCTATTAATATGTGTGTCTTTACTCAATGGTTCTTGATAAACCCTTTGCTTTAGAAACAGGTTCTCTCATTAACTTTTTTTCTCATCATCCCTTATAAGTTTATCTGGACTTTTGATTGAGAAGAAAAGAGAAAAATCAAAGTAGTATTGTGATATTTCAGATTGATTGGACGGACATGATTTAGAGATAATAAAGGATGATAAGAAAAGGATAATGAGGGAAATCCCTTGTTGTATTTCAGTTCTTGAGTCTTCCGGTAACGTGAGGTAAACAAGTAATCTAAAGTAAGCACGTAACCAGACTTTTTTCATTTGATTAATGGTATTTCCAAGATACTTTGAACTTGAGATTAATCCTTTATATACCTCTGCTCTTCGAGTTCTGAATAAGATGAATTGTGCATTCATTTATGCCAATATATCGAACAGGTTGATGAAAGATCAGCGACTCAGAGGGAACTTGCTAATTGGCTTCCAGTTACTTCTTCAAGGGATGCAAAATGGTACTACTCAGTTTTCCACAACGTTACGGTCATTGTTGGAGCTGGTGTACTCAGTTTCCCTTATGACATGTCTGCCCTAGGATGGTAAGAGTATTATTCAAACTCAAATTGCATTAATTTCAGCTCCATTTCTCTGCGATTTTTCAAGCAACACTTGTGAATACTAAGTGTTTGTTGATTTGCTGATTACAATATTGTTTCTATGCAGGGGTCCTGGTGTGACTGTACTGCTCCTCTCGTGGACCATTACACTGTATACTCTTTGGCAGATGGTGGAGATGCATGAAATGGTTCCAGGAAGGCGTTTTGATAGATACCATGAACTGGGACAGTATGCTTTTGGTGATAAGCTGGGCCTCTACATTGTGGTGCCTCAGCAACTTCTTGTTGAAGTTGGTGTGAGCATTGTCTACATGGTCGTTGGAGGACAGTCATTGCAGAAGTTCCACAACACCGTCTGTCCCGGCTGCGATAAGATCAAATTGTCTTATTTCATTATGATTTTCGCCTCTTCTCAATTTGTACTTTCCCATCTCCCCAACTTCAATGCTATTTCTGGTGTATCTTTGGCAGCAGCAATCATGTCCTTCAGGTATATGCATCTATATGTCCCTTCTTTTATCTTTGCAGCTTCCTTTGATTAGATATATAGCACCACACAATCAGTAATTTTGGTTTGTTCTTGTTTTTTTTTTGTCCCGCAGTTATTGTACAATTGCCTGGGCAGCATGCTTAAAACATGGGATTGTAGAGTCAGATCATAGTACTTCAGGGAATGTGTTTCACATTTTTAATTCCCTCGGCAATGTGGCTTTTGCCTATGCTGGGCACAACGTGGTGCTGGAAATCCAAGCAACGCTCCCATCCTCACCAGAGAAACCATCCAAGGTTCCTATGTGGAGAGGAGTTGTTGTTGCCTATATAATCGTGGCTCTCTGCTACTTCCCAGTTGCTCTCATTGGTTATTGGGTTTTTGGAGATCATTATGTCGGCGAGAATATTCTCACCGGCGAGAATATTCTCATCGCATTAGAGAAACCAGCATGGCTTATTGCTATGGCTAATTTATTCGTCGCTATCCATTTAATTGGAAGCTATCAGGTTATGAAGATATGCACACACATTACTTTGCTATTTCTGATTCCTTCTACTTACTGTAAAGCTCTCCATGTTTCATTCTAAAGCAATATATTTCTGGTTGTTCTGTGTTTCTCGATTTAGATTTTTTCAATGGCAGTGTCTGACATGATTGAAACCATGTTGGTAACGAAACTGAAATTCAGACCTACTAAATTTCTTCGTTTTGTCGTGCGTAATGTATATGTGGGTGAGTACAACTCTTAAGGGTTTATACTTTATATAACATCTTCAATGGATTTGCCTTGATTTGTTGATGTCCATTGATATCCTTTCATATTGCAGCGTACACAATGTTTATTGCTATCACCTTCCCATTCTTCAATGGTCTCCTGGGATTTTTCGGAGGATTTGCTTTTGCTCCAACAACATACTTTGTAAGTCTCAAACGCTTGAAAATGTTGAATTTGGTTAGATCTCTCTCCTGATGAGTAAAATTTGGTTTAACAATTCATGTTCTTCCAACTTTCAGTTGCCTTGCATGATATGGCTCACAATCTGCAATCCAAAGAGATTTAGCTTGTCTTGGTGGATTAACTGGGTATGTAGGGATTTGTGAATTTTAGTTTTGATGTTATGAATCATTTGTCCTTGTTGATTAATATATGAAATTAAATGGATTAATTAATTTCAGATTTGCATTGTGCTTGGAGTGAGCTTAATGATAGTAGCAACCATTGGAGGATTGAGGGCAATCATAATTAAAGCCAAGCACTACAGTTTTTACTCTTAAAGTTAACATTCACTCTGATGAAAGAGTGATGTGTAGCATATGTAAATAGAAAGGAATGAAGCTGGTGATGGTCCTGAAATGGAGCCAGAGGCTTGTTTGTTAGAGTTCGCCTGCAAAACTTTCTCCACTGAAATAGGTTGCTCATTAATAATCTGTCAACTGGTTGATGGAAAGAAAACCATGGCCAGAGGGATTTTGTTACACAGATATATACACACAGATATATATCTTGTTTGTAGCTTTCTATTATTATGAGAGCATGTTGCCTATGTTTCTTCTGGGAAAACTAGAATTTTTATTCTTTTGGACCTTGAAAAGAGAATAATCATTTATGTGTGCCTCTTTTGACAAGGTAGTGAAACCTATGCCATGATTTGATTCAAACTTCAGATTATGTTTGGGATGTGGAAACATCCATATTTGCTTTCTCTTTCCCATTGCAATATTAGATGCTCCTCTTGTCCTTAATATAGACATATATATCTAATTTGATTTGATTAAGGAAGTTAGTTAAATTAGTTAATATGACATGTATTGTCTAGAACACCTTAGTCATCTTCCTTAATTCTTTCATTACCTCTCCTCCTTAATTATTGCTAAGAGAGAGATAAATTTGAAAAAGATTAACAAATATAAAAACTATATCTTATATTTAGGATCAATATCGACTCCCTAAACATGTCTTATATTAAGGACTGGAGGAGTAATTTGAAACGCGAGTCAAAATGCAAGGAACTTTAGAATGTGGAAGAGATTATCTATCCAAGAAATTTGAGGTATAAAAATGTAATGTTCATATGTATTCAGAATGCTGCAGAAGAAATAGAGGATTAGAAGAGGAGGTTGGTGTCCCCACCAGATATAAATTGAGTACAATTGAATGTAGAACTGTGATAAGGAGGGAAATTGCATCATGACATTCATAAAATTTTGGTAAAATTCATATGGGGGCCCAATTAAGGCTCAAAATGTCAAAAAAGGCCCTAACCATTTTCACATCCCAGAAAAGGCCCCAGGACCCTTTTTGACATGTGAATGTGTGGTCAAATGACATTGATAGCCCTGGTATCACTTTCCTCTGTATCATTAAACCCACATGGAATATTCTCTCTCTTCTATTGCTCTGGTTTTCCAGCGTTGAAAAGAATCGACTTGTTGTTAGAGAGGGCAATAATAATAGGTGGAATAATGGAGGAAGAGTGATTTCTAGGGTTATTCAAATATAAATGAAATTGTGTCCACTCCTTATAGTAACAATACCCAAAACACGTCTACGAATCCCTGTTTCATGAAAACTCATGGCTAGAGCTGTGTTTGACTTTACTTTCTCAAAAACCAGCAACCACGTTGAAACTTCTAAAGCTTGACAATCCATTTATGTGTCTTTTTATCTTTAAACTCGTTTTTGCTGCTTGGCTTGCAAGAACTCTCGAGCCCAAGAGCAAGGGATAGAGAGAGAGAGAGAGAGAGAGAGAGACGTGGGAGAAATTAAAGGAGGAAAATGAAAGAGATAAGAGAGAAAGAAGAGAGAAATAGGGAAAAGGGAATTCAATCTTATAATCTATTGAATATGACATGTTTCAACGAAAATCCGGGTTTTTAAAGTTTGTTGTAAATGTGTCTTTTTCTGTTGTAAATGTGGTTTTTTCTGTTGTAAAGGCCCTCGTAAGCTTAGGACTTGAGTTTGAACGAAAATCCAAATTTTTAAAGTTTGTTGTAAATGTTTCTTTTTATGTTGTAAATGTGGCTTTTTCTGTTGTAAATTCCTTCTGTAAGCTTAGGACTTGAGTTTGAACGAAAATCCAGGTTTTTAAAGTTTGTTGTAAATGTGGTTTTTTCTGTTGTAAAGGACCTCTATAAGTTTAGGGACAATCAAAATTGGAAAAATGCAGCAACACATTAAGTTTCAATACAACATTTAATTTAGGATATATATATATATATATATATATATATATATATATATATATATATATATATATATATATATATAATTTTAAAATTAAATAATAATATTATATATAATATTTTTTTTGTATTTAATTTAATTATAAATTAAATATTTAAAACAAATAGAGATATTGTATCTCAGATTTAATTTTCGAATAAAGATGTAGTATATCATATTTAATTGAGTTGAGATATAGTATCTCAGATTTAATTAAATAGATAGATATCATATCTCAGATTTGATTTATAGGAATAAATTAAATCAGCAGGCTTTTAATGTGGATTAATCAAATAGATTAGATTAGATCTTTTGGACATATTTAATTACTCTAATTAATCCAAATTCGAAATTCAAGGATTAATTGATATTAGTCTTGAATATTTTCCTACGGCCCCATTAGGGTTTTAGAAACTCTATAAATAGATATTGATCTAAGTCGTATGAAGATAACGGACTAACAAGCCTTGAAAGAAATCCTAGAGAGAAAAATGAGAGACACAAAGTAAGAAGGCGCTAGCACGCTGCCGTACGTGTTGGAGAGCTGTTCGGTGTGGCTACCGGTAGAGTGAGTGGATTCGTAGAGTCGGCTCCTAGAGATTGATCGAACAAGAAGGTGTTAGCCCACGTGTTTGCAAAGTTCGCTCACAAGTTCGCATAGGTACGGTTTGTCTCTAACGAACCTTGATCTAAACGCCGTTGATAGATCTTCTTCCTGGGATTCGTAAAATTTTAATGGATGAGAATCCTTCCACTGCGTGTACGGATCCCAACAGTTAGGTGAGATAACCATAGTTGACACAAATTTTTTTTTTTTGGTTTAGAGATACCAGCCTTGGCACGGGTAGTCATGGGGTGAGTATTATGAGGTATAGATGTGGTGGAGCTAGAACTAGAGGTTGCTGATGAAATGGAAGTTGCTGATGAAGTGGATTTATTTGATGAAACAAGTGATGAAATAGGTGATATAGTGACTGGTTGTGACTGATCAGTAGACCCTGAGACAGAAGCATGGGGAATGGTTGAGTTTTTAGTAAAGTGTGAGGAACGGATGGAGGGAATAAGGGAGGAGTTGACTGAGTTTTGAGAGAAAACTGTGTTTTTGACAGAGAATTGAGAGCCTGGGATGTGAAGCATGGGGAATGGTTGAGTTTTTAGTAGAGTGTGAGGAACGGATGGTGGGAATAAGGGAGGAGTTGACTGAGTTTTGAGAGAAAACTGTGTTTTTGACAGAGAATTGAGAGCCTGGGATGTGAAACTTAAACTCATCAAAGTGAACATGACGAGAGATATAAACTCTACCTGTATGCATCTCAACACACTTATAACCTTGATGTTGAGAGCTATATCCCAAGAAAACACAAGCTACTGATCTGAATTCTAATTTGTGAGAGTTGTATGGTCTGGTGTAAGGGTAGCAGATGCAGCCAAAGACACGTAGTATGGAGTAATTAGGTTTGATCCTATGAAGTTTCTCATAAGGTGTCAAGTTATTAGGTAGTGCTTTTGTAGGAAGTCTATTAAGCAAAAACACAGCAGTAGAAAAAGCATCCTTCCAATAGGCCATAGATAAAGAAGCATGTGCCAACAAAGTTAAACCAGTCTCAACAATTAACCGATGACGACATTCAACCAGTCCATTTTGTTCTGATGTATGGGGACAGGAAAAACGTTGTTCTATACCACAAGTAGCAAGATAAGACTTGAAAGCAATAAATTCTCCACCATTGTCTGATTGAACTTGTTGTATTTTGGACTGATACTTATTTTCAACCAGTAATTTAAACTCCTGAAATGCTGATAGTGCATCTGATTTTTTATTTAGAAAATAGACCCAAGTGAATCGACTATAAGCATCAACAAAGGCTATATAGTAAGCTGAACCATAAGACTGAATAGGGGCAGGACCCCATATATCCATTACTATTAATTCCAATGGTTTGTGATACATTGTAGTTGAAGGAAAAAAATGGAAGTTTATGTATCTTTCCATATTGACATGCAGGGAAAAGACTTTTATTTTCTGTAAAAGTAAAAGAAACAGAATTACAACTAAGAACACTTTTGACAATCAGCAGAGGTGTGAAAAACTTGAGATTTAACTAGAGGTTTTGTAGGACCAGTTGAGGCAGAAAAACCAGACTGACGTTTAGATGTAGACTCCACAGAAGTAAGAGGCTTCACGTTAGCCATCAGAGGGTACATGCCATGACTTTCAACTCCAGACATCAAGTGACGGCCAGTCCTCAGATCCTTAACAACACATTTGTGTAGAAAAAATTCAACAGAAGTGTTATTTTCACGAGTGAATTTAGCAATTGACAGAAGGTTTTTCCTCATCTTAGTTACATAAAGAACATTGTTCAGAGAAAATTGAGAGTCAGAATTAGTGAGGAAGGTTTTACCAATGGATTGTATTGGTGACAGTTCACCAGTGCCAACCTGAACAGTGCCAGTGCCATCAAGAATGGAGTCAGGAGTGAGACAAGAGGCATCATGAGTTATATGTGCTGTTGCACCAGAATCAGGATAACAAGCAGGATCAACTGTAACATCCCGTTTTCCAAAACCAGTATAAATTTTTTTCATCAGAGTAGAGCATCGGAGTAAGAGTGTAACTGATATATATATTCAAAATGCCCACTGGCTATTTACAAAAGCGGTTCAACAACCGAGAGTTTTCAAAAAGTAAAGGACAATGACGAAAAGTCTTCAGCCGGATCCTTGAACCTGCTACTTTCCTCTCTCCTCGGTCCTCCTGACCCTGATGCTATGTTAAGAGCTGAGATCCGCACCGGATTTCAGGTAACGGTTAACCTCATGTATACATACACACATATGGGTTACAGAACAACATTAACACATAAATCACCCCCAACCAATGCACATGTATCGCTCCCAGCATTACAGACGTATCGCTCCCAGCCTTACAGATGTATCGCTCCCAGCCTTACAGATATATCGCTCCCAGCATGCATACAGTTATTTTCTAACATAATATGCATTCCAACAACACACCACATATACACATACCATACTCACATCATACCACACACACATCACATACACGCATACTATATCCATCAGATTAGTGTTACAGTACGCGAACGTACATCCATTAACCGAACAGAATGGCCAGGTAAGTGTCTATCATGGGGGCCTCACCGAGTTCACGACGACTGATTGGCTGACCCACATAGACTAGCCTTGCCTTCGGCACCAAACTGATCTAACATATTTGCATTCAATAAACATACCATAACAATACACATAGCACATATATGCATACCATAAACATCAGATTAGTGTTACAGTACGCGGACGTACCTTCGTTGACGGAAATCGGATTTCTGTCGGTATACGGCACGACAGTAGGTCAGAACGTAATCAGGGATATCCTATCAACATAACAACGTACTTGTTAAGGATCTATCATTACGACGGACATTTTTAGTCAAAATGACCATTTTACCCCTGACCCCCTAATCGGCGGAATTTCGCCAGCACTTCGTTACTTTGACCCTAATCTTCCAAAATTTCAACATAACTCCTACTCCAACATAATTTTCAAAATATAAATCATATTGATTAATGATTCACATCATAACAGGCATTTTAGGTATAAATTACCATTTTGCCCCTATCTTTACTAGTCGGCGGAATTTCGCCAGAGCTTCGCTACTTTAACTTTAATCTTCCAAAATTTTGCCAGAACTTCGACCCCACCATGATTTTCGAAATAATGACTAAAATACCCCTAACATATGATATCTAATCATACTTGGAAGATTAAAGACTAAACTAGCATTTCTACTCTAACTACCAGAAGAACTACGGAAACTTAAGACTAAGTACCGAAGAACTTACTTAGAGCTTCGCTGCAGAATTCCCCGGACTCCTTCCCTTCCTGGATGCTCCTCAATTTCAGCCTTGAGCTCTTGATGTTGGTGTGAATTTTCAAATGAAGGGAGGTCCTATTTATAGGGAAAATCCAGTGCACTATTCACACTTTACCAGACCGGATATCGACCTTCAGATCGCACACGGATGAGGTGGCATGATCTTGGCCATCCAACCCTTTCTCTTTCCTTCATATGACATCATCCCCATGATGTCATCCATGTACTTTGATGATGTCACTTACTTCCTCAAGAAGTTTTATATCGATAAAGTCTCTGATCGGTGTCCGAATCGCGTAATCTTGTAAAATCTTAGAAATCTGGAATCACAACTTTGAAGACATTTTCTCACTTATTAGAAATGTCCGGGCTAAATAAATTTTTGATCCCTTCCAGGTATTCTCCGGTCATGCTGAAGTTTTGCGGAAAAACGTGCCGGTTACGGAACGAATTTTCGGAATTATCAATCTCTGGACAAAAATTCACTGATTCCAAATATGTCCAGAAAATTCTCAACTCATCCCCAAATGTTGAGTTACAATTTATTTTCTTCAAATTCTAAATCTGTGACTATCTGCCTTTTTCACAGATTACCCTATTTCGTCTTATTATCAAAATGCTCCACCGATCTCGGAATTAACTTCTGGAACAGTCTATTTCAAGATAAAAATCCACTCTTTCATATTCTTTACTGACTTTAGAAATTTTGTTCATGGTTTTCCAGTCAGGATCCAATTCCTATCGGTGGTCATTTGTCCAATTTGCTTTTCACATATAATATTATTATATTACAAAATCCTATCATCTTATCCTCTTGAGATTTTTTGTCCTTTTTATTATTATTTTATTTATTTTCGTTTTAATTAATTAATAATATATAAAATAATTTTTTAATAATTTTTTTATATAATTTTTTTACAAAATTTTCCTATTGGTCAATTCTTGTATTTAGGCTTAAAATTACTTAATCTCACCAATTTTTCTTCATATTTTCCAATTAATTAGCAAATATATTTTATGCTAATTCTAGCCATAAACCACTATTTATAGGGTTTTACATAATTATCTTTGAATTTTCCTCTGTTTAAGCTCCAATAATTACTTAATTAATTACCCACTAATTTTTGATAATTTTCTTAATTAGAATAACTCATTACCTTACAAATTTTGCACTGACATTAGTCTTTTATGCCTCTTGCATTATTTTAGAATTTACGGGGACATTCTGATCATTATAATACTTTTTGACTTTTCCCCCCTTTATTTCTTCAAGGTAATAATTCAATAAATTACCTAAATTAGGGACAATATTATTCCCTATTTCAAATAAATATTTACTTGCCTTTTTATAATTTTCACAGGGTATTTTATAACCCGTAAATGCGTTTAGGGACCTATTTGCAAACTTCCAAACGTTTTAGGGACCTAATTGCAAATTATTCTATTTTCAAGAGTAATTACCCCAAAAATAAGATAAATTTACCACAAGGCCTTTGAGACCTCATATTCACCTATTTCAATAGGTATTATTTACTCAATATGATACTTATCATAAATGAGATTTTTAGGGTATTACATCAACCACTGGCACTGGATTCCCTTAAGAGGTCTAGGGTTTGAGCTGCAGTAAAACCACTCGTAATCCGCCTTGTATGGAGCTACCACTGTTGGGAGGGTCGTCCTTGCCACTGCAGTACCTGGAGTGGTTGCACACTTGCCACCATTTTTATATCCAAAAAAAAGATAATATATCAAAAAATGTAATGAATTACACTCGATATGTGTTAATATGCGTTAAATTTCAAATCCATTTGAATATATTGAATGAATGCATCAAATACAATAAAATATGCCTGATAAATGCCAAATACACACATAAAAGGATAATGCTTAGGTAAAATTCCTTATATATCCACTATATCAAGTTGTCTAATGATAAGTGCATATTTTATAATTAAATAAGTATCAATTCTGATATATATATTGGATTAAATTTATTACTATTGTATACTTATTTAATTATCTTTTATACACTTTTCCATCATTGAATCAAACTTAGGATCAAAGAATCAATCAACATACAATCTACTTATTTCCTGTTATATCTTGCAGGAGTTATTAGCTGATTGAGAAAGGAGCGAAAAAAGAAATCAATTTGAATATGATTGATGACGTGGGGGCGATATTGGAGAAGTTATGAAGATAGAGAAAACAGATTTTTTGAGAGACACACTACATACAAGACGCACAAGTTAAAGAGAGGATTCGGAAGAAAACAGAAGAGGAGACGGCTGAAGAAAGAAAGAAGGACGCAAGAACAATTCTGATTTTCATCTCTTTTCTTTTATTTTTGTTAACCTAGCCATGCTTGGCTAGTCTTCTTTAGTAGTTAGGGCAAGGATGAACCCTATGCGAATTTGAGTATTTGTTTGAATTCTCTATTGAACGTTATTTACCATGATTGAATGAATTATCTTTGTTTAAAGCTTTCTTAAAGACTGATCACCTTTTAGATTGTTCATAAGTTGGTGTATGATAATAGAGATGTTGGTGCATTTAACTAGAACCGTTAATTCATCATAGAGTTGCATGACCTAGACATAGGCTTACGAGTTTATTCGATCTCATAATTCTGGTTTATATAATCTTTCCAAACAATACTAAGACATTAGGTTGTTTTCAAAGATAACGGACTAAGGTAGCGTCAAGACATTGAGACTTAGTCTAATTTTAGAGAATTGATCGTCAATCATGGGAATAATAATCAATTAGGGATTTAATTCAAATACTTAGAGGAACATAGGGGAATTCTATGCACTAGCTGCATTTTCCTCTATTGATTATCTTTTCTAAACAATCGTTCTTGAGATTCTTAATCTTGAATGCTTGTTCTTGATTAAATTCCTTAAAATTCTGTTTGGTTACAACTCACCCCCTATTACTCATTGATTCAACTAAAGCTGAAATAACGAATTAGTGGTTGGAGTACTATTCCTCGTGGGACGATCTTTTTCTCACTATTTTATTACTTGTAACGATCGGTGCACTTGCCGAAGTCGCTATCATCTAATAACACATACAATATTATCCCAACCATTCCAAGGAGCCTTTTATTGAAGTAGGATTGTAAACCAAACACATACAAAGTATAGTGTAACATAAATGATCAAGTAGAGATTGTATTATTATCATGTAAGATTTATTAAGATCTGCTACCTCAAACTATGAAAGCTAAATAATTATTAGGAAGACTAATTATTTGATATGTAAGATTTGGCAATACGACCATCAGCACCATGTGGAAAGAAACCACCAGGGAAATGTTCGTCACCATCTCCATAAACAATCCTCAACACTTCTTCTGGGGACCTTCCATACGCAAGTGAGTACTTATCACCAGCAAGTACATTCCCTTCAATTCTTCCCTCTGCTCCAAGGCTTTTTGGCACTATAAGCCCTTCATCTTTCAACCCTTTCTTCCCCAACTTGTTCCTTAATTCCGATATCCGATTTGTAAACTCCACTACACTCACTCCGTATGGCGCCACCGCCATCTGTTGTCGTTCGTATAATAATGTTCTGATTACTGCGTCTTGTCCTGATTCCACCCCCAGAAGCCCTGCCACAAGCTGTAAAATTCATGTACACTTAATTAGTTACCTAAAACACTTTTCCATGTAACAAATATTGTCTTAGTTCTCCAACTAAAGTCAAACCCACCCAACTTCAATTCCTATACTCTTAAGAAATCTTGTTTTTAGTACTTATGCTTTCTTTTCATTGTTTTTTGTCTAGTACCTTATGCTATCCAAAATGTTGATTCTTATAGTTTTCATAATCACTTGGATCTGAGCTTAATGGTGTTAACTTTCTTAATGAGGTCTTAGCACCGTTAAGTAAATTAACATAGACTACTAAACTAAGACTGGTGTGTGGATTATGTATAGGAAAAACAAAATTACAGTTGGAGTAGGTTTAACCCAATAAAAAAACAACTTAAATGTGACAGAAGACAAAGAAAGTTGATTTCGTTGTTAAAAAATGATTTCTCCACTCAAAATTGATATCCTTGTCCTCTCTTAAGCGTTGAAGTTTTTTTTTTATAAGGTTAGTCCCCTGCTGTAAAATAAACGTACACTTACTTTTTTTAGGAAAGAAAAAACAATCTTCCATATACCAAAACTTATTGTCATGGTTTTATGAGAGAAAATAATTCGGTTATTTTGAGGCTTACCGCCTTAGAAGTGGAGTTCTGGAGCAGTGGATTAGCTCCAACATAACCAGTGAGACCAACATAAGGAATAACGTAAGACGCAAGCAGATAGTTTATTTCATTTGCATAAGGATCAAAAGGAGGGTCTAGACATCTCCCAAATGCACTGTTCATCACTTCCCCAAATACTTCCCTGCTTAAGTTCAACAATGGCTTCGGAAACCCTCTCACTGTACTTTTGATAGCCCTGCAATATAATATTAAACACACCACAATTTTTAAATCTGTCTCTGTGACTCAACATCATGTCAAAGGAGACAAATATATCTTATTATATTAAGGACTGCAGGAAGGAATATCGAGCATAATGTTTTATTTCAAACTGTGGAAGAACAACCTTAGGTGACCAACTTCTTGGAATGCAAACTGGAGGATGATGTCTCTCACTAAGAATCCCAGTTTAGCCAATCTGGCACCAACTGGAGGGGGCCCACCTTCAGCTAGTTCTGGAGCTACTGAATCCAATCCTCGACCCAAAGCTCCGAAGAGAAAGAACTCAGCTTCCAAGAACTCCAGATTCAGAGGGAACTCCAGGAGATCTTTATCATTATTCATCGTTATGCTTGCATTATTAGCTCTTACAAGCAACAGCAGAAAGCTCAAAAAAGCTACATTCATGGAGGTTTTTGAGGTTGAAGTATCATTAAACCCCATGTTTCTTTGCCTGTTTTTCTCTGTTCGGTGTTTGTCTTTCTGCTGTGTGTTTACATGATTCATGTATGAGACTATATATAGAGACACCCACACAAGTAAGTGGCTGGTTTGTTTGATTTTTCACAAGCACTTTGGGTCGGTTGTTGCCACGTGTTGTTTTTGTGAAGTTAAGAGTTGGGATTATATTTGATTATTTCGCGCCGAGGATTTGTGCTTGTGGGCTAGGGTGAATATTGCAGACCAGCGGATCTGGTGGTCGACAATCGTTCGGACTTGGTAAAGGTTGTCGCGGCACCTGTAGTAGGACAGAGGACTTATCGCGATGCCCGCGGACCAATTTACGATGTCTCCGTCGCTGACGAACCAATAGCGACAGTGTAAATGGGATTATTATATAAATAAGGAATAATATGGGTTCAACTGTGAAGTTTTATCTTTATGATTCAAAATTCAAATGAGAGTAACC
This sequence comes from Acacia pycnantha, assembly GCA_025563575.1. Lineage (NCBI taxonomy): Eukaryota > Viridiplantae > Streptophyta > Magnoliopsida > Fabales > Fabaceae > Acacia > Acacia pycnantha. Next base: position 7,294,233 of record JAMWYP010000011.1, on the reverse strand, counting down.
ACCCACATGTATTATAAGGAACTATATGGGTTTGTGGGTATAAGTTTTTTGATACTCCAGTAGAAAACTTTCTAAAACTACTATCTTTGGTTCTCGTTTCTCCGATGGTGTATGTGCTGTATAAATGTCATCGGACTCCATAAATGTGCTCCGATGTCGTGTGAGTACTTCAAAGAATCAAACTGATTCCAAGTACGCCCAAAATTAAACCCTTTAGTTCCAAAGAATGTCTTCTGGGCCAAATGACATACAAACATTGCTCCCAGTTTTTTTTATGTTTCTATCAAAGTTAGATTTGGGTATTCTCGCGGAGACTTTTTTCGTATTCACACGAACTCAAATTTGAGACTTTGTGTATAAGCGGACAAAACATCTTCCTCTAGTATCAATGCTTATATGGGTGGTTGCATTTCAACCAAGTGAAATGGCGTCACGTTTTGATCAACTGAACAAAAATAGCGTGGTTATCTGTATATTAATTTCTTTGAAAACAACAACCAAGGCCAAAAAGAAAAAGAAGGAAAGATGACCAAAAAGACTGAAACGTATAAAATTAAGAAATTGGGGATCTGGGTAGGTATGTGTCAAAGGGGCATGACTATTTGAAAACTTGCAGCAAAAGAAATCGTTGGATCCCCGCTGCTGCACAAGGAAAATGTTCCACGGCAATGTCACTTAAAGAAGTGGTGTTTAAAACAAAAACGCAAGTGAAGAAGTTCAAGTTTTCTTAAATTTAAGGAGGGGCGAGAGAGATAAGCTTTGTCTCTTATTGACGAATATAATCTCTCTCTCTCTCACACACACAGAGATTGAATAATTAATTGTATGTGAGTTTGTCATTTTCACGGGGTATTCGTTCATATTATTTAATTCTGACCCTGTACGTCATGAGCTTATGTTTCCCTATTTTAACTTTCTTATGACAGTAACTAAATAACTAATTTATAAAGATTAAAGAAATTAGTTAAATGAGTTATTCATAAAATAATAAGGGTTGGTTTCCTAGAATACTCCATTAATCATTATACAATGAAAACTTCCCTATATAAAAAATCTTCTTTGATTTATACAATAAACGGGAATATTTAGGAAGAAATAATAAATTTAGAAATAAAATAGATTAGGACCTTATATTTAAGACTAACAACTTCATTATTGAATGAACACTATGGAAAAAAAAATTATTGAATGTTTTTGTAAGAATTTCGGGCATAGTTAGAATCTGATTGACTAGTTGAAATGCCCACAGTACGAAACCGAATCACTCATGCAGACTCCAATTACGTATCATAGCAAATACAATAAAGAAAGGAAGAGAAGAGAACACTCTTATGATAGAATATTTTTAAAGGAATGATTGTATGTGTTATATTCAAATTGATTACTCCCTCAACCCCACATTCTTAGCGTACAGTCACATACAAATAAGTATAACTGTACAGTTATAGGGTAATAGATATAACTTTTAAACCATAAGGGAATATCTCTATGAACCCATACCTCTATATATGCATCCCTATTAATTAAGGCTAGTGTCCTAATCCACCGAGGGTAAAATAATATATTCTAGAGTTGAGGAGCAATTTGGCCAACGAACTATATTACTTCAGGAGCGCCTAGCACAAATAACTTTTAAGTGGACCAAAAATACCAAAAAACTTTTAAAAATATGCAGTTAGCACAAAAATAGAGTAAATTTCTTTTTTGTTCTGGACGCTCCTGAAGTAAAAAAAATTTGTGCTGTGTGCTCCTGAAGTAAAAGTTGTTTGTGCTGACTGCACATTTTTAAAAGTATTTGGGTATTTTTGGTCTACTTAAAAGTTATTTGTGCTGAGCGCTCCTGAGGTAATAGTTCGTTAGTCAAATTACTCCTTAACCCTATATTCTAACAGCTTGGATACCAGATATTTAGGAAATCCACTGTATCAATCATGAAGCTATTTTTGAAGCAAACAGAGTAGTTATAGTAGAAGACTGCTACTAGGGAAACTGAAAATTCACCAACATCCCTAACCCTGATGAGGACCAACACATCAATACTTTTTAGTATAAAAACAAATGGCACCAAGACTGAATGTTGATAAGATCTCCAAGTTGGGGATCTAAAGCATGACATTTGTTCAGTGTTTAATAATAATAATTAACATACTGAGTTTACAACTTGTTTTTTTTCTTCACTATTCAAATTTTCATGTTATAATTTTTTGAACAAAATAAAAGGCAGAAAATAAACCAACACGAATTTAGTCTAATAGAAGAAGTCAATCCTTCACAATGTGGAGAACTAAATTCCTGCTGGGAAATACACCAAATATTTAATGTCTAACAATGCCTTGAACAAAATTGCCCTTATATAGAAAATACTTGTGCTTATAATAAAAAAATAAAGAAAGCAAAAGGTGTGTTGCTTTAAAATTAGCAGGTAAAGGGAGGAAATGGCCATATTTAGATAGTTTATCCACAACTACAAAGATAACAGAGTTCCCGTGAACATAAGGGAGACCAGTAATAAAATTCATTGAAATGTATGTCCTCCCAAATTTAAGCTGGAATTGGTAGAGGTTATAACAAACCTGCTAGATTTAATTGAGAAATCTTAGCTTGTTGACACACAACACATTGTCCAATATATGTTCTTATATCAGATCTTATATTAGGCCAATAAAATAAATGAGCAATTCTATAAAAAGTTCTCAAGAACCCTGCATGGACACCAACCTTAGAGGAATGAAATTCAACTAAGATACTATTTATGAGCTTTGAATCGTCATGAGGAATGACTAACCTCTGTCGCCAATATAGATCTTGATGCTTTATCTGATATTCTCCCCTTATCAAAGCCTCCCATGAAACCCGTTGCTTGAGATCGTGAATTGAAATAGAGGATCGAACCATCTCATAAACTCTATTCATGAAAGAAGATTGAATAGACGATATAGCCATACCAAAAACTCAAGATAGAGCATCTGCAGCTTGATTATGGCGACCCGGTTTGAATGACTAACCTCTGTCGCCAATATAGATCTTGATGCTTTATCTGATATTCTCCCCTTATCAAAGCCTCCCATGAAACCCGTTGCTTGAGATCCTGAATTGAAATAGAGGATGGAACCATCTCATAAACTCTATTCATGAAAGAAGATTGAATAGACGATATAGCCATACCAAAAACTCAAGATAGAGCATCTACAGCTTGATTATGGCGACCCGGTTTGTACTCAATGCAAAATCGATACCCTAAAAGCTTGGGTAAACAAGCTTCTTATTCCGGAGTTTGGATCACTTGATTCCCCAAATGTTTGAGGCTGGAATGATCCATCCGAATGAGAAAATAATGTCCAAATAGGTAGTGGCAGAATTTGGATGCGATCTTCGTAATCGTCATCAGTTCTCGAACATATACTGATTGGCCTTTCATTTTGGGTGACAACTTCTTTGAGAAAAACGCAATTGGATGCCCATCCTGGCTTAGTACTACTCCAATTCCAACCTCGAATGCATCTGTCTCCAATATAAGCGTTGATCACCATATCCACTGTAGCTATAAGTAAGACTAACATGGTCAACAATAAAGTGTACCCACAAATTTGGACAAGTACATTACGTACTTGTTGATACGCATAACCTGCCCAATTCCTCCTAGGATATGTACTTCCTTCATGTATTCTATGGGTAAACTCAAGTGTGCGAGGGTGAAGAAAATTATCTGAACTTCCCCTATCGAGAAGGATTTGTACTTTCGTACCCATAATATTGCCTGTGGATTGAATAGTTGTGTAATACCCTAAAATCTAACTTAGGGTAAATATCATAAATTAGTAGATTATATTTTCTAAAGGAAAATATTGTGGTAATTAGAAGAATTAAAGGGCCAAAATTACTAAAATGCCCTTGTAAAGCATAAAATGACTTAAGAAAATTATGAAAAATCCTTAGAGGCAATAAAATAATTATTAAAAATTAGAGAATATGTTGTCTCTAATTTAGACAATTTTTGGAATTTATTTCCTTGGAAAATAGTGAGGAAAAATTAAAAAGTATTCCGGGATCATTATTGACCCCGTAATTATTGATATTTTATGTAAAGCATAAAATACCAATGTTAGTAAAAAGTTTGTGAGAAAATGATTAATCCTAATTAAGAAAATTATCAAAAATTAGTGAGGGATTAAATAAGTAATTAATCACTAATTAATTATTTAGGAATAAACAAAGGAAGTTAATTAGGACCAATGAAGGAATTTCTTGGTAAGTAATATATGATATATTAAAGCAACATCTTTTGTCAAAAGATGCCACATATTTTCGAAATAAGGGGAAGTAGAAGAGGGAAAAATGGAGTAAACTTAACTAGGAAGTTATGGAAAGAATCAAACATGAAACACAAGTCAATGAAAACATAAAGCATGGGATATTTGGAAGTATATTCTTTGGTCAAATGGAGACCATGTATTTCGAAAATCATTGTGTGGATAGAAGGAGTTTTGTTTAATTAATAGCATGATATTGGAAAGCAAAAAGGGGACACACACACGGTTTTATGAACTTGTAAAAGAAGCAAATAATTGTTTAATGGTTAATATATTGCAAATGAATAAAGCAAGGTTGAAAAGTCAAATAAGGGAGGAATTTGAATTGATCATTAATTGTATATGTGCAGCCGAAATATGAAGGAAAAAGGAAAGAGAAAATGTGAAATTTTGTAAGTGTGAATGCATTTATGTGCAAGTGGATAGAAGTATACTTTGTTAAAAGTTATTGTGATTGAACCAGAAAAGGATGTCGGCCAAGGATTTCATCTCCAATCAATTAATTAGAAAACAAGTGGAAAAGTCAAATTGGGAGGAGGGTTTTTATGTGTGTGTGCAGCCGAAACTTAAAGAAGAAAGGGAGAAGAAATATTGGATTAATGAGGTATAAAGCAAATGTATGACCTCTTGTGCATGACATGGGTTGAAGTCATTTTTGTTGACAAAATGGGCCAAGAGGTCGGCACATAGGGATCCATGGAGGAGAATTAGCTAATTCAAGAAGTTGTAATCCAATGGTTTAGAATTAATGTGGAAAGGTGCAATTTTGCCCTCCAAAAAGTCTATAAATAGGCATTCAAGCCTTTGGAGAATTCACACCAAATTGCAAGAGCAATTTTAGAGAGAGGTTTTTAGAGAGAGGAGCTGCGGAGAAGGAGGAGTCCGGGAATTTTGTAGCGAAGCTCTGGGTAAGTTTTTCGGTACCGAGTCTTAAGTTCTAGTTTCGATTCGGTAGTTATAGTAGAAATGCTAGTTTAGTCTTTAATCTTCCAAGTATGATTAGATATCATATGATAGGGGTATTTTAGTCTTTATTTTCGAAAATCAAAATGGCGTCGAAGTTCTGGCAAAATTTCGGGAAGAAAATTTGTCAGAGTAACGAAGTGCTGGCGAAATTCCGCCAATTAGGGGTATAGGGGCAAAATGGTAATTTTTACCTAAAATGCCAGTTATAGTGTCAAATCACTAATAGAAGTGATATTACCCTTATAGGATATCAGAAACTCTGATTTGCTGCCGTTACGCTGCCGAACGAGCCGTTTCACGTTTTTCCGTAGAAAAGTACGATTTCCGACGGAAGTATCGTCTACCGTCAACGAAGGTACGTTCGCGTCTTTGTAACACTAACTCGATGTTTATGGTATGCATATATGTGGTAGGTGTGTTGTATAGATGTTATCTTGTTTGAATGCATATAGTGGTTAGAGGTTATGTTTGTATCTTGGGTGCAATGCTGTCTCGTATGCTAGGTGCAATCTGTTCGTATCTTGGGTGCAATCGGTCTCGTATCTTTGGGTGCAATTTGTCGCATCTTGGGGGCAATACATATGCATGGGTTGTGATAGAGTGATGGTATGTGTTGATGATGTTGTGGATGTCTGTCGTTTGTATGTGTATACATAAACATGAGGTTAACCGTTACCTGAGATCCGGTGCGCTGGATCTCAGCCCTTAACATAGCGTCAGGTTCAGGAGGACCGAGGACCAAGGATGGAGGCAAGCAGCTTGCGTAGAAGACCTGACTGAAGACTTCATTTCGTTGTTCCGGCAGGAGTCTTCCTTTTGATGTTGTCTTTTACTTCTGAAAACTCTCGGTTATTGAACCGCCTTTGTAATCAGTCAGATACACTACTGTTGGCTTTTTGAATCTATATATCAGTTACTCTTCCGCTCAAATGCTCTACTCTGATGATTTTGAAATGATGTTTTTAAAAAAAAAAATTATACTGCTTGTGAAAAGTCGGGATGTTACAAGTTGCGGCGCCATGCGTGCATTTGGAAGCGGGTAAAGATAGATGATGTATTATGTTATCTATTTGAGTATCCTCTATTTCTGGTTCAACCATTTCCTCTGGCTCATCATCCCCCGCCATCATCATCAATTGTTTCTTAATGCAACAATGGCTAGGAGAAAATTTCTCATCGCAATTGTAGCATAACCCTTTTTCTCGTTCTATATCTGCATTTCCGCTGGCATCATACGTTTCAGGGGGAGTCGTGTCAGGGTAGGTAATAATGGTGGCAAATTAGTCTTTCTGCCGCCACTGGTCGTAGGAGATGACCTATTGGTGACTAGTACTGAAGCAGAGTCACTTTTACTGGTTGCACTAGCTCCATCAAAACTACTGAGCCCGTGAATCTTAGTTGGTTTGTTCCACTCTGCCACTTTTGCGAATAATCTTGCTAATGTCATGGCTTGCAACACGGAACCATGCTTCTTATTAAGACATCGCAACTCAAATCTGGTTTTAATCCTCCAATGTAACAATCAAGCAACACCGATTCAAGGATTTCAACTGTCAGATTAGATAATGCCATGAATTGACTATTATACTCTTCTAATTTACCATGTTGTACCAATTTGAAGAGATGAGATCTGGTGCAATCAAACTGAGAAAGGCCATATTGTTCTTCAACGGCCTGAATGAAAGCATTCCAACAAGGAACGCGGTGAGCCCTATCAAGCATTTGAAACCACGATAATACATCTCCATCCAAATGAACCAGAGCAATCACCAAATGTTGTGCATCAGGAATCTCAAAATATTGCTCCTTCTTGAAAATCCATTGTAGAGCATCAGATCCATCAAAGCGAGGAAAATCCAATTTCACCTGTCTGTTCATCAGAATGAAAGTCGAATTCTGTTGTATCAAGGGTGCATCTCCTTTTGTGTGTGAGCTAGTACCTTCTGGTTTTTTGTCAAGATTATCAAGTTTCAATAGCACAGCTTCCATAAAACTCTCCAATCGGGTGAAACGACTCTTTGCATCAGGATCAAAAGGTGGGTCTAGACTTCTCCCAAATGCACTGTTCATCACCTCCCCAAATGCTTCCTTGCTTAAGTTCAACAATGGCGTCAGAATCCCTCTCACAATAGTTTTTATAACCTTGCAGTATAATATTAAACACACCACAATTCTTAAATCTGTCTCAGTGACTGAACAACATGTCAGGTATTTTATAATTTCAGGTTAACTGATTTAACCAACTTTATTAATATAATTAAATTAAAAAAATATGTCTTATATTATTAAAGATTGGAGGAAGTAATATCGAGAATAATGTGTTATTTCAAACATTGGAAGAACAACCTTAGTGACCAACTTCTCGGAATGCAAACTGGAGGATGATGTCTCTTACTAAGAATCCCAGTTTAGCCAATCTGGCACCAACTGGAGGGGGCCGACCTTCAGCTAGTTCTAGAGCTGCTGAATCCAATCCTCGACCCTAAGCTCCGAAGAGAAAGAACTCAGCTTCCAAGCACTCCAGATTCAGAGGGACAATCAAAGGGAATGGAAATTTGTAGTTGTTAGGAGACCCACAGGATCTTGAGGGGAATGGAGTTGCTTCTGCAGGTGAGGGGGATTGAAACTCCATTTTCCTTCCTCTGTAACTAGAAAAAGCAATTCAAACAAGACTTAAGTGTCTGTTTTCTTCCCTAACTTTATCCACGTTTAGTAACAGCCTAAATATGTCTTATATTAAGAACTAGAGGAGTAATTTGGAACGCGAGTCAAATAGCAAGCTACTTTAGAATGTGGAAGAGATTATCTATCCAAGAAATTTGAGGTATAGAAATGTAATGTTCATATGTATTCAGAATGCTGCAGAAGAAATAGAGGATTAGAAGAGGAGGTTGGTGTCCCCACCACATATAAATTGAGTACAATTGAATGTAGAACTGTGATAAGGAGGGAAATTGCAACATGGCACTCATAAATTTTTTTACCCCTATTAACTACTAACTACTGTTCATTAATAATGTTAACTCATCAGTCCTTCATAAATACTCCTTCCCCGGTCCTAATTATAAGACCATGTAGACTTTTTTGGAGAGATTAAGGAAACTAATTAAATTACTTTAGAGTATTTTTATTTTTATTTTTTTCCAAACTATTTAGTTTGACTAATAAATTAATATATCATTTAAGGATACACAATATATGATATGATTAAATAATTTATTTAGCTTTCTTAATCACTTCAAAAAAAGTCAACCCGGTCTTATAATTAGGACTAGAGGTAGTATCATTAATTGAATTTGAAATTGTGAGTGTATTTGAAGTATATAAGATGAATTTAAAATTTAATTCACTGCGTTTGATACATCCATTCAATACATTTAGATAACTTTAAATTCTATTGTGTATTTGATGCATATCAAGTCTAATTCATTGCATTTGACACACCTATTTAATATATTCAATGGTATTTCATGCAAGCTAGGTCTAATTTATTATATTTGATGTGTCCATTCTTATATTTAAAGTGACATAGGTCTCAACCTCTTAAGAGCTAACTTATCATTTTCTTTGTGCATTTCACTTGTTCCAGTCCTAACTCATCTTCTTCCTCTCATCCATATATATCAACCATAGTCCTTTAACTTTTTCCCCTTTTCCCACATTCTTTCATGTCTTCATGTTGATTTCTCGATTTAATTCATAGTTTGACACAACAACCATAAGTGAGTGGTTGTTGTATCACATCTCTCCCCCAAAATCTCTATCAACTTAATCCATTTTTATCCATTAATTTTACTTATTATATTGCAAATAGAGGAATCGGTTGAGCTATCAATTTTTCTAATTTTTACCAGTTAATACCTATTTTTTTCTTGAACCAATTGCCCAATTTTCAAACAATTGGTGGCCAATGGCAAACAGAGTAGTTATAGTAGAAAACTGCTAGTAGGGGAACTGAAAATGGCAGCAAGATTGAATGTTGATAAGATCTTCAAGTTGGGGATCTTAAGTATGGCATTTGTTCAGTGTTTATTAATAATCATTTACTGAATTTACAGCTTCCGTTTTCCTCTCCCGTTCATATTTTTGTGTTATAATTTCTTTTAACAGAATAAAAGATAGTTAATACTCCAACAGGGGTTTTGAGTCTAATAGAAGGAGTCAATCCCTCGCAACATGAGAAACAAATCCCCTCTGAAAGATACGCCTAACATTTAATATCAGACTATGCCTTGAAAAAAATTGTTTTCAGCAACAAAAGGATGCGTATGCTTATTAAAAACAAAAGCAGAAAATGTGTTGTGTTTTTATAAACAAAGTTACCCTTAAATAAAATATTATCCCAACCATTCTAAGGGGCCTTTTGTTGAAGTAGGATTGTAAACCAAACACATACAAAGTATAGTGTAACATAAATAATCAAGTAGAGATCTTTTTATTATCATGATGAGATTTATTAAGATCTGCTACCTCAAACTATGAAAGCTAAATAATTACTATTAGGAAGACTAATTATTTGATATGTAAGATTTGGCAATATGACCATCAGCACCAAGTGGATAGAAACCACCAGGACGATGTTCATCACCATCTCCATAAACAATCCTCAACACTTCTTCTGGGGACCTTCCATACGCAAGTGAGTACTTATCACCAGCAAGTACATTCCCTTCAATTCTTCCCTCTGCTCCAAGGCTTTTTGGCACTATAAGCCCTTCATCTTTCAACCCTTTCTTCCCCAACTTGTTCCTTAATTCCGATATCCGATTCGTAAACTCCACCACACTCACTCCGTATGGCACCACCGGCATCTGCCGTCGTTCATATAGCAATGTTCTAATCACTGCGTCTTGTCCTGATTCCACCCCCAGAAGCCCCGCCACAAGCTGTAGAATTCATGCACACTTACTTAGACACGGAAAACACTTTTCCTATACTTTTAAGAAATTTTGTTTTTTAGTCCTTATGCTTTCTTTTCATTGTTTCTTGTCCTCATACCTTTAAGCTATTCAAAATGTTGATTCTTATAGTTTTTATAATCACTTGGATATGAGCTTAATGGTGTTAACTTTGTTGATGTGGTGTTAACACTGTTAAGTAAATTAACATAGACTGCCAAACAACTCTTCCACATACCAAAACTTATTGTCATGATTTTATGAGAGAATATAAAACGGTTATTTTGAAGCTTACCGCCTTAGAAGTAGAGTTTTGGAGCAGTGGATTCGCTCCAACATAACCAGTGAGACCAACATAAGGAATAACGTAAGATGCAAGCAAATAGTTTATTTCATTTGCATAAGGATCAAAAGGAGGGTCTAGACTTCTCCCAAATGCACTGTTCATCACTTCCCCAAATGCTTCCTTACTTAAGTTCAACAATGGCCTCGGAAACCCTCTCACTGTACTTTTTATAGCCCTGCAATATAATATTAATTAAACACACCACAATTCTTAATTAGAGTATTTTAGAAAACACATGTAGGTTAACCAATTTAACCAATTTTATGAATCTAATTTAATTAGATAAATATATCTTAATATTAAGAAGGGGAGGAATGAATATCGAGAATAATGTGTTATTTCAAACAGGGTAAGAACAACCTTAGATGACCAACTTCTTGGAATGCAAATTGGAGAATGATGTCTCTGACTAAGAATCCCAGTTTAGCCAATCTGGCACCAACTGGAGGGGGCCCACCTTCAGCTAGTTCTAGAGCTACAGAATCCAATCCTCGACCCAAAGCTCCGAAGAGAAAGAACTCAGCTTCCAAGAACTCCAGATTCAGAGGGAACTCCAGAAGATCTTTATCACTATTCATCGTTATGCTTGCATTATTAGCTCTTACAAGCAACAGCAGAAAGCTCAGAAAAGCTACACTCATGGAGGTTTTTGAGGTTGAAGTATCATGAAACCCCATGTTCCTTTGCCTGTTTTTCTCTGTTCGGTGTTTCTGTTTTTCTGCTATGTGTTTTCGTGATTCATGTATGAGACTATATATAGAGACACCCACACAATTAGTAAGTAGCTGGTTTGTTTGACTTTTCACAGACACTTTGGGTCGGTTGTTTCTGGGAAGTTAAGAGTTGGGGATTATATTTCGCGCCGAGGATTTGTGCTTGTGGGCTAGGGTGAATATTGCAGACCAGCGGATCTGGTGGTCGACAATCGTTCGGACTTGGTAAAGGTTGTCGCGGCACCTGTAGTAGGACAGAGGACTTATCGCGATGCCCGCGGACCAATTTACCATAATGCAAATGGGGTTATTATATAAATAAGGAATAATATGGGGTTCAACTCTAAAGTTATATCTTTATGATTCAAAATTCAAATGAAAGTAACCACCCACATATGTTATAAGGAGTCCACATTACATGCTCATAGCTTATATGCTTATACCTCTATTATTGGTATGAGCCTATTTTTTTAATTGTTTTTATATATTTTATTTCTTTAGATTTAAATTATATGCTTCTTTCTAACATGTTTTTTGCACTCAATATCTCAAATTAAATAGTTTCCATGATACTGATGTTAGAGACAAATATTTCTGAATGCAGAACTGAAAACTAATTAATTTGAGATATTGGGTACAAAAAACATGTCAAAAAGAAGCATATAATTTAAATATAAATAAATACAATATATAAAAAAATTAAAAAAATATATGCTCATACCTCTAATAGAAGTATGAGCACATAAGAAGCATGTAAGCTATGAGCTGTAATGTGGACTCGTGTTATAAGGAATCATATGGGTTTGTAGGTGTACCTTTTTTTGATACACCGATAGAAAACTTTTTAAAAGGAAAAATTACGTTCAGGTCCCAAAGAAGGAAAAAAATTACAAAAAAGTCCCTTGAAATCACAAAATTACACAGAAGTCCCAAGAGACTTTTTGTTGTAAATACATGCATTTCCTGTTGTAAATGGTTTGGAACTTTTTTGATATTATTTGTATGGAATTAAAATCCAGGTTTTTAAATGTTGTTGTAAATACATGCATTTTTTGTTGTAAATACATCTATTTCCTGTTGTAAATAGTCAGGTGTTTAAATGTTGTTGTAAATATATGTATTTCCTGTTGTAAATAGAAATCCCAAGGGACTTTTTTGATATTATTTGTATTAACAACAAGAAATGCATGTATTTACAATATGAAATGTATATATTTACCACAACATTTAAACATCTGATCATTTACAACAAGAAATGCATGTATTTACAACAACATTTAAAAACCTGGATTTTAATTCCATACAAATAATATCAAAAAAGTCTCACCATTAACAACAGGAAATGCATATATTTACAACAACATTTAAACACCTGACTATTTACAACAGGAAATGCATGTATTTACAACAACATTTAAAAACTTGGATTTTAATTCCATACAAATAATATCAAAAAAGTCTCAAACCATTTACAACAGGAAATGCATGTATTTACAACAAAAAGTCCCTTTGGAACTTCTCTGTAATTTTGTGATTTCAAGTGACTTTTTTGTAATTTTTTTCCTTCCTTAGGACCTGAGCGTAATTTTCCCTTTTTAAAACTACTCTCTTTTGGTCCCTTCTCTCTGATGGTGTGTCTGCCATATAAATGTGATCAGACTTTATAACGGTGCTCCAATCTTACATGGGTATTTCAGAAAATGAAACCGTTTCCAAGTAGACCAAAAATCCTTCAGTTTCAAAGAATGTCTTCTGAGCCAAATGGCATATAAACATTGCTCCCAGTTTTCTTTATGTATCTATCTGAGTTAGATTTGGGTATTCTCGCAGAGACCTTTTTGTATTCACACAAACTCAAATTTGAGACTTTGTGCGTAAGTGGACAAAACCTCTTGATCTAGGACCAATGCCGTCTATATGGGTTGTTGCATTTCAACCAAGTGGAATGGCTTTACGTTTATTAATTTCTTTGAAAACAACAATCAAAGGCCAAAAAGAAAAAGACAGTTAGATGACCAAACAGAGTGGTTCATGTATGTAGACTGAAATGTATAAAATAAACAAATTGGGGATCTGGGTAGGTATGTGTCACAGGGCATGACTATGTGAAAACTTGCAGCAAAAGACATCGTTGGATCCCCGCTGCTACACAAGGAATATGCCCCACGGCAATGTCACTTAACAAGTGATGTTTCAACGAAAAATGCAAGTTCAGAAGTTCTAGCTTTCTTTAATTTAAGGAGGGGTGAAAGAGATAAGCTTTGTCTCTTCTTGACCAATCTCTCTCACACACACAGATTGAATTAGTAATTGAATAATTAATTCTATGTGAGTTTGAAATATCCAGGGATATTCATTCATATTATTTAATTATGGATCTGTCTTGAATTTATGTTTTCTTATTTTAACTTCTTTGGCAACTTCTGATTGTTTCATGTTTGAGACCCTAAAAGTGTTTATTTACATAAATTGAGACAAAAAATTTCTCATATATTTAGCTCTTATACCGTAAATCACTATTAAAAAGCTACTTTTGAATACTCCAATCGCTATTCAAAACAAATATATATCTCATGTTTTTGCAAGTTATCTACCTATTGAATAACTATTCTGACAATAACTAAATTACTAATTTATAAAGATTAAAGAAATAAGTTAAATGAGTTATTTGTAAAATAATAAGGGTTAGTTTCCTAGAATACTCCTTTAATCATTATATATACAATGAAAACTTCCCTATATAAAAAATCTTCTTTGATTTATACAATAAACGGAAATAATTTAGGAAGAAATTATAAATTCAGAAATAAAATAGATTAAGACCTTATATTTAGCACTAGCAACTTCATTTTTAAATGTTTTTGTAAATTACTAAGAAGAAGCAATAACAGTAAAATACTATCGAATTAGTTTGTTGAAAAGTCAAATAAAAAAGTCAACACTGTGTCATACATATATATATATATATAAGAGCCATGTTCTCATCTCTGCATATCTGAGACAGTGATCTGCATACATGGGAACTCAACCACCAAGCGACGACTCTTATGCTTCCCGTACCGCCAACACTACGGTAACATGCCTTCCAACCCTTTATCTTTTCTTTCCATTTCATTTAACTCCCTTTTTATTGGTTTGCTTCTTTTCTGCAATTTTCCTAAACTTTTATGCCAAAAAAAAAACGAATGAATAATATATATATATTGTGAGAATCTCTATTAATATGTGTCTGTTTACGCAATGGTTACTGATGAGCCCTTTGCCTTTTGCTATTTTAGTCTTTTGGTAATAATCATGATATGAGGTAAACAAGTAATTTGAAGTAAGCAAAGGACGTAACCATTGTTGTCAAACTTGCGAGTTGAGTCTCCGAGTTTACCGTTTTTACGTTCCTACCTTATTAAATCGAGTTAAGTCTCTAGTAAAATCATGTTAGCCGTAAACTTAGATAAACTCACGAGTTTACATACCGAATTTACCGTTTTTACGTTTGTAGCTTACAAAATTGTGTTAATTTTTTTCAATTTTGTCATCCTCAACGGCTTTATATATGAATTTTATAGAAATTTCTTTATTAAATATAATATAATAAATTATGAATGTTGATATATTTAATTTCAATTATTTAGATTTAAAATATATTTAAATCAAATTATTGTCATTTTTATATTTAATTTATTTAATTTTACCCTATTAATACATATTTAATGATAAAAGTAAACTCTTACGAGTTTACCGATTTGAGTTTACGATACGAGTTTATATCACTGTCACGAGTTTGTTTAGATTCATGAGTTTGACAACCTTGGACGTAACTAGACTTTTTTTATTTGATTAATAGTATTTCTAAGATATTTTGGACTTGACATTAATCCTTCAAAGTTTAGAGTACATAACATTTTCATTTCTCATAACACGCGTATAATAATAAAAAATAGTGGGAACAAAAGTTTATTAATAAATTTTAGAGTTATTATTACTTAAAGTATTTATTAAGATAATGTAATAATTAATTTAACATTGAAAAAGTATACATTATATTTATAATTTTTTTTAGTCACAAGGTTTATTTTCTCTAATTCATAATTAAATAAAAAACTATCTGTATTTTATTTTTTCTAATTAAAATCATTATATTTAGTCGTGATGTAAATTGTTAAATTAAGGAAGAATGACTTTTAAGTCTCAACTAAAGAAAATAATATCAGAAAAACCCCTATTAACAAGTGAACATAGGATTAACAAGTAAATCAGTAACAATTAGCAACTTATAGGACCTATTAATATATTATTATTTTTTATTGGGACTTAAAAATCATTCTCCCAATTATTGAAACAATCATCCTCCATTAGAATAATGTTTAACCAATACAAGCGCCCGTTTGGATCGCGGAAAATTGGGGGAAGGAAAAGGAAAATGGGTATTTTCAATCGCGCGTGACTGTTTGGTTCACATTTTTCCAACAAAATGTTTTCTGGCGGCGGTTCGATTTTCCCTTATACATGGGAAAATGGGTTCCCACCAATTTTGGTGGGAACCATTTTCCGGTGGAGCAAGAAAATCGAAGAAGACGAACTTACCATTTGCGAGATCTCTAGCTCTTAAACTCGTTGAAGGAAAAAGAAGGAGGTCGATGGTGCTCTCCAGCTCTTGTTTCCACTTTCCTTTCAATCTGGTCTCCCCCGTCTTGCGACTCCAACTTCGATCTTTTTCTTACACGTCGCTGATTGCTGAAAAAGAGTGATGACAGGGAGAGGAAGAGAGTGACGCCGGAAAACATTGTGAAGGAGGAAGAAGAAGCCGCTGATAGTGGCCTCTTTGTCACTGCAAATCCGTCAAATAGACGAGAGATAACAAAAATAGAAGAAAATCGCAGAAGGAGGAAGAGAAGTGCAGAGTGTGCGTAAGAGCACACTCCCATGCTCACGCACACTGGAGTGTGCATGATGCACACTCCAGTGTGCGTGTGTATGAGAGTGCACACTCAATGGAGTATGCACTCTCATTTTCAAACACACTCCAGTGTGCATGATGCACACTCCAGTGTTCACTAGAGTGTGCTTCCAATGTGCGTTGTGCACATTGTGTCTGTCTCGCCTTATTTGTGAATGCGTGTGGTGTTATTTAAAAAAAAAAATTTAGGGGTAAAATGGCCTTATTTTCCTACTTTATTTTCTTTCAACTAATAAACAAAATTTTTCTTATCAACCTATTTTCTTTTTCAGTGCGAACATCGAGGAAAAATATTTTCCATTCCATTCATTTCATTTCAATTCACTTCAATTCCCACATTTTCTTTGATCCAAACGGGGATGAAATGGAAAACACCCTCACTCACATTCAACCAAAATTGCTTCTTTTTTTTTTCCTGATTCATTGCATATTTGTTCTTACGTTACGTACCTCTGCTCTTCTGAGTTCTGAATAAGATGAACTTTGCGGTCATTTACGCATATATATCGAACAGGTTGATGAAAGATCAGCGACTCAGAGGGAACTTGCTGATTGGCTTCCAGTTACTTCTTCAAGGGATGCGAAATGGTACTACTCAGTTTTCCACAACGTTACGGCCATTGTTGGAGCTGGTGTACTCAGTTTCCCTTCTGACATGTCCGCCCTAGGATGGTAAGAGTTTCAAACCCAAATTGCATTAATTTCAGCTCCATTTCTCTGCAATTTTTCCAACCTCATCTCATCCCGTCATCGCGCAACCAAAAAAATTCTTGCATATATTCAAGCCACACTTGTGAATACCAAGTGTTTGTCGATCTGCTGATTACAATATTGTTTCTTCTATGCAGGGGTCCTGGTGTGACTGTACTGGTCCTCTCGTGGACCATTACACTGTATACTCTTTGGCAGATGGTGGAGATGCATGAAATGGTTCCGGGAAGGCGTTTTGATAGATACCATGAACTGGGACAGTATGCTTTTGGTGATAAGCTGGGCCTCTACATTGTGGTGCCTCAGCAACTTCTTGTTGAAGTTGGTGTGAGCATTGTCTACATGGTCGCTGGAGGACAGTCATTGCGGAATTTCCACCACACCGTCTGTCCCGTCTGCGATGAGATCAAATTGTCATATTTCATTATGATGTTCTCCTCTGCTCAATTTGTACTTTCCCATCTCCCCAACTTCAATGCTATTTCTGGTGTATCTTTGGCAGCAGCAATCATGTCCTTTAGGTACATGCATCTTTGTCCCTTATTTTACCTTTACAGCTTCCATTGATTAGATATATAGAACCACACAATCAGTAATGTTTGGTTTGTTCTATTTTTCTTTTGTCCCGCAGTTATTGTACAATTGCTTGGGCAGCATGCTTAACACATGGTATTGTAGAGTCAGATCATAGTACTTCAGGGAATGTGTTAGACTTTTTTAATTCCCTCGGCAATGTGGCTTTTGCCTATGCTGGGCACAACGTGGTGCTGGAAATCCAAGCAACGCTCCCATCCTCACCAGAGAAACCATCCAAGGTTCCTATGTGGAGAGGAGTTGTTGTTGCCTATATAATCGTGGCTCTCTGCTACTTTCCCAGTTGCTCTCATTGGTTATTTCGCTTTTGGAAATCATGTCAGCGACAATATTCTCACCACATTAGAGAAACTAGGTTTCTCATTAATAATCTATGAACCAGTTGACGGAAAGAAAACCATGGTCAGAGGGATTTTGTTACACAGATAAATATCATGTTTGTAGCTTTCTATTATTACGAGAGCATGTTGCCTATGTTTCTTCTGTGAAAACTAGAATTTTTATTCTTTTGGACCTTGTAAAGAGAATAATCATTTATGTGTACCTCTTTTGACAAGGTAGTGAGACCTATGCCATGATTTGATTCAAAATTCAGAGTATGTTTGAGATATGGGAACATCCATGTCTGCTTTCTCTTTCCCATTGCAATATTAGATACTCCTCTCATCCTTATTATTACACATATTTATCTAATTTAATTAGATTAAGAAGGTTAATTAAATTAGTTAATATGACATATATTATCTGAAATCATTTGTCCTTTTTTATTAATATAATTATTATTGAGAGGGTATCAATAGAGATAAATTAGGTAAAGATTGACAAATATAAAAACTATGTTCAGGACCAAAATCAACTTCTTAAGTATGTCTTATATTAAGGACCGAGAAGTAATTTGGAACGCACGTGAAAATGCAAGCAACTTTAGAGTGTGGAAGAGATTATCTGTCCAAGCAATTTGAGGGATAGAAATGTAATTTTCATATGTATTTAGAATGCTGCAGAAGAAATAAAGGATTAGAAGAGGAGTTTAGTGTCCCCACCACATATAAATTAAGTACAATTGAATGTAGAACTGTGATAAGGAGGGAAATTGCATCATGGCACTCATAAAAAATTTTGCCCCTATTAACTAGGATTCATTAATAATGTTAACTCATGAATTCTTCATAAATCTCATTAATTGAATTTGAAATTGTGAGTGCATTTGAAGTATACAAGATGAATTTAAAATTTAATGTATAGTTGATGTATATCAGGTCTAATTCATTGTATTTGACGTGCCTATATATATTCAATAAATTTAAAAATCTGACTTGTATTTCATGGGAATGGGATTCCCGGTCTATCCAAAAGGATAGGCAGAGAGAGCTCCTGACCTCTCCCCTAGATCGTCCAGATCAGATTTGGACGGTGCAGATCTTATTTTTCTAACTTTCTATTTTTTTTCAAAAAAAATTATTTTAATGGATACAGAATCTAAAATAAAGATAATCTCTCAACTAACATTTTTTCAAAAAAATGATTTTTTTTTATTTAAAAAGCAGCAGTTGAAAAAAATAAAATTTAGACCGTCCAAATCAGATAGGCAAATGATACATATCCTTTGAATAGGCACCAAAACCGATTCCGTATTTCATGCGTGCTAGGTCTGATTCATGGATTTGATGCGTCCATTCTTATGTAGCTAAATTGTCATTTTCTTTCTGCATTTCACTCTTTCTGGTCCTAGCTCATCTTCTTCCTCTCATCCATATATAAACCATAGTCCTCTAATTTTTGTTTTCCCCCTTTTTCTCCATTTCTTTATGCCTTCATGTTAATTTCTCGATTTAATTCATAGTTTAACCCAACAATCTAAGTGGGTTGTTGTTGAATCACAGCTCTCCCTCAATATCGCTATTGCATCTTAATCCATTCTTTATCCATTAATTTTACTTATTATATTGAAAAATTCTATCAAAAGACGATTGAATTACTAAATTCTAATTTGGGTTACTAAACTTAAGAAATCATTAACTAGATCATATGGTGTATATAAGGATATAGAAATTGGATGAAATTACATCCATGCCCTTAGTCCCAGATCTTTCCACATTTGTAATATTTTAATCATTTTCATAAATTACTTTAATATTTTAATCATTTTCATAAATAAATTACATTCAATGAAAAAATAAGGGGAAAAATGCATCAACACAGGTTTTTTCCCCTATTAATCATGTCATTATAGAAAAAAAAAAATCTCCTTTTCCCCCATTTTTTTATCATTCAACATATTTTGTCTTCATGTGTGTTTGGCGCTATTAAAAAAAAAAAAAAAAAAATCTGCACCTTTCTCGCCAATTCTGGATAACTAATGGTTATTTCACCTCGTGCAACACTCTACTTGATATATATATATATATATATATAAAGAAATACCCACCTCGCCACGTCGTGCAACACACCCCTTGATATATTAATATTTATGAAACACCTATTTTACAGGGTTCACATTAAGTGTTTATTCATACGTGCTTGTTGCATGTTTATCCCTCTAATTAGAGGGATGAGACATTTTTTTATTTTTAAATTTTTTTTATATATTTTATTTATTTAGATTAAATTATATGTTATTTTCTGAAAAAAAAAATCACCTAGTATCTCAAATTAATTAGTTTTCAGGATACTGGTGTTTCAGGACAAATATTTCTGAATGTAGGATTGGAAACTAATTAATATGAGATATTGGATACAAAAAATATTTCAGAAAGTAACATATAATATAATTTTTTTTTAAAAATGTCTCATCTCTCTAATTAGAGGGACAAACATGTAAAAAACACATAAAAGAGAAGTATCTTATGTGCTTCCCATTTTACACATGCTTTCTTTATTCATTGGACTGACACTATTGTACTCTTGAACTTTCAATTTCAAGGAAGAAGTTTTTAGGTACAAAAAAATTCAGAAGAAAAACTTTACTACAAACATTTAGGCCTTGTTTGTTACACAGAACCTTAGCTAAGAAAAGGGAACTTGAGACACTTCCCTCAAATAAAACACGTTTGGCGCGCCTATCTTCTTGAAACCTGAAATCTCCAATCTTCCCGCCCTCTCCAATGTTCCCTTAAACGCGGTAACTTGCATTCCATCTGAAAATGGAGGGAAAGCCGAAATCCTCCCAGGAGAGTGAAATCTGTGACGAAATTGACCCTGAAAAAGTTTGCACGCGGTTCTTCTTTTTCATCAGATATAGCAGACTAAGATCGACAATTTCATGGCCGCTTGCTTCGATGCTTCAATGGCCTGCCCAAAAAGCCAAGTGGCCTCCAATTCAACGATAAGTTGAGCAACTCTTTGAAATTTTTCCGACCCTCTTGCTCCAATCATGTCTCCGTCGTGCCCGGTTGCAGAACCCAACCCAGAACCCAAAACACCCACCATGAAGAGGAAGTGGAACAACATGAGCAAGAACAAGAAGACGATGTGCGGGTCTGTGTTGTGGTTTTTACTGTTCTTACATTTATATTACTATTGTTTCTGTCAAAAATGCCTACTTCTATTTCTGTCATATTGTTGTTCTTGGAATGTTCTGATATAAACAGCTGCACAAGTGTGGTTACTATCCAATTTTTCGTTTGAACGCGTTGTCTTTTTAGTGCTTTACGTTCGAACCCAACGCCAGCGTTCGAATGGTTTAGGGGTTTTGTGGAAATTTCACCTAATCTTCCCACTTAACCAACACTCAATTTTTCATACCAAACATTTCATTTTCCCTCAACTAACTTTCATTCCCTAGTATATCATCCAAATGGCTCACATTTTTAAAGTTCTCTCCTAATCTTCCTTTCCTTTCCTTTCACTTCCATTCCTTTCCTTTCATTCCTCAAATCTTCCGTGTAACAAACAAGGCCTTAATTGAGCATGTGATTCCTTCAGATTATATTCTGCAAATTGATTTCTTTTTTTCTTTTTTTTTTTTAAAAAGAACAACGAAAGTTTGGATCCTCAATATCACAAGATATTCTACGCAAACGGCAATTAATTGATGATTGAAAGTAACTTATTTACGAAAAGGATTAATTATTAAAAACGTGAAAAGATTAGGGACTAAGGGGCTTGAATATAATTTTACTCAATTTCTTAATCTCTTTATACTCCATATGACTTAATTAATAATTTTTGAAGTTTAGTAACCTAAATTAGAATTTGAGTAGTTCAACTGTCTTTTAATAGGATTTTCCCTTACTAAATTGCAAATAGAGGAATTGGCTGAGCTATCAATTTTTCCAATTTTTACCAGTTAATACCGATTTGTTTATTGATCCAATTGCCCAATTTTCAAACAATTGGTGGCCAATGGCATATTTCATCAAAGTTAAGTGAATTTTTTTTTGGGAGAATATCATTTATGTCACAACCAAGAAAAATAATATCAGAAAAATCCCCCTCACAAGTGAACAACAACCATTAACAAGTTATGGAACTTGTCAATATATTATTTCCCTTGGTACACTACTACAAAAATTGGATATTACTACCCTAAAAACGTCCTTATTTAGAAATAGGACGTCCAAAGTGAAGGCGGTGGCATTCTTGTAATTATATTTAAGGAAGTTGAGCCTTCAGCGTCCTAAATAAGAAATCAGGACTCCTTAAATTGATTTTTGGTGTCCTGAAATTTTTTCAGGTCGTCTAAAATTGTTTCGCGCCACAAAAAATATGAGAAATATTTGTTTGGCGCCATGAAATTTAATTTTTTTTCAATAAAATTCATTTATGGCGACCTACATATATTTCAGGACGTCTTTAATGTGTCAATTTCTTCGCGCCCGAATTTTTGTTTGGCGACAAGGATTTTCTTTTAATAGAAATTAGGAAATTTAATAATATTGGCGACTGATTCGATTCAGTCGCCAAAAGTGGAATATAGGCGTCTGAAATATGATTCAGTCGCCTATATTCATTTTTTTAGGTTAATATACTCGCGCCTCTTCATTTTCCCTCACACACTCATACTCCGACAGAGGCCGCGAAATCCTCTCATACTCACTCTCGTTCCGCTCTTCTCCAAGGCCATCCCTTTCCTTGCCGTACGTCTCCGCCGTCGTTCTCCTTCGTCTCCGCCGTCGTCTCCTTCGTCTCCGCCGTCTCCTTCGTCTCCTTCGTCTCCGCCGTCGTCTCCTTCGTTTCGCTCTTCTCCAAGTAAGCTTGTTCGTACGTTACTCTTAAATCTACTATTCCGTCTTGTTATTATTAGTGAGAAACCCTTGAATTAAATTTGATAACATTTGGTAATTGTCACTTTGCTCTGGATAGTATTGGTGAGAAATATGTATCGATTTCTTTGGAATGTGTTTGATCAAGGATAGAACATGTTTAAGTAGCTCTATTTCGTTTGATGCCTTATTTTTGTAGCAAAAAGTGCTAAAGTTTGTTATATGTATGTTTCGGTATTAAGTGGGGAAGTCATTGATTATAGGCCCGGGGTTGTATAGCCTCAAGAAATCGAAACTTGGTGGGTATCCAAACCGAGGAGTCTACCAACGACTTTCAAATTATATACGGGTTTTTCTCCAAAAAGTTCTAAACTTTGTATACCATATCTTTCAATCAATTATTTCCCTTCAGGTCTTGGGTAATTCAGGAGAGTCTAGGATTAAATTCCTCCTTTGTGTAATTGGTATGGTTGTAATTTAGGCTTTTGCCTTCCTTTAATATCAAAAAAAAAAACCACATTATTAGCGTCACAACGTGTAGACTGAGATTCTAAACTTCTTTGCTATTATTTTTGTTTCAACTTTTAGATTTTCCTCACAATACCACTTCATGAATGAGATTATATTCATTCTAAGCTCTTCTCCAAATTGTTTAGATTAGATCTTAGCTTACTTATGTTCTCATGGATAAGCTAAGCGATATTCTAGATGCCAAATATAGGATATGGTTAAATGATGAAGAAGATAAACTATATCAATATTTACTTCTATTTATCGGCTTGTTTTTGTATGTTTTCTGGGATGATCTTGTAACATGGGATGTCCTTCAAAACAGAAAGCTGAAATTGGTTTAGTTAGTAAGTTTTGTTGTTGAATTAAGCTGAAATTGGTTGTTATTGAAATTTTGGGATGTCTTACTTTTAAGGGTAATCTTTGCGAAATTTACTTAAAAGAAAACATGTCGTTCTTGAAATTGACATGAACTTGACTGTTGTTGGAAATGTCGTAGGTGGTAATAAAATGGGTCATAGTTGGATGAATGCATTGAGAACTAGTGAAGAATATGAGAATGGGGTGGAAGAGTTTATTAAATTTGCTAGAAGGAATGTGGCCACAAAAATGGGATGTATTATTGTCCATGTGTTAATTGTTTAAATGGGAGTCGAAGGGTTATTGCTGATATAAGGGACCACCTACTTTGTGATGGAATACACCTTCGATACACAACGTGGATATGGCATGGTGAGGAAGTAAGTACCGGTGCGTCTCATGCAAATGAAGTTGAGGTAGATGATGATGATGGAATGGAGAAAATGATTAATGATGTTGAGGCAGAATCTTTTGCACAATCGGGTGAATATGAAAGCGTGCGGAGTGATGCAGAGACACCTTTGTTCCCTAGGTGTACTAAGTATACACGGTTGACTGCGACCTTACATTTGGTCAACTTAAAGGCAACTTATGGGTGGACCGATAGCAGTTTCACATCGCTGCTTGAATTGTTGTGTGATATGTTGCCAGTTGATAATGTACTTCCAAATCGTATGTATGAGGCCAAGAAAATCTTGTCTACGATGGGTATGGAGTATAAAAAGATACACAGTTGCCCTAATGACTGCATATTGTACACATTCTGATGAGAGAATATCCGATGGAAAATATCTTTGGTACCCGGCTGACTCTCCGCAATGGAAGAAAATAGACGAAATGTTCCCTCAATTTGGCAGTGAGCCAAGAAACCTTCTACTGGGCTTTGTACGAGATGGCTTCAATCCGTATCGAACTCTTAGCAAGACCCATAGTGCATGGCCGGTTCTCCTTGTAATATACAACTTACCTCCCTGGTTATGTATGAAACGCAAGTATGTGATGCTTTCTATGATGATTTCGGACCAAAACAACCCGGGAACAATATCGATGTGTACTTGGCGCCTTTGGTTGAGGATTTGAAGAAGTTGTGGGAGGAAGGCGTAGATGTGTTTGATGCATATAAGAAGGAGCACTTCAAGTTGCGTGCAATGATTTTTACCACGATAAACGACTTTCCCGCATACGGAAATTTGTCGAGTACAGTGTGAAGGGGCATAAAGCATGTCCAATATGTGAAGCGGACACAAACTTCCATCAACTAAGAATACGGCTCCAAAGGCGTTAACCGGAGAGGACGTTTATAGTCGGGTGAAACATATCAATGTCATATTGGGTAAGCAGCAAAGGAAGGCGAGTGAGAAGAATATATGGAAGAAGAGATCAATTTTCTTTGATCTTCTATATTGGCGTAGTCTTGATGTGAGACACAGTCTTGATGTGATGCATGTGGAGAAAAACGTTTGTGATAGCCTTGTCAGTACTCTTTTGCACATACCAGGGAAGACTAAGGATGGAATTAGTGCGAGACTAGATCTGGTTGACATGGGAATAAGAGAAAGGTTACATCCACGAGTAATGGAAGATGGTAAGAGGGCATACATGGAGCCAACAACTCATACACTATCAAAAGCGGAGAAGAAAAGTTTGTGTGGATGTCTATATGACATTAAGGTGCCACAAGGATATTCTTCTAATTTGAGAAAGTGTGTCTCAATGAACGATTTGAAGTTAGTGGGAATGAAGTCCCATGATTATCATGTGTTGATGCAACAACTACTACCAATAGCTATAAGAGGCATTATGAAAGATGAAGTTCGATCCACTATAACAAGATTGAGTATTTTCTTCAATGCTATCTGCAACAAAGTCATTGACATTGAAAATTTGGATGAATTGGAGAATGAGGGTTATATTATTTTGTCCCAACTAGAGATGCATTTCCCTCCTGCCTTTTTTGATATCATGGTGCACTTGATAGTGCACTTGGTAAGGAGGTAAGACTGTGCGGTCCAGTTTACCTAAGGTTGATGTACCCTTTCGAGCGATACATGAAGATCTTAAAAGGGTATTCTAAAAACCCTTATCGGCCGGAAGCCTCAATAGTTGAGAGATATGTAGTTGAAGAGGCTATGGAGTTCTGCAAAGATTATCTATCAGGGCCGACGATACAATCTCATCATGACGAGGGGATAAGCGAGGGAACTCGAGGAATCAAACTGAAGAATAAGCCTTGTGAAGAGGTGTTGCAAGCACACCTGTACATCTTGAATAATACGGAAGAAGTTCAACCATACATTGATGAACACAGAAAGAGTTTGAAGAATATGAATCCAAGGAAGAGTGACATGCAGATAGCGAATGAGCAAAAGAAGACGTTCATAAAGTGGTTCGGTGAGAAGGTATTGCACGAGATCGGAGTGTCGATACAATCGAGTGGTTAGCCAGGGGCCTTCTTTTCAGATCATCACTTGGAGCGGTTACGATGTCAACGGATATTCTTTCTACACAAAAGACCAAGATGACAGAAGTGTTGTGCAAAATAGTGGGGTGATGGTTGAAGCTGAATCCATGCACTTTTCGAGTTCGAAAGACAAAAACCCGGTGGTAGCATCAATGGCCTATTATGGAGTGATCGAAGAAATATGGGAGATCAACTACAGCAAGTTCAAAGTTGCTTTATTGAAATGTAAGTGGGTTAGCAATAATGCTGTTTTAATAGATCCTAAATTTGGATTTGTCTCAGTTGATCTTCAAAGACTTGGTCATAGAGATGAGCCATTCATTTTAGCAAGTCAGGCGAAACAAGTGTTTTATGTTACAGACCCTGCAAATAAAAGAATGTTCATTGTACTTCAAAGTAAAAAAGTAAGTATGGTGAAGAATCCTTGAACCTTGACGATACACTCCCTTTCACAACAAATCCACCTACAACACGTGAAGTAGAATTGATAGATGATGAAGAATATGCTGCAAGAAAGGATCATTGTGAAGGAATATGAGACACCATGTAAAGTAAGATCTTCAGTTACAAAATGATGTGTTTAACTACTATGTTCTTTTTGTGGTCGTTTAACATGTTGGTTCATTTTATTAATCTGTTTATTATTTAAAAACCTATCTAACATAAATGATTGGTCTTTGATGAACAGGAATATGTCTAGCTCAGACGAGTCATCGGGAGATAGGGTTGATATGCCCGTTGTGAGAAAAGTGAGAGGTAGCACACACCTGGGTGAGCTAATTGCTCGCCGTGACAGTCAGAAAAAGAGGCTTCATGTGGAGTTTGATGAAAATATGAATCCAGTTGGCAGAGAGGAAGACAGCTTCATTAGCTATTTAGGCTATCTGGCTCGAAGCAAAGTGCGTATTGTTTACTCAGCTTGGAAGTTCGTTGATGATAAGACGAAGGATTTGATTTGGACACAGATTTTGGTATCTCACTTTCGATATATCTGCATTTGTATCTTTAGTCTTATTACTTGATTCCTGTCATATCTTCTCTTTCACCTTGCAGCAAACATTTGATGTCCCTAACACTAAGGCCATGAGGAAGCATTGGATGGGCGAAGTTCGTCTCCATTGGAAAGATTTTAAGAACAAGCTGACAAAAAAGTATATTCGCGGGCCAAAGAGGGACCAGGATCCATGTAAGACCTATGATTTCATTTCTCCGGAGGACTGGAGGGAGTTTGTGGCGTCCCGGCAGAATCCTGAATTTCTGGTAAAATTTCGTCATATCTTATCTTTAATTGAAAACAAGCCAAGCCAATAGAGAGAGGCAAGCGAAAAATAAGTATCCGCATTGCTTGTCTAGAGGTGGCTACAGAAAGCTGGAACGAAAGATGATGGAGGAAGAGATGCAGCGAATGAAGGAAGCTTCCCAATCCGAACCTTCCACTGCTATCCAGGCCCCCAGGCTCATTCACGCCGGTACACGGCAGACATTTTGTCGACGGCGATTGGGAAGCCGGATTACCCTGATGCTGTTCGAGGGGAGACGAGGGGAGTGAGTGTTGCAAAAATTTTCGGACGATGTTCACGTTTGTATGACGCAGAGAGCCAGCAGGAGCTTGAAGCCAGAATTCGAGCAAACCTTATGAAAGATGTTATGGCACAACTACGGGGTGAAATGCAAGCTATGGTACAACAGCAACGTACAACCGACGAATCCCCGAATATCCCCAGCAGCAAAGATAGTTTTCAGCCTCCAGAGGTACATATTAGCGGACCTTCTCCCCCTCCAGAGGTAGTTATTGGCGGACCGTCTCACACTCCACAAGGAGGTATAGCTTGCACTCTATATTTGGATGAATCACACCGGCGGATTGTTGCCGATGGTCTTGTTTACCCAGAACAAGACAAACACCACGGCAAGCAAATTCCAGAAAACCAACGTCGGGTGATTGTGACGAGTGTGCGAGAGGGGGAAGAAGAGACAGCCGTCCCGATTGATGATGAGGAGGTTACCACACTAGGCGCTGCCATCACATGGTTCATCCTTTGGCCGGCTCATCTTATTGAGATGTGGACGACACCTGCGATGGTAGGAAATACATTACGATTGAGTGTGAGTTGTTCCCGATTGATTTTCATTGCTCATTCACTCATAATATGTTTTTTTATGTTTTCATAGGATGAACAAGCTGCGGGCTTATTTTCGTACTTAGCACAGCTGCGAGAGATGTACAAGGACATCGGCCTCATAAGCTTGCAGATGCCTCCGGGCATTGTCGGTGCAGAAAAGACATATCCGATGACATTTGACAAGAAAGATTTGATGGAGTTTTTGACGATGGATTGTTTAGATATACAGTTTCTTCAACTTGCAATCCTGTAAGTTTGTTTAACCCTTTAATTATGTTAGTACTCTTTTTTTTTGTTTAAGATCTTCAATAACATTTATCATTTCATTTCATAGTGTCTGCCGTGAATTATGCGCCGGCACACCGCGAGCGAGTTCGTATGGATACTTATGTCCCGGATGCACGGCTTCGGCTCGCAAAGACGTTACCCAGGAGGTCAATTTATGTTGGTCTAACAATGGGCGCCGGAGGGTCGTCTTGTTATCTACGCCAATACATGAAAGGTGCGTACTTTTGTTTTGTCTTATAAGATTTTTGTGAATAAATTGCGGTCTTATCTTAATTTAATATTAATACGTATATGTTGTAGTGGTCATTGGACGCTGTGTGTTGTTTGTCCGAGCAAGAACTCCCGTTATTGGTTTGATTCAAGAAATGGCAATCCTACCGAGGATATCAAAAACATGTTTGCCAAGTAAGTAAATTTTTTTGAATCATCGATTCTTCTTTTAAATGAATGGTTTAACATGTCTGTTAATTTCCATTTTAATGATAGTGGCCTCAAGACGTATAGACAGCTTATCAATGCAAAAGAGCAAGGTGGACCGAAGTGGTTTAAACCGACGGTGAGTAGTTTCAATTCAAGTTAATTCATTGACACAGTAGCTTTAGATATGCCTTTATTCGTTTTTAACAATTTGCCTTTGATTTATAGTGCCATCAACAACCAGGGAGCACCGAGTGCGGATATTACGTTATGAGTTGGATGCAATCCATCGTTAACAACGGACGTACTCAAGGTTTTCAAAACGTACGTAATCGCTCTGTGATTCTCAAGTTTATTTAATTTTTGTTGTTGTACTTGAGTTGTTAATTATTTCCTTCACTTAATTGGTTTATCTTATACCTTGTTTCCCCAATTTACGCTTTTGGGTACTAAGGATCCGTACTCGCAGGATGAGATCGATTCGGTTCGAGACATGATATCTAGATATCTTCTTCAACACATAGCGCCTAGTTAGTAGTGAGCATGATTAATATGTTATTGTGTTAGTGATTCTTTAATTTGCTACTGTTGTTCATTTGTATCTATTTGGTGTTTTGTCTGTACAAAATATGCAATTTTGGTGTTATATATATATTCTGTTTATGTATTGTGTTAGTGTGATTCTTGTGTTGCTTGGTGGTTTCTGGCTGATGCAAATTAAAAACTTGGTAGATATCTCATAGTTTGTAGTTTATTTTTTTAAAAAAATTTCAACAAAGGCGACCTGATTTTGAAATCAGGTCGCCTTTGTTACAATAAGGCGACCTGAATAGAAGATCAGGTCGCCTTAATTTCAACAAAGGCGACCTGATTTTGAAATCAGGTCGCCTTTGTTATCATAAGGCGACCTGAATCCAAGATCAGGTTGCCTTATGAACTCATTAAGGCGACCTGATTGAATATAAGGTCGCCTTTAAGGCGAACTCTATATTAATCAGGTCTTCTTAAGGGCGACCTGATTTGAAATCAGGTCGCCTTATTTACCTATATAAGGCGACCTTATTTAGGATCAGGTCGCCATTTTGGAAATTTTCCTCTACCCCCTCCAAGACGTCCCTCAGAAAAGGGTCGTTAATTGGGTCTTATTTAGGTCGTTGTTTAGCATTTTTGTAGTAGTGGTAAATGCCTAAATAAATTCTCCCAAGTTTTGTTGACCTGATAAGTGAAAATTTTAACTATAAAATTCATATCAATATATTCAATGATGCATCAAATGTAATGAATTACACTTGATATGTGTTAATATGCATTAAATTTTAAAACCATTTAAATATATTGAATGAATGCATCAAATACAATAAAATATGGCTGATATATGCCCAATACACACAAAAAAGGATAATGCTTAGGTCAAATTCTTTATATATCCATTATGTTAAGTTCTCTAATAACACATAGCCATGTGTTCTAAACTCCTATTTATTTCATGTGGATTTATAATCAAATGATGATATTCCAAAAGTAGATAAGTTCTCTAATAACACATAGCCATATATGTGTCTTAAACTCCTATTTATTTTATGTGAATTTATAGTCAAATGATGATATTCCAAGAAAAGAACACATGATCAAGTGTGATTGAAGAACTTAACATAATGGATATAAAGAACTTAACTAACTTGAGCATATTATTCTTTTACGTATACAAGTTGTAATTCATATTATTTGATGTGTTGATTCAATATATTCAAATGGATTTGAAATTCGACGCTTGTTATCACATATGGAGCGTAATTCATTGCATTTGATGCATCCATTCAATT
Organism: Acacia pycnantha; assembly: GCA_025563575.1. NCBI lineage: Eukaryota > Viridiplantae > Streptophyta > Magnoliopsida > Fabales > Fabaceae > Acacia > Acacia pycnantha. Next base: position 7,263,555 of record JAMWYP010000011.1, on the reverse strand, counting down.
TATTCATATCTATTTTCCGATTTGAACCACTTGTCAATTTATCACGTCACCTACTTGCTTGATGTAGTCTAACTTTGATTGAATTTTCAATCTTAGTCTATGAATAATTGTTTGTTCAAACTACACTTAATTAGGATGGAAAAAGATCAAAAGAAAACGCAATGTGTAGAATGTGAGAGTTTTTTTCCCCAGATCAGCCAATCAATGCTTGAACAAGAAGAAAATTGAAGGCCTAATCTTAGTGGCCTAGTTCAGGACTACACAAGATTCAACGGATGAACTTGAGTATTCTAAGTTTGATGATCTCATGCTACTGCACCTACTGATGAAGGAAGAAAATTGAAGGCCTAATCTTAGTGGCCTAGTTCAGGACTACACAAGATTCAACGGATGAACTTGAGTATGTATTCTAAGTTTGATGATCTCATGCTACTGCACCTAGCTACTGATGAAGCACAAAATTTCATTCAAATCTTGGATATAGCATATCTACTTGTCTCATATCTCACATGGTGAGAGCCTTATACATTGGGCCGTGTTTAATATGTTTAGAAAATGAATTGTATTCATTTAATAGGTACAGTAGAACATGAAGGATCATCGGATATAGAATCCCCAAGTACTTCAGTTTGATCATGTGGGTACTGAACAAGGTCATAAGGTTCTTAGGGTTTTCATTTTTTTTGGACTAGGGTGTCAACTGCAGCTTTGCCCCAGTTTTGAAGCACTTCCCAAATTTTTTTTATTTTCTTACCATTAGATTCTGCATAAAATGAGTGATATTTTAATATCTTGTAAACAAAAAAACAGTGTTGTTTTCAAATTTTTATTATTTTCTAAAGATTCAATGCTCTAAAAAGAAAATTGCATCATTTTTCTGAATAATTTTTAAAAATCATAAAAAATTGGAAACAACTTCATTTTTTGTCTATAAAATATCAAAATGTCACTCATCTTATATAGAATATAATGATAAAAAGAAACACGGGATAAAAAATATTTGGGAAGTATCCCAAAAATTAGGTGCAGCTGGGGGCAGCTGACACCCCAGACCCTTTTTTTTCTTCCAGTACTGGTTTGTTGATCTTTCTCTGCTTTGAGTGCAGTTTGAGCAACCATCTTTTAGTTACTACAGACAGTGAAAACTTCAACAACAACAACAACAAAAACAAAGAAAATTAAACAATATCAAGCAAGATTGAATTGTGATAAATTATAGCTGTTACGCAAGGGCTCAAACATGCATGCAAGATGCAACAGGGGAATCACTGTCACGACGACAACCTCAACGACGGCAAATCATAGACTACGAGACTAATGTTTGGATACCAGATTTTTGGAAAAACCATTGTATCAATCATGAAGCTACTAAACAGAGTAGTTATAGAAGAAGACTGCACTAGCTTAGGGGAGCTGAAATGGGCAGCAAGATTGAATGTTGATAAGATCTCCAAGTTAGGGATCTAAAGTATGGCATTTGTTCAGTGTTTAATAATAATAATTTACTGAATTTACAGCTTGCCTTTTCCTTTCCTTTTCATATTTTCTTGTTATACTTTTCTTAACAGAATAAAAGACAGATTGTACATCTACAAGGGTTTTGAGTCTAACAGAAGAAGTCAATCCCTCACAACATGAAAACTCAATCCTCATTGGGAGATGCGCCCAACATTTAGTATTAAATTATGTCTTGAACAGAATTGGTTCCAATAGAAGGATACGTATGCTTATTAAAAAAGAAAGCAAAAAGTGTGTTGTGTTTTTATAAGCAAAGTTACCCTTAAATGAAATATTACCCAACCATTCTTAAGGCCTTTTGTTGAAGTAGGATTGTAAACCAAACACATACAAAGTATATTATAACATAAATGATCAAGTAGAGATCCTTTTATTATCATGATGAGATTTATTAAAATCTGCCACCTCAAACTATGAAAGCTAAATAATTATTAGGAAGACAGATTATTTCATAGGTAAGATTTGGCAATCCGACCATCAGCACCAAGTGGATAGAAACCACCAGGGCGATGTTCATCACCAGTTCCATAAACAATCCTCAACACTTCTTCTGGAGACCTTCCATATGCAAGTGAGTACTTATCACCAGCAAGTACATTCCCTTCAATTATTCCCTCTGCTCCAAGGCTTTTTGGCACTATAAGCCCTTCATCTTTCAGCCCTTTCTTCCCCAGCTTGTTCCTCAATTCCGATATCCGATTCGTAAACTCCACCACACTCACTCCGTATGGCGCCACTAGTACCTTCTGTCGTTCATATAATAATGTTCTGATCACTGCATCTTGCCCTGATTCCACCCCCAAAAGCCCCGCCACAAGCTGTAAAATTCACGCACACTTAATTAGTCACGAAAAACACTTTTCCATGTAACAAATATTGTCTAGTTCTCTAAATAGAGTCAACCCCACCCAGCTTCCTATACTTCTAAGAAATTTTGTTTTTAGTCCTTATGCTTTCTTTTCTTTGTTTTTTGTCCTTGTACCTCTCTGCTATCCAAACTGTTGATTCTTAATCACTTCAATATGAACTTAATGGTGTTAACTTTGTTGATGTATTGTTAACACCGTTAAGTAAATTAATATAGACTATCAAACTAAGACTTGATGTGGATTTAACCCAATAAAAAAACAACTTAAATGTAACAGAAGACAAAGAAAGTCGATTTCATTGTTACGGAATGATTTCTCCACCCAGAATTGATATCATTGTCCTCTCTTGTGGGTTCAAGTCTTTTTTTAATTTATAGGGTTAATCCCCTGCTGTAAAATAAATTTACACCTATTTTTTTCAGGAAAAAAAGAAAAAACTATCTTCCACATACCAAAACCTGTTGTCATGGTTTTCTAAGAGAATATAATTCGGTTATTTTGAGGCTTACCGCCTTAGAAGTGGAGTTTTGGAGCAATGGATTCGCTCCAACATAACCAGTAAGACCAACATAAGGAATAACGTAAGACGCAAGCAGATAGTTTATTTCATTTGCATAAGGATCAAAAGGAGGGTCTAGACTTCTCCCAAATGCACTGTTCATCACTTCCCCAAATGCTTCCTTGCTTAAGTTCAATAATGGCCTCGGAAACCCTCTCACTGTACTTCTTATAGCCCTGCAATATAATATTAAACACACAACAATTCTTAAATCTGTCTCAGTAACTCAACAGCATATCAGGGTATTTGAGAAAATACATGCCATGATAACTAATTTAACCAACTTCATTAATCTAATTAAATTAGACAAATATGTCTTATATTAAGAAGTAGAGGAACTAATATCAAGCATAATGTGTCATTTAGAACAGTGGAGGAACAACCTGAGGTGACCAACTTCTTGTAATGCAAACTGGAAGATGATGTCTCTGACTAAGAATCCCAGTTTAGCCAATCTGGCACCAACTGGAGGGGGCCCACCTTCAACTAGTTCTGGAGCTACTGAATCCAATCCTCGACCCAAAGCTCCGAAGAGAAAGAACTCAGCTTCCAAGAACTCCAGATTCAGAGGGAACTCCAGAAGATCTTTATCATTATTCATCGTTATGCTTGCATTATTAGCTCTTACAAGCAACAGCAGAAAGGTCAGAAAAGCTACACTCATGGAGGTTTTTGAGGTTGAAGTATCATGAAACCCCATGTTTCTTTGCCTGTTTTTCTGTTGATCGGTGTTTCTGTTTTTCTGCTATGTGATTTTTGTGATTCATGTATGAGACTATATATAGAGACACCCACACAATTAGTAAGTGGCTGGTTTGTTTGACTTTTCACAGACACTTTGGGTCGTTTGTTGCTACGTCTTGTTTTTGGGGAGTTAATAGTTGCTGGGATTATATTTCGCGCCGAGGATTTGTGCTTGTGGGCTAGGGTGAATATTGCAGACCAGCGGATCTGGTGGTCGACAATCGTTCGGACTTGGTAAAGGTTGTCGCGGCACCTGTAGTAGGACAGAGGACTTATCGCGATGCCCCCAGACCAATTTACCATGTCTCCGTGCTGAAGAAGGAAGAAGCCATGGCTCTAATGCAAATGGGGTTATTATGTAAATAAGGAATAATGTGGGTTCAATTGTGAAGTTTTATCTTTACGATTCAAAATTAAATGAGAGTGCGCATGTGTTATAAGGAATCATATTGGTTCGTGGGTGTAAGTTTCGGGATTGGCTTTGGAAGTTATATCCGCTACTGTCCTTTGTACTCCAACGACGTGGTTTTGTCTTTTATGTGCAGAGTTGCTTTTAGAATTTGCCTTCGTGTCCCCAGTCTTGACCAATATCTATTCTCTCATATCACTCTGGTCCTATTTATAAGTTTATTTTGACCAAAAAATTTGGTCATATTTATAAGTTCATTTTGACCAAATAAATGAGATTGTGACAATTTTGTCCATATTAATTAGGATGAGAGAGATTGGCTTACCTTGTTGGAAAGAGATCAGATGAGAGAGTTTTGACAATAAATTTTAAAATGTACTCATTCATAAATGAGGGTAAAGTTGGAAATTTGCTCCATAATCATTGAGATACCTAACTCTCCTTGGTATGTGAGATTTAGTCAAACTAGACTTATAAATAGAATCATAGTGGTAGTTAATAGTAATAATTGTATGTTTTGAATTTATGTTTTTATATTTCAATTTAACTATAGAGTAAAACATGTCATCTGCTTTTAACATTTTTAATTTTTTATGCTTCTTTAATAAATTTACATACTTATTTACTTAAATAAATAAAATTAGATATAATATTTTTCAGAAAAGTCTCTAGAAAACCAATATGTATTTTTTAACTGAAATTGAAAAAAAAAATACTTTTAATAAGTAAATCAATTTGGCTTCATGAAATCATGTAAGCATTTGTTTTTTTATACTAAAATTTTAGGAAAGGGGTTGGGTTCACCCACGATCCAAGGGCAGAGCGAAATCTCCCTTCCTCCTAGGTGATACCAATGTTGGGCAGGGCGAGCCGTCTATTACCCTCAGGCGTTTACCTAGGCACCTAGGAGCTAGGATGCCTCCCCCAGCGCCTTGACCAACTCCAGGATCGAACCCTCTCCCTTTGGTGCAAGTGTCCAACCCCTTTACCAGTTGAGCCCAAGGACGAGGGGTATCATGTAAGCATTTTACTTTTAAGTAAATTGAGAATATATTAAAGGAGGAAAAATTTTAGTTCATTTTAAAATTTTAAAACCAACAAAATTTAATAAAATAGATGATTAAATTGTAATTCAGTGTAAAATGAGAAAAAAAATAAAGGGTTAAGGTCCAACCAACATTCTAAAGTATTTTTTCAGGTATATGCAGTGTTATAAAGTATTTTGTGGTACACCCAATACCCTCAACTATTTTTTTTTTAGACCGAACACCCTGAAGTATTCTTTCAATTGCGTAGAATACCATAAACTATTTTTTCGGTATATCCAATACCCTAAAGTATTTTTCAAATGTATCTATAACCCTAAATTATCTAAATTAAGTGCAAAATTGAATAAAAAAATATTTCAGGGTGATTGACATTTCTGAAAACAAATACTTTATGGTGATGGGTGCACTACAAATTACTTTATTATGATATTGGATGCACGTAATAAATAAATAAAAAAACTTTAAGATGTTGGTTGGACCTTAACCCTTTATTTTTCTCTCTCATTTTACACTAAATTACAATTTAATAATCTATTTTACTAAATTATTGTTAGTTTTAAAATTTTAAAATGAACTAAAAATTTTCCTCCTTTAATATATTGTCAATTTACTTAAAAGAGAATGCAAACATGATTTCATGAAGCCAAATTGATTTACTTATTAAGTATGTAAATTTATTAAAGAAGCATAAAAAAATTGAAAATGTTAAAAGCAATGACATGTTTTACTCTATCGTTAAATTGAAATATAAAAACATAAATTCAAAACATACAATTATTACTATTAACTATGAGAGAATGGATATTGGTTAAGAGTCAAAAGACTGTGGGGACACGAAGGCAAATTCTAAAAGCAACTCTACACATAAAAGACAAAACCACGTCGTTGGAGTGCAAAGGACGGCAGCGGATATAACTTGCAGTGGACATAACATAAGCCAATGCCGTAAGTTTCTTTGATACACTGATAGAAAACGTTCTAAAACTACTCTCTTTTAATTTGTTCTCTTCTCTTTGACGGTGTATTTGCCATATAAACGTGATCGGACTCTATAACGGTGCTCCGATTTCGTATAGGTTCAGAGAATCAAACTAATTCCAAGTAGACCCAAAATCCTTTGGTTCCAAAGAAAGCCTCCTGGGGCAAATGACATGCAAAGATTGCGTCCAGTTTTTTTATGTCGTATCTATACAAGTTAGATTTGGGTATTCTCGCAGAGGTTTTTTTTTTTATATGCACACGTACTCAAATTTAAGAGTTTGTGCATAAGCAGACAAAACATCTTCCTCTAGAACCAATGCCGATATGGCTGGTTGCATTTCAACCAAGTGAAATGGCGTTACGTTTTGAACTGAACAAAAAATAGCGTGGTTCGTTGTATGTATATTAATTTCTTTGAAAACAACAACCAAGGCCAAAGAGACTGAAACGTATAAAATTAAGAAATTGGGGATCTGGGTAGGTATGTGTCAAATGGCATGACTATTTGAAAACTTGCAGCAGAAGAAATCGTTGGATCCTCGCTGCTTAAAATGTCGTGTTTCAATCAAGTTTTCTTTAATTTAATGAGGGGTGAAAGAGATAGGCTCTGTCTCTCATTGACGAATCTCTCTCTCTCTCTCACACACAGATTGAATTAGTAATTGAATAATTAAGGGTTAAGGAGCAATAATACACATAAAGTTTGCCTCAAGGAGCGCCCAGCACCACGATGGTTTTTCTGGACCAAAAGTACTCACGAAGTTACAAATTGGGAGCAAAAGTGACACCAGCCTCTTAGACCATGGACGTTGACCGTTAAGTGGCAGTTGTTGACCGTTAATGACTAGGTGGACGCTGACTTGGACTGTTTTGAAGCCAAATAGGATGAATACTAGCTGACTAGGATCTACTGTGCAAGTAAAGAAAAAAAAAAACAAGCTTAAACGGAATTCCCTCAACTCCATCGGGCAAAAGGATAAACAGATTGGGGAAATAAAACCCTAAAAAAAACGAAGGAGATCGAAATCAAAAGGAAGGAAAAACTGAAACATTTCCATCTACCCACACCCACACCCTTCCAGATCGACCCTAATCAGAAAGAAGAAGAAGGAGGAAAAAAGGTGACGAACCCTAATCCGAATCCAGGGAAGAAGACTTGAAACAAATTCATCGACCCACACCCATTTGCTTCCAGATCGACCCACGAAAGAAGAAGGAGGAAAAAAGGCGACGAACCCTAATCCGAATCCAGGGAAGATATCTTGAAAGAAATTCATCGACCCACACCCATTTGCTTCCAGATCGACCCACAAAAGAAGAAGGAGGAGGAAAAAAGGCGGAAAAACCCAAATCCGAATCCAGGGAAGATTGGCCAGCAAATCTTGAGTTACTCTCGGCCAGTCGGAAATCTAGCAAGGAAGAATATTGAGCTACGTTCGTTGTCCACTCTCATTATTTGCGACGCCGACGCGAGGTTCAATTTTTTTTTTATTTTGGGTTATTTTCTGTTGGTCTTTTTTTATGCATTGTTGTTTTTGTTCTTGTGTTCGTCTGCTATTCTGATAGTCTCGTTCGGTTTTGCTTGTGAACCTGTGACAGAATTCAATTGAATTATAAATGATGCATTCTTTTTTTCCCTTGGATTATGTTGTCGTCTCATTCTCATTCGGCTCCTCCTTCGTTTTCCTTCACTCTCCTTCTCAAAGTCATTTTCTGCGGATTGCAAACAACAAAAATGGAGTCCTGTATCTTGCAATGATTAGGCCAAAGTTCTCTTTCTTTTTGTTTCTCTTTTGGTTCTTTTGCTCCGGTAACATATTAAGCCAGGTGATTGAACTTGTTTAAATCACCAAAATAACTACCCTACTTGGTTAAGATTGTTACAAGCTTATATGCCCTTCATTTTTTCATTCGACTTTTAGATGATAAACTTTTTTTAATGCTCACCTCTGTCAAAAATTTCAAAAGCTCCCAACTCTGCACGTGTTGGAATCACCTCAATTACATGCCCAAGAACACATTTTACCAATAAAACACACTTCAAAATTTTGCAAACAAGATCAAATATGTTTTTATGTTGTTTTACCTGATGTGAATTTTTATTGTAGTCTTGAATTTCTTCTAATTTCAGTATAACAAGATCCCAAACTCCTAATCACTTCATTTAATCATTGAACCAAGAAACAGTGATTGATTCAATCATTTTATGCATGATGCATTGTTCATTTCTGTTGGATGATTTGATCATCTCATTCTGCTCCTCCTCCATCTTCATTCTGTATGAGAAGGATTTTATGCTTTGGTAATAGTAACTTTGAGCCATGTCGCTTTTATTAGAATCTTCTTCAGATCTTATGCTCTCTTATTAGTTTGGCCTTAATTTGTTTCACTTTTAAAATGTAAATATGCTAGATTCTCACATCTACACATAACCAAAGTTATATGTAGTTTTTTTTTTTTTTTTTACTTTCACTGTTCTGTTTGCCTTAAAGAAAACATTATATATGTTGTGTGGTTAAAACCTGATTTGGCCAACTGTTATGAATAAAAGGAAATTGAGAAATGAAATGAAACTCTTGCTACCTGCGCCCCTCTGTTGATTCTTACAAGCTCATTTTCAGAGCTGTATTGAGTAAATTATGAACTAACCATTTATTCATTTTGGTCCTTTGCATGTGTGTAGTGGCAATGGCGTCAAAGGGCAAGGACAAACTGGTAAACGAAGAGGGAAGTCAAAATAAGGTGAAAGAGAAGGGTGAAAGTGCAGGAAATGTGGAAGGGTACATTGAAGAAACGGTACCGAGTGATTACTATGATGAAATACAATACCTAGGTTCTGAGTGGGAGTGTCCATCGGATAATGAGGGAAGTGATGTTAATGTGCATGATGAACGGGGCGATAGGTCTTGTGATGACGGTAGTAGTGATGATGACAGCTATATGGGGCAAAGTAGTAGTGTAGATACAGAAGAAAGCTTGCATGATGAATTAGAAGTTGGGGAGTTTGATGTGGACAATGATAGTGATGCTGATGAGGATGGCCTTGGTAGTGAAAATGACGATGTGCCCCTCCAACAGCTTTGTGTCCTCCCTGAGGCTGAGTCTACAATGCCGTCTTTTGTTGTTGGGATGACGTTTCAAGATAAAAAAGATCTTAAAAGGGTTGTAGATCAGTATGCTATAAGACATGGGGTTAATCTTAGAGTTGTGCGTAGTGATAGGAAGACCTTTAGGGTGGTGTGTCAAGATGGATGCCCTTTTACACTATATGCCTCTACACATGGGCAGAGTGTGGGGTGGCAATTGAAGTCATTGTATTATCAACACATGTGTGCACGTGTGTTTGAAAATCCAAGAGCTTCTACAAAGTGGCTGGCGGAGTATTTCAAGACCAAGGTCCAAGAAGACCCTAAATTCAAGTCCAAAGAGATGAAGAGGGAGGTCCAGAGGGATCTAAAGGTGAATGTTAGTGTTTTTAAATGCAAGAGAGAAAAGAAGATCATAATGGAGGAAATGGAAGGGAGTTTCAGGGATGAGTTTGCAAATTTAGAAGCATACTGTAATGAGCTGAGGTTGTCGAACCCTGGTTCAGATGTGTGTGTTGAAGTGAGCGAAGAGGGTTTGGAACACGGACGTAGAATATTCAAGCGGATGTACGTATGCTGCAATGCCTCGAAGGTATCACTACCATTTAACTTTTCTTATTACCGTTGTATCTGATTCAACAATGAGCTGTGGTATTTAAGAGTTCAATATTTCTTATATTACAGGTTGGGTGGACGGAAGGCTGCCAGCCTTTGATTGGTGTCGATGGCACCTTCTTAAAAGGAAAAACTAGAGGAATAATGTTGACGGCAGTAGGGGTTGATGGGAATGACTCACTGTACCCGCTGGCGATTGCTTTAGTTGAGAAGGAAAATTCACATCATTGGTCATGGTTCCTTCAATGGCTGCAAAAATCTCTACAATTAGGCAGTGGTGAGAACCTTACGCTCATGTCTGACATGCAAAAGGTAATAACATAACTTACAATATTATATGCTGAGATTTTTTTAATTTATGAATTATCACTGGTTTTAATGGCTTGTTTAATATGAAAGGGACTTGCCAATGCCGTGGGTGACGTGCTTCCGGGGGTTGAGCATAGATTCTGTGCACGCCATATCTATGCAAATTGGAGTAAGAAATGGAGAGGCAACAAGTTCAAAAAGAAATTCTTCAGCTGTTCATGGAGTACATACGTGGAGGATTTCAAAGATAATCTCACACGGCTAGGATCCCTAGGAAAAGAGGCAGCCACAGATGTTGTAACATACCCTGTACAATCATGGGTAAGAGCTTATTTCAGTTCTAGGTGTAAGTCATGGGTAGTGGATAATAACATGAGTGAGTCATTTAATGCTTGGATAGACGAATATAGGTTCTTACCGGTCATTAGAATGTTTGATGGAGTTAGATTGAAGATGATGGGTAAGTGGGCTGACAGTGAGAGACTTGTCCATGGTTGGAAAAATGATTACAGTCCTAAATGTATGGACTTGTTTGAGACCAATAGGTTCTTAGCTGCTGATTGTAGAATCTTTTTTAATGGGGATGATGGATATGAGATTGTAGAGGGGCAAGATAGGCACATAGTCCGTATTTCACGAGGAATGTGTACTTGTAGAGCGTGGGATTTAACGGGAATACCTTGCCAGCATGCAATATGTGCTATGTATCATGCAAAGATAAACCCCATGACCCACATTTCACACTACTATCACAAGGACACATACATTGCAGCGTATAGAACAAAATTACAACCAATTAGGGGAAAGAAATTCTGGGACACTACAAATTTTGGTCCATTGCAGCCTCCAATTGTAACCAAGTTGCCTGGTCGGCCTCCCACTAAAAGGACCAGAACTGAAGAAGCAGCCAGAAGGAGGAAGAAATCAAGGTCTACACACCACACAACTGATTCGTCATCAGGTCAAATGCCTCAACAAAGTGGAATTGAAAGGCTAACTAAGCGGGGAAAGACTCAGAAATGCTCCCGCTGCAATAAACCAGGACACAACAAGAAAAGTTGTAAGGAGGTAATTTGTTAACGTATTTGTCTCTACTTTAACATGTTTAGACTTGTCTATGTACTAACATTGTTACAATGGCAGCCCCCAAGTGGCCAGCATCAACTGAAGGCAGCAAAAGGGAGGCGCATATCCACCCAACAGCCACATCAACATACGGAAGGCACCCAACAAGAATCACCATCCCAACCCATCAACTCTCAACAGCCCCCTCAACCAACACAAGAAGAAACCAACACTACTCAGAGGTCTCAATCAGCACCCACCCATTCACGACCCTCAAGTACAACAAGGACCTCAACGAGGCAGGTGGATATGGGTTTGGGGTCAGATTTGACGAGACCACAGGGCGTACTGTTTACAATGTAAGTCATCTCCACTTTTCAAGCTTTGGCTCCTAATAGGAATCAATAGCCATTCTTTAGTGCTGTAATTAGATATGAATATGCAATTGCTAGCAGAGTGTTTTAGTTTCTTTTTTGCTTGGTTCTTGTTGTTCAGGGATATTAGAGTGTGAACTTGTGACAGAAGCAAGTGTAGGAACTGTAGGAACTGTATCTCCCCATCTCTCAATCTATCTATCTCCTCTCACTTGCGTGTGTATGTGTGTGTGTATATATATATATCATATATACTGTTTTAGTGACTGGGCTGATTATTTTAACCTTATATATGTCATTCGTTTGACTGGTTAATGATTGATGCTGCGCAAGAACTTTTGTATTATTGATGCTGCAAGAACTTTTGTATTATTGAGAATATATATAAGGTTAAAATTGTATTTAACAACTTCTGATCCTTGGTTCTGCAGCCTGGTCTCAACTCTGAGTTGGTTATCGAAGAGGGTACTTCATATGAATATATGCGCCGGAATGCTGACCCGCAAACCCGTTTCCCAATTCCAAATGAAAGGGAAGTGAGGTTGTCTCGCGAATGTAACTCCAGCACGCCAACAATATTAAGATCCATTCAGTTTCATCCCGAATCACACACGGTTCCTCCACCTTCAGACCTTCCGTTTCAGCCGCGTGGTCTACAATGGCGAGGCGAACCGTGTATTACAACCTCACAGCTCTTATCACGTCTTCAGACCAACATGGATAAAGGAAAGGGGGCTGGTAATTAGGGCTATATGTTAATGTATAAGGGGTTGGGTTAGGGCTATGTGTAAATGTGTAATTATTTTGATTATTAAACTGTATAGGCCAAAGTAGTTTGCCTCAACCCTGTTTTGGAGGCTACAAATTGGTTCAGACTTTAGGTACATTTTGTATATATTCCTCAGCTTATAGGTCAAAGGAGTACAATGCCATGTGAGAAAAAGTAGCTAGAATTATGCAACATTAATTTCGTTAATGCACAGAACCTGTTCAGACCAACATTAATTTCGAAAAAAGCTAGCTTCCCTCTCCTTTAATTTCATGCATGTCTTCTATTTTTGTTTGAGGTTGAATTTTCAAAAACCTGTTCAATTTTTTACCTTCTTCAAGAATTCCCAACCACCCTCTTCATACATTTATTTAATCCACATTATGCCAGTCTTATCATTTCCATTACTCTGATCTCTTATCTTCTTCACTCTCTGCCCATTTTCTTATCAAATGCCTCTTTTTAGTTTTTGCCCTCATTAATTAACCAAAGCCCTTACAAAATAGAGGCAAAAAATAGCTTCTTATGAGAGATAGACTATGCATCCTGTATAGTTCAGTTGATTATATTTACGTTGATTTCTTATTTAATGAAAGCATTTTGATAGCAAGTTTTGGTATCTTTCCTATAGTCAAATAGGTAAATGCTTCAAGATCTTGGTTTTTTTTTTTAAGAGGGGAAACCAAAAGGAACCAAATACATTACAATCCCGGAACTTCACTTGCCTACGCAGAGCAGTGCATCAAAAAGTACATTAAAATGAACCACATACATTCACCCTTACAAAATCCACTACAACATATTAGTATGAACAGATAGTTTACATCACTAGAATTTTGTCTAAACATTAACCCTTACAAATACATTAACACTAACAACATCCAAGTCACTAACAATGTAACTAATACAAGTTTGAACTTCCATTGCACCTTCTTCACTGCACCTTCTGTCACTAAATGTTCACATTTCCCACATGCATTCCCTTTCGAAGTTGCGTGTTCTCCTCATATAGCTTGTCTATGTCATTGAGTAGATCTTTGATAACTTCATTTTCCCTTTCCCCAAACACACCATCATGCCATTGGAAATATCCACACCCACCATCCTATGAAATTTCATAACCATCAGTTACAAATGAACAACGCTAACAACAGAAATTCTCATCCCACATCTAACAAATATTACCTTTTAGTAATTCCGGCACCCATAAAACCTCCTACCTGGGTTTCCTTCTGACCATGACGTCCACCTAGGAGCCAACAAATTGTGATAGCAATATCGCACTGGACCTTCGTATTGTTCCTCACGACTAGGTGTTCTCACAAGAACCACTTTTCTTCTTGCTTTCTTGTTTCTTCCAGTCATCGATGTTGAAGACGAAGCCATCCAGCGGCTTCTCGATTTCAATCCCCTCTGAGGTCGTCTATGGAGAAACAACTGCCAAAAACAAACATATGACAGTTAATGCAATATTTATTTGTCAACAAGCTTCCAATTTAGTGTTATTAATTTTTAGGATGTGAAGTTGTTAAGTTCTATACCTAAGTTGTTATTTATCCTTAACATGTGTGGCTCCAAAATAATAAGTCAGAAAATTAGTCTAAATGAATACTAAAGTTGTTAATTAGTGTTATTAACGGAATGTGATTGGAGTACTAAGGTCTAAGGATTGAGTTTGGAGTTCAAGTTCATCAGTGTTTGAGAAAATCAACCATCGAATCAAATAGCATTCAAGTCTAAAACATATTTTCAAAGATGGAAAACCATATGTACATGAGAGATGGAATAAAAATGGAAAAAGGGATTCCAATAATTACAGATGGTGAAGGTCCATCTTCAAGCTCCAAAAGCAAAGGTGAAATATATACAATAAGCAACAAGAAACATACAATAAGGACCGAACGATTCGAGTGAAAAAGGAAAACAATAAGCAACAAGAGAAAATGGGATGGAATCAGGCATGAAACACCCAACTTGCAGAGCCAAGAAACACCCGATTTCGCATATCAATTTGTAATGAAAATACATGTTTGTGAAGAATCATTCGTCTGAGAAGCATACCGGTTCTTAAATACAAGAAACATACCCAGAAATTTCCGACGCCAACCCTCTATTCGTCTGCAACTCCATCGGCGCAACCCTCTGCTAGATCCCTCATCCCCAGTCGATCGTCACTTGTGATTTCCTTACATTTCGATCTGCCCAGATCGTCACTTCATTACAGTTCGTTCGAATTTGTTTTTCCCAGGTTCGCGGTGCCCAGCTTGTGATTTCCTTCTTCTTCTTTTGATTTCCGCAGATCGTGTTCTTGATATTTCGTTCTTCTTCTTCCGATTTGCCCAGTTTCGATTTTAGGTCTTTTGACCGATGGAGATGCCCGATGGAGATCGTTGGGGAAAAAAACATATAAGCTTTTTTTTTATTAATTTTTATTTTAATTGGTCAATGATATCCTAGTCAGCCAGTATTCATCCTATTTGGCTTCAAAACAGTCCAAGTCGGCGTCCACCTAGTCATTAACGGTCAACAACTGCCACTTAACGGTCAACGTCCATGGTCTAAGAGGCTGGTGTCACTTTTGCTCCCAATTTTGTAACTTCGTGAGTACTTTTGGTCCAGAAAAAACATCGTGGTGCTGGGCGCTCCCTGAGGCAAACTTCGTGTGTATTATTGCTCCTTAACCCAATAATTAATTGCATGTGAGTTTGAAATTTTCACGGGCTATTCATTCATATTAATTATTTAATTATGACTTTGTCATAAGATCATGTTTCTCTATTTCAGCAGCTTCCTTGTGACGGTTACTAAATAACTAATTTATAAAGATTAAAGAAATTAGTTAAATAAGTTATTTGTAAAATAATAAGGGTTGGTTTCCTAGAATACTCCGTTAATCATTATACAATGAAAACTTCCCAAAATAAAAATTCTTCTTTGATTTATACAATAAACGGGAATAATTTTGGAAGAAGAAGTTATAAATTTAGAAATAAAGTAGTTAAGACCTAATATTTAGCACTAGCAACAATTCATTATTGAATGACCACTATGGGAAAAAAAACATTATTGAATGTTTTTGTAAGGATTTTGGGCATAGTTGGAATCTGATTGACTACTAACTGAAATGCCCATACGAAACTAAAGCACCCATGCGGACTCCAATTACGTAACATAGCAAATACAACAAAGAGAGGATGAGAAGAGAACACTCTTATGATAGAATATTTTTAGAGGGAGGATTGCGTCTGTTATATTCAGACTGATTACTCCATCAATCCCACATTCTTAGCATATGGTCACATATATAGGAATAGGTGTAACCATTAAACGTATAGTTATAGGGCAATAGATATAACCTTTAAACTATAAAAGAATATCTCTATGACCTCATATCTCTATATATGCATAACAGCCCTATTAAATCAAGCTAGTGTCCTAATACCAAGGGTAGAATAATATATTCTAACAGTTTGGATACAAGATATTTAGGAAATCCACAGTATCAATCATGAAGCTACTAAAAATGGCACCAATATCCTTGACCCTAATGAGCCCTTAGGACCCAAACCATCAAAACCTTTTAGTATAAAAACAAATGGCACCAAGATTGAATGTTGATAAGATCTCCAAGTTGGGGATCTAAAGCATGACATTTGTTCAGTGTTTAATAATAATGATTAACATACTAAGTTTACACCTTGCTTTTTTCTTCCCTATTCAAATTTTCATGTTATAATTTTTAAACTAAATAAAAGGCAAAAAATACACCAACACGAATTTAATCTAGCAGAAGAAGTTAATCCCTCACAATGTGAAGAATCAAATCCCCTCTAGGAAATACACCAACATTTAATGTCTGACAATGCCTTGAACAGAATTGTGTTTAATAGAAAATGCATGTGCGGGGGAGGGAGGGAGGGAGGGGGCTGCTTTATAAGCAAAGTTATCCTTAAACATTATCCTAGCTTATTAAAAAAGCAAACATTATCCCAATTGTTAGAACATAATTGTAAATTAGTGTATCTGGTTGTAGATAATACCAATAGAGTATTCTAGAGAATGGTATATAGTTGTGCTTTTATATACGTGTCCCTCTGTTATTCATTATTCTAAGAATATTCTTACATTAGGGACCACAAAATTATGTTATATAATGCAGGCAAGGCAAGGCAATATTCATCCTGCCTTTCATTACCTTTTCTTCCATATTCTTTCTCCAACCATTCCAAGGGACCTTTTGTTGAAGAAGGATTGTAAACCAAACACATACAAAGTATAGTGTAACATAAATAATCAAGTAGGAATCCTTTTATTATCATGATGAAATTTATCAATATCTACTACCTCAAACTATGAATGCTTAATAATTATTAAGAAGACTAATTATTTTATATGTAAGATTTGGCAATACGACCATCAGCACCAAGTGGGTAGAATCCACCAGGGCGACGTTCATCACCATCTCCATAAACAATCCTCAACACTTCTCCTGGGCATCTTCCATATGAAAGTGAATCTTTGTCACCAGCAAGCAAATTCCCTCCAATCCTTCCCTCTGCTCCTAAGCTTCTTGGCACTATAAGCCCTTCATCTTTCAGCCCTTTTTTCCCCAGCTTGTCCCTTAATGCCGATATCCGATTCGTAAACTCCGCCACACTCACTCTGTATGGCACCACCGGCACCCGTCGTCGTTCGTATAACAATGTTCTGATCACTGCGTCTTGTCCTGATTCCACCCCCAAAAGCCCCGCCACAAGCTGTAAAATTTATGCACACTTAATTAGTTACGGAAAACACTTTTCCATGTAACAAATATTATCTTAGTTCTCTAAATAGAGTCAAACCCACTTAACTTCATCTACTTTTAAGAAATTTTGTTTTTAGTCTTTATGCTTTCTTTTCATTGTTTTTTGTCCATGTACCTTATGCTATCCAAAATGTTGATTCTAATTATAGTTTTCATAATCACTTGGATCTTAGCTTAATGGTGTTAACACCGTTAAGTAAATTAACATAACTACCAAACTAAGACTAATGTGAACTATGTATTGGGAAACCAAAACTATAGTTTAAAACACATGGATTTGGAGTGGGTTTAACCCAATAAAAAAACAACTTAAATGTGACAGAAGATAAATAAAGTTGATTTCATTGTTAAAAAATGATTTCTCCTCTCAAAATCGATATCCTTGTCCTCTCTTATGCGTTCAAGTTATTTTTTCTTTATAGGATTAATCCCATATTATAAAATAAATGTACACTTGTAAGACACAACATAACCAGTGAGACCAACATAAGGAATAATTTGGTTGGAGATAGTTATGTGTGTGGTTGATTTTGAGGCTTACCGCTTTAGAAATGGAGTTTTGGAGCTGTGGATTAGCCCCAACATAACCAGTGAGACCAACATAAGGAACAACGTAAGACGCAAGCAAATAGTTTATTTCATTTGCATAGGGATCAAAAGGAGGGTATAGCCTTCTCCCAAATGCACTGTTCATCACTTCCCCAAATGCTTCCTTGCTTAAGTTCAACAATGGCCTCGGAAATCCTCTCACTGTACTTTTTATAGCCCTGCAATATAATATTAAACACATCACAATTCTTAACACGGTCTATGTGACTCATGATAATTCTCTATCTGTTCTTTTTCATAAGAAACAATTGTCCTGATTGTGCAAAACGAGTTGAAAGTTAAAATCATTTAAAAACAATAAATGTGTAAGAAATATAATGTCTTTTACAAATATGCCCCTGTTTATTTAAAAAAAAAAGTATAAGAAAGAGAATGGGCAATAAATGATTAAATGAAACAGTTTATCAATACAAAAATATATTTAATGAGGTAGAAAATGAAGAAGTGTTTTAAATTTTGAAGTACAAAAAAGTGTTGCTTATATTAAGTATTAACCTTAAGAAAGAGAAAGTTGCTAGATAACACCGGAATAAGCGATAATAATATAGAGCATAATGTTTTATTTCATAACAACCTTATGTGACCAACTTCTTGTAATGCAAACTGGAGGATGATGTCTCTCACAAAGAATCCCAGTTTAGCCAACCTGGCACCAATTGGAGGGGGCCCACCTTCCGCTAGTTCTGGAGCTACTGAATCCAATCCTCGACCCAAAGCTCCGATGAGAAAGAACTCAGCTTCCAAGAACTCCAGATTCAAAGGGAACTCCAGAAGATCTTTATCATTATTCATCGCTATGCTTGCATTATTTGCTCTTACAAGCAACAGCAGAAAGCTCAGAAAAGCTACATTCCTGGAGGTTTTTGAGGTTGAAGTATCCTGAAACCCCATGTTTCTTTGCCTGTTTTTCTGTTGATCGGTGTTTCTGTCTTTCTGCTACGTGTTTTTGTGATCCATATATGAGACTATATATAGATATAGACACACACACAAGTGAGTGGCTGGTTTGTTTGACTTTTAACAAACACTTTGGATCGGTGGTTGCTACGTGTTCTTTTTGTGAACTTGAGAGTTCTTTCCAAAGAATGCCTTCTGGGCAATGCCATACGAAGATTGCTCTCAGTTTTTTTAACTCCGGTAATATTTATCTAATTTGATTAGATTAAGAAAGTTAATTAGTACACCCTAATAACCATCTTTCTTATATTCCCTCATCTATCTCTTATTTTGATTATTGTTAAGGGAGATAATTTTAAAAAAGATTAATATTTGGGAAATAAGTATTGTATTCAGAATCAAGATAAGGTCCCAAATTAGGTTCAAGAGGAGTACATATATACTATATGATTGGTTTAGATTTGAGCAATGTCAAATCCAGACCAATAGGGATAACTTTTCTAGATCGAAGTGTTTAATTTTCTACATTTACATATCTGGTGTTTAAATGCGCAAAACCCCTTCTACTAAAAGAGTGTAATACCCTGAAAATCTCATTTATGATAAGTATCATATTGAGCAAATATTGCCTATTGGAAATAGGTGAATATATGGTCTCCAAGACCTTGTGGTGAATTTTTAGGGTAATTACTCCTGAAATTAGATAATGTGTAAATAGGTCCCTAAAACGTTTAAGAATGTGCAATTAGGTCCCTAAATGCATTTACGGGTTATATAATACCCTGTGAAAATTATAAAGAGGCAAGAAAATATTCATTTGAAATAAGGAAGTATATTGTCCCTAATTTAGGTAATTTATTAAATTACTACATTGGAAAAATAAAGGGGAAAAGTTAAAAAGTATTATAATGACAAAAATGCCCCGTGAATTATGAACTAATGCATGGGACATAAAATACAAATGTCAATGCAAAAGTTTGAAGATAAAGGATTATCTTAATAAAGAGAATTATCAACTAGTGATAAGAGAGTAATTGAGTAATTATTGGCTAATTACTTAAGTATAGGCAAAGGAAATTCATAAATAATTATGTAAAACCCTAAAATTTGTGGTTTTTGGCCTAAAATTAGTATAAACATATTTGTTAATTAATTGGAAATTTTGGAGAAAAATAGTTGAGTTTAGGTATTTTTAAGCCTAAATACAAGAATGGACCAATAGGAAAATTTTGTAAAAAATTATATAAAATAATTATTAAATAATTATTTTATATATTATTAATTAATTAATTAATTAATTAAAACGAAAATTAATAAAATAATAAGAAATAAGGACAAGAGTTGGTAAAAACCATGGTGCCTTAACTTGCAAGTTAAAGTGTAATGTTGTATAAAAGTACAGTGAATAGTGATCAGACTTATAGGAAACGGATCCTACCTAGAGTACCAGGAATAGGCTTTCCAAATTCAGAGTAAAATATTGATCAGTGAATTTTTATCTTCAATTAGCCTTTTCCGGAAGTTGATTCCGAGGCCGGTAGAGCATTTTCCTAATAAGACGAAATAGGGAGAAATGCAGATAGTCACATTTTAAAGATCTGAAGAAAATAAATTCTAACTCAACATTTGGAAATGAGTTTGAATTTATCTGGACATATTTGGAATCAGTGAATTTTTGTCCAGAGATTGATGATCCCGAAAGTTCTTCCAAACCGGCACGCTTTCAGTAAACTTGACCGACTTTTGGAGCCCTGGATGGAATCAAAAATTAGTTTAGATTAGATATTCCTAATGAGAAGGAAAGGGGCTTCAAAATGGTAATTCGGATTTTTGAGACTTTTCCGAGATTACGCGATTCGGACACCGATCGGGAACTTTATCGGTACAAGTTCATAAAGCAAAAGCATCACATCACATTAATTGATGTGACAAACCACCAACTAAGGGGTAGAGGATGGTTTGGACAAGTGGCATGGTGAGGATCTTGACATTTGGCAAAGTGCGATCCGACGGTCCAGAATCCGCCTGACAAAGTGTGAATAGTGCACACAACTTTCCCTATAAATAGGAGGCTCTCCCTTTGCATTCTTCACACCAAAATCATTTCTCTAGTTGAACTTTCCTAGAGAGAAGTTAGAGAGAGGAGCTCTGGGGAGGGAAGGAGTCCGGGGAATTCTGCAGCGAAGCTCTGGGTAATTTTTCCTCTCTTTAGTCTTTAATTCTTTCGGTAGTTTTAGTAGTAATGCTAGATAGATCTTTAGTTTTATTTTAAATATGAAATTCCAAAATCATGGTGGGGTCAGAGTTCTGGCAAAATTTTGGAAAGTTGGAGTCAAAGTAGCGAAGCTCTGGCGAAATTACGCCGATTAGGGGTATAGGGGCAAAATGGTAATTTTACCTAAAATGCCCGATATAATGTCAAATATTGATAATGGTGATATTATCATTATAGGATATAAGAAACCTTGATCTCTTCGTCGTTACGCTGTCCGACGTGCCGCTGTCAGCCCGCTGTTTTCCGTCAACGTACAGTTTCCGCCAAAACGTACCAGAATTTCCGTATATCGTCAACGGAGGTACGGACGCGTACTGTAACACTAATCTTATGCTGCTTAAATACATATATGTCAAAGATACGTTCATAGACCGTTATACAGAATGATCATGCATCTATTGTATGCAAATGATATCTTGTTGTATTAGCTCTAGAATATCTGTTGTTATATACTGTATTGTTTGAGCATGAGGTTAACCGTTACCTGAGATCCAATGGGGTAAATTGGATCTCAGCTGTAGCTTCAGGGTCCGATGGACCAAGGGTCAGAGACCGGGGGAAACAACATAACTAGACGGAATGCCCGGAGCAGGGGAAGACAGGTAGACGGAACCATAGAGAGGAATCAAGGGGCGAGTCGTAGCAATGTACCGGTCGAGGCAAGTGCCTGGGAAGAAGATCATCGAGCCAAATGTCAGGCAAGAGTCTAATGAAGTTACTTCGAAT
This sequence comes from Acacia pycnantha, assembly GCA_025563575.1. Lineage (NCBI taxonomy): Eukaryota > Viridiplantae > Streptophyta > Magnoliopsida > Fabales > Fabaceae > Acacia > Acacia pycnantha. Next base: position 7,241,894 of record JAMWYP010000011.1, on the reverse strand, counting down.
AGTTTGGTGCCGAAGGCAAGGCTAGTCTACGTGGGTGTGCCAATCAGTCGCCGTGAACTCGGTGATGCCCCCATGGTAGACACTTACCTGGCCATTCTGTTCGGATAACGGAGTTAGGTTCATTGCCCCAAGTATGGTCAAGGCTTGGTCTAGGTTGTATAGTTACTTTTTGTGAAATGTAATTGTACGAAGCTCGTATATTGTATCACATGATTATTCCTTCGGGAAATTTTTAATATATCAGCATACGCTCGGCATCGTCATATGTCGGGGTATTTTTATATCAGTTCTCATTGTCCATTTGTTGATACATTGCTCTCCGTTTCCGCAGTACTCTGAAGTAGCACCTCAAGTTTTGTTTGACTTTTATAAAGAGTATGATGACCAATAAGAAACTGGGGATCTGGGTTTTTGTCAAAGAGTATGATGACCATTTGAAAACTTGCACTAAAAGAAATCGCTGGATCACGCTGCTGCTGCTGCTGCACAAGGAGAATGCCTCTTGGAAATTTTCATAAATTGGAATGAGAGAAGAAGTGGAAAGAGATAAGCTTTATCTCTTCTTGACGAATCAGAGAGAGAAAGATTGAATATTAATTAGCATTAGTAATTGAATGATTAATTGTATGTGTTTGGAATTTTCACGTATTCATTCAGATTATTTAATTCTGGTTCTTGTCCTGAGCTTATGTTTGCTCATTTATGCTGCCTTAAATTGTGTAACTTGCTTTTCGTTCATGGCCAGTTTTTGGAAGTAATTTAACCCAATGAAACCAATACTTCCTCTGGTCCCACGTGTAGAAGTTAGATAATTAATATATGGATATAAAAAATTAGTTTAATTAATTATTTGTAAAACAATATAGGTTGGTTTCCCTAAAATACCTCTTTAATCGATACAATGTAAATTATCACCATATGAAAATTCTTTTTTTATTTATACAATAAATAAGAATACTTTATGAAAACTTATGAATTTGAAATAAAGTAGATTAAAATTTGGGAAATTTCCTAAAGAGGAAATTTAAAAATGCTAAAGAATAAAAAGGTGTTCTGAATATTCATAATATCAAAATGTAGGGCTTGATTTGTACTTTTCAAAATTAAATAGAAATGACAGAAATGTCCTGTTGACTTTAACAAGTTCAGATAAGGTTTGAACAAATTCTGCTAAGATTTTCAAAAATTTCAATTCAAAAATTACCAATTGCTCCAATGGCAATGTATTAATTCTCACTTCTAATAAGGATTTCACAAATTTAGATAAGGTTTTAACAAGTTCTAACAAGATTTTCATAAATTCCAATTCAAAAATAACCACTTGCTACAGTGGCAATGTATTAATTCTCATTTCAGATAAGGTTTTAACAAATTCTTATAAGATTTTGATAAATTCCAATTCAAAAATCACCACTTGCCCAATAACAAGATATTGATTCCTACTTCTAATTAGGATTTTACAAGTTCATATAAGGTTTTAATAAGTTCTGATAAGATTTTTACAAATCTCAATTCAAAATTCACCACTTACTACAATAGCAAAGTATTAATTCCCACTTTGATTAGGGTTTCATAAGTTCATATGAGGTTTTAACAAATTCTGATAAGATTTTTACAAATCTGAATTCAAAATTCAGCACATGCTACAATAGTAAGGTATTGATTCCCACTTTGATTAGGGTTTCACAAGTTCATGAGGTTTTAACAAATATAAGATTTTTACAAATCTCAATTCAAAATTCACCACTTGCTACAATAGCAAGGTATTGATTCCCACTTTGATTAGGGTTTCACAAGTTCATATGAGGTTATAACAAATTCTGATAACATTTTTACAAATCTCAATTAAAAATTCACCATTTACTACAATGGCAAGGTATTGATTCATATTTTAGATAAAGGATTCATAAGTTCATACAAGGTTTTAACAAGTTTTAATAAGATTTTCATAAATTCTAATTCAAAATCCACCACTTATAATAAGGGTTTCACAAGTTTATATAAGGTTTTAACAAGTTCTGATAAGATTTTAATTAAGTATTACCTGTTGGAGGAGCTGGATCTCTGAGGAGTACAAGAAGAAAATAGTACACAGTGTCTTCAAAGCGTGGACAATACTTTCTTTTAAGCTTAATTCACCCTCAACTATACCCCTATCCTATAGCCCTTTGTCAATTATTATACCCAAGTTGTCATTGCATTTATTCAACTTATTAACGACGCCGAATAAGGTTTATGGAGCTTAAGTAGTCAATCTCATTACTCAAGTTGTCACCAGAGCTTCAACCACTAAAGTCTTGTGGGGGGGCGTTCCAGCAGCGGCAAGGATTCTTTCTTTTAAGAAAAAAAAAGCATTGAAGGGCATTTCAGCAAAATCACAACATTTCAAAAAGCCAGAATAATCACTTAAGACCTATTTGTTATTTTCATATGTTAACAGGTTTTTTGGGGTTTTCCAAATTCAAATGGTATTTATTTAAAAATTTTCCTAACATCATTGCCAATATCATCTTTTAGCTTATCTCCGCACCATATTATAATGGCTAACAATAATTTACCAAAAATTAAGCTATAATTAAACACATCGGCCTATTTCGGTGACATTAATTAAATTGGCATAATAGAGATATTAGTCTAGTAACTTCATTATTGAATGACCAAATTTTTTAAAAAATATAATAATGGAGATCAAATCAAGAAGACAGTTGTATCATGAATTTAGAAAGAAAAATATCTCGTATGAATATTTTAAAAAAAAAAATATTCTCCGAGTGATTTTTTCCATTTATTTTTACATGTTGGAATTAACATGTTTCTTCTATTTCTCCGTTGTACACTCTAAATAATAACAAATGCTTTTTTCCAACAAAAAGTGAGGGAAATTATATAAATACATCTTAATTTTAATTTGACAAAAGTATATTTTTAATCTATAAGTATAGACGAGATTCCATTTTAGTCCTTCAACCTTAAAAAATATTCCCTCCGGTCTTAATTATAGAAACACTTTTATAGTATAAATTACACTACAAAAGTGTTCCTATAATTACCGGAGGTAGTATATTTTTAACCCTTTTAAGTTAACCCCGTGAGTCAACAAATTTAAAATAGGGAAAATTAGAATGAAGGACCTGCAGGAAAATATATTTATGGAGAAGGACCATAAAAATTGTAATTATTTAAAAGGACCAAATATAAAAATTAAAAATTAAAAATACTAAAATGACCCTAATAAAATTATCTGCATTCCCTCCTAAATTCTCTTCCACATTCTATTTTTAAAACTAGTATAGAATTCTAAGTTTCACTAAATTAAAGAAGAGTTTTCTCATTTCTTTTTCATTTTTCAAAACTTGGATAGGTATGAGATATCTATGGAAAAAAAATTATAAATTCTTCAATTTTATAAAATTTATTTTTTTAAATCAACAAAAATTTTAAGTAAAGATAGAATTATATAGTTTTAAGAAAACTCAAGGTATTTTATAATTTTTGCATATATGCCAAACCAATAAGAAATTTTATATCATTTATTTTTGTTTTAGAAGAAATTTATGTGGGTTAAAAAATTCATTTAATACTAATAAAATTAAAAAATCTAAATAATCTAATATCCTGAAAAATATAAATGAGTTTAGTTTTTATTTTTTATAAAAAGAGCTTAACTGATTCCAACATTTATAATATAAAGCGAGCAATTTAGTGATATAAATTTAAAAATAAAAATTCAAAAAAAAATATGAGTTTATTGTTGTTAATTAAATAATATATTGAAAATATAAATAAAATAAAAAAAGGGTTAAAGATCTAATTTGCCACAGAAGTCTTGCTAAGGGAGCGCCCAGCACCCGGAAGTATTTTGGGTATCATTTTTGCCCCGGAAGTTTACAAACATAGCAATTTTGCCCATTAGTTGATCTTGACCATTGGATTGATATCATTTTTTCCCCGAAAGTTTACAAAAATTTGCTCCTAAACAAAACTTCCAGGGTAAATTTGCTCCGAAAAAAAACTTTTGGGGCATATTTGCTCTATTTTGTAAACTTCCGGGGCAAAAATGATACCCAAAATACTTCTGGGTGCTGGGTGCTCCCTTAGCAATACTTCCGTGGCAAAATAGGTATTTAACCCATGAAAAAACCCATTATATCATGATGTTTGGTTTTAGTTTTAATAATTATAAATACAAGAGATAATATTGGAGTTTGATTAAGGACAATTTAGTGATTTTCAATTTATATTATGATTTTTGGTCCTTCTAAGTAATTACTATTTTTATGGTCTTTTATAATAAATATTATTTTATCTAGGTCCTTTATTTTAATTTTCCCTTTAAAATACCAACATAGAAAAATTAAAATACTAACATGTCGGAAGATTGATTTTAAAATTTAAATATAAAAATAATTATATTAATGAATTAAAATTTGAACATGTCAGTGTTTTTAATTTGGTAACTCATCATCTTATGTTGGTAAAGTTAACCGTGTTAACTTAGGAGTACTAAAAACACATTATTTAAAGTTAAAGGACTAAAAATATGTAACCTATTTTAAATTTAAATGACTAAAAATATACTTTAGCCTTTTAGTTTTATTAAAGTCCTTTGGGATTTAAGTGAAATTTCCTAATTTAAGAGGCCAAACTAGAATTGAAATCTCTTACAACCTACTTAAAGTAGAATTATCTCAAAACTCTGAACACCAATTAAAAGTAGAACTTTTCAATTTGGAAGCCCGGTAGAAAGCACTTTTACACTTCACAAAATAAAACTTTTCTCTCTCACACACACATATATATACATACTACCTTGTGCTGCGTAAAATCACTTAGAAAAGGCTAATCCAAACAAGCATAGAACGTCTTGGGTGCAAAAAAGTTTAGTGCATGCATGTGAGTGACATTTATCATTGACGCATTATATCAGCATATATGTAATTCATAGACTAAAACACAGCCAACTCATGCCTCCGAGTTTTGGGTGAACAACACAAAACTCATCCTAATTACTTTAATCTCTACATATGCAAAGTCATAATGCATAAAATCGCTCTGCATTCATATTGAAAGTAAGAAATCTAGGATACAAAGATTGCACCTACCTCCTACTGCCTACTTGCTTACTTTATCAGCTCTCAATCTACTTCTTTCAGGCTGTATTACGTAGTTTAATGTATCATCTTTAGATTCTCTTCCATCAGCATCAACTTCTTCATCTTCATCACCATCTATGTAGATAATATTGTCTACATCATCACCGTCCATCTCTTCTTCCCCGTCATAATCTCCTTCATCATCATATTCCACGTCAATTTCTACTTTGTCATCATCGTCCTCGTCGATATTTAATGTGTGAAATTCGGGAGGAGGAGGGCAATCTTCAGTGATAGCCTCATCTCTCTTTACTACAAGATGCCGGATGACTCGTTCATCTTTGTCCAACAGACTCTTGAACTCGTTAATGTATTTGCCATCAACCTCAAAGTTCATCAGAATGTAATGTGCTCTGTCAGCTTTCTTTATCTTGTAAGCTAGTTGTCTCATTCCCCAATCACTGAACCTCCACACTCGGCCTTTTTTCTCCCTTAGAAAATCTGCAGATTGTGTTTGTACAAGTGTGAGGAAGATGACCAGATCAATCTAAATTTTGTTATTGAGGCAATGTTGATCTCTTAACAAGCAATGGTGTCTAGGTTAATGTCTAAGGAATTTATACAACAGTTTTACGATGTTACTCAAAGCCATGTATCTAGGAGTTTTTCTTAGTTTGAGCAAATTATATTACTCCCTCTGGTCCTAAATATACGAGTTATATAAGAGGTTTACTTTGATTTTAAATATAATATCTCAATCCACTTTGTCTCCCAAATTTATAATTTTTTTCCCATTGTATCCCTATTGATTGCACATATTAAGGGAGTTTCCATAAAAAGTAATTCCAATGCACATGATTAAAAAGGATATTTTAGGGAAACCAATACACATTTGTTACAAATAACTAACTTAACCAATTTTCTTAATATCCACAAATTAGTTATCTAACTCTTATATTAAGAACTGGAGCTAGTAGTAACTAATTTGCCCATATGGTTCAAAATATGTCATCCAACCTACCTGGTTTAGTTAATACTTAGGTTCTGTGATATTTTTTATTCTATTTTCAACAGAAATAGTTATGTAAAAACTAATTACAATGAAAAATCTAAGCATGTTTCACTTATATACTGAACAATTTCACAGAAAGAGAGGTTTGTTAATTCCCAGACCAGAAAATGGATCACTCAAATATCTTGGGAAATTGAGGAACTAATTCTACATAGCATCAGGAAATATATGCAGCAGGGTCCCAAAAAAAAAGATTTAGAGAGAGAATTACTTTGAATTTTCTCATTGACAGCAGCAACATCTTCTTCATGCTTCTCGTGAATTAAGTAAACAACCTCATAGTGGCGCACTGTAAGATTAAAGAACCAAAAACCAATCAGTAAACAAAACCTTTTATTGTCTGCAACTTCATAGAGAACAGGTTGATATTTAAGCACTGAAATTTTAAGAATTGACACATATAGATATGTGACTTCATTGTTCAGATACAAGGAATGACAACATGAAACATTACTTTTCTAATCCTTTTTTACAGTCAAAGGAAAGGACAATGAATCCAACAACCTACTACTCACCTTGATCTACATCCAGATCACTTTCCAGCTCAAGCATCAGAGATTCGTAGATCTGTCCTGTAAATTAAAACAAACAAACAAAAGGCTCACTACAGTATCCATCATCAGTAAAAATCTTTAAAGAAAAGATGCAATCAACTAGGAGGGATTGAATAAATGAATTATGAACACTCACTCTCTTCAGCATCTGCAAACTCTGGGAGAACCTTCCCATCTTCCTCAACTTTCTTCTGAAATAGGAATTAACAAACCTCACTTCATTGTCATTAAAAAAAAAAAACAACTCATAATGAACATGGGCTATAACATTAGTGTTAAAGTGGCCAAAAAGTCAAACACTAGAGTGATATAATAATACTAGCTTCGCTCTTAAGTGTAGGACATAGTCCGGAGGGAGTATGATATAAACCAGTCTTGTTCAATTCTAACAAGGAATTGTCAAGAAGCACTAACAGGAACAAGGATGGGTAAAAAACCAATACCCATACTCTTGTTAGTGACAGATTCTCCATCAATTGATAGTGCGCAAACAAGATTTCCCGAGAGAGAACATGGGTTGAATCATGTCATTTCAGCTAATATTTTCTGAGCTAAGAAAATCTTTCAAAGGGCTCCATTGTTCTCTCAACTAAACCTAAGAATACGTCATCTAATAGCAAAAACTGTACTACGAAACTGGGATACAAGTAAAGGAAAACATGGGCTTGTAATTTGTACGAAACTAACCTCTTTAAGAAGAACAGCTTCAGGGAAAAACCCAGTGGCCTCGTCGGGTTTTGGTATAAAGCTGTGGCTATCGTCTTTCTTGTCTTTTTTACGGGCCCCCACAATTACTGATACAGATTTTCTTCGCCCAGAAAATGGCAGGGAAGAAGACGAAGAATATGAAATATTCCCTTTAGGGGATATCAAACAGGGATTGTAATTTATCACTCTAATTGCATTTCCTATCATCATTTTCGGGGTCTTCAGAGGAAGATAAGCTGTAGATGAAGTCGGTAGGAGTGCCTCCATGAAAAATGTTCAAAAGAGAAACAGCCCGAACAGGTCGAGGCGGTAATATATCCGCGCTATTTTCTATTAAAGTTTCAATTTTTATTTTGCAATTGTTTTTGACTAATTACCAAAAAAATTGGCATTTACCCATTTTTCTCGCAATTGAGTTAACTCTTTTTTTTTTTTTTCTCAGAAAAAGTTAACTCTTATTTGAGAAAACCAAAATTAGTTGAAGTCAAATATTTGAGGGTTTCGATTTTCTCAAGTAAAGGTTTTGAAACAGTATTATGGTTCTTCAATTTGTGGATGGGTGATGCTTCTTACAAAATTTCTCCTCGCAACCTTCATAGCTAACGTGAAATTATATCTTCAGAAGAAGAAAATCTGTAATTATATCTCAGTTTAATTGGTTTGACCTGTGAGAGGTATAATAAGATAAAACAAATTAGCTCAGATGACAAGAGACGATAGCATCCCATCTTTTTTGGATTCAATTTTAACAGTCGCAGAGAAGTTAATTTTTTAATCATAATAAGTTGATTACATTCAACTAATTTCAAATTATGTATCCTGTGGGTAACATCTTGTGCAAATGCATTATACTTGAGCCATTATTTTTCTTTTGAGAAACTCAATCAAAGCAAAATCTCAGGACTTGGTCTTGGCAAAAAGATGTTTGTAAATAATATGTTCATCACGCTTGTACCCACTGATAATTAAAACCACAATTTTAAGAGAGCAAGTTTGTGAATATCTTCTGCGCTATTGCTCTTATTCTATTCCAAATGTACTGTGACAAAAATATAAAGTTGTTTTGCTAATCTAAGTGCATCGATTGGTGATAACACCAACATTTTCTCTGAACATGGGGCAGAAAGAAATTAAATATGATGTTTGGGGTTTACTATTATCATCCCTTTGTCAGATCCCTCTCTTCAGTAGTTTTAAGCACATAACTGGGAAAAATCAAGGGCAGAAGGATCATTGCCACACCATCTATTCTTAAGGCTATAATAACGCCTTTCCGACCTTCAAGCCTTCATTCAAGCTTCAAGTACCCACAAATCCTGCCCTTAATGATATAGAAGATGACTTTGCTCTCATCGTTGCTTCTTTTTCTTTCTCTTGCTTCCGCTGCCACCAGGATTTTTCATCCCATTCCCTGATTTAGACGGACTCTCAGCAGCAGTACTGCCGCCAACATTGTCAAACATGCCTGCCTGTGCTGCATTCTGTAACCACTCAAAAAACTCCTCTTCTGTCATGGCTTCCTCCACATTCATCGTCGGCATCCGACCACCTCTTTGACCAGAGTGTGATCCTTTACTTGAACCATGCTTTGATGTCAAACTAGTGTTTACATGAAAACTCGGCTTATGAGTATTTGCTGGACATCTCATACCCTGCAGTAAATATGTTCAGCATTAGTGTCTTGTGAATCTTTAAATCTCATGGAAAGATAAGCTGCGGCCCAAGTATTCACTTTGCAATTCTAAATAAAATACAGTCCTCATTCACACACCACAATGCCAAATTGCAGAGTTGATGGGCTATTAAGCAAATACACTGAGCAAACTTACAGTCACAAATCTTAAAACGTACCAAAACAAATTAAAACTTTAGCTGCGATATTCTCACAAGATGAAAAAAGTCAGCTTTAAATAGACCCTACCAGTATCCTATGTGAAACTCTTCCAATTACTCAGAAAGCCTTGGATAAATCAAACAAATATTTTGCAAATCCGTCAGCTCTGCAAAAGTGATGCTATGATGGAATCTCATGTTGAGTAACCACAAGTAATTCTCATACTTAAGTGGCATGTTTTTTCTCCCCTTACAGGCCAGTGTTAATGACTGGTTTCCCATACTTGCATAGGTCTCCTCCATCAATTGGTATCAGCTGGTCCAACCTCCACAGAAAATATTACAAATGAGGGATGCAACCTGTGGCTGGAGTGAGCACTCTGTAATGCAATCAAGGATGCTAGAGGGAGCCCCACGTGGGATGACCACAAGTAATTCCTGCCGTGCTTAAGGGCATAGTTATTTTTCATTACTAGCCAGTTTCTAAGGGTCGGTTCCTCATGCTTACTTAAACAAAGACACGCAACACATACACTTAACATGAGCTGAAGCAAATTAAGCTTTTGACAAGCATGTCAACACAATCACCTCACTGCAGAAATGGATCTAATTAACACCAGGTCTCTCAAACAATATGATAGAAACCTAGATTTCCTCTTAGAATTTCAGGAGAAAACAGCCACAACAGGGTAAAAATATTTGAACTCTTCAAGAAGCTAGCCCTCTCCCAAGCTTCCTAAAATTAGGTCTACTCTCAACTTTCCCTTAGCGCCCTCTTAATCACTTTCAGCCTAAACATCTACACAAACCCCTTAAAAGCCTCAACATGTCCCACACCCGGTTTGGGATTCTTCTTTAAGCCCCTAGAGCCAATTCATGCTGCCCCTGCTGGCAATTCTCAACAGCCAAATATTTCACTCTCTCACAGGCCCTCCTAACTGAGGATATATTATATCAATATAAGATAAAGAGACATAAAATTTAGGGGGAAGAAAACCACTTCAGTACCTGACAGGTATACCATTCAGTGGCATCATATATCTGGTTATCAGCACATACATAAGCAGAAGGCAAATCCACCTGGAAAAAATAAGGCAAAAGAATAGTAAGCATATCCTATTCTGATGTCATAACTAATAGTACACGCAATGATGCCTTTAATACTAGTTTTAAAAAAGGTTAAAGGCAGAAAGTAAGACAATAGGTTACAAAATGCTTCCCAATAACAAGACTTTCAATCCAACATGGTTACTATGATCCTCACCTTCTGCAGCAATCCAAAAAGAAATGGCTGACACAATTGTTCAACCCATCCATCACCATCTTTTGCTTGATGAAAATCTTGGCAATCCTTCAAACAAAAAAACATGGTGGAAAATATAAGTGCCATGCCAGGGAAAAGAAAAGCTTTCTCGACAAGGAAAACATGTGACAGTACAAAGATAAATATTGTGGGAAAATGTGATATGCTTAAATAACAGTCATTCATAAGCTTCACAGAATCCATTAAGAGAAAGAGATGAAGGGAAACCTGGCACCATCTTGCTCGAGACTTTTGTTTTTTTTTGTGTATCCATATATGAAAGCCACCACATTTTTTGCACAATATTCGCCTTGAGTCACCAAAAAGGTCATCACCATCTGCATCTGATCGTGCAAATCCTGAAGGAAAGAATCCATGCCTACCATTCTAGCCAAAATATCCGAAGTTAAAGTTAGATCAGATATTAGCACAAAAACTAGAGATGATTAAGCATTTTAAGTTGTCCGTAAAGTTCAGGTACCAAGGGAATAATTAACAAGAATAAAATCAGATGAACCTTCTGTTGAATTTAGAAGGATAAAGCATACTTTATTAAACTGAGTTAATCAAAGAGAGTACATAGTGGCCTTTATATAGGCAAACTTAGAACTAACCCTAGAATCTAATCTTATCAAAAATAAATTAAATCAAATCTAAATGATTAAGATATATTATCATAAGATATAATATATCCATATCTTTATCCTAAGATATAATAAACCTAAATAATAATAAGATAATGATTAATCTAAGATAATCCCTAATATTCTAACACTCCCCCTCAAGCTGAAGAGTATATGTTGATCATTTCCAGCCTGCCTTGAAATCCTTCAAACTTTGTTCTGCCTACTTCAATCTTCAAAATCTTTAGGCTTGTACTTCTTGAGTCTCAGCGGTCCATTTATTTTGTTTGGGCTTGTACTCCTTTTCAAGTCTCAGAGGTCCCATACTGTGTTTGGGCTTGTACTCTTTTTTTTTTTTTTTGGAGTCTCAGAGGTCCCATATTGAGTAGCAGAACTTGCCCAGAAGAATCTCGAGTCTCATTCTCTAGAAGTCCCAATCGTCCTCTTCCCTTTTAAATCTGGATTGTACCATATTCATACTGGGGATAGAGTTTGACTTATTTTGCTTCTCAAGTATCCTACGAAGCACCTGGAATTCTTCCTTGCTCAACCGACCATCAATCTCAATCGTTGGTTCAGCTGGGATAATATGACTTTGGAAGTTCGAGATTCCACTCGAAGGTTTCCATGGAGTTTCCAACATTCTTCTCTAGTATGACCCTTCTTCTTGCAGTAGTTGCACTTTTGTTCCCCGTGTGGTCCCTTAACTGCAAGAGCTGAGCTTTCATTTTGGCTTGAGCCACTTTGGTTCAGGAGTTTTCTGCTTTCCTCAAACTGTACGAAGTTAACAACCTCAAAGAGTTGTGGTAGTGGCTTCAACCCCATGATTCTGCCCCTTATTTCTTCGAAAGCGTCATTTAGGCCTAAAAGAAAATCGTGTATCCTTCCTTCTTCCATAATTCACTTGTACAATTGTGCATCTTTGAGGCTTTCCCAGGGATGAACTTCAAACAAATCCTGTTGCTGCCATAATTTTAGCACAGAATTATAATATTTTGTTACTGACATGTTACCTTATCTTAAATAACGAAGTTGTTGTTTCAAGTGGATCAAGGCAGCTGTGTTATCATGTGAGGAGTAGGTTCTCCAAGCAGTGTCTCATATTTCCTTTATTGTGTGAGCGAGTAGATAGCCCTCACTGATCTCCACGATCATCGAGTTACACAACCAAGTCATAACTTTGTTATTTTCAGCGAACCATGTGTCAAAATTTGGGTCATTAGGAGTTGGCTGAGGTGCTGCCCCGTTAATATATTTCTCTTTTCTCTTGCCACGAATATACCTCAGTACACTTTGGGACCATTGGAGATAGTTTTTACCATTAAACCTATGGTTAATAACCATACTATGATTTTCTGAGAAATCTAGTATCATCTCTATGGTTCTAAAAGGTACTGTTTGATTTGGTGGTTCTGTTTCGGATTGAGAATTCGTACTTGTCATAAGAGCTATGGGATTGACTCCAGTTGGACTGAAATTGTGTGGTATTGAACCACATAAAGGAGGGTCCATTGTTCTGGTCAGAATGGGTCGTCAGAGGTTACTGTTCGCAACGACGCGTGGGCGGCACGCGCCTGGAAAGAAGGTCACGCATGGTGGTCACGCACCGAGACTGTGAGTGGCGCATGGGAGTCACGCGTCGTTCGTTTGGCCGTCGTCTCTCCGGGATCCTCTGATCGGCGAGCTCCGACTCCGTCTGTGGTGGCGATGACGCGTCACTCGCCTTCCCCTGCTCAGATCGAAGATTTCGTTCTCTGTCACTGCGTCTCGTTGTCTCTCTCTCTCATGCTCACGTCTCCCTCTCTCTCTCTCTCGCCTCTCAGGTCTCCTCTATTCTGTGAGGAGTAACTTCTGAAGGTAGAAGGTCGGATGGCGTCTGTGATGCCTGGATAAGATGAGGAGTAGATCGAACTAGTCGCTGGAGACTGTAGGTATCATGGTGTTTACTATAGATCTAAAATTAGACCTGGCTTTGATACCATGTTGAATTTAGAAGGATAAAGCATACTTTATTAAACTCAATTAATCAAAGAGAGTACATAAGGGCCTTTATATAGGAAAACTTAGAGCTAACCCTAGAATCTAATCTTATCAAAAATAAATTAAATCAAATCTAAATGATTAAGATATATTATCATAAGATATAATATATCCATATCTTTATCCTAAGATATAATAAACCTAAATAATAATAAGATAATGATTAATCTAAGATAATCCCTAATATTCTAACACCACCTATTTTCCTTTTTTTTTGGGGGGGGGGGGGGGCCAAATGCTTGAATACCCACCAAATGTTTGATGCACTAATGTTACAATTCTAGTTTAGTGAACTTTGCACCAATATTGCTGTTAGGATATGATAGCAATTAATCGCATTGAATAATTAACAAGAATAAAATCTGATGAACCTTCTATTTTTCTTTTTCTTTTCTTTTTTTTGGGGGGGGGGGCAATTAGGATTTAGGACATGATAGCCAATTAATCGCATTGAATAATTAACAAGAATAAAATCTGATGAACCTTCTATTTTTCTTTTTTTCCTTTTTTTTTTGGGGGAATGCTTGAATACCCACCACATGTTTGATGCACTAATGTTACAATATTCTAGTTTAGTGAACTTTGCACCAATATTGCTGTTAGGACATGATAGCAATTAATCGCGTCTGCTTTTCTCATTTTATCTATTATTACATAGCACAAGTAATATATCATAGGAGCAATGCTTCATTTCTATTATGGTTTATAAAAAATGGTTATGAGTGCTCCTCTCTGGGGTATTCTACCATAGTTATTTCCATTGGCCATATTCACAAACTTGAATGCTGATCACAATATTAAATGCAGACATCATACCTTATGAGATTGAGACGCAGTTTGAAACCTACGAAAGATACTCAGAAGCTCCTCCCTCCTCAATTCATCATCATATGCTTTTCGTTTCAAGGAATCCATAAGAACCTGGGGAAATGATTATGATTGCACAAAAGATTGGGGTGGAATTCACTATTTTGACTTTTTTCCCAGATAGACTGCTCTATTGACTTTCTGAGTGAGCAAAAAACTTACCTCATAAGCATTTTGAAGTTTCTTAAAAGCTTCTGCTGCCCTTTCATCACCCATGTTTTTATCAGGATGCACCAACATCGCCTAACATTCAATACAAAAATCTAATTCAGAATAAGAAATTATCAAGCAACAGCAGCAAGCTGCAAAAGTTTGTAATAAATTTATATAAGACAAACAATAAGAATAGATAACTGATCAAAGGATCACCAACAGCCATGTAACACCTAAGAGTACAACATGTTAGATAGATCCACTAAGAAAGAAGACATAGTTAAAGCAGTATTAGCATCAGAGAATGGCAATAACCTTTTTCCTATATTCCCGTTTCACTAGTGAGGCATCGATGTTCTGATAGCGGGTCAAGCCCAATACTGAGTAATGATCAGAGCAGTTCAACAAACGGACAACTTCATCTTCAGAAGGTAAATCAGAGTCAGCCCCACTAGTTGAAGGTACTCCTGCACTTCGATCCGCAGACGATCCTGGCCCATTTTCAGAGTAAGTATGCATTGGCTCATCACTAGAGAAATCTGGCTGACCTTGCATTCCAGCTCTATATTCAGGAGAAGCATTGGATTGACTTTGCTGATTTATTCTTTTCTTGAGGAAGTATATTAGCACATCACTTGAAATAAATGACAGATTTAAAGCAGATAGCAAGCCAAGCCACCCAGCATACATCCAAGCACAATAGACAGAATATGCAGTGGTGATAAGTAGTGCAACACGTTCATGGCTCAACTTATATGCCAGTCCTGAATTTTAAATATTGATAAGCATTAGCAAGTTTTCCAGGAAAATACATGATAACAGCATATATTAATGTGCTGTACAAGAACAAAAATATGTACTGTGAAGGTGCAAATGTACTCAGAAAGGCTGAGAGGGACAGAGAAAATGATACAAACACAAGACCAAAAAATCACCTCCAAGGAAGATGACAGTTGCAGTTGTCCAGAAGCTGCCATAAATCCACAAGAAAACAATTCCAAGGATTGCAACTACCAAAATTGCAAGGGTAAGCCCAAGGAAGAATCCAATTAAGGCTGCCAGGCCCTGATCCATTATAAGAACCAGTTAGAGTATATAGGAAAACATCTATCTCAGCTACATGTGGCGCAAAAAACCAATTTCAGAACAGCAAATGATAAGCACACTCAATCAAGAGGTTGGCTCCTTGATAAGCAAAACCAAACACCCAGAAAACCCCAGAAGAGCTGTTAAAATTTCCTATGTCATTTGCTTAATTGAAAACATCTCATACATACTTGAAGACAGAAGAGGTTGCAGCTCATGAAAATTTATTAGATCCATTGTTCTTCACATGGAGCATAAAAGTAAACTATCATTGTTTAAATTACATACAAACTCATGAATAACTCATTCAAATGTGTGAAATTGAATTCTCAAAAGGTATAATGATGCTTTTGGGATCTTCTAAAATTGAGTTTCATGATTCATAATTTAAATATTCCAACTTCCAACCATGACAAGAGAATAGAGAATCAAACTAGCAAGATCATTAACATAAAATAATCATTAGGGCGCCTAAAGAGCTGAAGATATATAAAATTTATTAACACAAAGGTTACATATATAAAAGTGAGAAATATAAATGAGGGTTAAAAAGATTCAACAAAATATATCTGCTCAACAACAACAATCAAAACCTAGCTCGAAGGTAACAACAATTATAGGTAGCGCTTACCAGGATAACAATAAACTTGAGCATCCCAATCATGCCAATCACCGAGAATATGCTACACCATATAACAGAGAAGAAGGATACAGTCCCCATTCGTACAAAGGAATCAATACCCCTAAGCGCACAGTCCAACCAAAACATTGATAAAAGAAGCATTATATTCCCAAATTGTAAAAGCCATTTCAGAACAACAGGATATGCCTGCTGAATTTTCATTTTAACATGGTTACAAGCTTTAAAAATGCTGGACATTAGAGATACAAACAATGGCTTCTGTCTGGTTACCCATGCTGTAACTGCTGCGAAGATGGATGATAACCACAACCTTAATCTCCAAAAATATGAATTATTGGCACAATCTACTTTTTCTACAACACTTTGTGTGAGCAAACCATTCAGGAAATGGTTCAACCTACTTTTCATGTTTAGTTGACCTTGATTACTTCTAGGCAATGCCCCATTTTCCTCTTGTATAGGAATTTCCATATTCTGACTACCTTCTCCTGAATTACTCCTGAAAGACAATCGTTCCCCCAGGTCATGCTTATTGACTGTTCCTTGCTTCTCTTTCCTTGAAAATTTCTCAGAATTTTGCACATTGTTATTAGCACCTCCAGCATTGGATTCTTCAGCATTCTGTGAAAGACTGCTACTCTGGTTTCTATTAGGGAGCTCTTCCCCAGGAAAGGCCTTCACCTTGCCACCTTTGGCATGTCCTTTAACACCTGAAAGCACAGACCCAGATACCGGTTTTTTGTGGTTCAAACCATGATGGTCTATTCCATTCTTCTGTTGATTACCCTTTCGAGCCATAAATCATCAATATCTTGAGGAACAGTACAAAGGAGATCTCAAATTAAGCCATTTTTAACTCCAGAAGTAGCATGCCCCAATAGTTGTATTAACACTGGTTTCTGGAGCTATAGAATAGAAAGTTTCAGTATGTAATTGCAGGTATCTCAACTCAACTCAAAAATTGCACTTACGAAGGACAGGACAACAATTTTATGAGTCTAGTTTTCACCCAATTGTAACAGACTATACAGATATACAGTCAACCATCAATATATTATTGATGGAAAATTTCAACCCCAATGCCACGAAGCCTCTTCACTGATTGCAGTTTCCCTATAACAACATACTTGAGTATCAGACAACTAAAAACAACTTAACTACTTGGGGTGTGGGTACGTAGTATAATACTTAATATGAAAGATACAGCGATTATGGCAATATAAAGTTACATATATGTGACTCGCCTTAAAACAGATAAGAACAAGTCCTTCTATAGGCTAAGCAAACTATTTCATGCTAGTAATGCTCAATGTGAATGCATGTGTGCGGATGTAAAATTATTCACAACAAGAATCTGACAAATATGAGGTCAATTGCAACTTTAATTATATATTAGGCTGGTGTGCTATGCATGCTAATTGCAGGGATAGAAAGCAGGTGAACGCAAAGCTTGTGCTTAGGTATCATTATCAAAAAGCAATTCAAGTAGTCCCGTGCTAAACGCTAGTGACGAACACGTTTCAACTCTCTTATTTAACTTGTAACCCCCATAGCTTGCGCACAAAGTTTTCGGTATCATCGGTAAGAAAACTGATACTCAAGAACCCATTAGAGTCTTTAAAAAGAAAACCCCCAGAAACCTAGATGTTGCAAAACCCATTATCATTCATACAGCCCTCACATGAAATTCAATGAATATATCAACAAAAATGTAAACAAAGACTGCGATAAAGAAGTTAAAGAACACCTAGGTGATGAAAGATTACATGCAATAAGAGTGAGCAGCTGGAGATCATCATTAAGAACGTACCTTAAGCTACCCCAGGATGATAAAGACAAGACGCCCCCAATGGAGAAAAAATGAAGGAAGGGGTGATAGAAAGAGGGAAATCCCTAACAACAGAGGATTGTTAGGTACCGAAAACCCCACAACATCATTGCGGTTTGGCGTATTATCATCTCGTGCGAATTGATAGGGAAGGTAAATAAGGGGGAAATGCCAAAAAGCTGCGAGGGAGCCACTCACGAAGCTGTAGAATGGTAAAGCCTGATTATTGACCCCGGACTTGTTATCTCTCTTTCTCTCTTCCGGGGGAGTAAAGATGCTGCTCAATTAGGCTCTGTTTGGAACACTCATTATTCGTATTCCAACGTATTCCAAACACGGAATAGTGGGCCTGCGGATGCTCTTGGACAAGGACGTCAAGGCGGAGTGGCTGACCTCACATAGTTTTTTTAAATGAGAAAATTTCATTCAAGTGTCCAAGGACAAAAAAAATTATTAAAAAAATGTCAAGAAAAATTCAGATGTGATAAAAATCTAATTGATAACTTCTTATGTGAGATTAACAACTCTCATCTATAGGATTAACAACTTTATCTATGAAATTAATAACTTTTTTAGATTTTTTTGACATCTGAATTTCTCTTGGGATTTTTTTGATATTTTCTTGATCCTTGAGACCTGAAAAGAATTTTCCCTTTTTTAATTTTATGACGTCGGTAAATTGCTAAGGGAAAATATTTTATTAATATGCCAGTCAAAGAGGAATCCCCGGGGAATATTTAATTAATATCTTTATGTAGAGTGGTATATTTTTATTATGAATTTTTTTTTTATTCAGCAATGTTTTAGATTAATTTTGGCATGAATTATTTTAATTATTCGGTCGAGCACTGAAATTTATTAATTCCAAAAATTTGACACAAATGACGACTAAATATTTAATAAAAATGACACAACAAACACCCTTGTTTGCATATAAGAAAAATCATTCATGGCGTTTTTAGGTCTCGTTTAATATGAAGTTTTAAAATGAGATTTTTGTTATGAATATATGTGGATGTCCATTATCTACACAGTTGGACCTAATTCAATGCTATGTAAATTATGCAGCACATGGTTGCCGCCCAATAGCCCACCATGGGGAATAGGAAAAGCAACTGGACATGTAAGCTATGCTGCAGGGAAGGTCCAATGGATATTGTAAATTAATGAGAGGTGTGTGTGTTTTTTTTTTTTTTTAGAGCATCCGATATCTCAAGGCAGGCCATTTTTCAGGCACATCAACGACCCCAGACTAATCCAGACCGAGACCGGGTGGACCCGTGGTTAAATTAGGACAACCCCTTACCAGTTGACCTAAGCGTTTGGTCGAGGTGTGTGTTTTCAAAGGCCATAAATAGCCTCACATTCAACACTCATTGTAGAATGGTTTTCTTGAATCAGAGAAGTGATTGAACATTGCTCTCATTATTCCTCTCTAAATTCCTATTCCGTTTACGTTATAGTTGTTTTTAGTTTTATAACACGTTATCAGCACGATTGTTCTAACGAATGTATTATTTTCTCATCGTCTTTTTAATAATTTCATTATATGTTCATCTTATCTATCTGGGATGATCTTAACCACTATATGGAATTAAAGATATATTTTTACCGATTGTTTTAAACATCAGGTTCTATGGTTAAGATTGGAGATAATTATTATTCCTTTTAAATTATGTTGTTATATTGGTTACAGTGTTTTATTTGTTTCTCGCATTATCATATTCTTCTCCTATTGATGAACTAAGTCATGATGAGGATTACCTACGTTCTTAGTTCATTTCTTTTACTAAATCCTGGTGAGGATTACCCTCATTATTAGTTCATTTCTTTTACTAAGTCCTGGTGAGGATTACCCTCATTCTTAGTTCATTTCTTTTACTAAGTCCTGGTGAGGATTACCTCCGTTCTTAGTTCATTTCTTTTACTAAGTTTTGGTGAGGATTACCCCCACTCTTAGTTTACATCTGATTTCTTATTCTGGTTCTTTTATATTATTAATATTATTATTTTGTATGGCCAGAAGCTATACACCTTTGATCTCTTATTCTGAAATTATATGGCCAGAAGACATATCACTTTAATTTCTTATTTATGGCCAGAAGCCATATAAATTTAATCTCTCTTTATGAAAATGGCCCAAAGCCATAAAATTTTAATTTTTAGCATTTGTTGTCTTTGTTAACTTACCATTACTATCATTAGTATTCTTATATTAATAATTCTCGTTTATTTCTTTAATTAGTCTGAACCATGTCAAGCCTTGCAAAAATTGAATTTGTGGCTCTCGATATTACTGGAAAGAACTATTTATCTTGGATATTGGATGCGGAAATCCATTTGAATGCTCATGGTCTGGAAGACACAATTAAAGAAGGGAATCAGGCATCCAATCAAGATAAGCCAAATCCATGATTCTTCTGCGCCGCCATTTGCATGAAGATTTGAAAGTTGAATATTTGACAGTAAAAGACCCACTTGTTCTTTGAAACAATTTGAAAGAAAAATATGACCACAAGAAGATGGTCATCCTCCCAAAAGCTCGTTATAACTGGATACTTCTGCGTTTGCAATATTTTATGACTGTGAGAGAGTATAACTCAGCCATGTTCAGAATTACTTCTCAGTTAAAATTATGTGGGGAAAATGTTACTGATGAAGATATGCTAAAAAAACATTATCCACATTTCATGCATCAAACTGGCTCCTGCAGCAGCAATATCGTGAGAAAGGCTTCAAGAAATATGCAGAATTAATTTCTTGTCTCCTTGTAGCTGAACAGAATAATGAGCTTTTATTGAAAAATCATGAATCCCGTCCAACAGGCTCAACTCCATTCCCAGAAGCGAATGCAGTAACTAATGAATCTTTTAGTGGCCAAGGATGTGGACGTAGAGGCGGCTATAGCCATGGGCGTGGCCATGGACGTAGTCCTGGTCCAAATCGTAGTAGATCAAATTCTCACCCAAAGTGGGGGAAAATTGAAAAGAACCCCAGAAGGGAAACCAGTGAGAACAACAGACATGCTGAAAATACATGTTATCGTTGTGGTAACAAAGGTCATTGGTCACGTGCATGTCGTACGCCAAGACACTTGGTTGACCTTTACCAAGAATCATTGAAGAGTAATGGTAAAGGACCAAGGATTGAAGTGAATCATGTTGAAAAGGCTGAGAATTCTGAGCTTGAAGATGTTGATATTGCTCATTTAGATGTCGTTGATTTCTTAGTATAAATTATCTTTTCATATTTAGGACTATCATGTTTTAGTATGTTGAAACTTCCTTCTATCATATGTATTTCTTTTAATTATGTTTTTATTATTTTCATGTATCTTTTAATGAAGAATGAATCTTGTTGGCATCAATCCTAAAGATTCGTGTCTCGTTGATAGCGCAACAACGCACACCATACTAAAAAATGAAAAATATTTCTCTTCCTTGGTAATGCAAGAAGCCAATATTCAAACTATATCTGGTAGTATAAATTTGATTGAAGGCTCCAGAAGAGCTAATATTTTGTTACCTGAAGGAACAAAATTATGCATTGATAATGCATTTTATGCTACCAAGTCTAAGAGAAACTTATTGAGTTTCAAAGATATCCGCAGAAATGGATATCATATAGAAACAACAATTAAAAATGATCAGGAATGTCTTGCTATCACAAATATAGTTTCTGGTAGAAAATGCATATTAGAAAGTTTTCCTGCCTTTTTTTCTGGTTTGTATTACACATTTATAGGCACAATCGAAACACATGTTATTGTAAACCAAAAGTTTACCAATACATACCAGAAATTTGCCAATGTAAACCAGCAGTCTGCCAATGTAAACCAGAAGTTTACTAATGAATTTAATGTTTGGCATGACCGGTTAGGCCATCCAGGGAGTAGAAAGTGAGTCTCTCACATTTCTAGAACGGATACAGGGAGATATTTGTGGACTAATACATCCACCATGCGGACCATTTAGATACTATATGGTTTTAATTGATGCATCAACCAAATGGTCGCATGTTTGCTTATTATCTTTTCGCAACCTGGCGTTTGTGAGATTACTTGCTCAATTGATTAGATTAAGAGCACATTACCCTAATTATCCTATCAAGAAAATACGTCTTGATAATGCTGGTGAATTTACTTCACAAGCTTTTAATGAATATTGTATGTCCCTTGGAATTGATGTTGAACATCTTATAGCTCATGTTCATACGCAAAATGGACTTGCAGAATCATTGATTAAACAATTGCAACTTATTGCAAGACCTTTACTTATGAGATCTAATCTCCCAATTTCTACTTGGGGCCATGCTATTTTGCATACAGCAATGTTAATTCGCATCAAGCCAACTAGTTACTTAAAGGTTTCCCCCTTACAAATGGTTTTTGGTCAAGAACCTAATATTTCACATATAAGAATTTTTGGGTGTGCTGTATATGTGCCAATAGCACCACCTCAACGCACTAAAATGGGTCCACAAAGAAGAATGGGAATATATGTTGGGTATGAATCTCCTTCAATCATAAAATATTTAGAACCATCTACAGGAGATTTATTTACGGCACGATTTGCCAATTGTCATTTTGACGAATCAGTTTTCCCAACATTAGGGGGAGAAAATAAGCAGTCGGGTAAAGAGATTAGCTGGAATGAATTATCATTGGCTCATTTTGATCCTCGTACAAAACAATGTGAACTGAAAGTTCAAAAGATAATTCATTTACAGAATTTAGCTAATGGAATACCAGAAGCATTCACTGACCCAAAGAAAGTGACAAAGTCACATGTCTCAGCTGCTAATGCTCCTATTCGAATTGATGTCCCTGAAGGACAACCTAGTATAAATGAATCTAAAGCACGCCTGAAGCGTGGCAAGCCCATCGGTTCCGAAGATAAAAATCATCGAAAGAGAAAATGAGCTAAAAATATAGATGGTCAAGTCGAGGATAATCAAGAAAAGTTAATAGCTCTAGAAGAGCCATCTCCTGGAGAATTATTATCTCCAGTAGAGATCTCTCCAGTGGAGAATGTTGTAGTCCCAAAAGAGACCCAGGTACCTGAAATATGTGAAAATAATGAGATCTCAATAAATTATGTTATGAATGGTATCCGATGGGACCGGAATGAAGTCAACGTTGACGACATCTTTGCTTATCATATAGCATGTGATGTAATGAATGATGATAAGGATCATGAGCCAAAATCCATTAGCGAGTGCCAACAGCGAAAGGATTGGCCCCTATGGAAAGATGCTATTAATGTAGAATTAAAATCGCTGGCAAAACGAAAAGTATTTGGACCTGTAGTCCATACACCTGAAGATGTAAAGCCAGTTAGATACAAATGGATCTTTGTAAGAAAAAGAAATGAAAAGGGTGAAATTACAAGATATAAGGCACGTCTTGTAGCCCAAGGCTTTACACAAAGATCTGACATTGATTTTGAGGAAACGTATTCACCAGTAGTGGATGCAACTACTTTTCTTTATTTGATTAGCTTAGCAGTAAATAAAAGACTTAATTTACATTTGATGGATGTTGTGACTGTCTATTTGTATGGCCTACTTGACAATGACATTTATATGAAAGTCCCTGAAGGACTCAAGGTGCCAGAAGCATCTTCTCGAGAACAATACTCGATTAAATTAAATAAGTCTCTATATGACTTGAAGCAATCATGGCGCATGTGGTATAATTGTCTCAAGGAATATTTGTTAAAAGAATGGTACAAATATGACCCAATATGCCCAGGCATTTTTATGAAAAGATCTAATAATGAATTTGCTATAATTATTGTTTATGTTGATGATATTAACATCATCAGAACTCCTGAAGAGCTTCAAAAGGTAATTAATTGTCTGAAGAAAGAATTTGAAATGAAAGACTTGGGCAGAACGAAATTCTGACTTGGACTATAGATTGAGTGCCTGAAGGATGATATCTTTGTATATCAAGAAACTTATACAAAGAAGGTCCTAGAGCGATTTTATATGGATAAGTCACATCCATTATGTACTCCAATGATTGTAAGGTCTTTGCAAGTGGATAAAGATCCATTCCGACCTCGAGCAATTAATGACGAAGGTGAAAAAGAACTACTTGGTCCAGAAGTACCATACCTTAGTGCCATTAGAGCACTAATGTATCTTACTAATCACACACGACCTGATATATCATTTGTTGTTAATTTGTTGGCAAGATATAGTTCTTCACCAACACGAAGGCATTGGAATGGAATAAAACACATTCTTCGTTATCTCAGAGGTACTATGGACATGGGGTTATATTACTCAAATGTATCCAAGCATGAATTGATTGGTTATGCAGATGCTGGATTTTTGTCGGATCCACATGATGGTAAATCACAAACAGGCTACTTGTTTACATGTGGGGGTGCAGCTATTTCATGGCAATCTATGAAGCAGACTATATCAGCCACATCATCTAACCATGCATAAATTCTAGCAATGCATAAAGCAAATCGAGAATGTGTGTGGTTGAGGTCGGTAATACACCATATACGAACAACTTGTCATTTATCTTCAGATAAAATGGTTCCAACAACTCTATATGAGGATAATGCTGCATGTATTGCCCAACTTAAGGAAGGCTATATTAAGGGCGATAGAACGAAGCATATTTCACCAAAATTCTTTTTCACTCATGACCTTCTAAAGGATGGTGAAATAAATATCCAGCAAATCAGTTCAAGTGAAAATCTAACAGATATATTCACCAAGTCACTTCCAGGTACAATTATTGAGAAGCTTGTCTTTGGCATTGGCATTCGAAGACTCAAAGATCTCAACTGATGTTGTTAAGAGGGGGAGTCGATACACGTTGTACTCTTTTTCCCTTATCTAGGTTTTATCCCACTGGGTTTTCCTAGAAAGGTTTTTAATGAGACAGCACTAGAAAGTGTATCAATGAATTGTGTACTCTTTTCTTTAACTAGGTTTTTGTCCCACTGGGTTTTTCCTAGTTAAAGTTTTTAATGAGGCACATTCATAATGGACATTCAAGGGGGAGTGTTATAATATATGTGGATGCCCATTATCTACACAGTTGAACCTAATTCAATGCTATGTAAATAGATATATATGCAGCACATGGTTACCGCCAATAGCCCACCATTGGGAACAGGAAAAGCAACTGGACGTGTATGCTATGCTACAGGGAAGGTCCAATGGATATTGTAAATTAATGAGAGGTGTGTTTTTTCAAAGGCTATAAATAGCCTCACATTCAACACTCATTGTAGAATGGTTCTCTTGAATCAGAGAAGTGATTGAACATTGCTCTCATTATTCCTCTCTAAATTCCTATTCCGTTTACGTTATAGTTGTTTTTAGTTTTATAACATTTTTCTTTTTATCGTACAAAAATCAAGATATGTATGAGAGCATTCTAGCTCCAACAACACCTGGAACTACTAGCTTTTGAATAAGAGGTTGTGAGTTTGATGTTCTTTATAGTGAATGCATAAATTGCTTCCATTAGAGTTGGGAAATTGGGTCGAGCCTGCCAAGTCCGCCCTTTTAAGCTCTAGCCTTTCAAGGACTGGGCTTGTAAATTGAAGCTTCTAAATAAAGTTGGTCCTATAGGGCCAACCCGTTAAGCCTTTAAATATATTTTTTTGTTTCATTAACTTGACTTAACCATTTAATTTACTAATTTATATATATTTTGTATTTGTTATAGAGTTATTTATCCATTCAATTACAAATACATAATAGTTATACTTTAATTTTATGATTTGGTTTAATATTTGTTGCAAATAAAGATTATAAATGTATTCATGATGTGAGAGAAGATATTCTTGATAGTTTTACTCATGAAGCAGAGCTTACTATTTGAAGTAAAACACAATAAAATATTTTTGAAATTGATGATAGTAGTGAGAAGATGAAAATGATAGTCATCGTACTCATGTTGCTTAGTGGTAAGTTTGTTATGCTTTGTGTGAGTTACTTGTGGACAATAGTTTACTCTTATTATAAATTAGTGAGTGCATTTGTTAATTACATTAAATGTGTTGTGTAGACATTAATGTTGACAACATTATTTAATAAATTAGAACTTTAAATGTTGTAATTTACTAATTATATTTCTTTGGGAAAAAACGGAAGAAAAATAGTTAAAATTTGGAATAGTAACTTTCAGGTCCTGTAGGGCCAGCTCTGACCCTAGTGCTCTTGGGTCGGCTTTAAAAAACAAATGTTGTTCTTACCTCAGGCCCTGTAGGGCTGCCCCTATATGATCGGACCGGCCCTAATTCCTAGCTCTACCACCCATGAATGATGATAAAAAAAAATTAAGTTGTGTGTAATATTATAAATATTATATTCATATATTTCTTCTTACTATTTTTAGTATTTAGACACCACTCCTCATTTATAATAACTCCATCTAGTTCAAAATATAAGAGTCAAATACTTACTTTATATTTATCAAAAAGTTGCTTTAAAATAGTTAAAATCAATAAATATGCAAGATATCTACTTTCTTTCTTTTCTCAATATACCCTTATTTATTAAGAGAATAAGTAAGAAAGATAACAAATAGGGAAAATGAAGAAAAAGAATGGAGGGGAGAAGAATGATGAGAGAGGTGACAAATTTTGGGGAAAAAACATTAAATCAGAGACAAAAGCAAATTGAGTCTTAAAAAAAAACCACATCCATTCACAAATTTGCCTCCTATATTTTAGGGAAAATTCATTTTAGGGCCCTTTTGACAAGAGGAATTGCAACAAAAGCCCTAAAATTCTGACAATCCCAGAAAAGGCCCCAGGGCCTTTTCTGAGATTTTCAGAATCTTAAGTGAGTTGTTAACGGGGCTGATATAGTTGTTAACAGGTAGGTCTTTAACAGCTAAATCAGCCCCGTTAACAACACTTTGCTAACAACTAAATCAGTACCTTTAACAACTATATCAGCCTCGTTAACAACTCACCCAATATTCTAAAAATCCCAGAAAATGCCCTGGGCCTTATCTGAGATTGTCAGAATTTTGGGGCTTTTTTTGCAATTTCCCTTATTAAAAGGGTCCTGAAATGAATTTTCCCTATATTTTACATTAGAAGTGTTATATATATATATATATATATATATATATATATATATATATATATATATGGGTTTATTGTTTGTCATGTCACTTGACATAAGATTATGTCAAGTGAGCCCAAAACTATGTCGTTTTGAGAGTTAAAGAAATTAATGAAGGGTGTTTTTGTATTTTTGTTTTAGTATTTATTATATGAATTTTACCAAAAGATCCTTCATTAATTCCCCTAACCCAAAACTACGTCGTTTTGAGAGTTCATTAATTCCTCTAACCCCAAAACGACGTAGTTTTGGGCTCACTTGACATAATATTATGTCAAGTGACATGACAAACGATAACCCCTACCACTCTGGTCCTATTTATAAGTCCAGTTTGACCAAAAAATTTGGTCCTATTTATAAGTCCAGTTTCATGTAATAAATGAGATTGTGACAATTTTACCCATATTAATTACACTCATAAAGATAGAGAGAGAAGAAACATTTAAAAAATACCCAATCATAAATGAGGGTAAAGTTGAAAATTTACTCCATAATCATTGAGTGAACTTCTTTTCCTTGGTATGTGAGATTTGGTCAAACTGGACTTATAAATAGGACCAGAGTGGTATGTATATATATATATATATATATAATCAATGAGTGAACTTCTTTTCCTTGGTATGTGAGATTTGATCAAACTGGACTTATAAATAGGACCAGAGTGGTATGTATATATATATATATACTCTCTTTGGCAAGGTTATTAAACTCGTGATAGTGATGTCAACTCGTATTGGAAACTTGTAAAAATTTATTTTTGTCATTCAATATGTATTAATAGTGTATAATTAAATAATTAAAATATAAGATTGACAATAATTTGATTTAATTATATTTTAAATCCAAATAATTGATATTAAATATATGACATAATGACATTCATAATTTATCATATTTAACAACAAAATTTCTATAAAATTTATATATAAAGCTGTTAAGCATAACCAAATCGAAAAATTTAACACAAGTTTAAGAATGAGTTAATATAGTTTTTGTACAAAAAACGTAAAAAACAGTAAACTATGTATGTAAACTCAAGAGTTTAACTGAGTTTACTACTTGCACAAGTTTACTAGCAATTCGACTCGATTTAATAAGGTAGAAATGTAAAAACAATAAACTCACAGAGTCAACTTGCGAGTTTGACAACATTGCCCTTCAGCACTTAATATAAGACATATTTGTTTTATTTAATTAGATTAACGGAATTATTTAAGTTAATTGGTATGACATGTATTTTCTAAAACATCATAATCATCACCCTTAATTTCCTTCTTCTCTGGCCTTGTACTTAATGGGATATTTTTTATTTTTATAAAGTTATAAAACAGATTTAAACTTTTTATAAGTAAAATAGAAAATAAAGTATTAAGAAAAAAATTGGAAAAAAAACACTAAAATTAGGAAACAATTAACAATAAACTTGATTGCAACTTTGGGAAATATTCCCAACCACGTGTATTTTATTTTATACTAACAAGTTGATGACCATATTCTCTTAGAAGTTAGAATACGACTTAAGCTCTTGTAAACTTTCTTATTAACCATATTAATACTACCCCTGGTCCTAATTACAAGACCTATTTGACTTTTTTTGAAGAGATTAAGGAAGCTAAATAAGTTACTTAATTTTTTCATATGTCGTATATCTTTATATTATATATTAGTTTATTAGTCAAATTAATTAGTTTGAAGAAAATAAAAATAAAATTCTATAGTAATTTAATTAGCTTCTTTAATCTCTCCAAAAAAAGTTAACTAGGTCTTATAATTAGGGTCGAAGGGAGTAGTAACATTTTTATTGGTTGAGAATTACTCTGTTTGTCAACCAATCATATTAAGACTTTCAAAACTTGGTGCGTATTGAGAAAAAGTGCATCGAGTTGGTCAAAAGGTCCGAATACGGATAATGAGAAGATTAGGTGGCTTACCAATTACCACCTTTGAAAGGGATTCTCATATCTCTCAACAAATAATAACTATATCCGAAATAAAGCCTTCAAATTTTTTCCTTCTAAGCGACGATATGCTAAAACCTAACCTGGATTAAAAAAAGGAGTTAGGCTTGAGGGCCGAAAATGTTTAGGAAGATCCACACCACATCATTTGTTGATAATCACACGACGAACAGTACTCAGTATAGACTCACAGTCTCACACACAGATGAATCATGCATCAGCTTTAGCTTTGAGACAACAGAATCACATATTGAAAAAAAAAAAAAAACAATAAAAGGCTGTGATCACTCATCACATACCAGACACTGAATATATTATGAACAAGGATAAGGAAAGATCCTTCACATGTACAATAATCAGTGACTCCTATATATATAACTGATCTCATTCATGTAAAAAACATTAAGAAAAAAACAAAAAGAAAAGAAAAGAAAGATCCCATTTGAAAAGAAGAATACACACACATTCAAGCTTCCAACCACAGAAGAAAGGGAAGATTATGATAATTCATGTAGAAGATCCATTAAGTGTAATTAATGAGCTCAAGGATTGGATTGAGTTAATTAGACTGAATACATGATTAACCATATTTTTAGTTAACAGGTCATATGGTTATTGTTGGACTCTTGGTGCAGATAAAAATAAGGGGAAGAAATGAGAGGGGTCCAATCCTGTTTCTGTGTTGATGTTCATGCTTCTTAGACTACAAATAAACCCTAAGAGCATATAACAAGAACTTCTAAGAATGAGATAATCATTCAGAAAATAGCTAGTCTGAACGATAATGTCCTGGTAAACTACTGTCCAGGGTTGAGTCAAATATTTCCTAACGACTCAGTGCGAAAATCAGTTATAGGTGTGGGCACCCTGAAACAAAATGTCCTCTAAAGACGCTTTGACAAGAAGGATGCTATGATTTTTCATTCAAAAAGCCGTTCAATCTGAATTACTAAAATATAGTTACAACATAGTTATGATTCAATTACAACAAGAAGAAGCCTTATCCCATTTGGCGGAAAGTAATGATTCAATTATTCTACTAATGATTTATTGAGAACAGTATCCGTATAGCAGCCAAAGGATAAAACCATAAAAGTGACAGATAGGTGATTAGAAAAATGTAGATCAGAATAAGATATAGCCCAATGACGATTGATTTTTTAGACTGCAATTGTCTCAGCTTGGGAAGATCATCGGTAAATATAAGAAAACTATAACTCATTAACACCATGGACATGGCACAAAATAAAAGCTTCCAGTATAAAACCAGGAATAAATTATAACAACAACCAGCTTCGCAATATTTATATGATTGAGGATTCCAATTAGCTGGTGTTCAGATATTAATGTAGCTACTATTGAATGGTTTATCCGAGACAAAGCAGATGTAATAACTCTACAATTGATATAATGTACTGAAATATACAAGATCATTAACAAGTTACAAATAACAATCGTCTAATGATTACAATATACTGCAACTAGAAATATGTACAGAAGTTACCAAATTCAAGCACAGATCAGTTGCATTGGAACAATGCACTGCAGTAGGCATGTGCGGAAAACCATAATGGAAGCGTTGAGCTATGCTTCACAGAGTACATCTCTTTCCAAATTCGGGTCTTGTGATGATAAACCAAAACCTGCTTATGAGTTGCCAGGAGAATATATTCGTTTGTCTGGCTTATCGGAAAGATTCCTGGCACCATCCCTCTGATACACCTCAGACTCACCTTGTCCACCATAGACCACTCTTCTTTCCAGTAATCATTTAGCACCCATATGTTCATCCAAGCTTCTGAAATCTGAATAATGGACAGACAACCATTGAACTCTAGGAGATATATTCTGTGTCCCATTCCATAAATCACATCATATGGCAATAGCATCTTCCTCCAAATGTCACAACTTAGGTCAAGCACAAGTATGTAAGCTGAATTAACAGTCAGCCAATGCAGGGCATTATTGACAAAAACAACTTGGTTCTTATTCATATGAGAAAAATGATCATCTTGGTATGAAATGAACTTTCTCCACTTGTTCAACTCTGAATCAAACACTAAACATATGAAACTTCCATCCGATCGATGACCAAAGGTGCGATGGTAACCTGCTAGGACAACTTTAAACTTCTGACATGTCAAATCACAGGCCAAACCAACCAGTGTTGCTTCACCATCTGGATAAAACCGAGTCACAGGTCTTTCCCTGCTCTTGGGAAGCAACTTAAACTCACGAGTCATTGGATTACAAACATAGTAGACACCTTTATCAGGAATACTGGAGCAACATAATAAGCCACAACAAGATGCCCTAACCCTAACTCTATCATTTAGAAAAGAAAGCGAAAGTTCAGAGCCGCCCCTTAATTTATCAACACAGATCAAACTAGATTTTGAATCTGACGCGTCTAAATTGTCCAAAAGGATCATGGGGTTCTTACTAGATATTTCATTATAGAGTTGAATGAAATACTTGTCCGAGGACAATCTATTCCAGAGTTTACAGACAGTTTTACTCCTAAAAAGGGACTTGATGGGCAACCTCGCAAGAATCTGGATAACAACTTCCTCTGGGAAGATCCCATCCCTTCGCATACTCATGATTGAGACCACAAGTGCGCAAACAAATCTGGAATTCCGAAACAAAAATTGAAAACGTGTAACTTTACAAGCTTTTCTTACCGTGGCAAAATTCGGGATGGTCGCTGGATGAAACCCCACCTGAAGAAATGGAGACGGAAACAATTTATCTTGAGAATCGTACGGTTCTTAGGCACGAAAAGACAGAATGGGCTTTCATTTTCCCTTCACTTCTCAACAATTTAAAAGGAGATAATCGAATCCATTCATCATTTTCACAATATATCGAAACGATTGCATTCAGCTTGGAGCGAAAATACCCCAAGGAAATAAAAAGAAATGCGAATGAGTGGATCAAACTTATGAAAGATTATGAGAGGATGGAAATTTAAGCGGAAATATGAACTGTATAACTGAAGAAAAAGAGGGTAACGAAAGCGAGACAGAAGGGAATCGAAGGATCGCCGGAGACACGTAGACCGTAGACGAAAATTAAGCAAACTGATGATGGTGTGACGAGACGACCGAGTGAATATTGGACCAGTTCGTCGCTATTCTAAGTTTCTTGGGCTCAGGGAAAGTATAAACCTTTTGACACAGACCAACAAGCAAAGCAAGGTGAAATGGATTGGGCTGAAACGTAGCTTTTCTGAGTTGCTTTCCGGATACAGCAAGTTAAAGTTGATGGGTCAAGTTATGGTGTTGGTATAAATGGTAAGCGGTTCAAGGTTGGTATAAATGGTAAATGACTTGTGTCGCTTAAATAAAGTCTCGAGTTTAAACCTTATGAATGCAGATAAGACTCGTTGGGAAACTCTCCACCAGGTACGCGACGCGGGTCAGATCCGGATTAGTCAGATCGAAACTCTAGATACCGGATGGATATAAAAAAAAGTTAATGGGTCAGGTTTCTTTTATCATTTTTTCTCATCATTTTTGAATCATATTCGTCTAATCAATTACGGTCACAATATTACTTTAACTTTTCTCTTATCTTCCAAATCAATGATCTAGATTGACTCATTAAAAAAAAAAAAATCATGAGAGAGCATCTGCACCCCCAAGATAACCCCACAGTGGGAACCAACCATATAATAAATGCAAAATGGTTATTTGATTTTGGGATGCATCATGCATTGACCAAACAATATAAATGCATTTTTAGAAGGGTTTGCAAACTACGAGTACAAAATAAATATGATGTGACTCTTAACAGATCAGCTTGATGGAGTAAATTAGGTAATTTTTAAAATTTTATTAAAACAGAAAATATATACTCTTAGGATAGTTCACTTTTTTAAAAAAATTAAAAAAATTGGTTAATTATAGTATATGTAGTATATCATTTGATTATATATCAGTTTATAAGTCAAATAAATTAGTTTGATATAAAAAATAATAAATATAAATATTTTAAAATAATTTAGTTAGCTTCTTTAAATTTTTTTTTTAACGGACATTTAAGTCTTATTATAAGGTACCAACTAACAATTCTTACAAACCAATAAAAAGAGTTAAAGTCGTATGTTACCAGGAAAAAAAAAAAAAAGTTAAAGTCAATAAAATAGTTCTACAATTTAAGTAACTTCTAATATTACCCCTACTAATTGTATTAAACTCTAATATTATATTAGTTATTACTCTTACCCATGACCCTTATTAATTATAGGCATACATGGAAAAAAATAATTAATGCACTTTGGAAACAAACAAGTATCTTATAAAAATGACCAAATATAATTACTAGTTTATAATAACTAGGGGTGTTCATGATGCCCAACCGCCCTGTCCGCCCGCCCGCGCCCAACGAAAAATCGCCCTGCCCAGCCCTAAAAAAGGCAGCCCAGAGGGCACAACTGGGCTAGGCATTTTTGCGGACAGGGCTGGGCACCGGGCAGGGTATGCTGCCCTGCCCATTCAGCCCTGCCCAATAGTATATATTTTATTTTTTATTTTTTAATAGAATAAAAAATTGGTCATAAGTGGTTAGAATCTATGAAACAAAGATCATCAACAAATCCTCAATCTGAGTTAGATAGATATATTGCAACTGACTCAAGAGATGAAATCCCTTCTGCAACTGGTTTTGAGATACTATCTTGGTGGAAAGCTAATTCTGAAAAATATAGAATTCTCTCCCACATGGCACGAGATGTATTGGCTATGCCAGTTTCCATAGTAGCTTCTGAGTCTGCCTTTAGTACAGGAGGACGTGTGGTTGATCATTATAGGAGCTCTCTATCTCATAAGATGACAAGCACTCATTTGTAGCCAAAATTGGCTACAACTGACAAGTCTATGTCTGAATTTGTTGACAAGCTTCGTGAGTTCGATAATTTTAATGGGACGGAAAATGCCATTCAGCTTGCAAGTAAGCTTTAATTCTAACTCTATATAATTCTTGAACACATATTACTTCTTAGATGCTTGAACACATATATTTGATATATACATACCTGAACACATATATTACTTCTTATTTTGCAATGTAATTGATGTTTTATTTTCTTCCTAGATGTTGCACATGGAGAGGGGGGAATGTAATGGTTATGGTTGTCGGTTGGAGCCTTGATGCAAACTCTAGGAGTATTGGATGTCTACAAGGCTTTAATTACAATTTTTTGATGTTTTGTATTTAATGAATTATGAATGTGATTTAATATTTCAGTTATGGATATTTGATTATTTGTTATTTTGTTAAGACATATGATTGTCTTTTTAATTTTAAGACTTAAGTTGTAGACTTATATCTGAATATTCCGAAGTGTAGAATTATGGATTTCATTTGAAGTTTGCAATATTGTTTATTAGGTATGACTAGAGCTATTTTTTTCACATAGGGTGTCGCAAGGTTATAGGGTATCACCACTTGAGCATGGAAGGGCCGCCCTGCCCAGCCCATTATTGCCCTGCTCACAAATGTTAGGGCTTCTATCGGGTAGGGCTGGGCATTGGGCTACATTTTACTGCCCAATGATCTCTTGGGCAGGGCATCGGACAAGGGTCTCGCCCTGTCAAGCCGCCCATGAACACCCCTAATAATAACAACCAAAGAGAGTATATTATTAAAACGGTTGAATTATATAAAATTTTCTTTTATATATATTCTTACAAATTTTCCATTAAAATATAAAATAATTTAAATAAACTATATTTAAAGTTTGATACAATTTCATAGATCTTGCATCATTTTTTCAAAAAATAATTTTGTATATTTTAAAGATAAAATTAATGATCTATGAAATTTAAAAAATCTTAAAATGTATGTGTAATAGAATGGAACCGTTTGTAAATGAACTTGAATAGGCATAATGACGTGGTCATTTTTTATTTAAAAATAAATAAATTTGTAAAATAAGGGAATATTCTCAAATTTCTTCCTTTTGTTATCTGTCAGGGATTTTTTTTTTTTTTAAGAAAAAACACTTATTTTAACTCCAAAAAAATCACTTATTTATACGTCTAGGTAAGCCAAATTTGAGCATTATCCGATTTAATTAGATAACTTTCCTAATTCAAACTTCAAGACCTCATATTCAAGTGCCTAATTAAAGCCCTTCCCATTAAGATCAACCTCTGTATTTAGTAAAAAAATCATCATTGCCAAAATAGAATTTTCTTAATCTCAAAATGAATTATGAATTCAGCCCATACGTAAGCTTAATTAAGACCCCACCACCATATATGGGACAAATGCGAAAACTTTTTATAAAACCCTCACCATAAGCATCATTACCCACAACAGGATTGGTTCAAAGTTTCAATCTTTTTTTGCATTATCAGTTTATTATCACCATTCATCACCACCCAGAAAGCTATAACCACACCACCATGTCTTTGGTGACGAAGGAGCTAAAGGCCAAAGCGGAGGTGTACTATGGAGGCCAAGTCTGCAAAGAGAGATTCTCAGTGTTGCTGGCTGAGATGGGCCTACCAGACGGGCTATTGACGACGACTTTTGAGCAGGAACAGGAGAACAACATCATTGAAGAATGTGGGTTCGTGAAGGAGATAGGGTTTGTTTGGCTGAAGCTTAAAGAGAAGAAAGAGCACAGGTTCGACAACATCCTCGTATGCTTCGACACCGAGGTTACGGCATTCTTGGAGCCAAACAAGATCAAGAATCTAAGAGGGGTCAAAGCTAGGGACTTTTTCGTTTGGTTCACCTTGATTGAGATTTATGTTAGAGACCCTCCTCATCCTCCAGAAGGTTCTGTTATTACGTTCAAGTCTCTGGTTGGCTTGTCCATGTCTTTCCCCGTGTCTCTCTTCAAATCAGACAGTAAGGAAGACGAAGAATTGATCGAAAAAGCATCTCAGACCACGATGATGCAGAAATGGCGGGAGAGAACGATCAGACTGTAACGGATCGATTAGGTAATTAAAAAAAGAAGGGAAGAAATTAAATTAAATGGATTATTATCATTATTATTGTTTATGGATGTACAATTGTACAGTTTGTTATTGTTTAAGTGCTCGTTATCTTATAATTAGAATAATATAATTAAGATGATGGGTATCCAGAAAAGAATATGCTTTCTGGGGATTATGATTCGTTTGGGTGATTCAGAATATGCTTTTAAGTTCAAGTGCTTTATTCTCTCTCTCTCTTTCTAAACCCGTCACGTAATATTAGAAATGTGTGCGTGTTGTTTTGTTTTATGCATATGCAATTATGCATGGTGGCATCAGAAGGAATATAAAATGGTCATTCTCAGGACTAGAGAGAGAGAGGGTCTTATCGCTCTATTGGAAAGCAATGTTTACGATGAATTATATGTTGACGTTCAAGGCTGATTCATGTGGTCCGAATTCAATCAGCTATCACTTTTAATAATGATAGTGGATTACCAACAACTTAGGGCAAATGTTAAGGGATTTGCTTTCTCACCACTATATCCTCGGTTCGAGGCATGAAAATAGTGTTAGGAGTTCTTCCCCTACAACCGTGAACCCGATGTGGGGTGAAATCTGGATTAGTCGGAACCGAAGATTTCGATGAATCGGGTGGGATACAAAATAATAATGATAATAATAATGATAGTGGATTATGAGCATTTGGGTATTTTGTTCTTTTTTTTTTTTTTTTAGGCGAGGGAGATCAAAAAGGGCCTCCTAATTAAATGGCTTTGTGGATGATGCTTGCTATACTCTTTAGTTTTCGGTTTTTTTGTTTTTTTGGGTTCAATAATGATGGATGCTTTTAATGTTAAGAAAAAATTAGTAAAAATTATATTTGGGAATTGTTTATTAAAGACATTCTATTTATGCATATGATGATTTGTGTCACTGTTTATATATATTGATTATACACATAAATATAGTTGGCAAAAAGATCATACATTTAAACAATTTCATACACACACTGACACACACAAGGGCGGATCTACCTATTGGACTTGGGGGGCAAGTGCCCCCCTTGGATTTTGGAGATTAAAAAAAAAAATATTAATATATATTTGAATGATTGTTCACCCTTAATACATCAAGACTGCACTTCGTAATCGGATGAACATGAATAGTTGAATGATTGTTTAGTGCCTTATATTGAAAAAGATGTATTTTATAGCATTGATAATAAGATAATTATGATGAAATTCTAAAAAATAAGGCCTAGAAGGATGACATTGTAATTATTTTTATTGTAATATACTTTTGTTATTAAAATATATGTACTTGAACTTATTAAGTGCCCACCCTCCATTGTAGTTTATGTAGGTGTATTTCTAACAGCACTTAGCCTTACTTTTCTAAATGACAAGTTTGTAAAATAAGTGCCTATTTTATTACATTATCAGTATTCAATTGATTTCATGAATATTTTTTTGATTTTTTTTTATTTTCTTGTTTATATTCTTTTATTTTCTTAATGCATTTAAAACTTTCCTTAAAAAAAAAATTTCGGGGGCGCTGCCCCCGAATCCCCCACCAATTGTGCCCCCTCTTCTGTAATTTTCTGGGTCCGCCCCTGGACACACACATATATCCTTCATAAGCATTTTGGTTGGTAGACAGTTATATTATATACTACCTCTGGCACTACAAAAAAAATGTCACGGCGGTTAATTTGTAGCGGTTTATAATGAAACCGCTACAAATTTGTAGCGATATGACTCGCGTCAAGTGGCGTGCTGGTTCGTGAACGATATTTGTAGCGGTTATCATAAACTAACCGCTATAAAACATGGCGCTAAGTTGGCGCCAAATTTGTAGCGGTTTATTTATACAAACCGTCACAAATATGGCGCCTTATGGCGCGCCATTAGTGGCGGTTTTGAAACCGCTACAAAACACAAAAAACACTGCTACAACTATGAACCGCTACAAAAACTGTTATATCAACCACTACAAAGTGTGTATATTGAAATTTGAATATTTCGAATCCCACCAAGTTTATTTTTTTAAAAAAAATGTGTTCATATTTGTAGCGGTTGTTGGTATAACCGCTACAAAATGTGATATTTTGAAAGAAAAAAAATTAAACAAATACCAATGAATTTTTGTAGAGGTTTTGAAACCGCTACAAAACGCAAAAAAAAAAAAAAAAAAAAAACCGCTACAAATGTGAACCGCTAAAAAAACTGTTACATCAACCGCTACAAAGTGTGTAATATTGAAATTATAATATTTCGAATCCCGCCAAGTTTATTTTTAAAAAAAAAATATGTTCATATTTGTAGCGGTTGTTAGTATAACCGCTACAAAATGTGATATTTTGAAAAAGAAATTAAAAAAAAATACAAATGAATTTTTGTAGAGGTTTTGAAACTGTTACAAAACTCAAAAAACCGCTACAAAAACTGTTACATCAACCGCTACAAATTAAAGTGTGTAATATTGAAATTTGAATATTTCGAATCCCGCCAACGTTCATTAATTTGTAGCGGTTTTTAGTGTAACCGCTACAAAATTTGAAAATTATTTATTTTTTAAAAATACTAATGAATTTTTGTAGCGGTCTTTAACCGCTACAAAACATTAAACCACTACAAAATCTGTTACTTCAACCGCTACAAATGTTACGTATATCCCTATAAATATTCTCACCACACCTCATTTCACACACTTATTCATTTCTTCCCACCCCCTTCTCTCTCGTTTTCTCTCATTTCTTCCCACCCCTTACAAAATCTTTGATTTCAATGTTTTATTTTTTCCTTCTTATAATATTGATACTTTTATTTTTCTTATCCAGAACTTTAAGTATATTTCCTCAATATTTCTTCTATCATCATCAACATTCTTTACATAATCAAATATCATCTAATGTACAACATAATTTTTTTGCTCAGAGGTGGACAACACAATAAATCCTTATTATCTACACATTCTCAATATTATACTACATAATATTTATACTTATCTAACTTAAGTTAATCAATTTTTTAATTATTAACTATTATCATTTAATTTATCACTTAAATAATAAAAATATTCAACATAATATTGCAACAATGGACACAAGTTATGATTTTTTTTTTCAATTTTGCAATATTTTGTAGCGGTTGTAAAACCGCTACAAATTTTAGTTCAAATTCGGATTAAATATGTAAAACCGCTACAAAATTTGGGCGCCAATGTTTTTGAAATTTGTCATGAGGGCATCTTGTAGTGGTAACTCAAAACCACTACTAATACAGTAGCGGTTTTATTACATGTTAAACCTATGTTTGATTACAAAACATCTTGCAACGGTGTATTTTGTAGCGGTTCTTTAAACCGCTACTAATGTCATTTGTAGACGTAATTTTAACCACTACAAAACGTCAGTTTTTTTGTAGTGTGGTTGTAAATATAATATTCAGTTAACTTTTTTTTAGAGATCTTATGAAAGGTGATTAAATTATCTTAAAGTATTTAAATTTATTGTCACACCTCTTGTGATTACGACATTTATCAAAGAAATATAGCGAATTGCAATAAGCAACATAGGTTTAACATAGTATATTGATAGATGAAACTATTATTGGTTACAAAAAGGATTATTCTATAGAGTTCACAATACAGTGATCCAAAACACAAGTGTCTTAGTATTACAGTTGCAAACTAACTTTAACTCAATAACCTATAATATATACCACGGTCATATCTAAAATCCAAACTGCATCCATCAAATTTCTGTGTTTGCTATCTTTCCTTTGGGACTTTGTTCGCCACCTTGACCATGTCCAGCTCCTTTAGAACGTCTGAGATTTCATAGGTAGTAACAGGGGCTGGAATCTCGAAGAATCTCAAAGTAACAAATTAATCTCACAAACAAAGTATAAACAGTATATAACATTTAATCATAAACATAAACTGTCCACAACAACATGTATAGCATTCAGAAATCATATCATATGCATCCAGATTAGCAAACACATATCACATAACCACAGCGCTAAGTACAACGAATTAGTATGTACCGGAACTCCTCCTATACATTGGGTTCTTAACCGGGACATCCAATGAGTTAGCATGTATCGAAAGCCCTCCTGTACGTCGGGTTCTTAATCGGTAATGCCCCAAGTCGCCTAAATGCAACTAGGTTAGCCACCTAAGAACTAATGATCCAATAGGCCCCATTCCTAGTTCTAACCATCAGGAAGGATCTCCAATATCAGCCCTTTTCGCTCAATCGAGACGCAAGTGGTGCTGGCCCCACATGGGACGGGACATTCATATATATGATTCAAACAAACATATACATCTATAAAGAGTATGTGAGATTGAAGTTATTACCTGATTGCTTTATAATTGTCTGAGTCGTTTCCAGGTACTTTGCTTGTTTCGGGCGATCATGAGTTCCTATAAGGATGCATTACGAACAATCACTACTACAAAAATATCCTATAATGTCCTACCCCCCCTATGTCCTTATTTTAGGGGACGTCACTATAGGGGTCGTAATAATTCTGACAGTTATGGCGTCCCAAATTTATTTTGGGATGCCACTCTAATCGTCATCCCAAATTTATTTTAGGACGCCTTATTGCTTTTATTTAAAAATAAATAAATAAACCCCAAACCCGAAGGCGAAGAACCGTAAAGGACCTCACAAAACTGGAAAGAAAAGCAGAGAGACGGAGATGGAGCAGATCTGGAGTGAAGGCACGGTGAGAACAACAAATCACAACAATGAATGAAAAAAAGATTTGGAGCAGATCTGGAAAAACAAATCAGATCTAGAAAAACAAATCAGATCTGGAACAACAAATCACAACAATGAAAGAAAAAAATATTTCTACACTAACAAATCACAACAAGAGATCTGGAACAAGGATAATTTCCACACTCACATC
Organism: Acacia pycnantha; assembly: GCA_025563575.1. Classification (NCBI taxonomy): domain Eukaryota; kingdom Viridiplantae; phylum Streptophyta; class Magnoliopsida; order Fabales; family Fabaceae; genus Acacia; species Acacia pycnantha. The sequence continues at coordinate 7,201,159 of JAMWYP010000011.1, read as the reverse complement.
TATGATTCACACATAGAATGCAGAAATTACAATAAGCCTATCAATGCTTTAGAAAGAAAAAGAGAACCATGTGGAGTGACGACAGAAGAGGCAAGGGTTGAAATGGAATCGAGATCGGTAGTGTTGGGGTTGAGACGGGCGCAAATGGTGGCGGAAGGAAGGTCATCATCAGGATTGCGATCGATGGCTTCATGGCCTTTGTCGAGGCAAGGTTTGCAGGTGATCTCGGCGATTGATGGCTCCAAGTCGCAGCTCTAAAACTCCCTTTATCACGTCGCCGGCAACGATGGAGGCAAGCTTCTCTTCTCCGATCAAGCTCCTCCAAGACGTTGGGCTATCAAGGCGTGCGTTTTTGTGTCTGAGAAAGAGAATGAAGATATGAGATTTGTATGTGACGTTTTTAGCGGTGAAGAAATGAATATGCAGTGAGCTCTCAACTCTCAAGGCGTGTGAGAGAGAGAGAAGAGCTGATGATATATGTGTCAGGTTATGTGTGGGGAGAAATTTTACTCTTTTTGGCATCGTGACTCTTATTTAGGACGCTAAAAATATTCATTTCTCTTTTGGCGTCCTGAATAAAATGTAGGATGCCCAAAATTATGATTTTGGAATTTTTTGTGCCAAAAAAATTCCCAAATTTTCTAAATTGCGCCAAAAATGCTGATTTTAGCGTCTTAAACTACTTTTAGGATGCCAAAAATGCTGATTTTGGCGTCCTAAACTACTTTTAGCTAGGATGCCAAAAATTGTACTTTTGACATCCCAAAACTAATTTAGGACGCCAAAAAATTTCCCTACACCAAAAAATATCCCAAATATTAAATTTTAGGCGTCCTAAAATATATTTAGGACGTCAAAAAAATTTAGGCATCCTAAATTAATATGTGGAACGTGTAAAGTCTCAAAATCAAGTAAATAATTACGACAATGCCATCACCTTCACTTTTTACTTCCTTTTTTAAAAAAGTGACGTCTTTTAGGGTAGTAGTATCTATATTTTGTAGTAGTAAATAGTCATTACTTACTTTAATTCTTGACATTTTTAATGTCATCTAGTATATCATACTTAAATATAAAACTAATAGGCTGAATCCCTTTCATATATGGACACCATACCAATCATCATATACCATTATTTGTCTCATTTTTGGCCTTTTAGACCAAAGTTTCCAGAATTTTACCATAACTTTAAAAATTTATATCTCTTAGCACAAGTGTCCAAATGAAGTGATTCTAAAGTTTAAGGACTCCTTATTAAGTCTAATTTCAAGGAAAAATGGTTCCAGCAGCTAAGCACACCAACACTTTTCCTAGTTCAATAAAACAGTATCCTCTATCCAGATTTCATATCAGGATTGTAGGCCATTTTCAAAAATTTATAACTCCGTGTCCATAAGTCCAAATTCAATAAATAACCTGTCAAATTAAACCTCATTATATCTACTTTAATCCTAGAAAATTTCATTGCATTGGACATCATTTATTGTCCCAAAAATGTGTTGCAAAATGATTGCCTATAAAGATTTTTACAAAACAGATTTCAGGCTTTCGGTGTAATTCAATCCCGGAGCTTCCAAAATTCCTACTGAACCTCTGTTCTACACAATTTCACTTTTTAAACACAATGAAACCATCAAAACAGCCAAATTACAACTCCACTGGTCTGCCCTGTCACTGGCTAAACCTAGGGTTCATTGTGGCCGTCAACATTTTGCGATTCTCACTTCGCAATCACCCTAATTTCGGTTCCTAACCATATTTTATCTTGTTATTTAGACCATATACATATGTTAACCCACTTTGGTAATTCGGGAAGCACCTCCCCCCCATGGTTCAACCATCCAAAATTCACCAAAAAACAAAGAAACCACCAGTAAACTCTAGCACACAACCAGTAGGCTTAGAATCGCTTACCTTAATCATTGTTCGGTAAATTTCGTGGAAGCTCTTCCTCCCTTGGCTATTTCAGGTTTTGGTCAAAACTTAGAGACCATTGAAAGAGATAGTTTTTTGGTGATTAAGGAGTAGGAGGAGGGAAGGACTAGAGGTTATAAGTCTATAGCAAGAGAGATTACCTCGGTACCGTGAATTTTCGCTTCCTCCTCTTCTTCCTTGCAAGTTTCAGCCCTTAGAGAACTTTGGAGGATGAGAGCCAAATGAAAATGAGTGATCATGATGGAAATATCCAGTATTAAAGAGTCAATGGTGGTGGAGAAGAAAGGGTACCAATTTTCCCTTTAACTTATCAGTAATTACCGATTGTGCCATTTGGTTCAATTTCAACCAATTTTTTTTTCCTTCTTGGCTGAAATTTAGGCCACACTTGGAAGACATTTTAATCCATTTTTATGTCTTATAACCCATACCCATGTGCTCATAAATTCTAAATAATTATGAGACATACGATATAGTTTTGTAAAAGTTGAAATTTTAAATTGCCTTCAATTTTCTCACAATTTCCAATAAAGCTCATACAACTTCTTTTCATTTATTTGGGTCATATTAATACACTAAAACGGAGCAAAGAAGTGATAATTCCATATATCCCATTGGTGCCAACATATGTTTTAAAATTTTCGGTTTTGGTAAAATCGAGTATTTCGAGTAAAATTGACATTTTAGTCAAAATTCATCATTTCTTTTCTCCAATTGCACATACATCACAAACATCATGCATAGAATTTGTCAAAGAAAATTTTGGGATATTACATTTATTTTTTTCTCTAAACTATTTTGTCTCACTTATAAACTGATATATAATTTAATAATGCACAACATATGATATGATTATCGGTAACTTATATGGCTTCATTAATCTCTCTAGGAAAAAGTCAACTTGGTTTTATATTTAGGACCGAAGGGAGTATAGTTTCATATATTAAATAGATTTGTTTGTGTATTGGAGGACATTTTTACACCATAGTCTAAGAGACTAACGGCCTTATCATTTAGTAACAACAATATTAATTTATAAAGTCATTTTAACTAATTAACTAGAACCAAGAGATGATAGTTAACTAATTAAATTTGTCCTAAATTGAAAGAAATTTCCAACTTTACCTATATTAGATGAGGTATTAAAGGGGCTGGGAGAGAAAAATATAGGGAAAATCACTGTCAGGTCCCAAGATCATAAAAAATCACAAAAAGTACCATACCAAATTCCCATATCAAAAAAATTCCTATGGACTTTTGTGTGATTAGTTTTCAATGTGAAATGATAACTTGCCCCTAAGGAATAAAAAAGGAAAAGGCACTGGAGAAGGAGGGATAGCTCATTTTTCCCATCAACAAGAAAGAGACAATAGAGGAAGGCTACAGTGGTTGCAGCTGCAATGTTGAAGGGATTAAGTGTGATGTTCATGTCCTAGGCAAATGTTGGACTTTGCAGCCTTCATCTACTATTAGGGAGCTTGAACAGTGATTTTGAATTATTATTATTTTCACCGTGTATATTGGGTGAATTGAGATTGAGGGGTTGGTCAAATGTTGGAGCTTGGGCTTAATGGTGGACTATGTGCTAGGAGATAGATAAATAATGCTAAGATTTTGCTAAAGATATGATATTTACCATTGAAGTTGGGGTTTCATCGTTGTTGGGTTGTGTGAATTTTACTGTGCTATGTTTTTAGGCAAGGTTACGGAGGGAGTGCTACGTTTTAAGTGGGAATAGTTGAATATGATGATGGTTTGTTTACTGATAAAACACTGATATGATAATATGTGCAGTTGTAGTTGTAAAAATAGGTAGAAGAAGTTGTTAAAAACCAAATAACCATTTGTGACAGGTGAGAGTTGTCAAGTTCTAAATCCCTCCTGGAATAACTTATGCACTTATTAATATGACTTATGAAGTTGTAAAAAAAATCTTAAGAACTTGTTAAAATACAAATCAACTTTTGTGACGGACCTCCGGGAATAACTCACGCACTTGTCAATATGACTCATGAAGTTGTAAGACAAGGCTGAAGAACTAGTTAAAACACAAATCAGCGGTTGTGACAGACCCTTTGGGAATCACTCATGCACTTGTCAATATGACTCATGAAGTTGTAAAACAAGAATGAAAAACATGTTAAAACACAAATCAGCTATTGTGATAACCCTCCAAGAATAACTTATGAACTTGTTAATATAACTCAAGAAGTTGTAAAATAAGGTTGAAGAACTAGTTAAAACACAAATCAACGGTTGTGACAGACCCTCTGGGAATAACTCATGCACTTGTCAATATGACTCATGAAGTTGTAAAACAAAGCTAAAAAACTTGTTAAAACACAAATCGACTGTTGTGAAGACCCTCCGGGAATAATTCACGCATATGTTAATATGACTCGTGAAGTTGTAAAACAAGGCTGAAGAACTTGTTAACACGTGCACGAGTTATTCTTGGAGGGTCTATGTAACACCCCCAATTTCTTAACAGTTATGATGACATAAAACTGCCATACTTTTGTTTTTTTTTATAAATAAATACTGAATTCCAAAGTAAAAATCATTGGAAAGTGTTACCGCCGCACTTGTACTGGGACAAGTGCAAGGCTACTTATTACATTAACATGAGTCCAACTGAAATCAAAATGTTTTATTAAAAGAAAATAAAGAAAATAAAAGCTAGCTAGAAATAATCCTAGAAATATCTACATCGTCATCCTCACTTCTCATTGCTAGCCCCAACCTCGAGAACCTGCTTCACTGAAAATCTGTTCCCCCGAAGGATCGTCGCAGCCCATAACACACAAAAATCAGCAAAACGCTGATAATCCCAATAGAAAAAAAAACAAAAAAAAAAGATTTAAGTGGCTCGAATACTTTATATAAATCACATAAAATAATCCTATATAATTTACACTAAATATAATTCTTTATTAATTTAGACCCGGGAAGCCCTGCCAGTCTGTTTAGTAGGAAGAGAACCATGGTAGACCCGGAGCACCCGGAAATCGGCCAGTCACTCCCTGTGACCCGGAACACCCGATAACCGGCCAGTCTACCCTGTGACCCGGAGCACCCGGAAATCGGCCAGTCACTCCCTGTGACCCGGAACACCCGATAACCGGCCAGTCGACGCTAATAATCAAATTGGCCATAAAACATTTCGTCCTAATGTGCACACCTCTTCCTAAAGTTGCTACTAGTGTCCCGGGAAACCCTGCTAGACACCACTTTAGGAAGAACGGATATAATCGGTTCACATCAAATACATATCGGAGGCATAAAGCCTAAAGGTTGTGTTCATCACTTTAGGAGGTACCGTCCCAAAGCTATCCTCCCACTGTTAAATTATTTTGAATATACACATAATACAATTCCTAAATTATTTCCACCGTGGGGTAATCAATTCACCAAAGCCAAAGGAAGTCAATATACATGTACAGATATAATGGGTAATCAATTTATGATGGTTAATCTACTCAAATATATATGGCAAAGATGCATACAGGGTGATCACGTGAATAGAAGAAAGGGAAATTATATATATATGATATACAAATATGTATGCCAAGGGAAATTGTGCAATATGCTGCGTACAGGGTGATCACGCACGTGAATCGAAGCAAGAGAACAAAAAAAACAATTGCATTTGTTAGTTATATATATATATATATATATGCACGGAATTCAAACGACAATTCTGATCAACCTAATATAGATACAGCAAACACCAATCTGAATTCAAATAAAGAGAAACACAAGATTTGAAGAAGGCAATTTGCGATTTCTATTGATCTAGGACTCATGAGATTAGGGTTACATATAGTATGGATTAGTCTACGCTATATGGGAATGAGAATTAGGATTACCTGGTCTCCGTCTTTGCTAGCCTTCTAGAAAACTGCTTTGATGAGAGTACGGGAGGAGGATGCCGTAGCAGGGAAAAGAGTAGAGAGAGAAAGAGTCGAGCGTTTATTAGGTTTAGGCGGCTAACCTAAGTTTATAATTAACATCTAGGGTTTTAGCGATTGGGCTGGGCTATTTAATTATTGCAAATTAATAAACTAATACTAAAAACATTATTAATTTCTAGATATTTTATATATTATTATTATATTTTGTTGGAATGGGCCTTTATCACTTAAACCCTAATCTGTTATGTGATCTAGTCTAATCAGATCTGATTATGTGATCTTAACTGTTTTATTTGTTTTTTAAAAATTTCAAATTATTGTGCCTAGATTCTAGGAGAAACTCTAGAAATCAATTTAGATTATTTCTCTCTATATATGTACACATATTAATTCTTTTATTATTATTATTATTATTATTATTATTATTATTATTATTTTAATCAGAGGTATTACAAACTACCCTCCTTAAAACAAGTTTCGTCCTCGAAACTTAACTGCGTTTATTATTATTATTTTAATCAGGGGTATTACAGTCTATCAGTTATTCCCAGAGGGTCTGTCACAACAGCTGATTCGTGTTTTAACAAGTTCTTCAGCCTTATCTTACAACTTCATGAGTCATATTGACAAGTGCGTGAGTTATTCCTGGAGGGTCCATTACAAAAGCTGATTTGTATTTTAACAAGTTCTTAAGCCTTTTTTTACAACTTCACGAGTCATATTAATAAGTGCATAAGTTATTCCTAGAGGGGTTTAGAACTTGACAACTCTTTTTATCCAAAAAAAAAAAAAAAAAGAACTTGACAACTCTCACTTGTCACAACTGGTTATTTGGTTTTTAACAACTTCTTCTACCTATTTTTACAACTACAACTGCACGTATTAACAACATTTTTTTAATATCATATCAGTGTTTTATCAGCAAACAAACCACCATCATATTCAACTATTCCCACTTAAAACAGAGCACTCCCTCCGTAACCTTGCTTAAAAACATAGCACAGTAAAATTCACATAACCCAACAATGATAAAGCCCCAACTTCAATGGTAAATATCATATCTTTAGCAAAATATTAGTATTATTTATCTACCTCTTAGCACATAGTCCACCATTAAGCCCAAGCTCCAACTTTGACCAATCCCTCAATCTCAATGCACCCAACATGCACGGTGAAAATAATAATAATCAAAATCACTATTCAAGCTTGTAACAGTAGATGAAGGCTGCAAAATCCAACCTTTGCCATCCCTCTGTTTTTTCTTTCTCGTTAATGGAAAAAACGTGCCATCCCTCCTTCTCCTGTGCCTTTTCCTTTTATATTCCTTGAGGGCAACTTAGTCATTTCACATTGACAACAAATCATACAAAAGTCCCTATGGACTTTTTTGACAGAGAAATTCGGTATGAGACTTTTTTGTGATTTTTTATGGTTCTTGGGTCCTGATAGTGGTTTCCCCAAAAATATAAGAAGTCATATTTAAACATTAATTATGAGGAAAAATTTGAAAAATAAACATTAACTACTCTCAAAGTGATTTATATTGTAAATCAAATCATCCTTTAGAAGAAACTTATATTGTGGATAAGAGGAAGAACGTATGTTTGTTTTAGCTTTTTAAAAGTGCTTTTACGATTTTTAAAGTAAGTATGTGAGATGAGTTTTCCATCAGCTTATTTCTATTCCTATGTTCCCAAACAAGCAGTAAATAAAAGCTATGAGTATGGTTCTACTAACTATTTTAAACATTTAACTTGCTCTTATGTTGTAAGGAAACAAACCTAAAAGTCCATGAAACTTTTTGGGAAAATGACGAAAAAAACACTATTTGAATTAAAAACGTTTCATGTATATTAGCAAAATGTAAATAAATAATCAAGTATGAATATGAAATTTTGAGGTTTGATACTTTTACCAAACTGTCCTTCACGGACAAGGACCCTCGCTAATTGGAGCTCTACCAGCTGACAACACCATGCTAGCTCTCCCACGATTCAATGAGACATTTTTTTGGGGCTCAAGTTGTCAATATAGATATCCAAATTGTTAATATTTCTAAGTAGTCATCATTCTCTATATCTAAATAGTCAATGTTGCCTAATATGTGGCTTCAAAATATCTCACCAGAGCTCCAGCTTAGGCTAACGAAGGTTCTTTTGTCCCTTTTTTTTTTAAAAAAATGTGAAGGGCATTTCGGTAAAAAACATTAAAACTTCAAAATTTCATATTCCTACTTGATTACATATTTGTCCTTTTACTAATTTACATGACAATTTGGAAATTTTATAATTCAAATAACTTTTTTTCCCTCACTTTCCATTTTTTATACCCACATTTATAATACTATCAAATATGGTTAAATTTAGGGGAAAATATAAGAAAATACCACTTGAACTTTAAAATGTTAAATAAGTGATTTCCTACTAAAATAAATTGTCAATTATAGGCAACAAGAATGATTTAGGATTTTGAAGTTTAAGTGGTATTTTTTTTTTTCTCTTTAATTTAACTATTTTTAAAAAAAATGTTTAAAAAAAATTCATAAAAAGACAACAATAATGTTCTCATTCCTATTATTTACATTTATGACATTCTCCCGCCAAATTGTTCAATTCTCGCGGGCGAAGCAGAACCCAAACTTCCGTCTCAGCGAGTTCCCCGCCCACGACGAGACGTTGGGTACGAAGCATGAAGGTTTCCCTGGGAATGCTATTTTCTGGGGACAAGTTTGCCCCTCTTTCGACTTGCCCTACGTCGTCAATATATACCAAAACGACCTGGACTCTTTCAGTTGAAGCCACGCCGCCGCTCGAGACCATAGCCGGTGCCGGAAGAGGAGATCGTCGACTTAATCGCCGGTGAGTAACCTTGTTCGAGTTTTGACTTAATTTTGTTCTTCTACAGACTTGTTCTTCGATTAGGTTTTGCTCTTCTTTGTTACATTTGGGTTTTCTGCCCTTCTTTCTTCTTTTTTCTGGGCTAGGTTTCTACTGGTAGAAATATGTGGAACATGTCGGAAAATGAAAGGCTAATAATATATGGTTACCACCACATCTTCCTACTTTTCCCTTTTATCCTTCTAAATGAACAAGTAACAGAGTAGGTGCTGCGGAGTTTAAATATGTACACACCAGGAAGATGATCCGTTAGTAAGTATGTATATACTGTATATAATATTTGTTGGTAGAAACTAGATAGAAGAGCAGCGGTCAAAGATTTACCATATATTCTGTTCATCTTTATCAAAGATTTGCTGACATTTAATTTGTTTAATGCTTATTACGCAGAGATGGACCCCGTAAGGAGAGAATTGTTTCTTCGCCTGTTGATTTGTTGGCTGGGGACAGTTCATGCTAAGCATGGATGGATTTTCTCTGTTTTTGTTGTTGCTACTCTGCGGTTGCGGAGAGATCGTTTAAGTGATGTCTCATTTTCCACCAACTGTCGTTTAAGCTATGTCTTGCCTTCCCTGAGCTGTCGTCGTTTAAGCTCATCAACTTCCATGAACATCTATGTTAGGAGCGCTCGCTTGAAGAAGATGGTTTCTAGTAGTGATGTCACTTGCTGTAAGCTACTTAGAATGCACAGGAGGACATTTGATCGGCTGTGTCAAATGCTTGATAGTATAGGGGGACTAAAGCCTATGGATAATTTGCCTGTTGATGAACAAGTTGCTATTTGTTTGCATATACTTGCTCATCCTGTGAAGGATAGGGTCATAGGGTTCAATAGTAAGAGACCTGGAGAAACTGTTAGTAAGTATTTTAGTTTGGTGCTCAAAGCTACAATAAATCTTCATAGCGAGTTAACAAAGAAACCCGAGGCTGTGCCAGAGGATTCAACCGACGAGAAATGGAGGTGGTTCAAGGTAATTTGACACATTGTTATGTTTTCATGAATTACTACACTATACGATAAGTACTAACTCTTAGTTCTTTTTCCAGAATTGTCTAGGTGCTGTGGATTTTGCTCATATCAAGGTGAAGGTGCCTTTGGCTGACCAAGTCAGGTATCGTAACAGGAAAGGAGAGATAACTACTAATGTATTGTGGGCTTGCTCTCAAGATGGACAATTTACCTATATCTTGCCTGGGTCGGAAGGATCTGCAAGTAATTGGAGGGTGTTGAGTAGTGCAATTTCGAAGGGATTGAAAGTTCCTCAAGGTGGGTGTTTCAAACATGGTTTTTGTATCAATCTGTTTGTGACCTTGTTCTTTTAAGTGTACCCATATTCTTGGTTTCATGAAACAGGTCAATATTATTTGATTGATAGTTGGTTTTGGTCCCCAAGTTGTGAAGGTTTCCTTGCACCATATAGATGCAAAAGATACCGCAAAAACCAAATGAGAGAAGAGCATTACCCTGGAATATTACATGAGTGCTTCAATACTCGACATTCTATAGCACTTAATGTAATTAAAAGATGCTTTGGCATGTTAAAGCTGAGGTGGGCGATTCTTAGGAACCTACCCTTTTACAAATCAGTTCGGATGTACAACCTGATAATAATTGCATGCTGCTTGTTGCAAAACCTGATTCTTCAAGATGGTGCAGACCCCCTTGAGGATGAATTAGTTGACATGGAAGCTGAAATATTCGACCAAGCTATCCACAAAAAGGCAAAGTGTACATAGATGAACTTGGTCCCGATTGGTTGACTGTTATCTATGTGAGGTCAACCGTTTTTTTTTTTTTTTATTTATTTATTTATGTTTTTGACTTTTTGGCCACAGGATGAACCAGTTGATAAGTACCGTTTCTTAATCTAGTGCTGGTAGTTAAAAACTCGTTTTATCACTGTGATTTTACGTTTTTACGATTTTTTTCATTAAAATGATTTTACTAATTTTCCAAACGCTTTTATGTTTTTACGATTTTTTTACATTACGATTTTACGTTTTACGATTTTTCATTCTCCTTCCGTTTTCAAGTAAAATCTACATTTTCACTACTATGATCTAGTGATACTCAGCACTCGACTGTTTCGCTAATGTATTCGGACAAGGGGTTTTCATCCACCAGCCACCATGTGGTCCCCACTATCCACAGTCTATGCATTTTGTAGATCTAATGGAGTGTATTTGCATATATTAGCACAAAGGTCAAGATTTAAGAGCGAGTCGTTAACAATTCTTTATGTCTATCCGTTGTGTTTGAATTTCCCAAATTGGAGATGTTTCTTCACTTTCGTTGTTTGAATTGGTTTCGAACTTACATTTCAACCAAAATAATCCCTCCAGTCTGCTTGCTTATTGGTTGAGCGATCCAGGAATAAACTAATTTACTACCAATAAAAAATCTTTAAACCATAATTCGTACCAGGACTGTCTTGAACGCATCAGGGTTAATATCATTAGACAGTGGTAGCCAGTAACCACTTTATCAAAGATGATCATATCCAATAAATTATGAATTGAACATATAGGTATTTACACCTCGTTTACTCATTTGAAACAATAAATCGATCTAGCTCAGAACCAAACAAAAAAGAAACATATGCCATCCACCACCCGCCCCTAACTATACAACTTTCTGAATCCAGCTGGAATCCTATCCTATTAGAATCATTCACATGTAAGCAGTCTCAACAAGGGGATGAACACAGGTATCCTTCATTGAAAATTTGGTTTGACAAGCAAATTGTATAAGTTGCACAGAATTCTTCCCTGGGTCCATAGGAAACTGGCATATAAGCTCGCAGCAATCCGTAATATACATGCTTCAACTCTCAAACCTGTGATTTTTTCATTGTGCAGCAAGATAAAATAAGTAGTGTTATTTAATGTTCAAACTGACTCTGCACAAATTTTCATTCTCAGGGGCACAAAACAAGTACCAACTATACTATAATAGCATATGCTTTCTCAAAATTCCTCAGAAGACTATTTAAGACAACACAAGTATAATACATGGGCGCTCAAAAGATTTTTCAGACAACAAAATCATTACATAAATTATTTACTCGATGAATGCAACCAGCTTGCTTTGCATAGTATCACTCCTGTGCCAGAGAATTGTGTTTTGACAAGAATGAATGCTGCATGCAGTTGTGTTTATATTCACTGATATACATGCATGTACTCATTGTGCGGATGCATATATGAAAGTAATACAACCTTCGGTCTTAAATATAAGATCCACTTTGTAGTTCAATTAAAAATTGGAGGTAGTATCAACTAATGGATAACAATGAGTTACACATAAGGATTAAAAACTAACTCTGCCCAAACAAATTTAGAGCAATTACACGTTAACACTTACCCACATCTGAGGCAACCTTAGGAAGACAAAGGACAAGGAATATAAAACAACTGAGATTGTTGTAGCTGTAACTATGTTGTGTACAAGACGTTTACTGTCTTTGCTTGGCACAAACGCCATTTTCAGTGTATTTGTCAGCTCAAAGAGCCTATAAGAAACCTGCCGGGAAACAGAATGTTTAATCAGAAGGAACATTGTTTACAAAATTTCAATATCTCATTATCATGTACTTACTGCAATATATATTGAAGATACGAGCATAAAATTCAACATTGGGTAGTCTGAGATTAAAGAAAGCAATAATTTGGGTTGACCATCTGGAACGCCAGACCTGAAATCAATCACAAACATGGTGTAAGAGAATTTACTTGATGAATAGTGTAAAAAAAAAAAAACACATAATTCCTCACAAATAAAATAAAACTAGAACACTTGAGCGTCCAAGCATCAACATGTCGTCGCCCACTTATATGCATGTCATGAATGCGAAAGGTGTTTCCTCCCTTTGCATCATGACTAAGAAGTAATTATATCCAAATTTGTTTAGTATACATAGAATAATTGTTCAAAACTGAAAAACTGAGTAGCATTCTAAAATCCCTTCTGGACATGGAAATAACCCAAAATCTTAAAAACTCATTCACATAATTTCCTTTCTTTTTTGGTGAACTCATTCGCATAATTCCTAAAGCGGGTAAACTTCAACTAAATTGCGTCAGCAACTTCAGGTAATAATCTGAAGCATTCACAGATTTGGTGTCATAGTTTTGTAATCTCAAAGACAACACCATGTGGGACACAATACATGAGCACAAATGTATACCTTAACCAGATATGGATCTGGGAGATATAGGTTTCCAAGGTGATCTTTCCAAGCCATCTAGCAGAAGAAAGGAACCAACAAAGTAATTCACAATTCAGTATTCCAAATCAAGAACACAAATTAGTTCAATTATTATTTGGCAGCATCCACCAATAAATTCTCATTACAAGTATATGTTTGTCAAATCTGAACTAACATAAAGACCACTTACGCAAAAAGGGTCAAAGAGTAGCCACGCAAACTTTGAGTAACATTTCGTAGGCATATGTATACGCTGTCAAAAAAAAATTATTCATGAATATCTAGAGTAATGTCTTCAATAACTCAGCAAAGCAAAAGAATGACGTGGAAATAAACAAATACGTTATAGGAATCCATGAGGTGTAAGGATGGTATCTGTTGTATGTAAGCTTGTCCAGCTTGTATATATACTCGAACCATAAATAACCAACCTAGAAATTAACTCAATTGGTCAGTGCAGAAAGTGAATAAAGAAAATCGAAGGTTTAATGTTTACATGACATCAGAAAACCAATAAAGTAAAATACCAGTGAAGATAGTATCACAACAACAGCTTTGATTGATATTCTACGCTTGATTTCCAATTCCTCCAATTTCTCCATCCAACTTTCAACCTATCAAATTTTGTGACCTTCAGTAAAGAATTCAACTTTAAAGACAAAGGAAAATAGAGATGTTCCTATTTGATATTCTTCAATCAATCACAGAAAGGGTGGAGGTGATCTGTAGAGTTGTTTCAACTATTTCAAGAACAAGAATTGAAAACTTACAGTTGGATGATAATAAGCATAAATCATTCCAATTATCCAGATGTAGCGATCAAGCCCTGAGCGGAAATGCCATTCGTACAAGCGAGGTAAGTGAGATTTTGCAGGGTTAGGATCAGTATAACCTGCACGGAATTCCAGACTGCCAGTCAGAAAGACCACGTTGCTTTTAGATGTAAGCTAAGCATCACAAAAGTTACTGACCAAGCAGGAAAGAAAACGGGCTCCAGACCCATTCAAACACTCCAGGTATCTCCCATACTAGTATGACCACCAAGAAGCAGGCAATGAATTTTGCTGCAATAACGGACCCAATCTCGTTGTACTTGTTCAGAATACCAAGTGCCCCGTAAACCATAAGAGTGAAAAGAGTGTGCATAGGACAGATGTAATATAACATATAATTGTTGTTGAGGACGACACAGCAGAACAGCACCAAGAAATTAAGCCGCCACATCATCTGCTCAACCAAAAAATCAGCGTGAGGAAACTTTACAGACATAGCACACTGGTTACCAAATATTCAAAGCATGCTTATAGTTCAGGACATTGGCATACCTGAGCAAACCTTGCAAGACTAAAATCTTTCCGTACATAATAATATGAGAAGTTCCCAAAACCAGTCATCCATACATATGCAGCAATGAATATACGAATTGCATTATAGATCTCATATGCAGCAAAGTAATGGTACATCAAAAACAAAACCTGTGAACAGAAAGAGTGAGACCATGAGAAAGGCACCGTATGTCAAATGGTAGCAGCATCAAAGCAAAGAATCAATATGTTTAAAAGTGCATCAGAAAAAATCTGCTGAAAAGGTCCAGACCAAATTTAACTTGTAATTCCCTGTCCTTTTTGTGTTGATTTTGGATTTCTTAATCTAGGAATTTCAAACTAAAGTTTTTCCCATTGCAGAATAACAGCCAACGGGAGAATTCTTAGATATGGCATCATGAAATAGTGTTCAACCTGCATCCAGCCTTTCCATTCTTCAGTCTGGTGCCTATTCAAATAAAGTATGGATTTTCCAGAGACAGGAGACTTGTCATGATGTGTCTTAAAAGAAGTCATCGCTGAAACTATGATGAGGAGAAAATAGAGAAACCAGAAAAGATCCCTGTTGTAACTCTGGAAGGAAAACAGTTGTCAGTTTTCTCCAACTATCATATCAACAATACATTAAATATGTAACAGAGCAAAAGATAATAAATATACATGTGACATGAAATGTCAGACACATGCTGATCAGTAATTTGTACATGAAGGTTAAAACATGCCAGACAAGAACATTTTATCTGAACGATGTGTGAATACAAAGCATCAAAAAGAAAAAGTACAGAGACATGATACTCAATTATGAAATGTAAATGTCAGAGACATGACAATCAGTTCAAATATATAACAAGGTCGAGCTGGAGTACTCACTTGTGCTAGCCTATGGCCACCAATGTTGGGCATTTGAAACAGTGGCAGAATAAACATCTTATGCAACAAATATGTTGTTATCCTATATATTTTAAGTTATGATCAGTTCCACTCATTTGTCTGTAAACCTTCTTTACCTTAATAACTTCCAACTTTTAGCAAAACTTGTTTTGTCTTCATTTTGCAAAATTGAAGTGACAAATCATAAAGAACTCTAATATCCATGGTTTTCCCCCTCAAAACAGTTATTTCAACATTAAATTGTGAACAAACTGCTAATAAAGGTTTCAATTTTTTTACGGTTGTTTGACAACCTAATAAACGAAACCACGAAAGAGTGTCTGCAATGGCTACACGTATGACAGAACTAGAAATAAAAATCGAAATAAAAACATAATTACTGAAACATGGCAAAATGTTTTGGTAGGTGTCAGCTAAAAAGCCACAGGAAACTTGCTGCAGCATGCATATGTTGAATAGCAAATCCCATAAAAAAAACGGAGAGCATTAAGAAATAATATGTTAATCATAGAGATAAAGTAACACAATTTGCTAACCTTTTTTGATGAGTTAAACAGATCTGTGCGATCACACAAATAAAAATAAGCCAAAAGAAGACCAAATTCAGACCTGGAGCAGAGAAGAGCAAATGAAACGAAAGTCAGTATCTTACCCAATTAACAAAGCATATTTTGAATCACATATTCCACTTACATTGCTCGAAGTGTCAAACGGTTTTCAATCAGAAAACTTTCATCCAGCAAAAGGAATCTGAAGAAATAAATAAGAATGCCAGCATATACAAATTCAGATTAGGCAAAGATAGAGTCAGAATTACAGTAAGCAAGAGAAAAGGGTCCTCTTTTACAAACCGAAAAATTGGTGATGTGGAACTTCGGGCTTTTGGAGGGGCTTTCTGCAAGGCTCCCCCCTCTAATAAAACTGCTGTGTCCTCTTCTTTGACAGCATCACTGCTCATTTCAACCAAATTGACATCCGAAGTCCTACTAGTAGCGTCCAATAAAAACAAATTTATTAGTAATAATGGTGATAAGTGCTAAATTTCTAAACCTATCCCTATTGAACTGAAAAAATAACACTTCTGGGATGACCATATAACAATTTTCCCCTCTAAACCTATCAGGTAAATGAAAACAGATTAAGTTTGAGATAATTTGGAACAAATCTACAATATAGCACACGATTATGAAATTAAAAATCTCAAATTCTGATATTCTGTCCGAAGAAGAGGCCATTTGCACAAACACCACAATAATCCATAACAGAAGTCATTGTTAGAGAATCAAAAACTTCAAAATACACACTTGTCAGTCCTACAGAAGCCAAGCGCTTAAATTTCTAGCTTGATATATCAGATAGCTTAGAAATGCAAGATGATAATACAATACATTCCCCTGCAAAATATAACTATTGCACCAGCACGAGCAACTAAAGTGGAATAACCAATCGAACTCACACTTTGGAAGTGAATGAATTTTTCCGATACTCCAGTATCTCCGAATATATCCATGCGGCGACGACAGGAATAATTCCAAGCAGGCACGAAACCTGCAGAAAAGAACAGTAAATATAGAACTGAGTTGAAAACCAACAAAGGCAACTGATAACAAATTAGTTCAATACACTAACCCCGCCGTAAACAGTCGAAATTCAAAGTTGCGCCGCATTTCAGTATACGTCATTAAAAGATTAAATAAAATAGTGCGAGATCTGAGAGCAGAAGAAACGGGAAGACGTACCTGACCAGGAGTGACGGGACTAGAGATAATCATATCGGAAAAGAGTGAGGCCACAGCAGTCACGGTAATTGGAGGAGCAAACGAAGGAGCATTGAATGCGAAGAAGATCTGAGAGCAGATCTAGCAGATAAGGAGAAGAAGAATGAGGAGAATTTGCTGGGAAACAATGATGGCTTTGTTCAGTATGAGAGAAGAAGGAGAGAGTAAAGAAAATGGGAGAAGGTGAGATGAGCCAAAAGCGAGTTCGAAGCACGCACCGACGAGTTTTTATTACCGCTCCCAATATAAATGTGATGTCCCACTCCGGATGGTCGTTGAGATGCACTATTCCGCAGAACCAATTCACGGCCCGTTTCATATCTGCAATCCGTTAATTGATAAAATATAATAATAATAATTTTATAGAATATTAAATCTAAACCATCTATTTTATTATATATGATTTAAGGTCTTTTTTCTCATTTTTTTCTCATAATTTCATCTTCACCCTTAGATCATGAAATTGATGGTTTAGATTTAATATTTTATAAAATTATTATTATTATATTTTATAAATTAACATTTATTTATTTTTATGGATTGTAGATATGAATGGTGTGTATCAGATTTTAAGAGTTTAAATTTACTTATTTATGTTTATAGAAATAATTTCATAAAAGATTGAATTTGAACCATATATTGTTTTAATCTAGTAGTGGATATGAGATTATGAAAAGAAATTAAAAACGAGGACATTGAGAGAAACCAGCCCCTAGGAAACAAGACGATCCAGAAGAATAGAATTAATTAGAGATAAAAATGATAAAAACACATTAAATGCTAAGATGGCCCCAGATAGGATCTTATAAAAAGGATGAAGGCAATTCAAATTTTAGGCTTTTATGAAAAAGACTGGAGTGGGTATACCATCGGACTTGACTTTCCCCTCCTATACATATTTCGATCCTTTTCCCTTTTTTACTGTTGGATTAAGATTAAGATCTCAACGGTCCAGATTTATCATATGATAAAAAATATTATTATAATTTACCTTAAATATACAAAAATAATTTGAACGTTTCAAATTTATTTTTGCATCTTGTATCGGAAAAAATTATTTGTGTATCTTTAAAGTAAATTATAATAATATTTTTATCATATGATAAATATGGGTTGTTGATGTCTTAATCCAACTGTATAAAAAGGGAAAAGGAGGGAAAAGATGGGAATAAATATAGGAGGAAAATCAAGTCCATACACATAGTAGCAATATTTTGAAAGATAAATGGTTTATGAAGTACTTGAAAGGAATTTTAATCTAAGTTAAACTTTCCTTCAAAAAAAATTATATGTGATGCTATTCATATATATGAATAATCAATGGTTAATGTTGAGGATATCTACCTAGATCAATATTCGTGCGTAGTCAGCTATATGTTATTTTATTTATAGTCAAGGGTATGAATATATCAATAGATATTTCATAAAAGATTGAATCTGAACCATGTATCTCATAGTAACTCAGATGTCATACTACTTTGTAATGGATGACAACGTATGTAATTGTCAGCATATTTACTTTTAATTTTTCAAATAACCACTTCTTGAATTCAGCCATGTTACCCAATGATTTATTTTTGCCGTATCACATTTTTTAAACAAATTCTACAATTTAACTAAATTTATTACTCCTTTGATCCTTAATACTCATCTGGTCCTTAATATAAAATATATTTAAGAGTTGATATTGGTTCTAAATACAATATATAGTTTTTATGGAGAGTAGTAATTATAAGAACACTTTTATAGATAATTAACTACCTTGGTCCTAATTATAAGAACACTTTTATAATGTAATTTGAATTATAAAAGTGTTCATATAATTATGATTAGAGGGAGTAGTTAATTATCTAGGGGTTTCTTTAAAGAGAAAATTCTAAATAAATACCATTGAAATTTAAAAAAAAATGTTAGATATAGAAAAGACAAATAAGCATCAACACACAAATGGGTGTTTCTCTAAATGGGACGGTCTTTAATAAGGGAATAAAGAATAAGTGGGAAAAAAAAGGATAAGAATAAGGTGGTAATGAGCTGCTTTCTCCCATTATTGCAAGGCCCACGATACTACTTCAATATTCACGCCACAATAATATCTCCTTGAAAACCACTCTCCGATCAAAATTTGTCATAACCATTTTTATCAAGGAGGGTCTCATGTCATCGTCCGATCATCACCGACACCCCAGACACTTAAAAACAAACGCAGCCACGTGTCTCAGTTTTTTTTATCCTAGATGAAACTAGAAACTAAGAGCAACACATTCATTACAAATATATCATGAATATAGCAAACTACTCTTTTTTTTATTATTATAAAACACCAACTAATTATTTTTATAAACTAATAAAAACATTAAAGTTAATAAAGTTGTTATAAAATTTAAGTAATTTCTAATATTACCCCTACTAATTGTACTAAACTCTAATATTATATTAATTATTACAATCACCCACTACCTTTATTAATTTTGAGCATACATGAAAAAAATAATTAATATTCCTTAGGAACAAGCAAATGCCTTATAAAAATGACTAAATAAATTTACTAGTTGGTGTCTTATAATAAGGACTAGAGTGAGTATTTGCTTAACATAAAAAATTAGTATAATGATTTCTCTTGATTTATTCTTAGTGATAAGGGTCATTAGGGCTAACCACCCATATCCCGCCTATCTATAATTAGAGGTGGAGTATAAATTGTAATTAGGAGGTGAAAATTACAGAATATAATATAGGTATTTATGAAATTAATTTCAGCTCTATAAAAATTTCAAGATTTTCATTTTAGTCCCTCTATGAAACTTTTAGTGGAGACTAAAGTGAAAATATTGAATTTTTTATAGGACTGAAATGTAATTTCCTAAACATTTGGATTCCATTATATAATTTTAGGGGGTGGGGGCCACCCTTAACCCCCTAGTTCCACCCTTGTTTATAATACACCAGTACGAACTAACCATAACCAACTGTTTAGCTCGTGATAAATGGATAGTAACAAACACGGGCGGATTAGGATGGGTGGTGATCCCGTTTAAGGGTCGTGGCCTCTACAAAAAATACCACAAATTAATTAATACCATATCTTCTTGATACTAATTATATATTTTTTCATTCAAGAAATATTGAGGGGAAAAAAGGGAAAATATCAGTGAGGTCTTTAGGAAGAGAAAAAATATAAAAAAGTCTCAACCCCAAATCCTATATCTTTTTTATTTTAATTACGAAATTCCAATGTCAAAAAAGTCTTACTGTCAAACTGGTTTTTCATATTGTCAAAATAGTTTTTCCTATTGAAAATTTTCCGATGAAAATATTGTTATAAAAATGGTTTTTCCTGTTGTTAAAATTTTTTCGAGTTTTTCCTCTGGCGTGTAGAATCTTAAAAACCTAGAAAATTTTTGACAATATGAAAAGTCATTTTGACAACAATATTTTCATAGGAAAATTTCAACAACAGGAAAAATCATTTTGACAATGAGAATTTTTTTATATTGGAATTCTATAATTAATATAAAAAAAAGTCTCTAGGGACTTTTTTATAGGAGATTTGAGGTTGCGACTTTTTTGATATCTTTTTTTCCTTAGGATCTTCCGTGATATTTCCCAAAAAAAAAAACAAACGCACGTCAACCTTATGATTTTATATGTATAATATGAATAAAAAGAAGAAATCAAAGAGATAACCTACGTATGAGTAAAATTAGTGAGGTATATCCCACTCCAATTGGATTAGGTTTTTTTCATTATCTATTTTTTATCACTTCTCATAATATTTAAATTATGTATGTTCATCAATCTGAAAAAGTTACATTATCAAGTTACACTGCTTAAATTTTTCTCTTGTATTTCCAATCAACGAGCGAGATAAGATAATGAGAAAATTGATAATGGGAGGATCTCATTCGGCGCCAACTAGGGATGATCATGGACCGGGCTAGACCGGGTTGGAGGGTAACCCGAGGTCTAGCCCGATTTTACCTCGGGCTGGAAAATTCAGCCCGAGGTCCGGTCCGGCCTCGTACCGGCTCGAGCTCGGGCCGGACCGACCGACTACTGGACTTTACTGGACCGATCCAGCGATCGATTTTTTTTTCCAATATTTTTTTCTTTTTCTTTTTTTTGCCTTCTTGGGAGACAATATTTTAGCTCTAGTTTCACTTGATTTCCAAAAGTAATAAAAAGTGACTTAGTGAAAAGTGATTTCTATAAATTAAAAAGCATATGAAGATGTTCAGACTCCAGTGAGTGACTCAGTGTAGTAGTGATTTTTTTTTTTTTAAAGAGAGCTCGGGTCAGACCGGACCAGTCCAGGGGTTTTAAGTCCCTGGACCGAGGTCCAGTCCCACCCGAGCTGTTTGGTCCAGTCCGGTCAAATTGTCCTGGACCAATTTTGGTCCAGGACAATTCGGGTTGGGTCAGACCGGACCGGGCCGGACCAACCAGACCACAGGTTTTTTGATCAACCCTAGCGCCAACTATCCCACACCTACACCTACACGGCTATTCATGCTGACACGGCTACTCATGCTGCGTCATCTACATTTCCTTCATTTATCTGGGCAAGGTAAGGTGTTCATAAATTATCAAATTTTTTTTTTTTTTGTAAATTCCCAAAATAAAAAGTACCCCAAACAGTTACGCTTAATTGCTCCGGCAACATGTGCTTGAGGTGGAGGTGGTGGTACGCGGAGGCCTTCCGATGGCCAGAGTTCGAATTTTCTCTGCCGTCACCGGTGTTCCGGTGGACGAGCGTTTGGAACCTGGAGGGTTTACGGCGGCTGAATTTTGATTTCTCCATTGTGGACGACGTCGGCTGGGCTTTCGTGACGGTATTGGAGTCTCTGGCCTTGCTCTCCCTTATTTGCTACTTCTTTCTCTTCTGTGGCTGCACTCTCTGATTCACCCTCTTTTTTGTTCTTTCTTTCTCCAATATTTGCACATATGGTTTCAAAATAACCATTGAATTTGCTTCGTTTGTGCTTAATCTATTACTCCTATTAACCGATTTTCCGGCATATTTCTGATCGTTCTTGAGTCAGACATTGAAACATTAGGTAGCGGCGTTTCTGGTTTTGGGATTTCGTTCCTTATTGTTAATCCAAATCATCGATTATTTTTTCGAATCAACAAACTATGGCAGTTAGCATTTTGTAATTCTCGAACTTGAGATCGCTTCGAAGATATTTTCAAGAATGCTCTTGAACTTGTCGTAGAGTTGTCTGGAAGAATTTGGATAGGGTGTGATAATTCTTATCGGAACCCTATAGGCTATGATCATCAAGTTTCGTTTCGTTTTCACTGATTTTGCCACCCGAAAATGTGGTTATTTATTTTTTTCCAAAACAAAGAAGTAATATCCATACTTTGTAACATAGAGACGTGCTGTTTAAGGATCCAACCCAAAGCAATGACCTAAATGTATAAAAGACGCAATTAAATTTTTATATATGTGTATATAAAAAGTAGCAGATCACAAGGTTTGAGCGGGAGATTAAGGATTAATTGGATGGTTAGGAGGGAAAGCGATCGTGATTTGGTGAAGTCATCACTATGGTCATGTAACATAGAGACGTGCTGCTTAAGGATCCAACCCAAAGCAATGACAAATGAGTTGGGACTATCTTGAAGTTTGGGCCGTTTAAATTAATTTGTAAAAGAAATTTTTTGTAATTTGTAATTTGGATTTTCTCCCCTTGTTTCCTTCCCTTTTTGCGCACCACATTCTAGATTGTTTGATTGTTCCAACACACAAACTGCAACTAAACTCTCATTGGATAATTCTTTCCAACCAATTGATTGTCCACAAAAATGATAACTAAATCTAAAAAGCATTGCTATAATATATTATTGTACTAAGCAAAATAGTAATACTTAGCCGAGAAATCAGGCCAACGCATTTAAGTCCTTTTAATTTAAAGGCAGGCTATAAATTAGAATCTCCAAAGGAAGTCGAGCTTAAAAAGGTCAGCTCTGTAAGGTCAAGGGCTTAAAAGGGTAGATCCTGCAAGGTTGAGGTCCACCTCGTTTAAGTCTGTTAATTCCCCCCCCCAACTTGCCCTGGCACTCTATCAGTGTTCGGTTGTCTTTGACTGTGCCTCTCACTAACTCTAAAATTGCATTTTTTCCTTGGCCTCTCAATCACTTTCATCCTTTTCAGCTCGCAGCCTCTCGATTACTTAGTGACTTAGTCTAAAATCCACCCACATTGTTGACACAGAAGGCATCAAGTTCCCCAACAACCTTCTTCAGTCAGCAACCACCAGAGGCATCGACTTCACTAAATATCCCTTAGCCATTTCATAGACAAACCATATTTCCTTCCATACCTGGCTCATTGTTCCTCAAACCCTTCCCTTCCGGCCTTATGAGTTTTTTTTCGACTCATTGTCTTATTCTTACTCTCACTTCCCTTCGACTGTTCCTCACAGTCTCGGATCTTGAAGGCTGAAGCTCACCGAGTCGCTATCTCTTAGTGTCATATCGTAGCACTCCCCGTCTCGCACTATTGCATTGTTCAAATGAGGTTCAAATGATTTGTAGTGTTGATATGTTTTTTTGCTATAATTTGTTGCTATAATCGGTAGGCTCCAATTACTTTTGATAATTTCTACTCACCATGTTTTCTTACAAATTATCATTTGCATTTCTTCCTTCTAGTTGTTTTGTTATGGAAAAATGGTTCCAGCCCTGACCCATATGCTCACGGGCTGGGCCTTGAAAAGGGATGTTTTTCTTACCTCGGGCCTAAGAGGAGGTAAGCTCTTTTAGGCCTGACATTTCAAATGTTGGTCCTTTTAAGCCCTGGTCCTTCAAGGACCAAATCTGTTTCCCATTCTAACTACTAGTGGCAAATTTAGATAATTTTTTGTTTTTTAAAAAAAGAAAAAAATTAGAGAATCATATCCTAAACTAAACGGATTTTTGTGTGTGTGTGTGTGTGATGCTAGGGACCTTGGGCTGGGCCCTATAAGCTAACCAGCTTGAACCTTTAAAAAGTGCAAAAGAAAACAGATAAACAAAAACAAAAGAAGCTCATTTTACCCCTCGTCCTTGGGTTCAACTGACAAGGGGGTCGGACTTCCTCACCTCAAGGGAGGGGGTTCGATCCCTGCGTTGGTCAAGGCGCTGGGGGAGGCATCCTAGGGGTCTGAGAAGCAGTGGAAACGCTGGTAGAGGTGGAGGCATGTGTACTCTCTGTCCAAGGTATGCCTGCGGACTGGGCTCCAAGCGCCCTGCCCTTGGATTGTGGGTGAGCCCGACTCCTTTCCTAAAATTTTTTAACAAAAAAAAAAAAAAGGGTCGGACTTCCTCACCTCAAGGGAGAGGGTTCGATCCTTGCGTTGGTCAAGGCGCTGGGGGAGACATCCTAGGGGTCTAGGAAGCAGTGGAAACACTGGTAGAGGTAGAGGCATATGTACTCTCTATCCAGTATGCCCTGTAGACTGGGCTCCAAGCGCCTTGTCCTTGAATTGTGGGTGAGCCCAACTCATTTCCTAAATTTTTTTTAGCAAAAAAAAAAAAGAAGCTCATTTAGCGCAAAATAAGATGACGACGACAGGAACCAAAGCGCCCTGCCCTTAGATTGTGAGTAATCCCGACCCCTTTCTAAAAAATTTTTTATCAAAAAAAAAAAAAAGATGACGACGGCAAAACATAAACAAAGAAGGAAAGAGCAAGGACAGGGCTCAGATATTATCCATGATCCGCCTAAGTGGAGTTATCATTTAAAATTTTAAAAATTGATTGTAAATTGCTGGGTTAAACTTAAATTGACTCTTTTGGCCAAAAAAAGAAAAAGAAAAATGACAGCATTTGAATATTATTTTCCAAAAGAAAATCCCAAGATTCAGAGCATGTGCCCCGGACCGACCAGGGGAAAAAACGCGGTTAACAAATTCGGGTCACGTGCCATCTCTAACAGATCTTTTAGACCTTACAGGTGGCATCAATATACCACGACACGTGTCTGATGCTGCGTGAGAAAGAGCTCCCAGCTCACTAACCTCGAAGTGTCGTTCTAAACTTCACATAAATCTCAAGCTGAAAGAAAGCATGCAAAGCAGAGCATTAGGAAGGATGCAAAAAAGAGAGTCTGAGAAAGATAAAGAAAGGCGAGAGCTGTTCTAAATGCTGGTGGCTTGTAAATTCTTATCGGGAGGATCATAAAGGAGAGTGGCTTGTGAGTTCTTATCGGGGAGGATCGTAACGGAAAACAACTAAGTTAATGATCTTTTTGCGGATTCAGGAGTAACTAACGCCGGTTATTGGAATCGGTTCTTTTTTTGTGTGCATCTTCTTGATTTGTTTATCCCCACGCCGGATTTTTCTTTTGGTGGGCCTGCTATTTGTATGGAAGCGCATGCTCATCACCACCCGATTCAAAGTGGCATCGTTTTCCTTCCCGGTATGCATAACCAGTTCGACTACGCTGGGAATGTGAATTGGGACATTCGCTTTCTTCGTCCTCCGTCGACTGACTCTTCTGTTCCGCCGCCGCCGCCGGCGGCCTCTGGGGTGATGATTTGTAATCCAAATTTACCCGCTCATGCACTATGCTCACTGAATCCAGCTCTCCTCATCAATGTAGACGAGGAAAGGTCAATGTCTTTGCATCGGGTAATGTTTCTTCTGGAGGCAACTATCTCTTTTTGTTTGTTTTGTGTTCCTTCTTGTTTCAATATTCTCTTTTCTTGTGGGTTCTTGGGGGTCGTGTGTTTTTTGTTTCTGGCCTTATGATTCTGGGTTCAATTCAATTTGCAGTTGATGGCTGATGAAGGACTTGTTCCGTCGCCTGCAGAGGAGTCAAGAAGGAAATTTGCCATTCAGAAGCTCAAACAGGTTTTCTTGCTCAACATAGCATTTTACTTGGTCTTCTCCTTTTACTCATTCTACTTTTTCCGCAATGTATTGTCTTTTGTGCGATAAATATTGTGTTCTTTTTCTAATCTTTCGAAAGTGTATTGGCATTTTAAGTGTTTTGATTTTGATTGGAAAATAGAATTGTCTTTTGTCTTGCTTATGACAATTCCATATTTTTTGGTCAATTAATTGTGGTTTAAACGTATTAAATTTTTTTATGTCTAGTGTACTTGTTTAGTTCTCTAGGGCTATGTATACTTGATGACTACACGTCCGTTCTTTTTCACTCTTGGAGAAATTGTGATAATAGTTCTCGGAACATTGTTTGAAGATGCTTTCTTTCTTTTTTTGCACTATGGTGAGTTGTATCGTACCTTTGGTGTGAAAGCTAATACTTAAAATCATGCATTTATGATTCTAATCCCTTCCTTAAAGAAAAGGGAGATGCATTGTTTTTCCATCTCTGTGAAATCATATTTTCTTGATTCATTCACATGTAGGAAAGATGTTGGTAATGATAGTTTGACAGCATTTTCATGATTCTACATAATGAAATATCATGGATTTATGATTACCATACATTTCCTTCACAAATGTAGGATTGCTTTGTAATTCTAGTGCCATATTGTGTGTCACATTATGAAGGGTGTTGATGTGTTGTGATAACATTGTAATGACTCCAACAAGGCTTGTGCGTTATATGTTAGTCTTGTGAGAGGCTAGTGTTATTTATGGGCAATGCTACGCTCCACATTAGTTATAGTGAATGTTAGCAATCTTATGTTGCAAGTTTTGATTAAAAAAATTCCAACTCTTTCACTTAAAGATGTAATCAGTGTCAGTGTATTTGGGGTTATATTCCACAAAACGATTGATGCAAGATCATTCAATTTGGAGTTGTAGAAATTTGTGTTGTAGCTAATGACCTAAATAAAATACCTTGCATTTATTGTGCCTTTTAGTGAAAGAGTAAGGACATTTTGACCAGAATACCTTATGTGAAGATTGCTAGCTGCCACATGATGAATGCGGAGGTTCAATTTAGGATTCCCTTGTTACTTTTGATCATATATTTGTTTCATTTCTGATATGCTTGCATTGGAATAATTGTTTTAAATGTTCTAATGTTTTACTGTCTTGATGATTTTTTGGGTAAATACTATCTCGATGATATTATCAATCAACTACCAATCCTGCACTTCTATTGTATCACCCCATTTCTAGAACTGTTTACTTGACGTTGCACATAACTTTGTAGGTTGTTTCATCTTGGATTAAGAAGGTTGCACAAATTCATGGACTTCCCAAACACCAAATTTCTGTCACTTCAGCCACCATATTGACCTATGGGTCTTATGGCCTTGGAGTACGTCCTCTCGATTTCATTTTGTTTCATACAATTCAAAAGATGTTATATGTTTTATGTCTAAGCCCACTGGTGAAAGTTTGGAAATACGACATTTTGAATAGGCTGATCAGATTGCATTTTCACTATTAAAGTTCTTTACCTCATTCAAGGAAGGGCTCATTTGCAAAAAATTACGTGTGTTCATAAAAAGCTCACTTGCTAGACATGTAAATTCTTTAATTGACACATGACTGAACAGCAACCTTTCACTTAAGCAAACCTAGGCGTTAATAAAGTAAGAAAGCTCCCAACTCAGTGATTGCCTAGCTTTATTGCACGTTCCTTGATGAAGAAAACGCTGTGGATTTTTCTTTTCTTGTTTGGTGGTATATCCTTAATTATATTACTTGAAATGAGTTGTGAGCTTTGTCTTCGTCTTGGCTAAACTTTTTACTATTAAAACACTGTTACTTGGTTTTACTTGATCTTTTGACTATCTACGTTTTTTTTTTGGGGGGGGTGTCATTAATGATTACTAAAGCTGAAAGCTCTATTCTTCACTTTGTAATCTTAGCTAACACTTATATTTTTAGTGTGATTTGCCACAATTTGCTGACATGTCCAAAAACTTGGTCTTTCAGGTTCACAGTCCTGAATCTGATATTGATGCTCTTTGTGTTGCTCCTTTCTTTGCTTCAATGGCTGTAAGTTTATTGTATTGTCCTATTTATCAACAATTTTCTATTTGGCAGTGCAATAATCGTCTTGATTTCCATGGCCTATGATTTATGCAGGAGGACTTCTTTGTTTATTTGCATGACATGCTTAGAAAGAGACCCGAAGTATCTGACATACACTGTATTAAGGGTGCAAAAGTGCCTCTAATGCGGTTTAAGTTTGATGGGATTTCCATTGATCTACCATATGCCCGACTTAAAGTGTTATATGTTCCTGAGGTGAGCAAGTTGAATTGTTAAGTATGAAACTTTTTATTTTGGCCATTTGTTAAGTATGAAAGTTTGTTAACATGACTTTTGGAGCAATGACATTAGCAAAGAATTAATAAATTCTTGAATATGTATGCCCAATATTTTCTACTAAATATGTCATTGACTTTTTAACTTGTTTAGTTTCAGCACCACAACATTGTTTTGACTTTTTCTGACCTTTGTTTAATAAATTCCTTCACCCTTGTTAATCATTACCTGCATATACTGGGTCTTTGGTTCACAGCATGTCGACATATTAAACCCATTCTTCTTGAGGAGTATTGATGGTACCAGCTGGAAAAGCCTGTCTGGAGTTCGTGCAAATAAGCATATTCTTCAGCTTGTTCCAAATGTGGAGGTAAAATACATGGCAATCTTTTTTTCTCTCGTGACATCAAGTTTTTGAACTTTTGTCACAATTTTCTTTGTAATGCAAAATATAAAACTAGCAGAATGTCTTGTTGATTAATTTGGGAAACAAGGACTGAAACCTTATTCCTGGTTTTGCTTCATTCCTCTTGGGCCACCATGGTCTTGTCTCTCATACGTGCAAAAATTGTTTTCAGAATTTCCAATCCGTGCTGAGATTTCTTAAATTGTGGGCAAAAAGGCGAGGAGTGTATGGAACTGTAAGTACATAGATACCTGAGTAGCGTTCACTTACATTCTTTGCTTCAAGCATGTATACAGCCTTTAAAGCTTATGTGAAAATACATTCTTGTTTACAGTTATTTGGTTATTTGGGAGGAGTTCATTTGGCTGTCCTCGCAGCTTTTATTTGTCAAAGACATCCAGATGCCTCCTTGAATGCTCTAATTATGCAGTTCTTTCAAACGTTTGCCTTTTGGCCCTGGCCTGAACCGGTAATGGTGTATGGAGGAAAATTCACAACAGGAACAGATGTTACAAAGACACGATCCTTGATGCCTATACAGCTTCCATCTAGTCCTCATGAGTTTTGCCATTCGAATATTACCAGAAGCACATTCTATCGGATTAGGACTGAGTTTCAACGAGGACATAATATGACATGGGTATGTTTTTTCTTTAAAAAAAAAAAATAATAATATTGATATGCTTGTTTTCATATAACCTTTGTCAATAATTTTATTCAGAGGCACTTAATTATATTGCTTCATATGATGTGGTGCCTTTGTGGTTTTTGTTTGACAACCGCAGTTGAAGTATATTTTACTGTTTTCTTTCAATAAATTGCATATAAGTCATGAATTGAAAGCAGGTTTACTTATGAATATGTCTTGAGTCTCTTTTCTTTATTTGGCTGCATTGAAGGACCTTTTGAACCCAGACTTTCATTGGGATAGTATTGCTGCTCCTATTCCATATTCAAAAGAGTATTCACTATTTGTCAAGATTTACCTTTCTTCTCGTAATAAAGATGATCTTGAACATTGGGTTGGCTGGGTCAAGTCACGGCTTTGTGGTCTTCTTCTCATGGTATGTGCCTTACTGGGATTATGTTATCTAGTTGACTTACTATATAGACCTTTGAAATTTGACTTTCATCGCTTATGAAACTGGCTATGGTGTTGAATAAATTACAAGAGTGGTCATCGTTAGCCAATGGGTGTATGATTTTATCTCATTGTAACTTCAAACTTTTATTGATCATGAGGATGCAGAATTTCTTACACTAGAGGAGCAAGAAATAGTGGAGATTGATGTTAGTGGCTCTGTCAAAAAACTGGAATGCCTATTTTCTTTCTTTACAGATTTTTTTTTGGGGTATAAAAATCTCTAGTAATTAAAGTGTTCCCTTATAATTATGCTAAAATATTTCATAAATGGACTTGTTATATAATAGAACACAACCACTTATTACTTGGGAGTTCGACATTAGTGATGACATGAAGGAATTGTTGCCCATACTATTCTCATTATATGTTATCCTCATTTTCTTTTGTGGTTTTACTCGTGCAGTTGGAGGAAATCCAAGTCTTTTGTGACCCCAACCCGACAGAATACGATGATGCTGAGAAAACTGAACCGAATGTGGTTTTCTATTGGGGCTTAATAAATGAGGTGGAGAATGTAATTGACAAGCTACAATGGATAGAGGAGGAGTTCATGAATAATCTCAGCACATACTATGATGTTTCTCATGGGAAGACGGAATTGTCCATTCGATTGGCTTCTGAGTTGCCCAACAATGCTGTGTCTGATGATTATACAAGGAGTCTCCCAGCTTACTCATAGCAGTGTCTTCCACTTCACTTTGCCAACAAAGGCATCTATCCAACAGTGGCAAGTTTGTGTGCTGGGGTTCTATGGGATAGATTCTAACTTTATTATTCAATTTCTCTACTTCCTGTATATACTGCAAGTCCTGTATATTTTTTGGCTTCAGTGCTTGCATAGGTTTTAGTAAATAGATGATACAAATCCATGTGAATATGCCTCTTTAGTCACAAAAGAAGAATGGATAGTCTTGAAAGTCATTTTAGGATTTGCTTATGTGAATTGATGATACAAGTCCTTGTGAATAAAAACTCACTTCATCCTTCAAATGGTTGTGCAAAGCCAAATTGAAGATAATTGTTTTTCCCCCCTTCTTTCATGAAGCTATATAATAAAGTGTTTGTTACTAATCATTGGGGTGTAAAGATATTCTCGAATTTGTTCTTGCATTAATTGAAAACCATTGGCATGTCATGCAATTTTGTTTTATAAATTATGGAATGTGATTTTCTTTAAAAAAAAAAAATTATGACGTGAGATGTCATTGAATTTAACATCTTACTGCTATATATTGAAATCAAAGTGCCATGCTGTTCTTAAATAATTTTGATTAACAATATGTTTTTTTCTGTTTGCATGTTGATAGTCTTTTTTTAAGATGTTTATATGTCAATTAAGACCATTTATTCTTATCCTTAGGTTTGGGATTTTCTCATCACTTCAAGAAAGTGATTCGCCCCTCTGACTATTGCATACTAATGCGAGTGAGAGTAGTAAATAAATCTCTCAAACTTTGGACGAGGTAGTTGGAGTTTCTGGAGCTAGCAAGCTTTGGAAAATTCAATTGCCTCCCAAATACCTCCTTCTAACTTGGAAATTGACCAAAAATGGATCTCCCTACAAATGACATAAATCCAGAACCAGAGTGAGTATATATAGAGTAGACTGATGTCTTAAATTTAAAACTGAAAAAAAAAAAAATTAGTATTCGACATTACCTCAAATAAAATTGTCTCAAATAGAGGGATACATGTACCTAAAGATTTATCTTGTTAGCTCTTACATTTAAGACCAGTGGAGAGAGTATATACTATAAATGTTTATGCATGTTAAAGAACTAGTATTACACTAATTAACCAATCGTAGAGAAGAGAAAATATGACTCCTCACTCACTCGGATGCATTGATTTGGGATGTTTACAGTCAATTATCAATCTCTCGTATAGTATGTGTAAAGAAAAAAAAGGAGGTGATTACTAATTAAAAATATGACGTGTTTTTGTGGCAACTTGCAAGAATCTCCATATTATCACAACTCTTGTAAGTTCAAACATAATAGTGGGAAACATCATGATAAGACTCGTCTTTGTCACCATCAACCCATATAATTAATGTAGTGCGAATTATTTAAATCATGTGGCACGGCATAAGACCAAAGCAGATAATCTCAGAAGCGCCCCCTCCTCTTCCCTCAACGTCCTCATCCAACCGTTCAAAAAAAGGATCTAACGGTTCGGAGCATTTTTTTAAAACACCGCATGCGGTACAAATACCGCATGTGGTACAGATGAAAAAATGATGTGTGTCTCTCTAGACGGTTGAATCAATTTTTGGACGGCCAGGATTCACAGATACTGAGGGATACTGAGGAAATCCGGATCCGGCATAAGACATACTTTAAATTTTAATACACACATATATATATTGCATTAAAGAAGTAATGTAACTGAGTGTTTTTTTTCAAATACGAAATAGAAGTTTCTTGATATATGTTTTCAGTTGTAAGAGATGTGGCTTGAAAGTTAGCTTTTCACTATAAAATTAATTTTTATCTTTTCTTAATACGGTCATTCTTCATACCGTGGATCCGTGGCGCAATGGTAGCGCGTCTGACTCCAGATCAGAAGGTTGCGTGTTCGACTCACGTCGGGTTCAATCCCCTTCCTTTTGCTTGCCTCCGTTTTACAAACCTAAATATCAATATTATTATTGATCGTTCCAATGAATAATAGAGCGTTAGCCAAAAGGGAAATTAAAAAGCCGTGTCTTTTTAGGCAACTAGCCACCTATTGCTAATAATTGAACCTCCAGATTGTTCTTTTGATCTCTAACTCCTTCCTCCTTTTTGCCTAAATTCATCTCATCATACATACATAATCCTCAAAGGCTCAAACCAACAACAAAACAAGCCCACTGAAACTCACTCCTTCCCTGCACGCCACAATCTCATTTCACTCACTGCATATAAAACCCACTCATCATCTTTCAATTCTCAATAACGCAAATTTCCCAACAACAACAAAAAATGACCAACTTCAAGCTCCTAACACCTCTCTTTCTCTTCTTCTTCATTCTTTGTGTAACTTCATCTCTCAACGATGCCAACCTCATACAACAAACCTGCAAGCACACACCAAACCAAGCCCTCTGTCTCCAATACCTCAAATCAGACCCTCGAAGCTCTGATGCTGACATCTCAGGCCTAGCTCTCATCATGGTGGACGCCATGAAAGCCAAAGCAAATCAAGCCCTGGCCAAAATTCACCGAGAGCTTCAGCGAAAAAGTCTCAGTGATAGTGAAAAGCAAGCCCTGAGTTCTTGTGCAGAGCAATACAGAGCAGTTCTAATAGCTGACGTTCCTGAAGCCATTGCAGCTCTGCAAAAAGGGGATCCTAAGTTTGCAGAAGATGGAGCTAATGACGCAGCCTTGGAGGCCAATTCTTGTGAAAGTGGTTTCTCTTATGGGAAATCTCCACTCACACAAGAGAACCATGCTCTGCATGATATCGCTCAAGTTACAGCAGCTATTGTCAGAAATTTGCTTTAGAACTCTCTAACTCTGTTCATGTAATTATGATATATCTATGTATAATCATAACAATAATCTCAATCACTTGATTCTCCAACTGGGTTTCCTCCAAAAGTGGTTATAGTTTATGATATAAGCTCAGTTAATGGCATTGATGTGGCAAGGTTTGTGCTTTTCGTTTGTTGATGGAAATTGTTGGGAGGAGATAGGTATTGTTCCTATTATTGGTGTGTCTTTTTCCTCTGTTTTCTCGCTTTCACACTTGAGCAATTAGCATGTCTTATTCAAGATCAATAGATGTATGGGGCTAAATTGATAAGGCTCAGCAGACAAAAAACCAACACTACATGGCCTTGTCTTTTTTTTCCACTTTAAGGTGCAAATACATTGTTCTAGGTTTTCCCCCCCATATAATATATGTTGGTTTTTTATTTTTCTACATATTGAAAATGACCTTCTCGTATATAAAAAATACTACTGCTTTGAGTAGGAGTATCTTTTAGGTGAAATTGTTAGTTTCAATTTTTGTACATATTAAAACATGATAAATAAAATTTCAAAAAAAAGTAATACCACTTGAGGTAACTCAAATAGTAAAAATAAAATAGGGTGTGAGTAATACCTTGTAATATAACTTTAAAAATGAAAATAAAGTGATTGTTTCTCATGCCAAGGTTATTAGTTACTAGTAGCTGATACAATTTTCTTTGTTTTTCTCTAATGAACGTAGTTTTTTTTTTTTTATATAAAAATTTTAGGAAAGGGGTTGGGCTCACCCACGATCTAAGGGCATGACAAAGTCTCCCTTCCTCTTAGGCGATATCAATGTTGGGCAGGGCGAGCCGTCTATTATCTAGGCACCCAAGAGCTAGGATGCCTCTCCCAGTACCTTGACCAACTCCAGGATCGAACCTCTTTACCAGTTGAACCCAAGGACAAGGGGTTTTAATGAACGAAGTTGATACAATTTTCATGAGCATGATGGTCTAAACCATTGGATCTTGGACCCAAAAGATGAATGATAACCAGTAGATCATATTTATACACCCGTCAAACTAGTCCAATAGCCCAAAAACAAAAACCAAGATTCTTGTAATTATTAATTTTTTTTTTTTTAAAAAAACACATGTTCTGTTATAGCTTATTAGATTTCTTTAATGTATTTGTAATCATGAGAGAGATTGGATCTAAATGAAATCTCATTATTAGCAAAAGAAAAAAGCTTTGTCTTCTCTCTTGAGAAAGGATTAATGAACAATAATGCAATGATGGAATGCCAACCTGAGGAATTGCAGAGACAGATAGAATTTTCGAGGACCACCAACAAAATTTCATACAATCAAATGAGTTTTTCTTCATGAATCGCACTTCTTTTCCAATTTTTTTTTTTTTTTGTAAACATGTAGCTTCTTATTCTTTTTATATACATACAATTCTACTATACCCCTAAGAAAGGTGTTACAATTATTTAACTTCTTGACTCCAACCCTAATTGTGTGTCTGTTGACACTTGGAACCGTATTGATGAGTTATCTTGTTGTTACTACTTTCGGTTTTAAATATAAAACTTAGTTAATTTTTTTGAGAAATTAAGGAAGCTAAATAAGTTATTTATTCATACACGTGTTGTGTTTGATTAAATTATATATCAATTTATATGTTAGACAAAGTAATTTCGGAGAAAAAAAATGATAAATATAAGTATTTTAAAATAATTTAATTAGTTTCCTTAATTTCCTCAAAAAGTCAACTAGGTTTTTATATTTAGGACTGGAGTTAGTATTTTATTTTCTTGGACACACAGTGGCAATCTTGTTTGTTAATTGAGTAATTAAGTGTGTGTATAAACAATGTTAAGTACTTCCAATTGTTGAACTTAAATTTGTAAATAAAACAAAATTAAAATTATTAGTTAAGGGAAAATATCCATTTTTTCTCCAAAAGTTTTTCCCTCGAAGCAGTGGATGTCTGGAAGTTTTTTTACCTCAGAAATATGGAAAACGCATCAATTTTGCCCCTATGGATGGTTAGAAAGCTTAAATTTGATTGTTAGTTTGACTTTTATGGCACACTAAGCACAACCACCTCATCATCTAGAGCCACGTCATCATCCACATCACTCCCTCCTTCTCTCTTCCTTGCAACTGTGTCTTCTTCCCAGGCTACTACCTCCCCCTTTCCTCTGGGTTCTCATTCCATGCACATAATTATGTCTTCTTAGGTGTACATACTTCTAATTAGAGGTATGAAAATATTTTTTTTGATTTTTTTTTATATATTATATTTATTTGGATTTAAATTATATGCTGTTTTTTGAATTTTTTTTTACACCCAGTATCTCGAATTAATTAATTTCTATAATACTGGTGTTACAGACTAATGGTCAAATTTAACATTTCTAACTGAAAGGATAAAATTGCTACCACTTTGGTTCTATTTATAAGTCCATTTTGACCAAATCTCACATACCAAGGAGAGGTAGTTAACTCAATAATTATGGGATAAATTTTCAATTTTTCCCTCATTTACGATTAGGTGTTTTCAACTGTTTCTTCTCTTTCTATTTTCATAAGTACAATTAATATGGACAAAATTGTCACAATCTCATTTATTACATAAAACTGGATTTATAAATAGGACCAATTTTTTTTTTTATCAAAATGAACTTATAAATAGGATCAGAATAGTATGTTTTCAAACAAGTCTGAGTAAATTTACTTCTTAAAAAACTTCCAGATACTGTATTGCCCTTAAGTGAAAATTTCTGTGACGAAAATGACTATTATCCCTTTTAGTTAATATAATGCATGTCTCTTTTCACTAGAGCATTGGGTGATGTTGTTCTGTCCGTCTCAACTTTATTTTTTAAATACTGCAATTGCCAATTAGGTAGTACTTGGAGAGTGTGAGATTTCATCTTCATTTTTTATTCACATTAATTTAAGAAAAAAAATAAAATCTAATTTTTTTAATCAGACAAGTAATAATAAAAATAATATAAAAAAACCTGTGTGCACAAAAACCGAACGTGGGGAATAGAAGAATCAGGGGGAAAAAGATAAAAAAGTTAGTAGTATTTTTTTATTAAGGATAAAAAAATGACATTTAAGTTTAAAGGTCTAAAATAATGTCAATTAGGTTCTTTAAAAAGGAAAATTAGAGGGCAATCCTACACAAACAACTTAATCACTACCAAATCCGACAACAAATGAACAATATGTAAAGAAAGTATCTATAATAGGAAATGACAGTATATTGCATGCTACTCCCTCTGCTCCTTATTATAAGGCATCAACTACCATTTCTCACAGACCAAGGAATTGAGGTTAAGTCATTAATGAGGTCTAAAATTAATCAATGTTTCCAACTTTACCCCTACTTTAATGATGTAGGTTTAAATGAGTTAGTTAAAAATGAGGGTATAATGGAAAAATAGTAATAAATGAGTTAGTTAAAGTAAGTTGGTGTCTTATAATAAGGACCAAAAAATGTTGGTGGTTGGTGTCTTATAATAAGGACCAAAGGCAGTACTAATTTATTATGAAACTTTTCAGTACTTATGCGTTATTATATAATAATTATTCCTATTTTTTAAAAAAAAATTATGTTGAAGATGCCGATTGAAATTATTGAAAACAAGAATCTCAATTAAAAACCAAGAGTTACATTTTTAAACTTAAATAAGTACTCCTCTCATCTTAAATATAAGAAATCATTTATAGTTGGTAGTACCTTATTCACAATTGAGATTCCTAAATGAATTTGAGGTGTTTGAATTGATATTTATCACCTTCTTTAAAAAGAAAAAAGAAAAAAAGAAAGAAAACAAATTTGTTGGAGACCTAACTAGCCAAGTACATTAACTTACTCTCTTGGATCCTATAGGCCATCCTCCCAAGATTAAAAAAAAAGTACATAACCTTTTCTTACCCATGTCTCTCACTTTTCTCTGGCTCCCATGAACCCTAGAATCAATGGTGGGATCAGAACAAACAGAAAAAGAAGAGGAAGGAAGGAGACATCCGTGAACCGTGATACATGGGGTAACCCCAATCTCCCCAGAACCTTAAACTTTGTGTACAAAACTTCTTCCTTTTCCTCCTTTCCAGCCCATGGTATCCTCAAAACCTGCAAATTTCAATATCCCTCTCTCTCCCCACCCCCCTCTCTCTCACATATGATTAGACTTCAAATAGAGCTTCAAACTTCATTATTATCAGTTTATCACATGCATTGCTCCAATTATTGTTTCACTGTTGCCTAATCGCTTTCCATTTCTTACATTTGGACACTCAACGGCTTTAATTTAATCATGTTCATTCATATGATATGATTATTATACATCTATCTGTTCTGTAGACTAAATTTGTTTATAAAGTTTCTTTCTTTTTTTAATTTCAAATATATATTTTTTCACCTCTTTCTTTTTCTCCAAATGGCGACAAGCAAACTTCCCAATTTTTAACACACCAAACGACCAAACTAACCATAAATAGCAGTCAGGCTCAGGCACAAACCTCAGAGATATTCCCCCTCAATCCTCCATTATCATTATCATCATCATCATCATCTCCTTCTTCTTCATCCTCCATTTTCTCTCTCAAGACAGAAGGATGAGAAGCTTCAGCTTAGCCTCTGTACTCTCTTATTCTTCTTCTTCCTTTCAACTTCTTATCCATCTTCTTCTTGTTGCTTCTCTTCTATTCAGACCAACCCACCAATCATCTGACCTTGGTACAAGCAGCAAAGGCGATTTCATAGACCAGATATGCAAAAAGACACCTTTTTACGACCTTTGTATGGCCACCCTCCATTCAAATCCTCTCACCCCTAAACCTGATCTCAAAGGGGCTGCTCTTGTAATGGTAAATAACCTTCTTGCAAATGCAAGTGACACTCTGAATTACATAGAAGGCCTCATAAAGCAGACCTCAGATCAACAATTAGAGCAAGCTCTTGCTTTCTGTGCAGAGTCTTATATACCTATCGTCAAGTACACTCTCCCACAAGCTGCTGATGCTGTGAGCCAAGGCAGATTTGGATTTGCCAGTTACTGTGTCTCTGATGCTGCCAAGGAAATCGGTAATTGTGATAAGAAATTCTCAGGCTCTGCTCAGAATAAGTCTCTTTTGGAGGATAGAAATGGGAATATGCAGAAGCTTGTTGGTGTTGCTGCTGCTATAATGAAATTATTACTCAAGGGTTAATTTTTCTCTTGCCCCTTTTTTTGTTTTGGTCTTTTCCTCTCTTTTACTCAAATTTGGATGGTTATTTATTGGGTCTGTACAAAATTATATACATATGTACTTTGAAGCAGCTATCGTTACTGTTCAGTCACTCTGAGTTTTTCTAATCATTGTACCATGTCCCCTGCTCCAGCATTTTAGTCATAAAAGATTATTAGTATTTTGAATATAAAGTGTACCCTTTTTATTTTTGAAGTAAAATTCTCCAGAAAACGTTTCAAAATGTGATCTTTTATTAGTTTGTTAATTATATTTTAGTGTGCAAGTAATATAAAACCATGAAGAAATTTGAGTCAATGTTGAGAAACTTAGGACATTGGCAAATTTGTTTCAAGTAGCTATCCAAAAGGTTCTATTCTCTGTCACTTACTCAGATTCTCAAATCTCTGGTGGTTATTCAAAGATAAGATAGTGGCTATGAGTATGTAAGTGGGATTTGGAGGAAGAAGACGAGTAGACGTAAATTACTAAATGGAAAACAACAAACAAAATTTCGGGGGGCAAAGCATCTAGAATTTTCTCATTTGGGTGAACGTGAGCAGATGATTTTACAGGTGTCAAATTCCTATGAGATGGTGAAGGCCTCATAGGTCAACTTTTCCTTAACATTTTCTTTTCTGGTTGACAGATGCAGGAGTCACATGTGGGATCACATGTATGTTTTAACTATTCCTCAACATATTCTCCAGGAAAAAATAATAAAAGAGTCCCAACTGGCACACCCCATAATAAGATTCAACTATATCCAATGGAAAATTTGAGAGCAATAATGATAATATATACATGAGGCATACCCTGTAAAAGAAAACTTTTGGTGATCTCTTGCAAGCCAGGTTAAGTTTCCTACAAAACTTGTGTTGCCATCAAGAGACCAAACAATTACCACATAAAAGAAACTTCAAATTGAGAAAACTTTCATGTGTGTAATCACGAGATCTAGCATAGTTGATATTTAGCTAAATTTTTTAGATATCTAGTCAAGGGTTTAACCCCTAACAATGTGTATAGAGAGGGTCTAGTCTCTCATAATCAGCAAATTAAAACAGCATTTCTAGAAAGTTTATGATGCAAAAGGATTAGTTATTATTGTTGACGGTGGATACTCTTGACCCACCCAAAAGAAACTCTCATGTCTAATTTGGTTGATGCCCAATTTTAGGTAGGGAAACACACAACATGATCATGATAAATCCCGCTAATTAAGTTGTTTAGTTATTACGTTTAATTAGTTCAATAAAATCCTAATTACTATAACAAATCAGATAATCTCCATTTTTTAGTCTGTTACTAATAAGAAGTTACAGCCTACAATTTGGTAGGTGCACAACTTCACGTAGAATTACTTCAAAATTATGGTTCTATTAAGAATATGATTTTTGTAGTCTCCAATGCAAAAAAAACAAAAACATATTTCTTAGTTGTTTTGGGTTACCCTACTTTGTAGATCCCTAGGATGTCTCCTCTAACGCCTTGACCAACTTTAAAATCGAACCCTTCGTCAATTGAACCCAAGGACAAGGGGTAACATATTTCTTAGTTGATGACAAGGCTTTAACACGGTAGTTCTCTCTCTTTTTTTGGTTTTCTATAATTTTTTTTTTAGTAGAATTGATTAGGGATGGATAATGGCATCTTTGTTGAATTAGACTTAAATTCACGTATTCATATATATTAAAAATGAAAATAAATAAATAAACATAGGTGAAGTTCAAATCTAATCTTTATAATGATGTTTTTTCCCTTTATAATCACGAATTCCTTTTTTAACCTCCACGTTCTTCGGTCTGTCTTAAAAAGGTACAGATAAAAAGAATCATAATGACTATGAGACATGAGCAGGGTATGGAAATATAGATGCACACCAAGAAAACATCATAATGAAATCCTCACCCTCCATTTTTAGGGTTTTTGTGTCTTCATTGGAGGGAATGATAAAAAAGGAATCAATCATCAATTTTAATATTGGAGTGATTATTCCCTTGTGCTTTTATTCGGCTTCTTTACCTTTTCTTACTTCAATATTACTGGGTGCTGTTCCAATCAAGGTGAACCCACAAAAGATATGTAATGATGATAACTTAGACAGACCCATTTTTTAATAAATAAATCAATCAATCAATCAAAACAATAAAAAAAATAGATATGAAAAAAGAATGCTAAAATAAAAGATTCAATACTAACAAATTGTTGGTTGATGTGGTAAACAGTCTCATCCCGTAATGAGAAAAATATAAGTTCAAATCCCGAGAAACATAAGAGACTATACCCTTTTGTGCTCTAAGAGTCTAAGGGCCCGTTTGGTACAAGGAATTGGTGGGGAGAGAAAGGAACTCTGGCAAGTTCCTCCGTTTGGTACACATTTTACATAAATCTTCCTGAGAACCCAAGTTCCCGGGCCCATCCTAAACCCACCAATCTTCCCTCATATGTGAGAAGATCAAGTGGGATCTCAAGTTCTCACGTCACTGTTCACTTTTTTGGACAGATTTACCCCTAAAATTCAAACTTGGCGAGAAAGTTTAAATTTAGCGCTTTTTTTTTTATGAGTTCGAACTTAACAAGAGCATTTTAAAAAAATATATATATTTTAGCAAAAAAAATACTTTTCTTGTTTATTTTGAATTAATTTCATTTGAGGGTAAAATAGACATTTCCTAATTCTTTACTAACTACCACCTCTTTATTTTCTTCCTACCAAACAACTCATCTTTTTTCAAGCCATCTTTCCTCATCTTCCTTTCCCTCCTCTAAGTTCCTTTCTCTTCTCAAATTTTCCTTGTACCAAACGGGCCCTACCTTGATCAAATAAAAAAATTATAGATTTGATGCTAAGTCCACTCATTAAATCTATAGAAATGAAAATAGTCCTGTGCTACGAGAATTCTAGAGAGAACATTTCCTTCATCACTTGGATATTATGCAACTTACAACCAATGAAACAATTAAGCAACAGGAAATTGCCATTAGCCAAAGGGGCCGGAGGAAAAAAAAAAAAAGAATTAGGCAAGCCAATGAAGAACAATACTAGCAATACAGCTAAGTAGTGAAACTCACCCCCTAAACATTGATTAATATACATAAAGGGGTAAGTCAGCCACCAAGTCCTGATGCTCAGTTTCACAACAAAAAGAGGATTATTATGTAAAACAGACAAAACAGATATTTAGGGCTCTTGTGAGAGGAAGAATAACAACCCTCTTTTATTGGCCAAATGCTGCACCATTTTTAATTCTTGGGGAAAAAATGTGCATTAAACCGTGCGTTGTCTTCTCCTTTGTTCTGACCAATATGAACTTGTGACCTGCTTTACAAAACTGCAAGACACCATGCAGTAGCAAAAAATTGATATTAAAAGGCTGCAACATGGTGCTGTGTTGTTATATGAATATGGTTGAAAGATTTAACTTACTTGTTGTGAGATTCTAAACTGGGAGCATTAGGGTTATTTGCTGATGGATTGAGAGGGTATTGAGCTGAGACTAGAGGTGATCCCTGGAAACTTGCCCTTGAACCGCTTCCAGATGACATGCCTGCAAAAGAAAATTTCTTGGACCATAAGAGACATGAAAGCTACAGTTTCTTTAAAAAATGGCATGAAAACATTGGTCTCAAAACTTAATTTCCCGTCTTGCATTCTAAATAGGTTTATGCTGAAATTTTGGGTTATAATGCTAAAAGTTCAATGAGCTTAACACACACAAGGCCCCAAGTATTGCATGTAAAAAGGAAAAAGTAAACACGGCAGAAAGCTCAGATAAAACAAATCTAAAAACATAGTCAGGATAGCCATCGCCCATCACCTTCAAGCAAGTTTCAAGATCTGATGGATATTAAAGTATTCCTTAATTTGTTGACAAGATAATGAGCTCAACATCTCAAAGGAATGGTTTATTATGGAAGGCCTTTTGCCTCATTGATCTTTTGAATACTAAAATTTTACCATAGCTTAGCAATCCCAAATCAGGATCAAATAAGGGAACATTGGAAGTAGAATTAGCTCATGATAACTTTAGTTGAAATTTCAAAACATTGCATTTCATTAGAGATTACTCATCATACATATACTACAGTGGTTCCATTCAAGATGCATCGATCACCAAATAATGACTTCTCATGTAAACAACAGGCAAGTTACAAACCTCTTAATCAGGAAATTTAAAAGGTCTAGCTCTGCAGACAATACTAATGATCTAAAACTCAGTTCAACAATTGGCAATATTCCAATGGTCATATTATGTGTAAGCCTAATTCTAATCACAATTCAGTTTTCACAGCACAGTATTAGCAAATACAATTCTACATGCAAGATAAATATTTACTTCAATCACAAAACACATACCTAGGAATATTATCACGATGCAAAAGAAAATAGTAAAAACTGTGGCAAATATGCTGGTACTACTGCTGGAAGGCGACAATTTAGATGCTCTCATCTTCCTTAAGGCTTTCAAGCGCTCTATTCTTGCACGCTTCAACATGGCAAGTTCTGTTAGCTCCCTGATAAGCTTATGGTCAGTCACATCCAGTGACGGAGATCGTGGAGGTCTTGGAGGTTTGGGTGCCTTTTTATTACTTCCATTCTTACGTTTCCCCTTTATTGGGGTTTTCTCCACGTCAACCGAGTCTTGTCCAGAGAATAACTTGTTCGACTCATTACAATACAAACTCGGCTTTTCTTCAACTGTACCAACAAAACCACCAGAAACCTTTGCAAAAAATGACTTCTCTTGTTTTGCAGCACATGGACTAGATTCTTTCTTTGAGTTGTCTTCGGTTTCAGACAACCCTTTTTCAAGATCAAACTCAGCATCCTTATCTTCTGCATTTATGAGACCCATCCCAATGTCACAAACCTAATCCAATCTATGAACTATCTCCTCTTATCACACTACAAAAAGTACAAGAGCCCAAAAATTTCTTCCAAACGCAGCTCCTAAGAATCCAGAAACCTTCTCTTTTGTACACACGAACACAACTAAGAATCCAGAAAAATTCAAACTGACCACGTTTCAACACACACACATAATATACGTATGGAAAATTCTCGATGTTAACTGCAAGCTGCTCAATTCCTTCTTTTGAAGCCCTTCTGTCAAAATCTCAGATTTCCAACAATTCAACTGTCATCCCCAGGATGAACAGACTCTGCATTACAAAGGTCAAAATGCAACTGGTTACAATGAAAATCAAGAAACTGCGAGCTAAAAGCACCATTCACGAACTAAAATTACACAAAAATTTAAGAAAAATAAAAATCAAGAACAGAACAACCAGAAAAACGTGCATGGCCCCAACAAAAGCACCAAAGTGCATCTCAGACCTGACCCAGAAAGAAGGGAATGACAAGAAAAATACACAATAAATCAACCCCACGAAATGTAGCAGAAACAAATCTCTCACCACCCACGTCATATGAAGTTACATTTCGCCTAAAGAAACCCATAAATCCCACGTCAATCAAAAGATTCAAAAACCCACAAAAACCCAAAACCC
This sequence comes from Acacia pycnantha, assembly GCA_025563575.1. NCBI lineage: Eukaryota > Viridiplantae > Streptophyta > Magnoliopsida > Fabales > Fabaceae > Acacia > Acacia pycnantha. The sequence goes on along the minus strand of JAMWYP010000011.1, from coordinate 7,157,265 downwards.
AAAATCATGAAACTAGGGTCTGCCATCATAATAACAACAAACAAACACGAACAAGAAGGAAGGTTTAGAAAAATAAAAAAACCTTCAAGAAAAGAGAGGAAAGAGCCCCAGGTCATATGATGGCCGAGAATGGAAGAGTTAACATTCCAGAGGTAAGGAAAACCAGAGATAATAAACGAACAAGAAGAAGGGTAGAAGAAATTACCGGGAAAGCACTGAACTAGCTATGTTTCCCAGGGAGATCGATCACCTTGATTCCTTCAAAAAGCCATATTTTAAAACCAAAACCATAACATGGTGTGCCGTGTTGGGTACTATGGAATTGCGAGGAAGCCAGAGGATGGAAGAAATGCCGCGCCGACAGTTGCCAGCTTGGCATTGTGGTCCATGGCCATCAATTTATTTTTTTCTTTTTATAATTCCCCCTATTTAGTCATCTTTATTTTACTTTTCCTTCAAAATTAGCTGTTTTTTCCTTAAATTTTCCATCCAACTTTTCTTTTAGAATTCTGATCTTTTTTTTGGTAAGAGAGTTTTACATTTTTAATCAATCTATTTTGATTTTCAGCTTTTAGGGAGGGTGTGTGGCCAAAACAAGAGGGTTTTAGGGAGGGTTAGGTAAAAATACTTTTTACTATATATTATGCTCCTATTTGTCACTAATGTATTATTGTTATTATTATTTAAGTTTTTTTTATTATCAATATTTAGTCATGTGTACAAGGAACATTTTTTAAAAATATTAAATTTTTACCCACCAATCCACCATAGTATGGCTTCCTTTTCAAAAGTCAAATAAGAAATATATAAAATATGTCTTGAGTTGGAGATTCAATAGAATTTAATTTTTGGATTAGCCCACCAATTTACCAGAATATAAGCCTGGGAATCATGCTACCTTTAAGTAATTATTAATTATTACGATTACATATTGGTTAAATTGAAATGACTTTGTAACCAATTGATTTATAGCAGCTGACTACTCCAGTTTCAAGTTTGTGACTTCTACTTATAATATAAGTGTCTTATTTAGAATTTAAATTCGAGATTTAGAGAGATTTAATTCAGCTGTAGGCTTATTTTATATTGCTAGTATTGAAGTGACCTTTTGCATGGATTACAATTTGGGAAAAAATAGTTACTTTTAGCATTAATTATGAACTAAGTCAGCACTAACATGTACTAGTAGATGAGAAAGATGAAACAAACGATATGTAATTTCAATTATTCTATGTTTATTAAATAGGAAAACATTATATATTTATAAAAATATGTTAGATTATAAACTGGTGATATCACTTGAGCGGGAAAAGAATGGGAAGGTTGGGAGGGGTACTCTAAAAGCAAATAACCGAAGAAATAATTTAAAATGAATATCTTAAATTTATATGAAAAATATAAAAATATTTAATTGTATGATACCTATCCATCAATTTATTTTTTATACTCTTAAAATTAATCAATGAATTTTATTTTTATATACTTGATAAAGCATTATATATATATATATATATATATATATATACGGTTTATCGTTTGTCATGTCACTTAACATAAAATTATGCCAAGTCACCCCAAAACTACTTCGTTTTGAAAGTCCATTAATTCCCCTAACCCCAAAACGATATTGTTTTGAGAGTTAGGAGAATTAATGAAGGATATTTTGGAGTTTTTGTATTTATTACATGAATTTTACTAAAACACCATTCATTAATTCTCCTAACTCCCAAAACGACGTCGTTTTTGGGTTAGGGGAATTAATGAACTCCCAAAACGACGTAGTTTTGAAGTGACTTGACATAACCTTGTGTCAAATAACGTGACAAACGATAACCCTATATATATGGATTAAGTACCAATTTTGCCTTCTAAGTTTTCGGCGGAGCAATGTTGTCCCTGAAGTATCAAAATGTAGCAATGTTGCATCTCCGTTAAAAACCCTAACGTTGACTGTTAGTTGACCGTTTGATACTTTAGAGGCAAAATTGCTCCTCCAAAACATAACAATGTTGCCCCTCCGTTAAAAATCCTAACGGTCAACGTTAGGGTTTTTAACGGAGGGGCAACATTGCTACATTTTGAGACTTCAGCGGCAACATTGCTCCGCCGAAAACTTAAGGGGCAAAAAATTGCACCTGGGCACGTACTTCAGGGACAAAATTAGTACTTAACCCTATATATATCATTCATATTTGAAATAAAGTGTAATCAATGAAGAAATCTAAAAATATTTGCAATAGATGCGACTTAATAATTGACAATCATATCTTTTTTTTTTTTAAATCCTCGGCAATCACATACAAATTGTGTCCGTTATTGTTAAACACCTTAGTCTTTTAATGCCACGTAATAATTATTAATTGCAATGTGAGGTGTGTAAACAAAATCGTGTCAAATTTGAAGTTATGTTTAGTTTAACCCCAAAAAAAAAAAAAAAATGTTAACTCTCCCTACAATTGAATGGGTAGTCCTAGTTTATATGAAAATAAAAGGACTCTCATTTATTTAGAATATGCGTTTGGGAGACGGAATAATCCTTTAAGCTGAGGATCCAATTAATTGAGATCCATTTTCATGATGACCACGTGAGGCTGTACTCCATTGTCCATTCTAATAATTTAACATCTAAAAATCCAATAAATAAGTTACAAGCACATGTGCACATTTATAGTACAAGAACATCTCAGATCAGGGTCTCAATTTTTAAGGTTTTGTTTTGTTTTTTTATATATGATATTGCCTCTGATTCTAATTATAGGATACATTTATTAGATTTTGGAGAGATTAAGAATAATAGTTAAATTATTTAATCATATTTATTTTCCTAAAATGCCCTTCTTTAATTAAGCTATATGGCTTTACAAGTTGAGGAAACAAAGGAGAAAGCTTCCCAGCAAATCTACAACCCTTGCGCAATGTGTGATGGTCAAGTCCAAGAGATTTGCTTCGATTGTTATCATTCCACCATAGTTCTTTTGGGTTTAATGGATAAAAAATCATTAGTAAAATTACTTTTTTTTCTCATTCTAGTCACACTTTAATTTTTTTTAAAAAAAAGTAGAATTGAGGTTTATGTAACATTAATGAGTTACAAACATTACTTACTTTATAGAATATATAAGTGCATTATTAAATTACTATTGAGAAAGTATCAATAGGGGTATTTTAAGAAGAAATTGCCAAAAATTAGAACTTTGTCCTATAATTAAGACCAAAACCAACTCCCAAATATTGTCCTATAATTAGGACAAGAGGGAGTATGAAATATGTTAGATTTCCCATATTGAACTGAATATGGAATGAATAGAATGCTTTGTAACAATTGATTGAGAAAATAATCTAAAATGTTAATATTTAAACTCAAAATGAGAACAATCCTGTTCATTTGGACTACAAGACACTGCTATATATTGCCCTGTGGGCAAAATTATTATTATTGGCCAAACTTAATTGTTGATTATTAACAAGCACAAGGGGGAAAAGGAAGGGGGGAAAAGACCATCTCTAAGACTCTAACATCGTTTCAGCTAGAGGGGTGGAAAAAGCTTCAAAGTCAAAATGGCTCTTAAAGCTTCAAAATGGCAGCACCACTTGAAGGCTTGGAAGCAAACACATAAAGCCCAAGCTCATTATTGTTGATGACCCCCTTGTCAATCCTAGACTGGAAATATTGTTCCTGCAATTAGATTCCCAGAAACCAGCATTATTAACTAATGTTAATGTTAATTCCCAATATAATCAATCAAAAATCAGAAGACTGTCTCAGAAATATCTGCATACCTTCAAGTTTAGGATATATTGTGGGACAAGGCTCTCTTTCACCAAAGAGACAGTACAGCCACCCCATCCAGCCCCAGTAAGCCTCGCCCCGAGGGCGCCATTTTTGCGACAGACGTTTACAAGCTCTTCCAATTCCGGACAGCTGATTGCCATAACAAGCAGAGACGCAAAAAGAAAACATTTAACAGTGAGTAAAGGAAAACCACATTGCACAGCTTCATGAGATAACTTGTAACAGATTATAAAGGAACAAGCAGATTTATTATCTGAAAAACAGAACAAGCCAACAATACACACCTGCATTCGTATAATACACTGCAGCTATAATGGCTCTCATTCATAAGGTCACCAAGCTTTTTCAGTGTTTCATCCTCACTGAAAGAGAAGCAGCATGAGTAAATGTTAAAACAATTTTGAACAGAAGATGGATCATCAAGAGGATTTAATGAAGGTAAAGAAATAAAATGTCAAACTATTTTCGATGTTTGGACATAATCATTTTACACTAAGGGCTGCCAAATATTTTATCAATTTTTCATCCCAGAAATATCTATTTGCTTAAGAATTATACAAAAATCAAAGAGCCTTCATGAAAAGATAAATTTAAGACCAAATCCAAAAGACTTGCCTTAAATTTGATGATACAATGTCCTTAAAAGCATGCACCCTCTTGGCCTCTGAGTACACATGGGCAGCTCTCTAGAAGCAAAACGGATCAAAATTATATCACACAAGGGCAGCAACAAGATAGTAAATCATAAACAATATTCAGGCAGCAGTTATGATAAAAATCCATATTTGATATAGACACCAAGCCACTGAAGCAAACTGTTAAAAGGAAAAAAGAAAAGTGATAACATATGATAATATAATTAAGAAATACCTGATGTAACTTGTAGTGCTTAGCAACTTTGAGAACATCCAAATAAGCTGCATTACTGCCCAAAATTGTTGTAAGCTTTTCCTCAGTAATTTTCTCAATCTCTTCAACTGTATAGGGCTCTTCCTTCAAAAATTCCTGTATCAAAGAGATTTTATTATAATTTTTTAGAGCATAGACTTTATTATAATTATTTAAATAGCACAAGGCATGTAAATAAAATGAATATAAAAAAAAACTTGAAAGAACCGAGAAAGGATTTCATAATGTCATGTTAAATTAAATACTTTGACAGCAAGGACCGGATCAGATGAATTATGTTTACCAGCATATGTTATGCATAATCCTTCTACATCTGACAACGTTTTCACTTTTGATATTGCCTATTGTGGCTTCATTCCCAGCTTTATGGCAAGCACAATCTGGAGCAGTATTCAATAGCAAACAATTAGCTTATATACATAAATGAGGCTAATTCAAAACTGAGGGGTAGAGAGAGGAATAACAACGAAATCCAAAATCCAAGCAGAGGATAGGAGTTAAGAAGGTTGAGTGCATCAAACCCTTTATCATAGCCCACTATTTTCAACTTCAAGAGATAAATGACAATTGAGAAAAATAAAAATAAAAACCATTAGTGACAAAAATACTTACTGAAGCCAAACGACATTCAACAACCCTGTTGTTATAATTAGTAGCAGCAGTGACAGCCTTTTGAGACTCTGCTAAAGAATGGGCAATTACAAAAGTCCCACCCGCTGGAAGCTGCACATCTGTAGCACGAATGGGGTTGAAATCTATAAGCTCGGCAAATCCAATCTTAGCCATTACAGAGATTGCCTGTAAAAAGAATAAGAAAATCATATGTTTTAGTACCATGTTAGAATGGATTAAGAGCAAGATAAAAAAAAAACAATTAATTAACTAAAAACTCTGCTTTTTTTCCCCTGACCTGATCCATTCCGCCAGATTGTGTTCCAACATGCCTTTCACATTCACATGTAACTTGTGCAATTTCTTTCTGAGAAAGATTTGAGAATGTTAGAGCTCATAAAATATGAATTTTCAAAAAAAATAAGAATATCAAATGTAATCTTCAGCCAAAAAACATGCTTTCAAAGTAATCAAGGGTAATTTTGTTTTGTTCTGTCTAAACTACCGATGATAAATTATCTCCCAAACAGTAAGCTAGGACAATAAGCCTTAACCCAAACTACATTCTAATAATACAATCATGCATAAAACTGATAAGCTTTACATACACTCCAATCATCAAACTGAAAATATTCATTCCTGATCAGCTTGAAATTCAAGACTTTACCTTTGTGAAATTCACTCCAAAAGCCGCCATAATGGCAATTGTAGAAGAACAGACAAATGCAGCAGAACTAGATAGTCCAGAACCTGTATAAACAGTTCATATTAGTTCTTGAATTTAACCCCATCTCCAAAGAAAGACTATCTGATAGATAGAGTATTTAAGATGACAAAAACACACCTTGAGGAACTATTCCATCAACAAGAACATCAAGTCCAACTTTCTTACTAATATCCACTCCTTTTGATTTTGCATAATCGTAATAACCTTTGTACCCACATACAAAATAATGCCCCCATTTATGATTCTTCAGGTCCAGTGCCTACGCGCAACCGCAAATAAATTAACAGATGATGGCCAGAAATCTTAATGATCAGAACAAGCTTGTTTTCAAAAAGCAAAACAATGGGGCAGGATGTTTTAATTATTGAATTTTGAGGGTAAAACCAATAGTGGCCCACAAATAAAGTGAACATGGACGTAAAACCGACCTGGTCAGGATCAGCAGGATAAGTACACATAGCATGTTTCTCATCATTCACATTAGCAATTCTAAGAATATTCTCGGCGTCATTTTTTCGAATTGCTACGATCGTATCTTGCCGAATTGCCATCGGCAAAACAGAATATCCCTCGTAGTCAATATGTTCCCCGATTAAGTTCACTCTGCCTACAATAACCCACAAAAGACCATAAGTTTCCATAATAATCAAAAAGAAAAAGAGAAGGAGAAGGAGAGAGGAAGAACCAGGTGAACGGGCGACGACTTCAGGAGGATGACCGAAAACTTTTTGAAACGTAGACTTCAAATTGTCAAAACGAAGTTGTGCCTCTTCGAATAGAGATCCTCCGCCATACACAGGCTCCAGAGAATCGAAAATTGGAACAGGAAGATCTTCGTGTTTCGCCATCGATGAGTGAGGATTTCGACCGGAACTTTCTTTGCCAGCTACTATACACAAACTCCGGAAGTTTTTGCCGACTGCACCGAACTCGTTTTTGTCGAGTGCCCCGAACCCATTATTGTTCTGTTTTCCTGCATAATATTATTTTAAATCTATCCATCTAATCACAATCCATTTTTTTATTATGGAAAATCATAATATTTTTTACCTTAATCTTTATCTAATATAAATCTAAATATCAATTTTAAATCTAAAATCATAAGAGCCTTTTTCTTAAATGAGTTTGTCTAAATGTAAGATTTTTTTTTTCAAAAAAATTACTCGTATATATACCAATAACATGTGATATAAAATTATAAACATATTATAAGCCGTGGCTCCAATTACCATATCTAAATTTTCAGGTAAAAATAAAATAAAATACCATATCTAAATTTTATTTTTGAAGATGATTGCGCGGATAAGTGGTGATGTGACTTTGGATAAAACATCCACGTGGAACGGACAACGATGATGAGGGAGAGATTCCGCTTTAACTCTTTTTTTAAAATCGACCCATCCGCGAAATTTCAGGTTAACATGTCTTATTAGGAGAAAAATCATTATTTTTTTTGGTAGGATCACGCACTTGACTCGCGCCAATTTACTTTCGGGAAAATTACACTTAAGTTTCGAATAAGAAAAAATACAATAGAAAAGTCTTTCTAAAATTTTGGCATTGAGATATTTTTGCCATATATCTCAAATGGGAAAAGTTCAAACTAACCCTACTCATTAAATATTGAGAGAGAATTGATGATTGTATATTCATTAAGAGTATTTTTGACTTTTCACATTTAAAATATATTGCGCAAATGTCACATGATACTTCATGTAAATTAGAAATTTTAAAGAACATTTCTGTTGTATTTTTTCTTATTTAAGACTTAGGTATAATTTTCCATTACCTTTTTTCTTCTTTCAATAATTTTCTATTCTTTTTACTATAACGTCAATATATTTCTTATAATTTATATTTTTTCACATATGAATTTGATCCAAAAAGAGTAAAAAGTAGGGAAAATCTCATATAAAGCTATTTGAAATAGGAAAATTTTAAATTAGGTTGGTAAATTCAATAAATCTTTAATTAAGTTATCGACCCAATTTAGAATTTCAAAATTTAGATTAGATGACATTACTGCCCTCTCATAGTCTCCTTTCTCATCTTAAAAGGGTTT